>CM052718.1:48130222-48232804 GCA_028551405.1 Uromys caudimaculatus | reverse complement strand
ATGGACTCATGGTTTGGATCACATATGTGGCAGAGGATGACCTCGATGGCCATCAGGGAGAGAGGAGAGGCCCTTGGGCCTGAGGATGTTAGAGGCCCCAGTAAAGGGGAATGTGAAGGCCGGAATATGGGGATGGGTGGGCAGGTGGGTGGGAGGTGGAATTCCCTCATAGAGGCGGGTTGGGGAGGGGATAGGGGGTTTCCAAAGAGGAGACCCAGAAAAGGGGAAACATTGGAAATGTAAATAAAGTATCAAAAATAAAAAAACTAAAAAAAAAAATAAATAAATAAAAACAAAAAGAATTAAAAAAAAAAAAAAAAATCCCTGCCTTTGCTGGGCAGTGGTGGCACACGTCTTTAATCCCAGCACTTGGGAGGCAGAGGCAGATGGATTTCTGAGTTCAAGGCCAGCCTGGTCTACAGAGTGAGTTCCAGGACAGCCAGGGCTACACAGAGAAACCCTGTCTCAAAAAACCACAAAAAAAAAAAAAAAAAAAAAGAATCCCTGCCTTTTCGGCCTCAGGCGGCCTCATTTCTCACCTAGGCTGGGGCCCCATTCTTAGGCTAGAAACTAACCTAACACCTATCATTTCATCTGCCTGAACAGAGTTCACACACCCTAGCTGTGAGACAGAAAGCAAAACCACATCCTACACTTCTCTTTTGTTTTTTAGACTTTATCAGCTTTTATTCACATTTCATGTCAAAATGTAGACATAGGCTAGACTTGTTATATGAATGAGGACATGGAGTTTCATCGTTCTGAGTTTGAATCTCCATACATAAGACTTTCAAGTTCAATCCATTTGCTTAGAAATGCCACTTTCTGTGCAGCTGAATAAAATTCATATGTATATATGTGTGTGTGTGTGTGTGTGTGTGTGTGTGTGTGTGTGTGTGTGTGTGTGTGTGTGTGTGTGTGTGTGTGTGTGTGTATGTGTGTGTGTGTGTGTGTGTGTGTGTGTGTGTGTGTGTGTGTGTGGTAAATTACTAGGTTCTATCTACAGTCTTGAATATATGATTCCCATTACCCCATGACCTTTGTGTTTCTGCTGTCAGATTTCTTGGTGGCCATTCTGACTAGCATGAGATGGTGTCACAGAGTAGTATAAATTTGCATTTCTCTGGAGAATAGAAATATCAAAACATTTAAAATTACTTATTGGGTATTTTATTGGATATTTATACATCTTTTAGGGGGGTACCAACTTGTCCTTATCCCATTTATTCACTGACTATTGGGCAGTTTTGATGCTTAATTTCAGAAGTTGTCTATAAAGTTTGAATATTAGCCATTGTATGAAGCAAACCAGTGAAGATTTAGTCTCATTCTATGGCCTATATGGTTTCTCTGATACTTGTATATTTTTTTGTATAGAAACTTAATTTTATGTGATGCCATTTGTTTATTGGGGGGATGGGGTATTTGAAAATAGCTGGCTATTCACATCCTTAACTGACCAACTACATCTCACTCAAAGTATTCCTGGAATTACAGCTCAGTTTGATAATGCAAATATTAATCTTATCCAAAAAAAACTCAATGAAATATTCATAAAAATTTCTGAACTATAATGGAGTAGCCAACTACAAATTATCATCTGTTTCAATCCTTGCAAAGAATTTTAATATGATATTTTAAACAGGCATAAATATCCTCAAATATAGAAACAAGAGGGAAAATCTATTGAGTAAAATTCATTTAGGTACAAAGCTATTATATCTATAGTTATTATATTTATATTTAGGACATGAGACAATATATAAAATTTGAAATGTTCAGTATCCTTATTTTAAATTTTATCAAAGATAATGATCACTTAGGATAAATGATAAAAACCCATAAAAGTAGAAAAGGTGACTATTATTATGATTCTAACAAAAATAATGCAATGCCTCAGGTATAGGTAGAGATACAAATAAATACAACTTAGATATTTATAATGTTGTTTAGAAGTGAATCACATAATCATGAACACTCACAATTCCAAAGACACAAAGACTGGGTTGTCAACTGCCAGACTCCAGGGAGAGTTTTCATTTACAGTCTATATATCAGAATTATCTTCCTAAATAGAGAATTTCAGTCTTCTCTTTCCATTCAAGTTTTCAACTGTCAAATAAGATACACTTCAAGTTATTCAGGGTAATCTACTATTCAATTTGCCTATTTAATACAATTGCTATCAAAATCAGGTTTACAGAAATATCAGTAAAATAAACCTGTCCCACAGTATGGTGCTCAGGCACAAATGAAATTTTTATTTGGCCACAATCCTCATAGGCTGAGAGCCGTAATGGAAGATGGTGTACTTGCAGATAGGAGCATATCATGGCTATCTCTTAGAGGCTGCACTCAGCAGGTAACTCAGACAGATGCAGAGACCTCCACAGCCAAACTGTGGATGGAGCTTAGGGACTCTTATGGATGAACAGAAGGAAGGATTGCAGCCTGTAAGGGCATAGGAACTCCACAGGAGGACCAACAGAGTCAACTAACCTCGACCCTTGGGAATCTCTGAGACTGAACCACCAATCAAAGAACATACATGGCCTGGATCTGGACCTCCCTGAACATGTGTAGCACATGTCAGCTTGGTCTTCATTTGAATTCTCAACAACTTGATCAGGCCAATCCCAAGAGCTGTTGCTTGTCCACAGGATATATTCTTTGAGCTGGGCTGCCTTTTCTGGCGTCAGTAGGAGAGGACGTGCCTAGCCTCACAGAAACTTGATGTGCCAGAGTAAGTAGATACTCAGAGGGATCCTCACTAGCTCAGAGGAGAAGGGAAGGAGGGACGGGAGAAAGATTGTGGGAGTGGGTGACCAGGAAGGGTGCAGTGAGTGAGATGTAGAGAGAATAAGTAAAATAATAATAGTAATAATAATAATAATAATAATTAATAATAATAAAGAACTAAAAGTTTTTTAAAAGACTCAGAGAGAATGGGTGTGAAACAGTACATGTATACAGAAGCACTACTGCACTCATGAACTCCCAGAACCATTCTTACCTACAAAAATCCTGCACAAGGTCAATTTAACTATATATAGCATGGAGGCTGGAGGGGCTTATGACCCCCTACATTAGCTAAAACTATTGACAAGTGATTGCTTTTGATGGGAAAGTGGAGTCAGTTTTCTTTAAGGGACTCGAAAGTATGGCTCTAAATCAAGAAATACTGTTAAAAAAAATAATTTGACTCTGAGCAAAAGAGTATACCGTGTGACACACAGCAGTTTCCAGGCTGAGACTTGGTTGTTTGTAACTGTTCTGGTTTTCTTTTGGGGGGAGCTTGCAAGAGTGAAGGAACCGGGAGGTGTGATCGGGGTCGATGATGTGAAGTTTACAAAGAATCAATTTAAAGTCTCTAAATGCATGATTAAGGAACCTGAACAATATCTACTTCGGACTTCCACGTGTGCAAGTGTGTGCACATATGCATGTTATTCACACACACACACACACACACACACACACACACACACACACACACACACAGAGAGAGAGAGAGAGAGAGAGAGAGAGAGAGAGAGAGAGAGAGATCTGCTCTTCCACAGCTGTGTCTAAGTCAGAGACAGAAAACAACCCAGACTGTCCTCAGCAAGAGAAGACTGTATTAGATTTTGTACTGGGAAATTCAGCTTCTGGCAAAACGATAAAGTGATAGAAAATTAAAAGAAATGCTTAGGCCATACATGAATATTGGAGGAGTTAGGAAGAGAAGAAGGTAAATATGATTAAAACAACATGCATGGAATTCTAAGAGAATTAAGAAAATACATTCTAAATAATATTAGACCCAGTGTCTGTACATTCTTCAGACCACTTAAATTGATCCAAAATTAACATCTGTGGCAATTTTTGATAAATGTGAGAACTACATGCATACTGTTCATGAATTAATATTCCATTAGCACATTCAATAAATATATCCATGAATGATATATAAATTCCTTTTTTAAAATCATGAAAAATAGTAGTATTAAGAAATGACATCCACATGAGATGGTTTTTAAAGAAAAAGCATACTTAATAATGTTAATTGATGAAGTTTTGGAAGTTTCTAAATAAAAAAGTCTTGTTTTATTTTTAGATGTCCCTAAAACAACATTATGTAAGGATTGTGGAAGACAGATAGAGAAATTGCTCCTCCTGCAGTGGAACCTAAGAAATTAATAGCAGGTATTCTGGTCCATGAACACAGTCCCTTAGAGAAGCAGTATGAAGCAGCCCTTTTACAAAAAGTCCAACTTGCCAGTTATTGAATGCCTCCTAGGGAGTTAACAAATTCTCACTCCCCGGGTTTTCTCTCATTCATGTTGCTCTTGTTTTCTGATCTATCTTCAATCTATTTTCTCAGAATAGAATGGAGATGCTTGAGGGTCCGCTACTCAGTAGTTGTTCTGGAGAGATGTGAAAAGCTTCCAGCAGTTGTAAATATCAAATGTCCATCTGATTACTTCCTAGATGACAAAACTTTATAGCTAAGTTATCTCATCCAACTCTGATACAACAGTCACAAAGCATCCCCCAGTTCCCCACAGTAAGGCTGAAGTACTTAGTAACTTCCTCAAAGTTCTCTGAAACCAGTTAGCCTCATAACACTTTGAATCTTAAAATATACTCAGTAAATGTTATTTATAAAACTAGCCATCATTAAATTTCAAGAGAATTTATGAAACACGATACGTATTGTTAACATCCTGGATTCAGTTAAGGTTTCTTATTGGAGAAATTTAATTAGTTTTCTTCTAATATTTCAATTCTTGCTTCTTCAGATGATCTCAATACTCTAAAATAAATATCAGTTATTATTTCTAAAATTGTAATATGGATGGAGGTCAAATTCAGTGTTACTATTAACAATTGAAATGATTTTAATTAACTAGATTTATGGATCCTATACCCAGAAAATAAATGGCCAAAATGTGGTATGGCATTTTGTGAACTTGTCAAGGTTTTACTTAAAGCATAGAGGTCAGTCCTAGACAATTCAAGATCAGGAAGTCGACTACATTTTAAATGTTGACAGAAATACTAAATTTGACTACTAAAGCTCTGTTGGCTATTACCTGTTTCTAATTAGGCCATCTTGCCACCTTGGTTTAAAAACAGCAGAGAAATCAGTGAAAGAAATTGGGTAACAGAATATATCCAATGTAACAAATTTCATTTTAAGAAGCACAATTCATCTTAATTTTGTCATATTTATTTCATATGCTCAGAAATGTGAATGAAAACCTTCAGGACTAGAAGAGAATCCACTTGACATGTTACTGCAATAACATTTTTGTAATAAACTACACTTACTGGTTCATTTAAAATGTCCATAGAGACTTTCATAGAGACATTTCATTTTAATGAGAAAGAGTAAATAACCCAGTCAGGAGCTCTCTATATACAAAATAAGTGTTACGTATTACTTTTCACGTTCTTAATGTTTTATTAATGAGCATTGTATAGTATAAAATATATATGAACATATGTTTTCTTAAAAATAATGTCATTCGAAAGCCATTTCCAAAACATTTCTTGGGGGCAAACACACTTTGTCCTTGACAACCTTGGTGCTAAACAGAAAATTAAATATTTAGAGCCTATTAAAGAAATTTGACAGAATGATTTATTTTGTCTGCTAAATCTAAAAGATCTGCTTTTTATTATTTTCTACAAATTCAAATTTTGCTTAAATCTTCAATAGCTGTATGATGATTAAAGAAATAAACTTTGTCTTTTCACCACCGAAAGAACATCCTTCTAGGAATGTTTGAACGTCAAGCCAATCAAGAAAAGAGGAATTTTCATTTCTTTATCCTCACTCAGTCTTTCTCTCAAAAACAAAATTATTTGATCATGTTGAAATTTAAAAAGTGCCATATGAAGGCATGTGTTCTGTATCTCTAAGCAGATTCTAACCAAAATGAGAGCAAGAAAAACAAAACCTAGCTGTTTCTCTGGCTGCTGAGGCAACAAAGGTAACTTCTCTTGTTATTGATGGCTGTCTGTAGATTTCTTTGCTTGGACTCTAGAGAGGATGCTTAAAGGATGTTTCAAGTTAAAATACATCAAAAATATGTGAGATCTGAAACCAACGTAACCGTAGGGCCAAAATGTCAGACTTTAAAACATTGTTCAACACTTGTTTAGTTTATTGCCCTATTTATCTTTGCCTGTTAATGTGGGTTCCATGTTTCTCTTCTCTGTTTTCATAGAAATTCACTCAAGGAATTTACATGACCTAACCATGAAGACAGAATTTTCCTCATTAGAAAATTTAATATATCAGAGGAAATGTTTATGCTAGCCTCACTCAGAATTGGTAGAATTGCAATGAAGCTAATCCCATTACCTGGAGAGATTTTTGTTGTTGTTGTTGTTGGTCTTGTTTTTTCAACACAGGGTTTCTCTGTGTAGCCCTGGCTGTCCTTGAACTCACTCTGTAGACCAGGCTGGCCTCGAACTCAGAAATCCGCCTGCCTCTGCCTCCCGAGTGCTGGGTTTAAAGGCGTGCGCCACCACTGCCCTGCTACCTGGAGAGATTTTTAAAATATTAACAGCCATCCAGTGAGAAATGTTAAGATGGTAGATCATAAGAAGTAGCTGTAGTCAGAGATTGTAGTTGAAAGATATACAATGAAAAGAATTTAATACAATATTAGCTTTGCAATTTTTGATCTCATTTTCCTTGAAGTTCATTCACCAACAAACTTACATCCACCAAAACAAGACACATGTCTTTTACTCCCACTTTCCTTTAATCTTTTCAGTATTAAAATAGCTACACATGGAAACAGTACCCGTGGTTCCATTTTCTGCTTCTTCCCTCAGAGTATCCAGAGTATCCACTGCTGCATACTAGGAGAGGAAGGATGGAGTGAAGTCCAGAAAAAAAGTGGGTCAGCAGGCTACCAGTCCAGCATTTAATGCCTGGGGTTGGGAGAGAGTAGAGGTGTGGTAGAGGTTGGGGGAGGCCTTCTCTGAGGATTTTAGTGATGCAGCTCTCTTAGACACTATTCAATGAAACAGCTCTCTTAGAGGTGATTCAATGAAACAACTTACGCACATTCATTTTATTTGGGATCAATCAAGAGCTATATAGAGAGAATGGTAAGGGGTTCTTCTTAGGGTGAATTTTCATGGCTGAGGCTTAAGGTTCTAGGCTTACCTCATTTGCAAGGAGGGCATTCCAGGAATTTGAACTCGTAACTTGCCAAGGATTATGTTGTATTCCTCTGGTAGAGTGTAGGGGATTGTGTTCCCAGATAAGGTAAAGAAGAGAAAGACCAGCTGGGAAAGAGAGTCCTCCATGTCCTGCTGAGCTCAGGAGAGCTGCCCTGACCTGGTAGACTAAGACCTTTAAATAGCAGGATCTACTAAGAGTAGGAAGAGAGAGAGGAAAGATTTTTACTGATTATTTTTGGCCTACACATATATTCTGACATTATGTCGTTTGCTTGAACAAAATACCTTGGTTTTGTAGTCAAGACTTCCAATTCTCTTTGAGAACCTCTATGTATCATTCTTTCATTCAGTCCCTCAGTTTTCTTTCTCTTTCACTTTCCCTTCTTTCTTCTTTTTCTATTCTCAGTCTAGTATAATATATTATTTTTAATATAGTAGTTAGTACAGAACAGTATAGTATAGTATTGGATAGTAGGTTAAGAAGCTAATGCCTTCTACTTTATCAACGAAATATGTGTAGGGATAGTTTCACTATAGGTAGAACCTTTCCAACCCTACTGGTATGTTATCAGACATTCTTATCAACTATGATGAATTTGGAACTGCTGCACATCAGCCTTACCAACGCTAATCATGTATCACATTGTGCGAACACCTCTCAATACTTATTCACCTTATGGTGCACTTGATTTTCTTTTATATTTAATAGAATTGAGGGCTGTATTCATCTCTTATTGGTAAAACTCTTCCATACCATCATGCGTTAGGACGTAGGTTAAGTCTGAAGTATAACCCCAAAATTATGGTAATTGGAAGATAATATTGCATATAATTTTATAAATTGTTATGGCTATCCATTGAATTTCATGAGTTATTTTCCCTTCCTATACTTGTAGCATTGTTTTTGTTTGCAGGCTTCCTCTTTCATCTATTTCATTAACATATCCCTTTGCCTGAAGACCACAATTTCTCACTTTCTGCACTTTTACCCAATATTTTATTTTTTGATTCTTAAATAGTATTAATCATTTTGTATTTACTCATATTCAATTTTTCCATTTAAATAAAAACAACCAAGCTCTCACCATGTTTGGTTTCAGTACAAATAAGCATTTTCCTTAATTCATTATGAAGGGAAAATACATGTGAAAATTATATTTGTCTAAAGCTCTGACTTATGGCTTGGTTTTTCTCTTTACAACGTTTTAATCTTTTTTATTCTTTATAGTATTAACTAAATATTACATCTAAAAATAAACAGATGATTTTATTTCTATATATAAACTTTTTAAATTCTAATTTACTCACCATATATATAAACCTCATGCAATCTAAATAATTGAAATTTTATTTAAAAGCATTCAAACATCAACAGAGGATAAACTGTTTATTCCCTATGTTATTTCAATTGAAAAGAATCCCAAAGATCCTTTAGAAAATGTAGATCTAATACAATTTGTCTTAGCTGTTAAGCAATATACAAAAGAGTAGGATAATAGCTCAGTGGTTAAGAATAATATTACTCTTATAGAGGACTTGAATTGGATCATAGCACCCTCATGGAAGCTAAGGACCAACCATCTGCTGGCCATCAGAGACAATTCCTTATATATAGCTCAGAGAAATATTACAACTAAATCTTAGAGTGGGAGATACCAAGATATGACCTGTCTTCTACTGTCTACATGATGCATTTCAAGAAAAATATAAATTAAGTAGCAAAGCCTAAGGTCAGTTACAAATACAGATTGTTAGGTTTCTTGTGTTCTATATAAACAACTCTTCCCTTCGATGAAAGTACTTAGGCATTTTGAACCCAGAATCCAGTTTATTACAAGATCAATGGAAAGGGAAAGAGATGTGACACAGTGAAATCATAGAAAAGGTATGAATGCTTGTGTTGATCTAACCCATGAGTTAAATTTAGTTTGGTTTCAATGAATGAAATAAATGAAACATACATGCATTTATTTCCTTTTGGCATCAACTCAGCTCACCAAACTTTAGAGTTGCATTCTGAAACTATTTAGGTTATTGTTCTGCATGTTGAACTATTAAATAGGCAATCCCTTTTTAATAAATCAGTTGTATATAACATAAATAAATAAAAAGGATTCCTAAGGATGGTTCATTTCTATCCTGCCCAGTTGCTACATTTAGTCTTTGCCATATGGTGCAGTCCCCACAGTACAGTGTCTTAAGATAGCTTACACTACAAGAAAAGGAAGCTAGAGTTTTAGTCATTTTAAATATCTGTTTTCCTACAGGCTATGGAAGATTAATTTGCTAAGTATATAGCTTATCTCAATAAAGTAATCATTACATACTGGCAACAGAAGGTAACTCTGTGGCCAGCTTTTGCAAATTCTAAGAATTTGCAAACAGTATATATTTTGAGAACTACAATTGTATTGCTCTAGGCTAAGCACTGAAAGACTTAAGACCAGACCTACTGGCAGAATGTGAAGAACAATTATCTGTTGTTTTGAATTAAATTACTTCCTTTTGATTTCAATTGATCATAAGGTATAAAAGGAAGAAGTTAAAAATAGCTGAAGGGAATGGGATAAAAACTTCATTTTAAAATTTACTAGTAATTTAGACAGCTGTGTGAATAATGAAGCAGGCAATGTCACTTTTCTTTACCACCACATTTAAAGGAAATTTTTGGTCTGAGTTTGTGCCAACTCATAAATCTACAGAAAGAAACATTAACAATCTTTTTAATTTAGGCAAATTATTTCCACATTATATATGCTCACAGAAGAATATTGAAAAATGTAAATTAAAATTTCCCAACATCCAACAGAGACAACAATAATTATCTTGAAATTAAGAGAGCTGGTGTGGCGGTACATGACTCTAATGTTAGCACTTGGGCATGCTGGAGTAGGAAAAGCCCAGCCTTGACTGTACAGTAAGTTGAAAGTAAAATAGAATAATGACCAGCCTTCAAAATACACTTCAAAAATTCTAGATGTATTATATGCAAATATTTTCAAAATTGGATAGATGTTTTTAATTCTGTGAAACGGTATGCAAAGATGGAAAATTAGGGGAACAGGAAGAGGTAAAGGAACCACTTCCTCTCAAACTATGGCTGATTTTTCTTCCCATGTGGCAGTAAAAATTCTAGTACAATTAATAAAATTTGCTGTGAAAACTCTCTATATAGAGAAATTATATAGAAATATTTTAATGCAAATGTTAAAATATTAACAAGCACATTAAAGGCCTTTGCATATATGACCTGTACTCTCCGATATAATCTTGCAACTTTTTGTAGTCTGACCACCAAGACTAAAAACTAACTTTATATTGAGTGCATGTTTTTGCTTCCTTTCTCAGCCTTTGCAACTGGCCTTATTCTCCCTTATTATCTGTCATGCTATCCAGTGCGCCTCAAGAACTATTGTACAAAGAATCTCACTTACCCGAAAAGGAAAATAAGGGGGAAAATGACAATAACAACACTATCAAACAGCCTCAGGCTTTCTGATGAACCCTGTTACCATTGTAGCTTTAAAAGCCACCAAAGCCATATGAATAGCTATGTCAAGACACTTAAGAACAACTTGAGTTGTCCACTTCAATACTTTGGTGTGTCTTATCTTTGTTTTAATTGGTAGCTTTTCTATCAATACCATATGTAGATCTACATTTAAATCTCATCTTTATAAATTCTATCTCTGCTTCACACCTTCCATGAAGATCTTTCTAAACAGCTTTAAATCTTGACTTTATCTGTGTAAAGGTCTATGAGAAGATCTCTTTCGGCTGCCACAGGCAGTGGTATAGAGCTGGTATACAGGCCCACTCTTCACTGGCATTCCATACTTATGCATAGAAGTTAAAAGAGGATAATGACATATATTAGTATACAATACTTTTAAATGCAACCAAAGTAAGCATTTCCATATTGAAAAATAAAAGTGTCCGAGACTAAATATTTGTTCTGTTATCTTAAATTTTGACATACATACCAAAACTAAAAGAAGGATTTGAATAGTATATCATTAAACTTTCCTATTATGAAACTTTGTTTTTCCTATTCCATTATTCCAATCAAATCATGTTATAAAATATCTTTATTCACAAATATGAATCTCCATTCTACATATATATGCATATATATAGACATATAGTGCATATATGTATATATAAAACTATGTATATAATACATAATTGTGTGCACATATAAATTTACAAAAAAAACCCTACTATAAGAAAAATGATGCTTACCTGAGATTAACAAAGACAGTCAAAGCTATTTCAGCAAGGAACAGAAACTGAACTCAACTCTAGGGAGCAAAAGAGAAAAATGCAAAATAACAGGAAGAACTAGTCTAAGGGTAATGGGGATAGCCACTAAGAGCTTGGTCAGTGTGATTGTGCAACTTGTTTATGAGTAACTGAGTTATCAGCATTTACATTAGACCACAAGGCCTGAAGAATTGGAAAAATAGGGTAATTAGTTGATTACTTATTAAGGGCATGGATTTCTGAGTCAGAAAGTATAAATTCCTGGATTATAAAATGACAAAGTTCTCCAGGTTTATACCTAAAATTGCAGAGGGATGATTAATATTTGTGTATTTCCTAAACCAAATACTGTAAGAAAAGGTAGGATGACTATTCTATTTCCCCTTCCCAAAGAGATCTATACATTTCCTCTTGGGACTCCCATAGTGATTAGCCTCTTCAGGTCTGGACTGTAGCATGACTATCCTTTATATAAAGGGTAAAACCCACTTATAAGTTAGTGCATACCATGTTTGTGTTTTGGGGCCCAAGTTATCTCAGTCAGGATGGTTTTATTTTCTAGTTCTACCTATTGCCTGAAATTTTCATGATGTTATTTTTTAATAGCAAGCAATATTCTATTATATGAATGAACCACATTTTCTTTATGCATTACTCATTAATTCAACTTGACAAAAGCAAGAAAGATCTCATAGGAGGGCACCATAATGGAGAAAATGCCTCCATAAGATCCAGCGCTAGGGCATTTTTAAAAATTAATATATTTATACTTATCTTTTCATACACATGTACATGTAATTTTGTGCATGATAATTAATATGAAATGTGCACTACCATCACATTTATAATATGGAAGTGAAATTCTTGTAGTATAAAATAAAATATTTAAATGCTGAAAGATTACATCTAAGTAGAAATGAGTACAGACATTTGGTGAAGTTTTTGACATAACTTCTTAAAACATTTGAAAAAAATATTTTATGTAAAGAAACATGTAAGACCTGGTTGGGAAGCTAACTAATAAATGCATATATATTGTAGAATCTCACTTAAAATCTAACAGCTTTTAGGATTCACAAAAGTGATTCAGTAACAAAATGTAGATGACTGTTCCAAGGACAAAAGTTAACCACAATTAACAAATGAATAAAACAGCAATTTGCAACACTTAGCTGTTTCAGTGGATTTAAAGCACTGGTATCCAGGAATTTACACTCTATACACTATTGGTCAAAGTTCTCATCAGAGAAAATGAAATATCCCAATTTATGATTTATTACAGATTCGTGTCTCTAAGTTTTATCAGTTACTCGTTATATAGCCACATTATTAAAACCTCAAATAAAATGCTTAATCGTCCCTCTTCTTCGTCTTTCATCCATTACCTCTGCCTACAGGGCAACTGCTGAAGTTAGTACATAATGTGGGTCAATGAAAGCATCAAATATCAAGGCAGAAGTAGACTACAGACAGCAGTCATGTTCAGCAGCTCTGCACTTAGGAGCAGTTTTATTTCTAACACTTGTGCCTCACATTAAATTGCAAAGTATCAGTTGCCTCTGGGAATGGTGAGGGGATGTAAATGTTAATTCCAGCTCCTCCACATTTGGGAGTTATTATCCCAACAAAATAAAACTTAATCATAGCTTTAACACAGCTTTAAGTAGGCATGCTAAAACAAGTTTGCGTTAGAGGCAGACAGTTTGTAATATAGGAAATATCCCAAGGAAAAGTGCAAAATCACAAATCAGGGAGATTGAATCCCAAGATGCATGAATATTTTCTTTGTTGTTGTTGTTGTTCAAAATGAAAAATAAAAGATCACAGTAATATTCAGGAAATATATATAGCTTATGTAGAAATAAATCCTTATTATCCATAAGTCCTTCTTCAAATTTATTTTCCACTAGATTTTACATTATTTTTAGAGATGGTGGTACTCTGCTCTGACATAGCACTGCCAGTAGCCCTGTATGTCTCCTGAGTATTTAAAATGGGAATAACATGAAATGAGCCACGGTAAAATATACATGACCTAAAAACCATATGTAATATTCAGAATTTTTCTTTTAAGCTCATACAAAAATAATAGAAGGAAAAATATTATACCTGTTTTGAAGTCTTATGTATTTTATTGTTTTGCATATGCTAGGAACATGTACTCTATTTTTGATATTTTAAGGTGTACAGAATGGAAAAATCATTATAGAATATATGTTCTGTAGGAAAATGTTTGCCTGTATTCAGACATGATTCTGGCTCTATGTTCTTCACTCACTGTATTCAGACATGATTCTGGCTCTATGTTCTTCACTCACTGACTGTTTTCCTTGAACCTTAGCAGGATGGGTTATCATAAAGATGTCACACTGTAAAGCCTTCTTATGAATTTTGATATAAAATTCTTCTAGTTATGCAGTATGATGCCCACGTATTTCACTTGAGTTAAGTTTTATAATAAGGTTCTTGATGACCATTAAGAAAAGAGGCAAAAATATTATTTTACTAACTGAAGGTGAGAATAAGAAAAACATGGTAGCTGGAGAGATGGCTGAGTGGTTAGGAGCACTGGTGGCTTTTCTAGAGGTCCTGAGTTCAATTCCCATCAACCACATGATGGCTCACAATCATCTGTAATGCAATCTAATGCTGTCTTCTGGCATGCAGGTATATATGCATCTAGAACACTCATATACATAAAAATAAGTAAATAAATCTTTTAACAGGGAGAGGGGCAGTGAGAAGGATGTAAAGTGAATAAAAATAAATAAATTAAATTAATCAATTAATTAAATAAATAATAATAAATAGTACACGGAGGTGTGTAGCAGTAGGGGATGGGGACTGGGAGTAGCCACTAGAAAGTCCCAGATGTACGTAAAGCAAGAGGCTTCTAGGACCCAACTGGGATGACATTAGCTGAAATACCCAACAAAGAGAAGAGAGAAACTGTAGAGATTATATCCAGAGGTTAGGCATGTCACCCTGTTTGAGGAATGGGGCCACCGAGCCATCTCAAAAATATTAATACAGAATTGTTTCTGTCTAAAGGAAATGCAGAGACAAATTGTGGAGCAGAGATTGAAGGAAAGGCCATGCAAAGATTGCCCCACCTAGGGATCCATTCCATCTGCAGACACCAAACCCAGGAACTATTGCTGATGCCAAGAAGTGCTTGCTGACAGGAGCTTGGTATGGATGCTGCCAGAGCCTGACCATTACAGATGCAGATGCTCTCAGCCAACCATCAAACTGAGCAAGGGGGACTCCAATGGAGGACTGAAAGAGCTGAAGGGATTTGCAACCCCATAGGAAGAACAACAATATCAACCAACCAAACCACCTAGACCTTCCTGGGACCAAATCAGAAACCAAAGAGTACACATGGAGGGACCCATGGCTCCAGCTGCTTATGTAGCAGAGGATTGCCTCATCTGGCATCAATAGACAAGGAGGTCCTTGGTCCTGTGGAGTATCGATGCCACAGTGTAGAGGAATGCTAGGGTGGTGAGGCGGGAGTGGGTGGGTAGGTGGGGGATGTGATAGGGGATTTATGGAAGGGAAACCAGGAAGGTTGATAACATTTGAGATGTAAATAAATAAAACAACCAATAAAAATTAAAATAAATAAATACATAAATAAATAAAATGAAAAAAGAAAAGAAAAACATACTGCCTAGTACAACCTCAGAAAAACAACTTTATTAGATTTAAAATATGTAGTGACTTATTTTGAATGTTTTTAAATATGTAAAGCATCATATTGTTTAACATTAGTCAGTACAAAAATAATAACCCTAAAGAGTTTATGCTTCAAGCATACACCTATATATCCCAATAACTACATACATTTTGTGCATTGTGTCAAAATCAAGTATTTGGGTGATAAATGGTTGTGTCTTCTCTCAAACAAGGCTAATGGAATCTTCATCTTTTTTACACATATATTTATACTCACATGTATAGAGAGACAGATGAAAAGACAGAAATAGAGACAGAGATGATAGAGATTTTCATATTGAAAGAAACAGAGACAGAAACTATTTCATGAGTCCAGGCTAGTTGTGAGCATTTGACAACCCCCCTACCATCCATAGTGGTTTTCTTACTTTATGAGGTGCCACTCCTGGCTTTAATCATTTATTTACAGAATACTTTGGATGGCTATTCAGAATCATTTTTTATATTCCTTCCAATGAAACTGACCTTAGTTTGCATTCTCCAGTACAAATAATAGCTGCCCCTTCAAAAAGTCTAAGCATATCAATTTTCTCCTTTGTTGGATATTTTTACGTTGACATCTATTCATAATTCAAATCTTAGTTAATATTAAATTCTTTAGAAGTGCTGATCCCAATCCAACTCCTTCAACATTAATAAGATTATCCTTTCCACCTGTATCATAGTATATTTAATAGGAATACAGGAAAGAGTAATTTAATCAACACAGGAAGAACAATTTGTTTAACACAGGAAAACAATGCAGAACAAGACAATTTGTTTTAATATTGTAAGTGAATGTAATCTATATTCATTACATTTAATATACCATATAAAAACAAACATATTACTGAAGAAACAGGTACTTAATTCGTTTATTTTTTGTCCTTGTTAATGTAAACCTCAAACAATGAGATATGGACAATAGATAAATTGATGATAGATAAACCGATACATATGGCTAGGGAAGCAAAGTGAGGAAATTTATCTTTTAATCTTAAAAAGTACCTTAGGTTAGACACATATACTTTCTCTTGGCAATCTGCATCACCTGGTAATACAGGGAAATCTTAATTCAGTTTTGAGTCTCTCTTAGTGTGTAGTATGTATTAACAATTCATAAATGCTGAAGTCTCTCTATGACTTTAGTGAGATGCCTCTTTTCACCCTTAATTTGAACCATTAAAGAAAGAAGATAGAATTCATTTGACAAGGTTACAAGATGCTAAAATATACCTTTATTATCGTAAAATATAATAGATGCATTGAAAAATAGGATATGTTACTAATGGACCAGATAAAATACAAAGTACTCTTTAACACTAAAGCAACTGAATAGAATACTAGGAGAGGCCACAGCAAGTGATTTTTGTCATTGATTTTTAAAGAAGGGGCAAGATAAGATGGGTACAACCCTGGGGTAAAGGTAAAACAAAGTACCTAGTACATTCTGATATAAAGTTGTCCAGACACCAGTCAATGATGACCAAACAGTGCAAGATTGTAACTTATTTTTTTAATGTCAAAAAACATTCAACCATGTTTCACTGGATACTAATCCATTTATGTTTATATTTTCCTAATGTTCTGACTTGTATTTGTAGATAAAGTAAAAACAAGACAGTACCATTTATTCCATTGGTATAAAAATTAAATGAATGACTATTATCAAATAACAAAATGTCAAACCCTTTCAACTTTGGCCAGAGTAGCATAACAATTACCAATGTGAAGCATGGAGTCCTTTACATCTTTATGTTCCAGT
This sequence comes from Uromys caudimaculatus, assembly GCA_028551405.1. NCBI lineage: Eukaryota > Metazoa > Chordata > Mammalia > Rodentia > Muridae > Uromys > Uromys caudimaculatus. Next base: position 48,215,871 of record CM052718.1, on the reverse strand, counting down.
CACATATAAACACACACACACACACACACAGACATGCACAGACAGACACACTTTAGCAGCAAAATTCATTAAAGCCAAATATAACATACAACGTAGTAAAATAAAATCTATATGAAGTGTGCTAAGTTTGGGGCTGAGAAAGAAATATCATTTATCAGAAGATCAGCTCCACAAAACAGTTTTGGAAGAAATTCTTCCAATTAGGAGTATTTATGAAGAAAACAGAGTGGAGATGAATAACATTGTAAGAAATAGAAGGAAGGAGAGAAGGAAGAGGAGAAAAACGAAAGAAAGAAGAATCCTAGTGGATCATGTAAATATTTTCTTAATAAAATAAATTATATTCATAAGGTGATGGCCTGATAGCTCTGAGCAGGAGTGATCAGAAATTCAAGCAGTAAACATTCTCAAACGAATACTAGGAGTAAGAGTTCTTTCAACGACAGTCTTCTAAGACTGTTTTCAGTTACTTCTTGAGGTATGAATAGAGACCCCAATACTTGGTTGGATTGAATTATCCCTACTGTAAATGCTAATAGACAAACACTCTAACAGAACTCATAGAACAAAACCCCAGGGGTGAGACAAAAGCAAGGTAATAAGATTGCCAGAACAATATATTTTTTTTTTTAAATCATTATCAATGTCCCGACGAGCAACAGGATTGTAAAGTTACAGTACAGAAGTACAAAGCACTAAAATGCTTGGGAAAGAACCAGGTAACTGGACAAAATCTAAAAGTGTCCCCAAATGTTGGACTTGTTCACATCTAAAGCAAAGCAGCACGAAGCAAGGACAAACTTGTAAAGGAGAAAAAGATAACATTCACAGAGTAGAGATAATGACACTGGTCACATGTCCCACGAGCTTGAATACTTCGTCTGAAATAAACTGCCACATAAAAACAGAGAGAAAATCTCTGGAAAGAAAAGAATACGATTTATAAAGAAAATCAGGTAACATGACATGGAAGCTTCTAGATTCCAGAAAGCAAAGAAAGCTGAAGGTAGATAAGAAATAGACACTTCTCTGGGCTTTCTGACTATGGGGTGAATGCAACCAGCTACCTCAAACTCATGACAGTGTCTTCACTACCATAACCGTACAGTCAAATCTAGCAGAAAATAAGCCCATCTTCCTTAGTTACTTTTTCTAAAAAATTGTCTCAGCAGCACATTAAGTAACTAAAATAAAGCTACATTAAGAGAACATATTTTCTTTTTTAAAAAAAATATATTCTTTAATTTTTTTTTTTTTTTTAACAGTAGAGACTTTATCTCCCTCCTTGTCCACCCTCGGATTGTCCCACATCCCACACCTCCTCCCCCTGTCTCCAAGAGAATATTCCCAACCCAGATCCCCACCCCACTAGACTCCCTGGGGTTCCAAATCACTCAAGGGTTAGGTGCATCATCTCTGACTGAGTCCAGACCTGACAGTCCTCTGCTGTCTATGTGTTGGGGCCTTACATCAGCTGGTGTATGCTGCGTAGTTGGTGGCTCAGTGTCTGAGAGATCCTGGGGGTCAAGGTTAGTTAAGACTGCTAGTCTTCCTATAAGGTCTCTCTCCTCCTCAGCTTCTTCCAGCTTTTTCCTAATACAACCACAGGGGTCACCAGCTTGTGTCCATTGGTTGGGTGTAAATATCTGCATCTGACTCTATAAGCTGCTTGTTGGGTCTTCAGAGGGCAATCATGATAGGCCCCCGTTTGTAAGCACATCCTTGCCTTAGTAATAGTGTCAGGCCTTGGGGTCTCCCCCTGAGCTGTTCCCACTTTGGGCCTGCCACTGGACTTCATTTTCCTCAGGCTCTTTTCTATTTTTGTCCCTGCAGTTCTTTTAGACAGAAACAATTCTGGGTCACTGTGTTTGACTGAAGGATGGCAACCCCATCCCTCCACTTGATACCCTGTCTTTCTACTGGAGGTGGGCTCTACAAGTTCCCTCTGCCTACTGTAGGGCATTTCATCTACGGTCCATACCTTTGAGACCTGAGAGTCTCTCAACTCCAAGGTCTCTGGTATATTCTAGAGGGTTCTCCCACCTCCTACCACCCGAGATTGCCTGTTTCCATTCTTTCTACTGGCCTGCAGAGCTTCAGTAATGTCCCCACAATACCTGATCATGTTCTCCTTTTCTCTTCTCTCCCCTATTCATCCAGTTCTCTCAGTCCCTCCCTTGCCCTCCTGTGATTGCATTCTCCCTTTCAAGTGAGACTGAGGCATACTCACTTAGGCCCTTCGGCTGGTTAAGCTTCTTGAGTTCTGTGGATTGTATCCTGGATATTCTCTTCTCTTTTTGGCTAATATCCACTTATTAGTGAGTACATATCATTCATATACTTTTGGGTCTAAGTTACCTCACTCAGGATGATATTTTCTAGTTCCATTCATTTGCCTGCAAAGCTGAGTAGTATTCCATTGTGTAAATGAACCACATTTTCTGTACCCATTCTTCTGTTGTGGGAGATCTGGATTGTTCCCAGCTTCTGGCTATCCCAAATAAGGCAACTACGAACATAGTGGAACATGTGGCGCTGTGGCATGGTGGGGCATCTTTTGGGTATATGCCCAAGAGTAGCTGGGTCTTCAGGTAGAGCTATTTCCAATTTTCTGAGGAATCTCCAGATTGATTTCCAGAGTGGTTGTACCAGGTTGTACCAGAAGGAGGAGTGTTTCCTCTTTCTCCACATACTCACCAAAATGTGCTGTCACCTGAGATTTTGACCTTAGCCATTCTGATTGGTGTAAGGTGGAATCTCAAGATCATTTGATTTGCATTTCGCTGAGTACTAAAGACTTTGAACATTTCTTTAAGTGCTTCTCAGCCATTAGAGATTCCTCTGTTGTGAATTCTCTGTATAGTTCTATATCTTATTTTTTGATGAGGTTGTTTGGTTTCTTGGTAGTTAGCTTCTTGTGTTCTTTATATATTTTGAATATTAGTCCTCTATCGGATGTGGGGTGAGGAAGTTTTTTTCCCAGTCTGTAGTTTGCCAATTTTTCCTATTGGCTATGTCCTTTGCCTTACAGAAGCTTTCCAGTTTCATGAGGTCCCATTGATCAATTCTTGATCTTAAGAGCCTGAGCAAGCATTATCAAATTAAAGGGAGAGATACTTGAAGCAATCCCACTAAAATCAGGGACAAGGCAATGATGCCCATTCTCCCCATATCTATTCAATATTCTACTCCAAGTTCTGGCTAGTGCAATAAGACAACAAAAGGATATCAAGGTGATATCAATTGGCAAAGAAGAAATAAGGTATCACTATTTGCAGATGATACAAATAATATAAAATATTTTGGGATAAGTCTAACCAAACAAGTGAAATATCTTTATGATAATAACTTCAAGTCTCTCAAGAAAGAAATTGAAGATCTCAGAAAATGGAGATTTCCCATGTTCATCGATTGGAAGAATTAACATAATAATAACAGCCATCCTACCAAAAACAATCTACAGAGTCTATGCAATCTCCATCAAAATCCCAACACAATTCTTCAAAGACATGGAAAGAGAAATTCTCAAATTCATATGGAAAAGCAAAAAACCCAGAATAGCAAAAACAATACTTAACAATGAAAGAGCTTCAGGGGGAAATCACCATCCCTGACTTCAAGCTATACTACAGAGCAATAGTGATAAAAACTGCATGGTATTGGCACAGAGCTAGACATGTTGGATTAATAGAATCGAACTGAAGACACAGAAATAAAAACATATTCTTATGGACACTTGATCTTTAACAAAGAAGCCAAAAATATACAATGGAAAAATGAAATCAGGTTCAATATTTGGTGCTGGTCTAACTGGCAGTCTCTATGTAAAAAAATGAAAATAGATCCATATTTGCCACCTTGCACAAAGCTAAAGTTCAGATAAATCAAGGACCTCAGCATAAAACCAGGTAAACTGAAACTAATAGAAATTTGAAAAAAGCCTTGAACTCATTGTCACAGAAGGAAATTTCCTAAATACTTTTTCTTAAGATACAAAATCAATATTCAAAACTAAGAATAAGGTCTATAAGTAAATACACTTACTGGAAAATAAATCATTTAATCTGTATTTAAATCTTTATGTTAAATGTATAATTTATAATATTTAGATGCCAATATACATTTTAGCTAAAATAATGTGTCTTTTAGAAAAAGGAGTGATATCTATAAAGGAAAGCATTTTAAAGATTTAGTAATAGTATGAAATAAAATATAGGACTTCAATATTAGAATTTAGAAGTTAATTCAGAAAATTGAAAGATATTTCCAACCTCTCTTTAAATTGCTTTTGCGTTTTTTCTTTCAACATCATAATATAACACACTTTCTTTTTTCTTTCCTCCCTATAAGCCCTCCCATATATACGCTTTGCTTTCTTTCAAATTCATGCTCTCCTTTTTCATTGTAATGAGATGATATATGATATGTATATGCATATAGACTCCCAAATATTACCTACTCAGTTTGTAAGATTTTACTTATACACATGTCTTCAGGGCTGACCATGTGGTATAAGATAAACAATTGATTCCATGGGAAAGGCATATGCTGTTCTCAGCATTCTTTAGCTGCCTGTATTTCTTTGTATAGGGTTGAGGTCTTATAGGCTGTTTCCGTCCACTATGGCACATGTATTTGTGCAATTTAACCCAGCTATTACTTTGATAGAGAAAAAACTTTATTTGGTACATAAATCTACTTTAATCTAACTATTGCTTCTATATTCCAGTAATATTTATAGAATGACACAGATTGTAATTCTTTCTCTATAATTATAATATACTTTTATCTTTTCAAAATATAAGAACCATGGGTGCTTCGGGTTTCCTTTCAACACTTCAGTTTGAATTATACATTTCTGCCATGCCATCTTTTTAATCTCTCCAGTACATCCACTGGGTTAGCTACCATACTTGATTTGTCTGTATTTCTCAGCATTTAGACTTTATATTCAATTCAGGAAAATCATTTGTATAATTATAGGTAATAACACCTGTTTTCTCTTTTACTTTTATTTTTATTGTAAGTCAAAACCGTCCTTGTCATTAAATTCATAAAGTTCTCTAAACTCAATAATGAATATTATAGCCAAAAAAATCCCAATCCACATGAGTATTACTCAATTTAAAGATTTAGTTTAGAAAAAAATACTTCTAAGTGATTTATTTTAGAACATGCTAGAAAGTACAATTAATTGAAAAATTTACATATGGCCTTCATTAGATGGCTTATAAGTTTATCATTAATCTGACCGCCACAGGCAAACAATTTTCCCATAATTGCACTGCGATATCATTTGACCAAATATTTGAGTATTCTAGAGAATATTCTGAGGACATATCAAGAAATTGTCTCAATCTAGTCAGAACAATAAATGTGCCATTTCTCTTACTTCTAAATGAGCCTGTTATCATTGCCACATTTATCTTCAAGTTTGCCTCTACCTTTCAGTAAGCTGATTTAGGGTTTCCTCAACTCTGTCACCTACCTTAAAAGAATAACCCTCAAGCCAATGTGGCACAATGATTAAAAGTCTGAAATTGAGAAGGAGATATCCAGGTTTCAAATATTATTTATATTACTCATTCATTCTATATATGTATCCTATATATTTATCAGAATACTAAATACAGCAGTATATAGTCACATGATACATATTTAATATAGCCAGAGTACTCTCTGGGATTTTTTTAAAACATGAGAATATCTTCTGAAACCATTGTTATATTGTTAATTATGGAGCAGAGTTTAAGAAATATAAACAGGGTTTGCCATTTCAAGTTTATGCAATGTACATTAGATGCCAATACCTATTTTCTAGATCAAACTGTAAGAGAGTAAATATTGTGTTCTTGTAGATCACATCTAGGATATTAATACATGCTAGAGAAGCATTCTTATTATGCTACAACTTAGCTCTAAGTTGTAGCCAAACCCTTTCTTAGTCACTCAGACTAGTAGTAAATAGTCCCAGAAGGACCTGAACTCATGTCCTCTTCTTTCTGTTTCTCAAGTATGTGGTATTGTAGGATAGCGCGTTAAGGCTGAATCCAGTTCTCATTTGTCTTGTGACCAATTGAATGTGACCACATTTCTCTATAGTGTTTGTTTTAAGCTGACATCTTCAGCATTTCTAGTTGTCATCATATTTCTCAGCTCTCGCTTTTCACCATAGCCAAATTGCTTTGAAGAATGTTTACAATATAAACCAAAAATATCAGTGATGTACAGAACAAAAAAAAAGATACCTGGGCAAGACTTATGTACCTTATTGTGATCTGCATTTAAGCCTTAGTATAGTGAGTGCTCTTTACTTGCTTCTGTGATCTCTGGTTATTACAGCCACTGGACTTCATCATGAAACGGTAGGAACCTTCTCCTCAGCACATCAATAATGTAAGTTCTCAATGAACTCCCATCTATTCATTGCCTCAGACTCAGCATATTGATTTTAATGACGTGTAAATCAATATCACCATCTCTGCACTCTCTTTTGGACTGCACATCTCCTTATGCTACATGGGACATCCTGTGTATGACAGATGCATCCACTTAATGCATTGGCCAATGTTTCAACTATAACACGCTGCCAAAAGCAATATTTTCCTCTACACGATCAACTTGTAAACATGATTAATACATTGTTTCTTTACCAGTAGTATGAAAAGAAAATAAGCAATAATTAACAACGTAAAATACATTTTATATACAAATGTACTTGTAAGAGTATAAACTGTAAAACTTATACACTTGAGTTTGGAACTTTATTACCTTACATATAGCAAAAAGTTATCATTATATCCAAATTAGTATTTATATTTTCCATGAACATCTAGATATTTAGTAACTAAATATTTATATATCTCTCTAACCTATACAAACTATTTTGTTTAAACTTTATATAAAATTATCACATCATATACACATTTTTGAAGTTCACATCCTATGTACATACTCTTATAAATTCTTATATTATATGACTAAAGTTATAAAATGTAAACATTGGAATTCATTTACCTCTAGTGTATATTAATTTAAATTTGTATATAAATACTTTATAAAAACATGAGTTTTTACCTCAGTGCCTAGACATTGAGGTGAATTTCAACACATTTTTCTAATAGAAAGATATACGCTGTGAAATTTTGGGTTATATTTACCTTTGTATAATGTGGAAATTTGCCTAGGGAATAAATCTAGTAGGAAAATTGTTGGTCTGTGGAATATCTCATTAGCAATACTACTCTCTTGCCAAGTTCATCACAGCACTATTATGTCAATCTGCAGTTTAATTAAGGTGGCAGATTCTTCTTAGATTGTCTTGTATCGTTTCCATCAATTGTGGTTATGTGATATTTTAATGCGTGGATCCAAATATGTGAAATCTTCTCTCAGTGGAATTTTATTTTGTATGTCTTTTAAACGTATTGATCTTAAGCTTATTTTCTATAATTCATTAAGCTTCTGAGTTCCTCTCTTGTAAAGTACCTGCTCTCTATTTTATTTATGCTCTTCCAAGTGCATTTATAGTTAACATTCTGTGAATTTTTGGTTTGTTTTTGAAAATTTACTTACTTTTTATGTTCCTGATTTTTCAATCTTATCTTAATTTTATAAATTAATATGTCTTATTATTATAACTTGATACTTTCTTCAATAATTTTGAATATAGTATGCCATGTAGCTGAAGTTAAAAAGCTGTGATGTATCAACTGAATTTGATAAGCTCTCATTTATGTAAATAAAGTCTGACTGTCATGACCATACTCTTGTTGTATTTATGATGGGTTTTTACATAAAAACCCAAAGACAGAGAGTTATGCAAGGATCTTGTGGATCCCCAAAATAATATTACTGTGCTACATTTATTTAAGATAGTTTCCATTCTTCAGCTAACAGGCTAATTGTTTATTGCCTGTGTAACTTGGTATTTTTTGCATTTTTATGTTCTTATATCAGAGGCTTATTTTCTTCATTTTATTGATGTCAGATTTCAGAACTTTGAACTCATGCTGAGTGGTAACTTTTAAAGAAAATGTTCAGAAGCTTGGAAGAAAGCTTCACCTTTTACCATTTTTGGCTTTTTGCCTTTTAGGCACACCCCAAATAATTGCAAAAAATTGGCCATTTTTAATTAATTTGTTGGTCTGATAATTCTATAATTGTTTTTTAATGGACTCCATATACAAGACAGAATGCATCTCAATTCCAAAAGTTAATTTTTTGACTGTCTGCTTGTCTTTGTTTTCCCATCTCATTTGGTAACTAAATCTCTGCACCTTGGTTTCAGTGGATACAATTTAGCCACTCATGCTGCCACTGTGTTCCATGAGCTTCAAATGTTCTTTATCACCTCTTAGGTGGGTTTGTCCTGGAGCTTCAGCCTAATTTCTTGCACAATAAAATGTGCTTTTAAAATGATGCATGATACATTTCATTGAGAATGTGAGTATCTAAACTTCTGAGTCTACTGCATTGCCTGAAATAAAATTCATTGCCCAGTTATTGAAGACTGCCATGTAGGAAACATCACACACTGACACTGTAACTCTAAACTACTAAGGACTGCAGAGTCTATTTGTTACAATTACTACATTTCTTATTCTTGGTTATCACTCAAAGTTTTGCTTGATTTTCCAGCTTTACTAACAGACTTTTGGAATAGATAATTATTAATCCTTACCTTAATTGCCAAATAGCCTTTGCAGTGCACTTTCTTTATTCGGCAACACCTCTCTTTGATACATCCTCCCTTATTGTAGACAAGGAGAACTTTCAACACAGTAAAGTCTTTAGTGGTTTCTATCATCCTTTATGGTTGTTCTGGGCATTAAATCCACATTTATATCAATGCAGTATCTCCATCTTGTATGTGGTCATCCTGAATTTTTTCTCCTGTTCACAATAGCTTATTTTGCTCTTATTTCAAGATGTTATATACCTCTTATCTACTTAGAAAACTAAACCACATCAGTAGTGCAACTCTAATTGTTTATACAAGAGCATGGATGTCAATTTTCACAAAAAATTAACAGTGATAAATATTTGGTATTGTTAAAGCTATCAGTGTTTCATCCTGATATAAATGTACTCTATACTTATTGATTATTTTATCATTAAATGAATACTTTCAGCTCTTATCAACAAATTGACTATGAGGGAAACTTGGTCAAAAACCTACTACATTGTAAATTTATTTGATGAAATGATAGCCTGTAAATATGTCAACTCTTTCCTGAAGTCAAGAAACTTGGATGTTTTATTAAAATTTTAAAACTGAATTTGATCATGGTTTTTAAATTCCCCAACTCTCTATATCTACCCCAATTCTATACATATACACATATACAAATCCATCTTCTCCCCACCTTTTTCTCTCTTGTTGTCTCTCTCTCTCTCTTGTTCTCTCTCTCTCTCCCTCTCTCTCTTAAACAAAAAATGAAAACAAAATAGTTGTATCAAAAAAAAAACAAAAACTAAAACAAAAAAACAGTGGAAGCAGGTGTGTTTCTGACTCTTCTGCTCAATTTGAGACCCAGTTTCCTTGTACAGCCTCAGTATGAGGGCTTTTTCTTGTCTTATTATTATTTCTTTCATGTTTGATTGCTGTCTCTTAGAGGTCTCCTCCTTTCTGAAGGGAAAAGGAGGAGGAATGGGTTTTGGGCAGAGGGGACATGGGGGGCCTGGAAGGAGTGAAGGGAAGGGAAATTGCAATTAAGATATATTTTATGAGAGAACAATCTGCTTTCAATTTAAAAAATCAATTTTCAGCAAGCATAGAAAGAAGCCAGTTTCATTTTGACATTTTTATACATGTGAGTATTTATTTCATTCTTCTCTATCATCCTAGCCCACTGTCACCATGTCTCCTTTGCTCTTTTATTATATACACTTCATTACCATCTTTTTAAACTACATCATTCAGATATCTCTTCCCCTTTTAATAACCTACTTTTTTATTTTCAAAACATCCACATAGGCACATAAATATTCAAAATGTGTACATTTAAATTCAGTTTCCATATACAAGAGAAAATACACAGTAACACAAAATTCTGTGCAACCCTGAAGGACTGGGCTTTGATATTATGAGACTAGCAGAAAACAAACAGATATAAGGACCTGGAAATCATTATATTAAACAAAATAAGGCAGATTCGGGGTCAAATTGAAATGCTTACCTTTCATGGATGATTAAGATCAATTAAAATATATAACAAGAAACAAAAGGGAAATACATACTTTTTAACACCATAACAAAATAAGAATATGACCATATGATTCTCTACTTAGCAGGTTACAAGTGTGGGATGTGAGATTATAGCAAATAGGACATGTAGAACTTGTTACAAATCAGTTATTCATGCGAGCTTTATCATAGAGTCATAAGAACATACACATCTGGCTGTAATCAGGCATACAAATTATCTCTCTGATGAACAGGTTTGGGTTTTCTTTATGTTTGTGTGTAGAGAGACATAAAGTCAGCATATTTGTTCTAACTATGTAGGTTGAATTCTCTTTAAAATGCTGTTCTTCTTGTTCATCAGGGGTATCATGAATATTTAGAACCCAGTGTATATTTAATCTAACATTTCCTTGCATATTGTGTGCTGTTGATTTCCATTCTTAAATATGTTTTTGACTTCGTTCCTTTGTCTCTATCATTATGCCTGCCATGCATATGATATATCTGTCATGTATCTTATATTTAACATACTTTATGGATTTGCCTGTTTGACAATCTTTTTGTTTAGATACCTACTTAATTTCTAAAGCAATCTTAAAATAGTTTTAAGTGGTATTCTCCACAATGAATGAATGTACACTCTTCAACAGAACACTCTCACCATTTTCTTTGGAAAGAAAAGCTTCCTTCCTCAATTGACAAGAGTATGAAAGCCTTTCATAAGCTTTCTTTTATCTTCAAAGAGAGTTTCACCCACCTTCCTCCAATATTTATCTTATCCTACATTATATATCACCCAAAATTCATATATCCTTTGGTTGTATTTGAAATAATTAATAGCATATATTTTTAATTTTTTTTATTGTAATGTGCGGTAAATATTTAACAATACTTTAACAGACAACAATTGTCTTTATTTTCCCAAAGATTTAAAAACATAAACAAGAATTTAAAGAACATTTATTTCTGTGTTGTTTTGCATTAAAAAGTTAACAAATTGGACTATTTTAAATGCAATACATATGTGATGTTTAAAATAAGTAATTTTAGTAGGTCAATGAATGCATTTCAATGTACAACTAATAACCTTACTATAATATGTATATTTTAGAGCACCGCTTCAACTAACAGACACAGAGAAAAAAATTACATAATATCATAATCCTCATAGGAACAATGGGGTTTTAAGAAATGGTAAAATTGAGCAATAGCTTGTTACCACAGGGAAGAGAAGTATTTGAAAGAATTTTCTTGTCACATAATTTCTTTTCACAGGACTGCCTGAAAAGCTACATCATATGAAGAATGTTGCTTTTGCATTGAATAAAGCACTGTATAGAATTGGCATAATAGTACTGACCACCTACCATTGTTATAGGGATATTCAAGGAAGAGTGAGATTATGGCTTCCAGGTTATAGATTTATGGATGAAAACAATTATAAAATGGCAAAGTCTTGGAAAATTTTGCTGTGATTGGACTGCTAGGTAGTGCCCATGTAAGAAACACATTGCTCTGTATGCTAGTGAACTTAAAGGCACCACGGGAACTCTTAAATGAAAATTAAAAAGAATGCCAAGTAAATGCAGGTAGATGGAAGGGTTTTCAACCCAGGGACATACAATTCATGGTATATTAGTTTGCTTACTGGCAAATCCTGTCTTAATGATTATTTTGGATTTTTATTCATTTGGTGATTTTAAGATTAAAAACTATGACATGAGTGACTCTGACTAGATTCCAGAAACTAAGTTGAATTTTGTTTTATGATTATTTTGCCTATTCAATTGTAGTCACAATATCTATCACTTAGGTATGAAACACTGGGGTTATGCTATTTTTATTTCCTAGCTCTGTGTACTGCTTCACAGAGTGAAACCCCAAGAGTAGTTTTTATAACTATAAACATATTTTATCAAACAGAAGATATTGAGTCTCCAAACAGAACTTCATGCCATTCATTCCAACAGATGACCTCAATTTTTTCCTTGTTGTAAAGTTATACCCACTGACTCATCAAATCTATCCATCTTCATTTCTATATAAGAAATGATCAATGTGATTTCTGAAAGTAATTACTGGCCACATGGAAGATGCTGTGCATCTGCTTTAAAGACTTTTGAGGAGGCTTTTATGAGACTAAGAATTCACAAGCAGTGACATCTTTGATCCCTTTAATGGACTCACTTCTTAGCAAATGATGAAGTAAGCGTTCAGGGCCTAGTTCTGAACATATATTGTTCTATTGCTTATGTCTTAACAGAAGCTTAAATGTAAAATGAAATTATCCTGTAACATAATTAAATTTTATTAAATTAAAACATTTATCTACTGGTGAGTAATTTAATTGCTCTAAGGAAAGATAAATCTACCTTATATTATTCTTTTTTATATTTCTCTAGTTTCTAGAAGCTGAATACACATGTATATCCAGCTTCTAGAAGATAGAGAGAAAGAGAGAGAGAGAGAGAGAGAGAGAGAGAGAGAGAGAGAGAGAGAGAGAGAGAGAAGGGGACATAGGGGACAAAGATACCTTGGATTTAGATTATGAGCCTATAGACAATTTCCCAGAGGTTTTGTCATTTTTCCAAGTTGACATTTCTAAGAGATCCCATGATTAATCCAAGCAATTAAGAATGTATGTTGGTTGAGAAATAGTATACTAATAATATCAAATTTCAAGTAATTTAAATCCTTAAAAGCACATTGTAAATTTAATAAACGTTTGTTTTATTGCATCAGAATAATAACATGTTCTTTGGCAGTGTTTTGTGGTTTCGGTCTACTCATTCAAAAATCATTCTCTTGCTAAAATTTAGTTTGTACCTTATATAGAAATATCAATGTAGAAACATAAACAAATATTGTAATTTTATTTCATATTATCTGTATAACACATAAAAATATTACTAGAAGTATTCCTACTTTACCTTCATGCAACAATATAACGTATAAGGAAATTTCTATTAAGAAGACAGATATTTAATTTTACCCTCACCAACAATGTCAGCAAAAACATAATAATTCTGTTATATATCAGTAGTTCTTTGGACTGGGCAGAGTTCAAACTAAGCTTTCTGGGGCTTGAAAGAAGTTAACCCTAAATGAATTATTAACATTTTCAAGGCAACTGGATCATGATTCAATCAAAGTTTCCAACTAACAGCAGGTTTAGAAGCTCTAAGTAGGAAGTTTAGCAGATCTCTGCCTACTCAGCATGTCAGCAATCCATAAATGGGAAGAGATTTGAGAGATGCTTTAAGGATTAGCAGCTACAATTGACCATATTTTCAGAAATCTGTTGGATCTTCCATAATGTTGATATCACCGTTGTGCCCATGGGCATATCTTGCCATACCAGCTATTATTGTACCTCATAAGGCTCACAATTAGACAAGGCCATTGATAATTGCTTTCTCCTCAGAAGCATGCCTGTAACACTTTTTCAGTATCTTGGCAGCTAATAATAAGGGAAATAGCTTCCGACTTGCCTTTTTCCAGCTTGGTCATGGTACCAAGTTGACTTCTTTATATCTTAGGACCAGACCGGGCTGTGTTTTCAGCAATAACTCTTGACATTGTATTTTCAAGTATGTATAAAGTTACTTACAATTGATTCTTTCATAACAGCTGATTTTTTGAAGTTGAAGAAATATCTCTATACTAATTCATTTTTTTATTTTGATGTATTTTTAAAGAGAGTTAGTCTTAATGAACAAAATTCCATTAGCTAGTGGTGTATTTACAGTGACATACACTAAGCTACATGGGAAATGAATCTCTAGCATTCTTTAAAACAAAATATTAACAGCTGTAACAAAAAGGACAAATTTTGAAAGATGTACTGGACTGTCTCAAAGCAAGAAACATCGGGAAACAAAATATTACAAGCTGTAACAAAGAGGGCAAATTTTGAATGATGTTTTACTGTACTGTCTCAAAACAAGAAATATTGGGAGCTTCAGAGAACGTTCTGGTGAGATTTAAATTAATCAAAACATCTTAGGAACTTCAGAAAATATTCTGATTTCATATAACTTTCAAATTCTCTACTCTGTAAATTCCAAATACAAACAAGTGTAAATGTTTCATGGATGTATTTTTTCTTTTATTCTTATTATGTCAGGAATGCACTTTCTCAATAAGATATCTGAAGTAAGTTTTTCATTTAATCTGCATATTCCTTGTATAGTATATGATAGTGACGTTGTTGTGTGTGTTCACTTTTATTTTGAATGTGTTCACAGTCATCTAAGGAGACAAATCTGTGTATTTTTGAGCATTTTCTTATAAAAATGTAACTGAGAAAGAAGTCCCATATTGATTATAGTTGGAAACATGTCATGTATAAAAGAAACCCATATTCACTTGCTGTGATTATTGTCTCAGAGGCTTACTGCTGAATAAACTCACCATTGATAATCCCCTCTGAATTCTGGCTGGCTGATTCAACTCAGCTCTTCTGACCCAAACTCCTCTTCAAGATATCTGATCCAATATGACTTCTGTCAGCGTTTTCTGAATTGCTCTGCTTAGCTTCAGAATAACTCTGACAATCTGTCTCAATCTTCTGGGTCCTTCTCATTCTCTAGCTCATTCTATCTTCACCTGTGTTGAGCTTGTTCCCTAAGCAACTTGTCTCTGGAAAACTGTCCCTGTAAAAAGTGCTTTTGAACTCCACAAACTGTACTGCCGTGAACTCTACTCCACTGCACCAGCTCTCAATTCACTGACTCAGCCAATCTGACTGGCTAGAACTCAAAGAGCTACATGCCTCTGTCTCCAGAGTGCTGAGATGAAAGGCATAAACCAGCAAGCCTGGACCTAAGCCTTTCTTTACCTGAAACTTGTTGTATGCCAAGCTGGACTTGAACTCACAGATCTGCTTACATTTGTCTCCTGGGATTAAAGGTTTGTTTCTATTCTAGCCAGATCATGCAGACCTAGATCTTTGGGTGTGATTTCTGGACAGAACAACCATGTTTATGTATTAAAATTCTCCTACAATCATGAGGTACATTCCAGGACTAAGTCAAAAAGAAGATATAATCCAGTAATTGGGGGCATGGGACCTGCATTGAGTGTTGTTATTTGAGGAAATAGACTTCCCCCTCTTCCACCAGCAATCAAATGCCAATAGCTCCCTAGCTAGGGTTAGGTATTTATGCCCCACCTCTTTGATTGGCTTTAGTGATGGATGACATGATGTACTTGAGTGGCTAAGGAATTGGGGGTCGGTCTAGGAGGTGTTATGCAAGGGAGACAAATATGATCAAAATATATAGAACAAAATCCTGAAATAAGCTGGGCAGTGGTGTGCACGCCTTTAATCCCAGCACTTGGGAAGCAGAGGCAGGTGGATTTCTGAGTTCGAGGCCAGCCTGGTCTACAGAGTGAGTTCCAGGACAGCCAGGGCTACACAGAGAAACCCTGTCTCAAAGAAAAAAAAAAAGAAAAAAAGAAAAAAAAGAAAAAAAAAAACAAAAAAAAATCCTGAAATAATTAAGATATACTCTTTTAAAAAGAAACAAAATAAACAACAAATAAAAACTTTTAACTGAGCATGAATCTTCTTTTCTGTTTTATTCTATGATTTGCTTAGTGTGACTAATGCCCCTATACTTGCTGCCACCACACCTCTCTGCCATGATGAACTCTATATCCATGCCACGAGTCAAAATACATCCTTTCTCCTTTACATTGTTTCTTATGAGGCATCTTTTGCATTAAAAAAATCATCATCCATGGTTAAATTTCATTTATGCTGCTTGACATCCCCTGATGTGCTATGTGTTTGAAATACCTGTGAACGCTGCATTTCTGTCACGCTGGTTGCCACACTTCCTTAAAGATGAGAACACAGGTCACAGTTTGTTTGTTTTTTATATATAAAGAATGTGCTAATCCATAATGTAATGTGGAGAAGAACCCCATATTTCTATGTGAGTGAAGGAAAGAGTGTATAGATCACATATATATTCCTATTCTTTCTTCAATTTGTTTCGTGAACTTTTATAGTTCAGGCAAAACTGAAATATAAGCAAGTTAATTTAGTTTTATGGTACAGAGAAGAAAATAAACCTACATGTAAAGAACTGTAAATATATCCCTTCAAAGGGGATATTAACATAAGCTAATATACTATATCACCATGCCACAGTTATGATTTATGAGGGAAGGTTAGTAATCTCCTTTTAACATTCAATGTTTCAATTTCTTAAATCTAGATTAATGTTTTCTTCCATGTTCCTCTATGTTTTATATCTAATAAAGAAAATGTTCATGCTTTAAGTTTTAGCTCTGGACTTTTATCAGTGGCCACCCATTCCCATTCAAATACTAATATATAGTTATGTCACTTAGTAATTTTCAATATGTTATTACCAAATCAATAATTTCAATAGAGATAATGGGAAAATATGATTCTTTTCTTTTAGATTGTGTATTGATATTTTTTTTTTTTTTTTGGCTTTTCGAGACAGGGTTTCTCTGTGTAGCCCTGGCTGTCCTGGAACTCACTCTGTAGACCAGGCTGGTCTCGAACTCAGAAATCCACCTGCCTCTGCCTCCCAAGTGCTGGGATTAAAGGCGTGCGCCACCACTGCCTTATGTTACATTTTATAGTTGTATAGCAATGATATAAGGAAAGACTTTATTATGTAAAGAGATTATTATGTTTAGTTATTCTTTTTCAGGTAAATTGCCAAATTCATTATGATTTTCCATAAATTCTGCGCAATTTCTATGCAAAATCTGTTTGGTATTGCATAGGAATTTTTGTACTGCCTCTAACTGAATAGTTTGTTTCTTTCCTTCTAGTCATTATGCCTCTTTTGTTATATCATCTCTACTATAATGCATACAGTCATATTGTGGGTTCTTATTACATTGTTACAAAAATCAAAGTAACTGAATTTCATTTAGTATTGTGTTTGTTATAAAAGTAGGTGAGACAATTGTTATTTCATTATCATTATAATTTTCTAAAATAATAATCAATCAATAGTGTGGTTAGTTTCTTTACAGGTAGTGTGAAATTCTTCTTGGCTTCATTAACCTAATGAACTACATGACTGAAATTTGAAATGCTAGAAGATATAACATACATATAAATGGATGCATTTTGCATTCATTTAATGTGTAAAATAAATTTTACAAAAGGATTCTGCTGTTGAACGTTAGCTTACATGCAACATCTGCTTTCTACGTTTTTAAATTATATGATGCAATAAACACATATAACAAAACTGATACAGAAGAGAAAACAAACAATATTATAAATCAAAATATAATTTGTTCTGCCTGAAAGATGTGATGGAGTAAAAGTGCTGCAGAACTTGTAGGACTGGCCATGTAATTGCTGGTCCAACTTGAGACTCACACCATGAGAGCAAGCCCATGCTCAAAACTGCCTGGATGCCCAGAGCCCAGAGACCTAGAATAGAATCAAGCAGGACTGTCAAAAACAAAATGTCAATGAAATGATTCCTGATGATATTCTGCTATACTTATAGACCATAGCCTAGCATAATCGTCATCAGAGAGGCTTCATCCTGCATCTGATAGTAACAGATGCAGTGTTCCACAGTCAAAAATTATTTAGAAATCTGAGAATTCCTTGGAATAGGGGAGGAAAGATTTAAGGAGTCGGTGGCCAAGAATACATAAGAATATGGCCCATAGCATTAACTAATCAGGATTCATAGGGGCTCACAGACACTGAACTGAAATATCAGGGAACCAGTATAGGTCTGAACTAAGTCACGGTTGTGTAGCTTGGTGTTCTTGTGGGATTTCCAACAGTGGAAAATGAGACTATATAATTGTTTTGCTTGCTTTGGGACCTATTCTTCCTTCTGGATAGCTGTGCATCCATGACATGAGGTGGGGTGTCTAGTTTTATTACAACTTGATATGCTATGTTTGGTTGATATCTCTGGAGCCTGGGAATTTCCTGAAAGAAATATAAGGAGGAGTGGATCTGAGTAAAAAGGGAGGTTGGTCAGGAGGGAACACACACACACACACACACACACACACTCAGAGGAGAGTGGGGGATACTGTGTTTGGGTTGTAATATATAACAGAGAAGAAAATAGATAAGTAATACATAGATAAATGGCAGATACATAATAGACAGGCATATAGAAAGATAGAATGATAGATCATAGAATTTTTAAAAATAAAAAATATTCCTTTGAAAATGAAGATTACAGGAGAAATCAATTTGCATGCAGTTCAATGCAACCTTTATTCATTTTATAAAAGATAGCTAGAATTCAAGCAGAAACATTGTCTGCCTTTTGTCTTATGTTTTGTGAACAAAATTTGACAAAAACATGACTGAAAAAACTAAAAGAAATAATCATGAGGAAAATAGCTCTCCAGTAAATGAAGGATGAGATAATGGTTTATTCTAAGCCAAATATCAGTGAATATAGCCTGAGAAACACTGAATTATTCTCTTTACTAATTTATTTTGTTTGTTTTTCAAGACAGTGTTTCTCTTTGTATTACTAGCTGTTCAAGATCTTACTCTGTAGACCAAGACAACCTCAAACTCACAGAGATCTTCCTGCTTCTGCCTGCTGAGTGCTAGGATTAAAGAAATGTACCACCACTACATGATTTCTCTTTACTACTGATATAAAACAAAAGTAAGTTATGAACCAGAATATCTTCAAATTAATTGAGGATCATCTATTGAATAGCAAATATTTTAATAGACTTTCATAAGTTTCATTACCTTTGGAATGATTCGAAGCTAGGTTAGTCTACTAAGTTTTGTGTTATAACTTGAGAGATTGAATTGGTAATTACAGAAAGGTTAGGTCAGTCACAAATTTAAAATGAATGGATCATAATAGGCCCTTACATAGCCAAGATAAAATTTGGTTTACATCTTACTTCATTTCATATCTGACAGTCATACTTTAGTCTGCTTGCTCAAATAATCTGAGGGACCGTTACTGAGGATGTGATTTCTTTGATGACCAGTGGAGAACAAATTATAGATGTAAATGAAGTGAAACTAATACAAAGTTGTACCATTTTACATGAAGTCATCCATGTAGAGGAAATGTAATCTACCAGCATGACTGCTCTGGCAAGGGATCACATCCAAAGCCCTAGGCCATTGTGATTTATCTGGAACACAGACACACCCTTAGTTCACTCCTTTAAGGTTAATTAGATTTTAGAAAGAAGTGGTCACATTATGAATATGACATCTAGTTGAGAGGCAGACAAAGAGATAAATCAAAGAAAGATTTTACAGAATGGGTCAGAGATAGTCATACACACAACTCTCATGACAACAGTACAGGAAAGAGAAGCTATTTAAAATAAATTCAGGGCAAAGGCTCAGTCTGTTGGGATTCAGTGAATCAGTGTAATGCAGTGGACTTGAGTTTGTGAGTTCATGTAATGCATTGCAGGTCAGCAGAGGCAACTGAAGACAGAGAATAAGAAGCAACCAAAAAATTAGAACAAACGGCCAGAGTTAGTTTCAGGCCAAGCAGAGCAATCCAAGTAAAAGCTGAGAGAAGCCAGGCTGAGCCCATAAGCATGAAGAGAAATGTGAGTCAGAATGAACTAGAAAGAGTACACTTATTCAGCAGTAAATCTTGGAGGCTGAAACATTCTAGGTCTTGGTTAGAACATGGAGGCTGGAAGCTGAAGCCTTCAAGGTCTGGGCTTGCAGAAGATTAGATCGTAATGAAGTCTAGAAGTTTCCAGGTCTAGAGCTCATGTATTTCTAAAGCTTGGGTATGGCTGTCATCTCATCCCTTCCTCAGAGGAAATAAAGCCAACATTTACATGTGGCAAATAAAGGTTACTTTTACACATCAATTACTAAGTCTTGCAAAAATGAAAGAATTAAAGAAGTATGTTATTGTCAGAACAACAACCTGGACAATCTAGATGAAATGGAAACTTTTCTAGACAAATACCACACACCAAAATTAAAGTAAGATCAGGTAAACTATTGAAACAATCCAAAACCCCTACAGAAATAGAAGTAGTTATTAAAAGTCTCCCAACCAAAATAAGCCTAGGGCCAGATGGTTTTAGTACAGAATTCTACCAGACCTTCAAAGAACACCTAATACCAATACTTTTCAAACTATTCCACAAAATAGAAATGGAAGGAACACTACCTAATTTGTTCTATAAAGCCACAATTTTGCTGATACCTAAACCATACAAAGACCCAACAAAGAAAGAGAACTTCAGACCAATTTCACTTATGAATATCTATGCAAAAATACCCAATAAAATTCTGGCAAGCCAAATCTAAGAATACATCAAAATGATCGTTCACCACAATCAAGTAGGCTTCTTCCCAGGGATTCAGGGATGGTTCAATGGAAATCCATCAACATAATCCACTATATAGACAAACACAAAGAAAAACATCACATGATTATCTTATTAGATGTTGAAAAAGCCTTTGATAAAATACAACACCCTTTCATGTTAAAAGTCTTGGAGAGATCAGGAATTCAAGGCACATACCTCAACATAATAAAAGTACTATACAGCAAAGCAATATCCAACATCAAATTAAATGGAGAGAAATTTGAAGCAATCCCACAAAAATGAAGGACAAGGCAAGGCTGCCTACTCTTTTTCTATTTATTCTGTATAGTACTTGATATTCTAGCTAGATCAATGAGACAACAAACAGAAGTCAAAGGAACACAAATTGGAAAAGGTATCACTACTTGTGAATGATATGATAGTATACATAAACAATCCCAAAAATTCTACCAGAGAACTCCTACGGGTGATAAACAACTTCAGCAAAATGGCTGGATATATAATTGATTCAAACAAATCAGTATCCTTCCTTCATACATGAGCTGAGAAAGAAATTAGATAATCAACACACTTCCTATTAGTCACAAATAATATAAAATATCTTGATTTTACAATAAGCAGGCAAGTGAAAGATCTGTATGACAAGAACTTCAAGTCTCTGAAGAAAGAAAATGAAGAAGACCTGAAAAGATAAAAAGATATATTATGCTCACTGATATGTAGGATTAACTTAGTAAAATGGTTATCTAACCAAAAGCAATCTACAGATTCAATACAATTCCTATCAAAATTTTACCTCAATTCTTCACCAAGATGGAAAGAACAATTCTCAACTTCATATGGAATAACAAAAAACCCAGGATAGTTGAAACAATTCTCAACACTCAAAGAACTTCTGGGGAAATCACCATCCCTGACCTTAAGTGTGCTACCTAGCAATAGGGATAAAATTAAAATAGTATTTGTACAGAGACAGACAGGTCAGTCAGTGGGATAGAACTGAAGGCCTAGAAATAACGCCACCCACCTAGGGACACTTGATCATTGACAAAGAAGCCAAAAATATGCAGCGGAAAAAGGAAAGCATCTTCAAATGGTGCCTTGAATTGGTAGTCTCCATTTAGAAAAATGCTAATGGATCCATATTTATCATCTTGTACAATGCTCAAGTCCAAGTGGATCAAGGACCTGCACAAAGAACCAGATATACTGAATCTTATAGAAGAGAATGTGGGAGTGAGCCTTGAACACATTGGCACAGGGGAAATTTTCCTGAACAGGACACCAATGGCTCAGGCTCTAAGATCAACAACTGCCAAATGGAACCTCATGAAACTGAAAAGCTTCTCTAAGGCAAAGAACACTGTCAAAAATACAAAACGAAAACAGATTGGAAAAAGATTTTCATTAACCCTACATCTGATAGAAGACTAACATTCAAAATATACAAAGAACTCAAGAAATTAGACTACAGAGAACTAAATAACCCAATTAAAAATGGGCTTCAGAGATAAACAGAATTCTTATCTGAGGAATCCCAAAGGGCCAAGGAGCACTTAAAGAAATGTTCAACATCCTTGGTTATCAGGAAAATGCAAATCAAAACGACCCTGAGATTCTACCCCAATCAGAATGGCTAAGATCAAAAACTCATGTAAAAGCAGAAGCTGTGGATGATGCAGAGAAAGGGGAGCATTCTTCCATTGCTAGTCGTATTGGAGACAGGTAGAACCACTCTTGAAATCAATCTGGCAGGTCCTCAGATTCTACCTTAATAGTTTTACCTGAAGACCCAGCTTTACCACTCCTATGCATACACTCTAAAGATGTCCTACCATATCACAACGACTGGTGCTACTCTATGTTCATAGAAGCCTTATTTGTAATTGCCAGAAGATGGAAACAACCTAGATGTTCCTCAACCAATGAATGGATACGGAAAATGTGATTCATTTACACCATGGAATACTACTCAGCTATTAAAAGCAAGGGCATCATGAATTTTGCAGGCAAATGAATAGAACTAGCAAATATCATCCTGACTGAGATAATCCAGACCCTGATAAATGGATATTAGCCAAAAAGGTCAGAATACCCACGATACAACTCAGAGATCATATGAAGCGTAACAAGAAGGAAGGCTTAAGTGTGGATGCTTCATTCCCACGTAGAAGAAAGAACAAAATAATAACTAGAGGCAAAGGGAGGGAGAGACATGGGTGGAAGAGGAGAGGAGAAAAAGGAGGGCAAGATCAGGTATGACAAAAGACAGAAGAGATGACCAGAGGACCAGGAGAATGAATAGAAATATTTGGCAGTGTGTGGAGTGGGGAATGGGGGAATCTCTAGAAAGTATCAGACCCCGGGGATGTGAAAGGCTCTCAGGATGCACTGGGGTTGACCTTTGCAAAATCCATAACAGTGCGAGATTGAACCTTAAGAGACCACCTCCAGGAGATAGACATGGGCCTCAGTTGAGGGATGTGGTCCTCCGCACCCCCATCACAAAAGTTTTGACCCAGAATTGTTCCTGTCTAAAGGAAATGTAGGGACAGAAATGGAGCAATGACTAAAGAAAAAGCCATCCAGAGACCACCCCACTTAGGGATCCATTACATGAACAGGCACCAAACCCCAACATTATTGCTGAACCATGTTGTGCTTGCAGACACTAGTCTGGCATGGCTGTCCTCTGAGAGACTCTATTGTCTCCTGACTTACACAGACACAGATACTTACAGCCAACCATTGGACTGAGGTGAGTGATTCTTTGGAAGATTTAGGGGAAGGACTGAAGGAGTTGAAGGGGATTGCAACCCTATAGGAAAAACAACACTATCCATTAACCAAACACCTCAGAGCTCCCAGAGAGACTAAGCCCCCAACCAAGGAGCATACATGGGCTGGGTCCATGGACCCTGCTACATATGTAACAGAGGGCTGCCTTTTCTGGCCTCAATAGGAGGGCATGTGATTGGTTCTGTGGAGGCTTGATGCTCCAGAGGAGGGGGATGCTGGAAAGGTGAGATGGGAGTGGATGGGTGGGGGGGAACACCCTCTTAGAGGTAAAGCGAAGGGTAGATGTGGTAGGGGGATCATGGAAGGGGGAATGAGAAGGGAGACAACATTTGAAATGTAAATAAAATAGTTAATGAAAAAAGAATATCTAGTATGTATAATTAAGCTCAACGCTCTCGAAAACAGGTGATAGTGACCCATAAATACACATTTCTACTGAAATCAAAAAGTGAGGCACATAGAGTATGAATAAAATTTTCATGAGTGGAGAGATACCTCAACGCCTAAGAGTACTTTTTATTCTGGCAAAATACTGGAGTTTGGTGTCTAGCACTCACAACTGCCTGCAACTATAGTCCCAGGATATCTGACACCATCACCTGGCTTCTAAAAGCTCTTGTACACATTTTCTGTACACATATATTGTCAAGCACACACATATACACATTAAACTATTTAATTAATTATTTAATATTTTACAGTGGGGACATGGAATCTGGAGAGGCCACATCTTATAACCAGTGGAATGATAAGTACACAACCCACTCACAAACCTTTCAACCAAAATTTATCTTGTCTAAAAGAGACAAAGATAGGGACAAAGAGCAGAGACTGAGGAAATGGCCATCCAAATGACTGACCAACTTGAGACCCAACTTGCACCATTCCCTGATGCTATTGATGATACTGTTATGATTGCAGACAGAAGCCCAGCACAATTGTCCTCTGAGAGGCCCTACCCAGCAGCTGACTGAAACATCTGCAGACACCATCAGCCAAACATTTGGCAGAGGTCAGGGTCTCTTAGGGAAGAGTTGGGTGAAGGATTGAAAGCCCTGAGGGGGATAGGAACTCCTCAGGAAGTCCAACAGAGTCAATTATCCTATAACCCTGGGAGATCTCAGGCACTGGGCCATCAACTAAGGAGCATGTATGAGCTGGACTGGGGCTCAGGGCACATGTGTGGTGGAAGTGCAGCTCACTGTCCATTTGGTTCCCCCAACAAATGAATTGGAGGCTCTTCCTAAAGCTGCAGCCTGACACTGGGGTATCAATTTCCCAAAAGGGTTGCAGTGTCTTGCTTCTGTAGGAGAGGATGGGCCTAGTCCTGAAGAGACTTAATGCATGTGTCAGGGTTGGGGATACAGGGAGGAGGAAGTCTCTAAGAGGAGAAGGGGAGGGAAGATGGAGGGAGAGACTTTGTGAAGAAAGGACCAGGAGAAAGCAGCATTTGTGATATTAATAAATTAATTAATATTTTGAGAGAGGTGTTTTTCTGAATTTGTGTCATCCCTCCTAACATTGTGTTTATTAGTTCTCTCTGCTCTTATTTATCATACTCTGTGGCTTTACTTCCTGAATAATCAAGCTACACCATTTTTATTAGATGAGGTCAGTTTTTTTCCTTGTTGATGTTGGTTTTGGTTTTGGGTTTTGGGTTTCGTTTTTTTGTTTTGTTTTCTTTTTCTTTTCTTTTTCTTTTACTTTTTTGAGATTAATGTCTAAAACAACGTGGTGTGGAAGGATAGAGAGATGAGTAACCTGGTAGGAATCTCAACACTAAAGAAGAATGAGGATCATTTCTACATAAGAGAGCAGCACTGAAGAACAGGTTTAAAGTAGGCCAGACAACCCACTTTTGCCCGACAACAGCAAAAGCCCCATTGGCCATTTCAGACAAGAATCAGAGTTAAAAAAAAAAAAAAAAAAAAAAAAAGTGTAGATTTGCTGATTAGCAATAACATGGCATCAACCATTATGATAATTTAAAAATCAAATCAATTCCCCTGTGTGACACAAGAAAGAGGAACAAGTACCTCTTTATCTAATAAGAAATAAACAACTAAAAATATAAAGGTTTACGCCAAGTGATAAAATGTTCATGCCAAGATTGAAGGCTCCAATAATCTTCTTAAGTTATAATTTCTTTAATGCTTATGTATCTCTACAAGATGGGATTTTTGCAGTGATTTTTTTTAACTTTTTAAATGAGAAGTGTTTCCATAGATTACTTTTCCCCTGATATTCAGTATTTCATTGCAGATGAATTACTTCTATCCTTGAGGACATGACTGAAATGTAAGGCAGCTGGAGAATTACCTTTATATAACCTATGCATAAAACATAATGTTTATTCATCTGTAGATCTAGGATATGAGGTATTCACTTTAAGCCAGTCACCATCATATGTGATAGAGTGTAACTGCAAATAGTTAAATGCCACTCTTTCCTGGTGGGGTGCACATATTCTTTGCATGCCCCCCAAGAGCTCTAGATTCAAGAATGAAAGACACATGCATGCCAGTTTAATTTTGATACATCTTACTCGCTCAATGGATAGGTATTTCCAAACCTCCCCATGGCCAGCACACACTCCCCCTCCTGTATTCCTGCCCTAACACCTTCTAAATCAATATTTTATCTTTGCTGCCCTGTTGCCTTCTTTGCATTCCCCCCCACACACACACACACATATAGGGCCTCTTTCTCCTTACACCTATAGTGCTGGATGATTTCTCTTCTGCAGTTCTAAAATCTGACCTCTCAGCTCTTGAGTCAAGGTGATTCTCTTGTTCTTCTCCCTAGGTCCCTTGCCCTTTCAATCTAAAAGTCCCGCCTCTGTCTCCCTGCCACTGGCTATATGGCCATTCTTTATTACCAATCAAAGCCAGCTGGGGTTAGGGACCCTCAGCTTTTGGACAGGCAGATTCCCATGTGATTTTGGAAGCTGAATTAAGACAAAGCATTAGAATCCATCCCCAACACAGAGAATATAAATATGTTCACTTACTTTCCCTTGACGCTGTATCTTTGTGAACTTCTAGAATATAAAAAATAAATATAATTTTATTTGGCTCAGGGTATATATTTATTGTTGGCTGATAAAACAAGGGTCTTTGAAATCAGTATTACCCTCTTCTCAAAAATCTCCTATGCCCTTCCCTCCTCTTCTTTCTTTCAACTTCCTGGTTTTCTCTTTTTTAAATTGTTGTTGTTGCTGTTGCTGCTGCTGCTGCTGCTGCTGCTGCTGCTGCTGCTGTTGGTGGTGGCGGTGGTGGTGTGTGTGTGTATGTATGTGTTTAGATTCCAATATATATAAAAACACCATTAGCAGTCTGTGTAATGTTGCCAACATGCCGTGTATGCATTGAGGGCTGATCGTTTGGTGGCTTTGGATAACTAATATCTCTACTTTTTACTTAGGTAAGACTGGTTGCCCCACTCTAAGGATTCCTTAGTTTTCTCTAGATTTTGTCTTGGACTGAGGCTTTATGAGCCTTCCCTTTACTGTTTTACATTTCTATTGGTATCTGTAGCGTGTAGCTTTTGCTCACGCTTCTTAAGCTCAAGGAAGGGGCCATGCTACCAGCCCCCACCCATATTCTCTTGGATCCACAGATAAAAAAATAACACACACACACACACACACACACACACACACACACACACACACACACACGTTAATCTTAAAATGTCTTTGCTAACTCAATGACTGGGCACTGCTAAACCTCTCCTGCCACTCTAGGCATAATCAGATAAAGTGGCCATTGGCCACTCAAACCAAAATCTCACAAATCTGGTTGGCTTTATCTCCTGCAACTATTCCCTCTTCTTTCTCAGCTCTCTTGATTCTCCCTGCATCCTTTGATACAGCAATACGTGTCTTACCACATCCTCAGTCACTAGTTTCTGGTATTTTGATTGATGGATAAAGAACCAATTGGAAAACAGGACCTAAGCACCAGAATCCATCCCTACTTTTCATCTTTTCTATCCAATACAATAAAAAAATAAATAAATAAACCTTTTCTCCCAAACATAAATTGAACAAAACCATTGCAATCATGTATGATAAAAAATTAACATTGCCAATTTGTTGCAGTAAATCTCCAATGCCAATAAGCCTGTTCAAATCCCACAATTCAATTATAATATTTATAAGCTAATGCTAGATTGGGCAGATTTACAAGTGCACTACTACTTTTCCCAGTTGTGAGACCCCTTGCTACTTGCAGCTTCTCCAGGCCACGTGGTTCTGCTCCATCTTCCTTCTGCCTCTTTTTCCTTTGTCCTTCTTCCTCCATCATTCCCTGTCTACACCCACACAAAAAAACCTCCAGACCCACCTCTCCCTTCCACGGCCCAATCACAGACTCTAGCCTTTATCTGACCAGCTAAAATGGGGAGGAGTTTCACATGACATCACCTGAGTGGGTGATCCACTCCTCATTGGAGCAGCCGCTCTTGAGGAAGCAGGGTTAACATCAGCGTACAAGCAGCGCCAGGGCAACCCACAGCAGGTATTTTCCTTGTTCACCTCAGGTTTTCATGCTAAGGCAGCCATATTTGTGAGACTTTACTCATGTGCCTTCTCTGAGATTTCTAGGAGACATATTCTCACAGCAAACTCCCTGATCCTCTAACTGTTCCAATCCTTTCACCTCTTCTTCTGCAATGATCTCTGGCACTCCAAATATTTTCCTTCCAATTCTAAAGGTTTTATTTATAACCCACTAAGTCCAGTTATCGCTGCCATATGTGAATGTAGCTGGAACCATCCACCGAGGAATAGAAAACCTACACAGCATTCACCCTATCAAAATAAACTAAACTTTTCTCAGAAGCCATCAACTGCCATTAACTCCTCAGCTGCAGGATCCTCTTCATTCATACTGGAATGTTCAGCTCTCGTGATCGCAAGGAGGACTTATGTGTCAAATAACTGTAGCTATGAGTCTGTAACAACCATCCTGTGTTCCACATCAGTCCTCCACATCCTTCTGATCTTGCATCCATCCTGCTATCCTTTCTGGTATGTTCTCTGAGACTTTCATGGCAGAGTGATGATATAGATACTCTACTTATGTCTAAGAATCTGAAATTGATTAGTCTCAGCATTTAAAATCCCTTCCTTTGGAGTAGGTCTCAAATTGAATCAAGAATATGGTACAGTCATTTGAACATGTCCAGCATTCTCGATATTTCCCCCAACTTTCTCTCTTCTTTGCGTACCTGCTCTCTATCTGGATCAAATAAGTTAGATTCTGTTTCCTCCAGATCTTTGCTTATCATTCTACTGACAGTATATTTGTTTCAAAGGAGAAATGCACATAACCCCCCTGAAATTACTCTGTAGTACTCAATTGTTTTGTATTGGTTGTGGCACATGACATTATTCAGAGTGTATACTTTAATATGAATGTAACTCTCCCACTTCCAGGCAAAGATAATTTCAATATATTTTTATTTTTCTTGAAAATTTGCTTTCACACAGGATATGTTGAATAAATCTTTTATTTGTAGAGTAATTCCTATTTTTACATTTGCTTCCCTGGTTACTCATTATTATGTCTTTTTTTTTTTCATGATCAATTTGGATGCTGCATTTCCTAAGCTCTCCAATAAAGTCGAAATTCTAAATGAATCTAACTTTTTAAGACAAAGCTCACAAAATGTCATGGAACAACCTCTCTAGCAAGATTGTAGAAAAGATGTTATTAAATTAGAACACCTGTAAATTATCCCAGTTGTATTCCTTGAGTTTGGTATTTTAATATAGATTCTTGTTTTTTAACGCTTGTGACATGTACAAGCATTTTGCAAATGCTTGAGGAAGCCATAAGACAATATTGGGTGCCATCCACATAAATACTGTCAGACACCTTTAGAGAGTTTCTCATAGGCCTTTAACCATCCAAGCAGGCTAGCAAGGTCATTGACCACATCTCTAAACCCCAAGCACCTTCCTAACTCTGTGTTCACTATATTAAGATTACAAATGGAGACTACCAAGGTAATTTTATTTGGGTTTGCTGAATGAAATTCAGATTTTTATGCTTATGAGGCCTATACTCTGGGTCCCTACCCCTGAACCCCTACCCTAGAACTTTAGATCGATCTTCTGACATTTTTCATTTCTTTGGAAACTTTGTGAGAACTCCAAAATATGCAATTCTCAGTGGCTCAAACTAGCTTTTTAAATTCCCCAAGTGAATACAATATGTCAGTATTTTTGTACAAGTCTGAAAAATGAACCTAGGAACTTGTTCTCAGTAGATAGTTTAGATAAAGTAACAAAACAAAGAATGATTAATATTAAGAAGATTATCTGGAAATAAAGATCACATAGGAATTTGTCTTAGGAAAAGAATGCTGGATTGTCCTAAAAAAATTAGAGTCAATTATTTTACAGATAATATAGAGGAAATATTTTGAGGGTCTGAAAAGCTTGGTAAATACAAATGAGATTTAAAAACATCGAGCATATAATATGTATAAAAAATAGTGACTCTAGGATATGTGAGACAACTTGGTTTGGAAGGTAGGTGAGAACTCATTCTGAAAGGACATAATGAGAAATAAAAATTAAAATTCTTATTTTAACAAGTAGAAATAAAAGAAATGTGATTTTTTCCAGGAAACAATCCTATATGACAATTGCTAATGAATTTTGGTATAAGTAGATGACAATTATTTTGTCTTGGTTATTTACCTAGAATATACCAATTTGTAATTTGTAGTTACTTGCAGCTATGTTATTCCTGATATGCTTCTCCACCTTCAAATGTTTCTTACATTTAGCCTAGACTATATGTAATGTTTTAGATTCTGTTTTGATATTTCCTTTTCTATTCAACAAGATACATCCTCTATTTAGCACAACGTATATTATAAACAAACCAAAGAATTTGCATAATAGTCTACAAAGAGTAGCTTTATAATACAGTTTTTCCAAGGACTAAAGTGTTAAATGCTTAAGACTATAAAGTCAACACCTTTCCTGTTTATTTCAGGTAAGCACTGTAGGTATATAATATTATTAGAGAAAAAAGCTAATTTTCCTAAAAAATACTTTAATCATATTTCCATAACTGGGGGATTCAAAATTATGATCTAAAAGTCAAAATGGTTTGACTTCTTTATTTTATTCCCTCAGATATTTGTTCTTTAGTGTTTGTTCACTAACTGTTTTGACACATAGAATTAAAAATTTTCTTCATTACACAAAATGTTTTAATACTGACATATTAAGGAGATGCAGATATTTTCACAAGTCAACACTTACTTTGTCAAAAGACACATACTGGTTATAGTATTAATCCTTGTAGCTTTCAATTTCCAAATGACAGGTCTTCCATCTTACCCTCTCCAAAGCTACAGGGCATCCGATTATATTACCCAAAGTCCTGGCTTAATAAGGAAGTATGGTAGACAGTGTTTTTACCTTCATACAAACTTAATATTTTATTTGTGCTACAGAGTGAATCTCTTGATAGATGAGATGCAGGAAAAGCATTCATCCTTGACTTATTCTGAGTTTGATTTGCAAAAGACTTTCAGCTTCTCTATTCTCTAGAGAAAGCCTTGTAGGATCTCACAATAGATCAAATGTATTCCTGTACTTGCTTCCCTTCATTTAAGACAGCTTATTAAATTGTTTACATTTTCTTTAAAGGAAATGTAAACACTTTACACTTCTGTAAAGGAATAGAATAAAGTAAATGTCCATATGTATGTATGTTTTTGTATGCAGATTTTATACATACATGTGTGTATTTATATTTAAAAGTATTTATTGAAATAATTCAAAGCACAGGAGACTCAAACATCCTACCATGACTATACAAACAGGAGAGCCAAATTTTAATAACTTCTCAGTCCAAGAAGCTTGAAACCTCAGAAAAGATGGACAGTGATATTGCTGTAGATTCTGACTAGAGACTTAGAAGCTCCCGATTGAACTTCTTATGTGATTCCCTCTTCAATGCAGAAATACTGGAGCCTGGGGCTCATAATGTCCAACATCAGCAAAAAGAGATGTCAGCTTACACAGTTCTGGGGACTTAGCTCTTCTACCATTTTTTTTTGTTGTTGTTCTATGTGCCTATCATTCCAATTTGACAATTGTAATGGGACTTTACTTCTCATTTCAATAATCCACATGCAAATAATATCTAGAAATACATCTAAGATAAAGATACACCTACATATATGCTTAAAATTCTTTTAGGTATCACTTAATATGGTATAGTTGATGAAAACATACCCATCATACATCAGTAGACTGGCCTTAGTGATGAGCATAAGGTTTTCCCAGCTTTCCCTCTGAAACTACTATGGCCTAAGAAAACCATCAGGGTCAAGAAAACATACCATTCCTCATTTAAAATCCATTGCTATTCTTCCTCTTGGTTTTTTCCTGTAAAGATGAGATAATGTGCTTACAAATGTAGTAAGATAAATTTTTAGATAAAACTACCATAATGCTTACAGACAATTCAATAGTTTATATGGCTTTTGTTACAATGTCTCCTCATATATAAATGTTCATGTTTCTAAGACATTATTAGATAGAGAAACTTAACTCTATTTTGTACCATAAATAAGGAAACTGGATTGTCCCCACTTATCCATTTCATTAAATTTCATTTTATGAAGAATCATATGACTTATGAAAGTGAAAAAATATAAAAATGGACCAATCTAGAATGGCTCTTAATCACCAAAGAGAAAGTCTTTTATGCAAACGATTGTGTACCAATTAAGAAATGGTAATATATAATGACAAAGCACAAAATAAGGATTGACTAAATCATTCAGAGGAATTAGAAAACTTTTGTGTGATTATGTGTTCGTTTGTGTGTGCAAATATTTGAAAAGAGGATGATGGATCAGTGAATAAAAATGTGGAACATGAGAACATGTAGCAATTAGAGAAAAATAAATATTAAACATATATTAAACATGATCAAGAAGCATAATTAGTAAGCCTATAGATGTTAACTAGATAAATCAATCTGTGATGATATCATATGTGCAACAGGGAATTATTATAACATTACATAATAAACAATGAAAATTTGTGACATCTTTTAGAATGATTTAAAAGCATATGCAAAGTGTTAATATTTGTATGTAGTATGGCAGAGAAAAAGTTTTCTTAATGAAAGTAACATATCTTTTAGGATTATGAATTAGATACAACATCGCAGCAAATGATTCAGTGCCATATTTGAATAAATGTGAAATAATCATCAAATATAACTAAGTTTGACTCAGGGTATTTAAGAGAGATTTAAATAATATGTTTCAAAATTTTTTCTAGAAGTTAGAAAACATTTTTAATGTATTGGCTGAATAACATACTGAATACATAATGAAATAGACAAAGCTCAAATACCAACATAGCAAATGTAGAAAACCATTTTGATATGACTATAGAGATGGACTTGAAAGATCTCTATTTGTGAACATGACTGAAAAAAGAGAAAGACATGTTTTTTTTTATATATATACCATATTATCAGATTTCAAAACTTAAAACCAGATTTTGTAGCAGCATGTTGCATTTTATTTGAAAATGGCAAACTTCATGGCCTTATTTAGAACTTGTTTTACATACAGCCTATTTTGAGCATGACTACATAAAACCTATAAAAAATGGGCTTACCATCAGAGATTCTCTAGAGAATTCCTCGTCATTGTATTTAAAGTCTCCTTTTACCTATAGATGAAGTTATTGAAGGAAGAAAGGTGTCACATGTAGAGTATCTAAGCAGGCTATCTAGCATATAATTTGTATTTATTATATAATATTTATTATCTATCTTAGAAGAGAAGTGGAAAGATAGTTTAGTCACTTCTTACTGCTATTTCCTGGAGCATTAGCTGGACTGTACGGTCCTGATAGGAGGGTAATTTCTTCACTACTGCTGAAATACCAAAGAAACAACATGTCACAAGGAGGTTATTAAATGTGCCCTTAATTATGTAGTGGATTATAATAATTTCAGTCCACAAATAACAGCTCTTTTTATGCACACACAATGTGTCATCACTGGTTCTTAGTAATACTATCACTTTAGCCTTTCAAAATTGGTAATTTCCTACAAAATGTTATTGTATACATGTATGTTCCGCAGATTTCTCCTAAAACTTGCTGTCTTGATTTTTCTAGAGAGTGCTTGTTTATTCTCTTCTTATTATCCTGTATTCTGTTTTTTAAAATAATACAATTTTATAGCTAGTATTTCACACACATCTTTAATATGGACTTGGCCAACTGGAAAGAGAAGTATTGGACTGCAACATTAAAAAAACAAAAAAACAAAAAACAGGTTTGTTCGGGCTCAAAACTAGAAAGCTGTTAAGTATAACATATCATAAAGTGTAGTTATTATAACTAAATGCAATTTCTAAATTTGAATTTAAACTGTTGTTATTGGAACAGATTTTAAAACACTTGGTTATTACACATGAAAAATGTTTCCTTGGCTAAAAGTGAAATCATGGACTGTCCGTACCAATGATCTCAATGCTCTCAACTATATTGTTTACTAAAAGCACAATACCTAATAATTATAATTTCATTTTATAAAATTCAATTCATCAATAATATAGCAACTGGTACATGTTTAAGTATAATATCAATGGTCACTGTAACCTAACACAAGAAGGAATTTAATTTTTAAGAAATTTATATACATATTAATACAGAATTATGAAAACATTATCACACTGAGATAATGTGACAATATATTTGTTCGTGTGCATGCTGTCCAATAAGTTTCATTAGATTCAATTCCTACTGAAGATATTGATATCAGGATAAGAAATGTTTCCACCATGCAATAATGAGCCAGTTCTTTCTGTGTATGGCAAAAGCACAGAAATGATTATTATAAATGATTATTTTATATGTGCAAGCATAACATGTAAGCACAATGTAAGGGCTTATAAAGAGAAGAACAGATGAAATGTTGCATTAACATTAGTAATAAAGAAAAGTCAGCAAGATTCTTTACATTGTATTACATACAAGTACAGTCTAATCCTGTCTTGAAGTCCCATACACATTTGAAATTAATCCAGAATATAGAACATAAAACAAAAAACAAAAGAAATATAATACATTTTGATTGTTTTTGAGATTTTTATGTTTTTAACACTGAATATTTTCTGACAAAGAAAAATAATTTAATATAAATCATGATGGACAGCTTGTCACTCTAAAGTAAGCACTGATGAAAGAGAATTTCCTCCTAAGTGTTTGTGAATATTTTGTCATGAGTGCAGGGATTGCAGAGGCTCACCACCAATCCTAGAGCTATAGGTAATTTTCTTATCATTATTTGGCTCTAAATGTACAGCAAAGAAAAAACAATGAGCAAATTCTATAGAAAATGGTAAATTATTCAACTTTCACATTACACTAATCAATTGTATTATTTGTCCTATGTACCTTGCTAGAGAAGCACGAGAAGAGAAGAAATGAAGATGTTTATACAGAATATCATATAGGACATGAACGCATCCTGGTTCTTAGCTAATATGATGTTTCAATTAAACCTATGTATCTTATTTACATTCTGTGAGCAGAGCATGTGGAAGTCTGGTTAGTCTATTTCATATTAATTTCAGACCATATCTTCAGCAAAGGGGAATGTGAGGCTAAGAAGTAATTTAGCCAAGTAAGATTGCCTTGTTAAACCCAGTGTAACTGGAACTCCATCCTGGGGAATTCAGAGACTCAGTGTAAAACATGTACATTGCACTTATCTAGCCAAGGGGTGGTGATCCTGAGTATTTATACACCAACCTCTATCGTCATTAGCAGAAGGTAGCTCCCAGTGGACACTTATATTCTCTCATTCTTATAGAGCAAGAGTTAGCCACCAGAGAGAGCCCTCAGACAGAAGGAAGTGGGTCAGGATGCTCTTAAAGATGCAATCCAGAAAGATGTGACTAGGCAACAAAACCCTGCTACCCTGACTTAGTCTACTTAATTTTTTCAATTATATTTCTACTGAATAACTTAATTTCATTAAATTTCCAAATTATTCAGATGAGCTAAGTATTTTGATCCATCTCCTCCTGATGACAGAGCACATTCATCATCAAGTCCCATCATTTTCTGTTCTCTAACAGGGGAGGAAAGTCATATCCTAAAAAGACTTGTCTGAAATACAAATTCTATCATTCTGTGATTCCGACTGGAATCTTATTTTACTTCCTTGTGTTGTTTTAATGTGCGATCCATAAGTCTCTCTATTTTACCAAAATCAATACCATTTAGCCATGCTCTAAATCTTACTGAAAGGCCTACTAAGTTTAATTTCCCTAAGTAGTTTCAATAGATTTTTTTCTGCATATTGAATCCCACATTATTATGAGCTTTAAAAGTATCTATTCCAACAGCACAGAACTGTAATTGTAAAGTTTTCTACTTATATTTTTCAAGTACTTTAGGACATTAAAAATATTTCCTCCTAAATAGTTATTTCAAATTTTTTTCTTAAAAATTTATGGGATGAACTTTGATATCAGATTTGCACATAAAATCATGTATATACTACAACTGAAATGTAATTTTCAGGTTACTTATCTATGATATAGCTTACTTTTCTTTAAGTCAATTTATAAGCATTCTAAAGTAGACAGAAAATTTTAGAATTGTCCTTTGAAATTTTACAGGCAAATAATTTTCTATGCCTGAAGAAGACCTAGGAAACAGTACTGAACACTCAGAAATTACATTTTCCAATAACTTTTCAATAAATGTGTACAAAATATAACAAAGTTGTACCAGAGGAAAAGTGATAACTCTGACATAATTCTCTCATCATTTACTGCCTCTAACAAGAGTCCCTCCATGGTAAATAATATCATATAATTCCCCTTCATCAATCAATTATTTTCCTACAAAAATATTCTCAGTTTTAAAACATCACCATAATATCTATCAGTATCTAAAAAACTATAATTCAAATTGAAAATTGATGAGATTTCATAACTTACACCCAGAGATAATTTGCTAAGAATATATAGACTGTAAGACCAACCCAAACCAATGGATTCTATTTTTGATCAAGGATATTGACCTGTATAGCATGAGATAACTTGAGTCAGTATAATTTTATCATATAAATAAGTAAAATGATGCCCAAATTACTGAAATTTACTAACATTCAAAGACTAGAAGAAGGTGAACTTAAACATATTTAGTCTCCAAACCACATGTATAAGATGACAATAAACAACCCCTGTACCGAATTTCTCAAAACCAGTGACTGAAGACTTCAGCACAGTGAACAACAAATCTTAACCAGAATATTGTAATTTGACTGTCACTCAGAAACCCATCTACCCACTCCTCTGCAGGACAAGTAAAAGGAAGAGGCAAACAATAATTCTTATCTATTTTCTTGTGGTACTATATAGGAACTAGTAAAACAGAAAATGAAATGAGCAAGTCATTCCTTTATGGAAAATTTAGCATCTGCTTATAGTCATAACTATGTCTAGACATAACTAATACAATAATAACTACAACCAAAACCTTTTCTGAGTATATGTTACGGTTGGCCAGGTAGGTTCATTTGATTATTGAAATTAACCAATAGTTGGATGATAAGTATAGATGAAAGGAGAGAGAGAGAGAGAGAGAGAGAGAGAGAGAGAGACAGAGAGACAGAGAGACAGAGAGAGACAGAGAGGCAGAGAGACAGAGAGACAGAGAGACAGAGACAGAGAGAGACAGAGAGAGAGACAGAGAAACAGAAACAGAGAAACTGAGATAGACAGACACACAGAAAGAGACAGGCAGAAAGAGAAAGAGAGATAAGTGAGAGAAAGGAGGAGGGAAAGAGAGAAAGGAAGAGCGGGAGATAAGAAGAGTGAGCAGTGTACGCAACGGAGAGAATGGAGGGAAAGATATGGAGGGGGTAAAGAAAATACAGAGAAGGAGGGAATGTGAACAGTAAAAGATGAAATATAATGAAATGTAGGAAGAACATGGATCTAATATAGTCAAGAATGATTTAATAACAAAAATTAACACAAAGGTCTGAAACAAGACAACAGCTCAGTATACAAATGAGAATAATTTTTGAGAAAATGGTCCTAAGCTGCAATCACAGCTAGAGGAATGCCCATCCTAACAGCCTAGTAGGAGCCAGAAAGAGGGAATCTCAGTGGATGAGCACACTGCCACCATGAAGATTTAGTTCTTAAATAGCATGTGTGATCATCTTTAGATTTTTGACTTTCTTCCTGAGTGAAGCAAGAATTCATCAAAGAGATATGGTCAGGTGATTTTGAAAGGGTTGATTTACATGTGGTATTAAGCAGAGACTATATAAAAGCAAGAATAAACTGGAAAAAGTGTCTGTAGGATAATATCACAATGTGGGAGGGAAGACTAACGGCGAGGAGCCGGGTCGTGGCTTTGGGGCTCCACAGGGTGTCCACATGGTAGTTTTATGTTCACATCTGACTCATGATTTTTGCTGAAAGTTTTGATGTGAGGTGTGAAAACTATGGAGCCATAGTCATGGGTTCATGAGTCTTAGGAAACTTGAAAAGATGGGCAGAAAACAGCCATGAATTCAATGATGCAAACCTGTACTATTGTCTCCCTGAGGTCATATTCCCAAAGAGGATTGTAAGACAGTAAAATGTTTAGAAACAGAGGTTGGACATGTGATGGAAATTTATCTGGTGCTTCTGAGCTCTCCCTGCCATCTCAACACATTTAAGTGTAGAAAGGAACTGATAAGCTCCTTGGCAGAAAATTTGGAATTCCTTTGTACCCTACTTGTAGTTAAATGGGTGTAACATTCTTCAATGTCTCTGTTCTCCCTTTTTCATTAAGTTCCTGTGAGGCTACTCCCCTTCACTGATAAACAAAACTTAGACTTTATATTCTAGTTTTTGCCTACTCTCTCAAAGTACAAGCCTTTTTATCACATGGATTCATTGCGATATTATTACTTCTCATTTCATTTTATCAATTCTTCTTTGTATAAATTCCTTAAAGAAACCATGGGGTTAAAAAATATTTTTCAAATACATTAAATCTAAACAACCTATCTGACTTTTTTTTGGTCAAATATCTGATTAATATTTGCTAGGAGTGCTAATTTTGTGTGTGTTTATTTAGTGTAAGTTTATGTTTTGAAGTTGTTAAGTGACATTTTCAGCCCTTCCTTTTTAGAAATGAGTATGTATAATTCTGATGTGTGAAATTTTGCCATGAACTGGGCTGCAGGTATCCTTTTCACACAGCCCACCATCATCAATCCTGATGTAGAAAAGGCATGGTAAGTTCATTAAAGGACCAAAGTTGTAACACTCTTTCAAAGCTTAGACACTTCCCTCATTCCCTACATGTACCACTTTTTGTTTTCTAGTTTAGAGACAAAGGGAAGAATAAGAAGAAAAATAACAAGTACATTTTTTATTATATCATCAGATGGACAAAACAAGTTTGATCTTCTAGTTTGTGGAGCAAAAGATTTCCCAATCTATGAATACCGTTTAGTCCATTCGGACCCCATAATTAAGGCAGATGTTTAGCAAAGCATTCATAATTTTAAAATTTTATTTTTAATCACATGCTCATGCCAGGATATTACAAAATTATGGGTTCCCGATGAAGCATCTTTGAAGATAATTTTAAAATATCAATTACATGATTTGACCATGTGATTTTTAAGTTTGATATATGCATGTGTATGTGTTTCTCTCTGTCTGAATATCTCCCTCCTTCCTCTGTTTCTATCTTTGTGGTGTGTGTGTGTGTGTGTGTGTGTGTGTGTGTGTGTGTGTGTGTGTGTTTGTGTGTGTGTCCCTGTGAGTGCAGATGCCTGTAGAGGGCAAAAGCATGAAATTCCCTGGAGGTAGAGGTATGGGTGTTTCTTAGCTCTATTAGTTATCTCTTATGGGTACCAAGATGGAATTCATGTCCCCTCCAACTGCTGTGTCTTCTCTGTAGCCCCAACCAAATGTGTTCCTTTAATCACAAGGTATTTGAATATCTCTTGAAACTTCTTGCTTGTTGTATCCCTGTTTGAGTCATGTGCAGAGATAGTGACAATGAATATCCTTATTTGTCTTTAAATGAATGTTATTAATGTTAAAATAATATTACCATAATAAGACACAAAGTTTCAAAATTTGGAAGCTTCAATATGAGTGATCTAAGATGGCTTGAAGAAGAAGAAATGGTAGTAACTTAAAAAGTGTTTAAGAAACAAGCTGAAGTCACAACAAGCAAAGTTGCATGTATTAGAATCCAGACAGAGGTTCTATAAATCAGACGTTTATGGAGTTGAAAGAATTTCCACATGTGTGCAATTCCAGAAATAGAGTTGCCAAAAATTAGTTCAGACTGGCTGGAGAAAGAAGCAGATGTGCACCGTTCAAGTCTATTTCCACTTACACCGGGGAATCAGGACTCTGAGGCCAATGAAACCCCATTTAACCACTTAAAAGTCCTTTGCCGTTATCATCTTAATTTTTCTCTTATTTTTTCAACTTTAAATACTTTAGTATAGACTATTGACTACATATATTTTTGGGTATTGTTTTTATTTCCATAATTTTCTTCTCATAATAATCCAACAGGGTTTCGATTCAATTTTGTTACCTAGCCACAAAATTTATTCCTCATTGTATAAGATGTTATGCTACATAATTGGCCTTCTTGCTATGCTTTCAGGTTTGCTATTATCTCATTTGCTCTGATTATAATGTTTTAATAATGGGAATAAACACTTTATAAATATTGAGGTTATTATTTTTAGATATTTCATATGAAGGTTTTTTTCAAATTACTAACTCCTCCATCTCTGCATTTCCATCCTTTTGAGAATCTTAGATATTCCTATCCACTTAGGCCTGGACTAACTTTCCTAGCTCCCTTTTCCAACAAGTTTCAACAATATCCTGTACTATCTTTAAATTCAGTTTACATCTGATAATTTATCATTCTTGCTTTTGAATTTAAGGATGCATTTTATAATATGTTTTACATTATGTTTTAAAGACAAAAATATAAGTTTTGGATTTAGGTTTATGAAGTATGAGGTTTGCCTTTGTAATCACCATATTCTTCATTAGCAGAATGTTTAAGGTGAACATAAAACAATTCTCTCTTTTCTCCACCATCCTCTCTTTCTGTAACAAATACAAATATATATAAAACAGCTACATAATATTAGCAGAAGCTATGAGATAAATTATTAAGTGTTTGTATATTTGAAAACATGAAATATTGATCATGCTTAGTTAATAATTTGGAAACTGGTGTGACTGAATGTAAGTGACTAAAACAAACTATGCTGGGGACATTTAATTAAAATTTTTATTTGGATGAACTATATTGATCTTGATCACCATAGGAGTGTCAATTAGAGTATAAAATCAATCCATGCCCTAAGCCTCGGAAGATTTAATCACCATATGTTGTCTTAAGTAGGGATAATTTGCATCTTTCATTTTATCAGCAATAACAATGAAAGGCACTTAAATGACTGATTATCTACATTTATCTATGATTTCATCAATTAGCTATAATCATCTATTTTATTTTATTTCACATTTAGGAGATCTCATTTTAATTTCTCTGTAGTAATGAAAAATTTAATAATCATTTTACAGATAAATGCAATAGAATAAAAATAAAAAGGAATTTGAAGAAAATAAAGTTAAAAATATGTATACAGTGCATTGATATGAGGCATGAACAAGTAAAGAATTTTTTATCATATACAGGAGGGGAGGGGAAGGGGATAGGTGGTTTCAAAAGAGGAGACCTGGAAAGGGTGAAACATTGGAAATGTAAATAAAGTATCAACAAATAAATAAATAATTTTAAAAAAGAAGTTTTTGATTTGCATTTACGTTGACAAAGTAGTGTGGGAAAGAAGGAATGAACTTTTTAATGATGGTGGTGGGCCAAGGAATTTAAAAGTTACCCCTACTTCATAATCTTCTTGGAATATAAATCCCAGATATTTAATACATTGAATATGGAGTACTGGATTTTAAGACAAAGGATCATTAGTAACTTTTCACAACATTTCTTCATGAATTTGAAATACATAGGATTTCTAAAGAGTGCCCCAGCCATACCGTATTTAACTAGAAATCATAAGCTCCCGGTGTATATTAAATGAAAGTTCTTTCTTTTTTGAAAATGTAAAGCATGAAGAGAGTAAAAGAATGTCACAGTATGGATGTAAACATTTTCAGAAAACAGTGATAAAATCCATTTATTGGATATGCAGTTAAATGATTATATCAACTTCAAGAAAAAACAGAAAAGGAAATGTAATTATTAAAAAGGAAAGAATGCAAACATAGGTACTTTATAAATGTGAATATCAAAATCACAAGATAAATTATGAAATGGTACTCCAATTCCTTTGTCAAGAGAATAACAGAAATTAAAGCAATGCTCCCATCCTGTGATTGGCTTATAGAATGTGTATAAATAAGACAGTAGAGGGTCTAGAACTGGAAGCAAATCCTCTTGTGATAGAGAATCCAGGCAGTGAAGTTTTTTATTGGCAGAAGTTTTCCCTTGTTTGTGCTTAGAGCCACTTTGTCATGTATGTTTAAGAAACTATTCCTTCAGGATTTCTGTGGGTATTTATTATCAAAAGGCAAAAAAGTATAAGAAGACTAGTGAAGCAAATTATTGCCCCTGCTGCTGCAGTTAGTCTTCAGAAGGCAATTGATACTCATCGTTAACCTTTTCCACTGTAAATTCTGAGTTTATTTTTCCCTAAGCCACAATCTCGATCATCACCAGTGACTTTTCTGGTAATAGAACCCTCAAGGGAGCTGCCAATCTTACTCTGCATCTGCTGGCAAGCATGTGGAGCCACAGGAAATCTCAGTCATGCTGGTGGGAATGTAAAATGGTACAGCCACTTTTGAGGATGCTATCATGAGTTCCATAAAATTAAACCCACATTGACAAAATACCCAGCAATCTTGTTCCCTATATTTAGCCAAATTAGTTATAAACTTATGTGTGGAGAAAATGCTGTCTATGAATGTCTATAGCAGTTTTTATTAGTATTGCTAAAAGTTGAGGACAACCAAGTTATCCTTCAGTAGTTAAATAGGTAGAGATATAATAGTGCTACCAGAAGATCAAGTGTGGGGGGTGTTATAATGAAATGAGCTACCAGCATTACTAAGAACCTGACTGGAGTCCTGATGTTCTTTCTTTAGTATAAATCAGAAACAGGTAAAGAATAGTTTTTCTAGCATTGGTCGTCATTGATCCTTTAATATTGAAAAATTACACTTCAA
This sequence comes from Uromys caudimaculatus, assembly GCA_028551405.1. NCBI lineage: Eukaryota > Metazoa > Chordata > Mammalia > Rodentia > Muridae > Uromys > Uromys caudimaculatus. The sequence continues at coordinate 48,173,234 of CM052718.1, read as the reverse complement.
GCTGACTATTCCGACAGAAGCTTAGATTTCCAAGCTATAAGGAGTAGAGACTTATAGTTTTGTGACTTATAAGCTGGGTTCTAACATTAGAGTGTACAGTCCTGGTTTCTGAGTGCCAGCATCTCAGCACTTGGCTCTAAGTAGCAGCTATCATCTACAGCAGTCAGCAGCTTTCCGTGCCAGCTCTCATTGCAGCTTCTAAGCTTTTGATGGCAGAACCCTCAGCCTTTATTTAAGTTCTGGCAGTGCTTAGGCAGGAGCCTGCAATCTTTTGCCTACTGCCTTCCAGCCTCATTGGTTTTGGCTCTCTGACTTCTCTCACCTTTTCTGCACTTACACTGCCTCATGCATCTCTGTTGCATTTGTTCCTTGCTGCTTCTGTCTGGCCTCGGCACTTCTTCAGCTGCCCTTCTGTCACCATGGTTAACCTCTGCTACTATACCTCTTCTTATTGTTATTACCAAACAGCCTGCTCCACTTCTGATAAAAATCACAAGTAGGCAAAGAAAGTAGCACTCCACAGAAGTCTTTTGTTCAGCCAGATGTTTAAACACCAGGAGACGGTGCAGAAGAGTGCTTTCTGGCTGACTTCCAAACTGAATGTAGCAGCTACATTATATAACCTGTTTGGGAGGGGGCTGTAACGTGTATAAAGTGCCAGAAATGGTAGTATTTATACCAACCCAGGAATATCATTATGTTTACCAGTCAGACACATCTTATGTTACAAAGGGGGTTCACACTTTCCATATTGAGTGATATAGCTTTACGGTCATCTAGAGTTCAGTGTGGATTGTCTCGCTGAGAATGTTGATGCAAGTTACCTGGAGCAGTAGGGCCTTAAATAGAGCCTCGGGCTAAAAGCCTGGCTATAGCTGAGATGGTACTTGCAGCTCAAGTGTTATCTGTCAGTTTAAAAAAATGTCCAAAACATTTGGGCTGCTGTAAAATCCATTGCCAATGAAGAAGTAATATTGGCTGACAATCCCTGTCTCCAGGTTCTCCAAAACAAGGGCAGGCTCTCTACAGTCGTGAAAAGGATATATACTCTTTTCTTAAAAGTCAGCTCATTCACAGAAAAAAAAATCACCTTGTAAGATAATTATTTACTTTATTGCAAATAGAATTTCAATACAATATATTCTGCTTATAGTTTTCCTTCCTCCAATTTTTCCCAGGCTTCCCATTTTCATTTCCTCTCCAAATTGCAAATGTTCTTCCTGTCTCTGTATTTATTCCTATCTACATTATAAGATATTTATAATAAAAAGTTAAAGAGAGATCAACTGAAAACTAACATTGTCTAAGAGTACTTAAAAGGATTTTACAATGATTATCAGAGCAGAATGCCCTTTCTGAGTAGCCTAGGCAGAGCCTTTCTGATTCAACTACTAAGAGATGAAAGGACAGTGAAAACAATCAGAGCATATCTCCAAGTGCAAGAAAACAGTCCTATAATCCACATACTATACAAACCAATTTATGACATTCAGAAAAGTGGGGACCTCTAGAAATGAATCATTCTGGATTTTAAGAACTAGAAGGAAGAAACGAGTAGATATCACATAGGGCTTTTAGGGCAATGGAAATAAAAATATTTGATAAGATTGTATTATATTAGATATGATATTTTCTGTTCATTTGTGTTATTAATTTTCTGTTTATAAAGCAATTTATGTTTATTCAACCTCACATGATTTGGCATTTAATGAATAAGATAAGCCAATGTAGGTTTCTACAGAAGAGTAAACACAGCCCTTAGGGATGTAATAAGGATACCTGAGACATTTCAGAAACAGAAAAAGAAAAGCCACACAGACATTCTCTGCATTTTCTTCACTGTTAGCTGAAAACCTAAGACTGCTCTAAAATATAATGTCTTTAATTTAAAAATGAGTCATTGAAACTGGTACAGAGGCTGACACACTGAGAGGTGGAAGCATTCCTCTGCAGAGAATAAAAATCCCTGCAGAGAAAAAGTCACAGACAAGTGAGTAAATGACAAGTCTCCATAGACATGGCATTTGTCTTTATATATGGGAAGCTGTGTGTCAATGAGGACAAACAAGCAATTTCAGTATAGAATCACATGACCCCCATAACCTCACACTGAGGAAAAGATGTCATTTCCGGTCCTCCAAGGAGAAACTACACAGAGAGAGCCTAAGTACAAGACTTCCAAAAACAGACCTAGGAAATGGATCAGGCTTACTGTCAACATAGTTTATCAGTTTGATGTTGCTAATGTCTTATTTTAATGTCAGAGGTATAGGATACACTATTTGATTTCATTAATTATTTATGCATTTTTCTTAGTGTATATAACATTTTAAATTGTCATTGAAAATATTAAATTACAGATGTGAAAGAGATATGAAATCACCATTTTATGTAAAAGCCATATTAAATGAACCAGATGTTATTCTAACTTCCATTGCTTTGTGTATTATAGTAAAAATCATGATATATTACTTAGCTATATATAACAATGTTCACAAATGATAGTACTCATAAATCAAAGTTTTATTTCTTGTTCAACCATGAATTTATATGTTAGGAACTTGTTAGTACAAAATATTATATCATGTTTTCAAAAATAATTCAAATAAAATTCCAAGTGATTTCCAGAAGATTGTCTTTATCTATGTCATTTATCTGGCATTTAAACACATGCTAATCACTTGGAGAGAAGAATTTGAGAAATTAATGGTGAAATCTTTGTAGTCCTAGTCCCTCCTAGACAGTGAAAAATGTTTCACTCTGGAAGAAGATAAAGAATACTGTTTCAGCCACTGACCTCAACACTGCAGGGGGATAGACAAACAGATGAATGGACGGACAGACAGAGAGATAGATGGTTAGATGGATGAACGGATGGATGGATGGATGGATGGATGGATGGATGGATGGATGGATGGATGGATGGATAGATATAGATACATATATAGATATATATTCATGCATGCAGCTTTAAAGTTCTCAGCAGAGAGCTTATCATACCTAATTTACTATATGAAACTTTAAGGTGCTGTAGCATGAAATATTATTGTGCCACATAAAGAAAACCTCACCAACGTGAAAAAAGAGGCCATGCAGCAAGGACAGAGCAGTATATCCTGAAAGAGTTGCTACTCTTTTTCAAAAAAACACAACACAATAAAGCAAACCTCTCATCAGTTGATTGCAAACATTTGAGCAGTGCCAAAGCTTCAAGCACAAAGAGTAACAGGAAGAGGAAAATAGATGTATTAACACTTAGTGTGTTTCACTCTTTTAACCATGTTGGAGGAGGAGCAGGAGAGTGTGCTTCCATTATAATTCAGTAAGGTGAAAAGTCATGTCCATTGCAAACCTTCCTGATCTGACTCATCTCGAGATAAAATAGTATGAAAAATATCAAGTTTAAGTTTAAGTCATAGTCGTATTCATTACAATGACAAGAATTGTAAATATGGGGTAGCAAAATAGTATTTTGAAACAAGAATTTCCATTTTGACAAAATCACACTTGAAAATCTCCCAATCTTATGTCCTTCCCTATGTACAATTTTATATTTATCAGAGGCAAAGTTCTTGAAAGGGTGACTTCCAATGCTATTTCTATATTCCCACTTGTCATTTATTAAACCCAATTGGACTTGCTTCATTATGCATTGAAAAAGCTCTCACAAATTCACCATCAGAGAGAAGCACTGTTAGATACTTTCTACATCCTTCGTTACAGAAGGCAACTACCCAGCATTCAACGTTATTGACATCCTTCTTTCTATTTGTTCTTAGATCCTGACTGTCTTCCCAAATACTACTTACATATTCTCCATTACACTTAACTACAATTCCAAACTTTCTCATTTCTCAGACTAAGATCCATGCGTGAACTACAACTGTTTACTTACTCATAGGAAATCTAAGCCAACAGGAAAGATCATAATACAGCTTCAGTCCAGTGATTTCCCTGTAACTACACTGGTCCATGCTATAATATCATTTGCCTAATCTATTATGAATCACGCTAATCCATGATCTTCATTCCATCTACTATGCTCTTCCTCACCCTAGGAGATTTCTATAGAAACACATAGCAGCTCATTCTAGTCCCTTAAAAGGCCTGGGAAACTTTTCAAGTTCGCTAAAGGTCGAGCAAAATCTGTGCAATAATCTAGCAGACCTTCGCACATCTGCCTCTTCTTACGACTTTCACCACTGCTATAGACTAGATTCTGAAACACCTTGACACCATTTTACAGGAGATAAAGAAATATGTTTTGCATATTTCAAAGCATTGATTTTAAAAACATATTAGAAAACCTTCTTTGATTGTTTATGAACTTAACAACAATCACAAAACCAGAAATACAGCTGGCTTCCCAGAATTCTTTCTCTCATTTTTTTCCAGAGTGATTAGTTTTACCTAATAGCAAAAGCATCTTTCTCTCTGACCTTACATAATTTTCTAATTTTAGACTTTCAATGCGAGAAAGACCTTTGCTGTGATTAAGGTCTAATAAAAGCCTAGATGGAGGAAACATATTTTTATTAAAATCCTTGCTCCAACTCTTATTAACCATGTGATTGTACAAAGTTACTTAATTGCTCTCGACTTTCTTAGTTAAATTTGTAAGAGATGATAATAATTACAGTTATCCAATATTATAATAGAGCCAAATAATTTAAGCTGTGCAAAATGCTGATAAATTCTGTCACTCAGGCCTGTTTATTGCCTTTCTTACAGTTTTATTTTTATACTTATAAAACTACATTTATAGTAGATACATAGAGCTGTACAATTTCAATAGGTTTTAATATTTCAGTCTGGAAGATATAGATACAAAACAGACTAGTAATTATTATAAGAAATGCTAATATGCACACATAAACACACACACACACACACACACACACACACACACAAGGAGAGACAGACACATTTGATATCACATAACTATGATCTGGTCTAACTCATTTGCTGTCATTTTTGAGTTTTCAAGCTCAACAGCAGATAATAAACATTCAAATGTCAGAGATGGAGTGAAAAAGATAGCTGTGGAATTTTTACACAAGATTCATTTGAAAACATTCAAAATGAATGTACGGTTGCACACAGGAAAATATTACTCAGTAGGCACATGAAGGGACAGAAATAGTGTCTTGGAAAGGCTTAATCTATGGAACAGGTTTACTTAACAGAAGTCTGTTCGAGTACTTAAGTATGTCAACAGAGCTTTACAGAAGAAAAACATTGATGAGTCTTCAATTGTGAGAATTTATATATTGGTGATTGTAATGATTTGGGAGCTAACAGTATGTCTCCAAATAAGGCATGACCCTAAGCATTAATTTTCCACTCGTGAGCTCCTGTGATTTGCCAAAAATACAACATTATGGCTTTGGAATGTAGAAATTTATTGCTATTATATATTTTCTATTATGAGATGGAGTGTTAAAACATGTGTGACTGTGATCAAGTGCCAGATTGGATAAATTTCGTTTTCTGTTTGATTCTAGCATGAAAGCTTGTCAACAGCACCTCCGACAGCTCAGAAACCCCTATGAAATTGTTCTATGTATTATATGTGCTGCTGTGAATTCATAGTATTGTATGAAACAAGTATTTTAATATTATTCAAAATACTGTATTCATTGATACAATGATGCTAAGGTTCCAAACACACTACATATTTATGATATCATGTATTAACAGTGTTTCTTTAGGCTTCATATAATCGGGGAGAATAATAAAATTTGCTTTATTTCAAGTTTTCAAAAGTAGAAATTCATTATGATTTTTTCTGGGCTCTGTTAAATTTAATATAAAACATAAACAAGAAAAGTAGAGTTATGAGTTCATTAGAAATATGTATTAGCCAAAGACTGAGCTATTTTCTACTATGACAAAATACAGTTCTGAACACTTCCAGCAAAGTTTAGGATACATATATCTCTGTGCATATGTGAGGCATGCAAATGCTTTTACATTACATAAATAGTAATTAAGACTTAGGAGGTGTTAAAGGCTTCTGTTGGATTAGACCTAAATTTCTTTTTTTTATTTTTATTTTAATTTATTCTCTCTGATAAAACATCTGGAGGTCAGTTTTCCCTCCTTCCTCAACTCCTAGTCACTCTCCCCATCTCTTCCCTGCATCCATTTCTCCTCCATTTCTCCTTAGAAAAGGATATTGCTCCCACAGATATCATCCAAACATAGCATAGCAAGTTGCAGTAAGACTAGGCATGTTCCCTAATATTAACCTAGTAGGAAAATAAGCAGGCAAAAGAGTAAGAGTGAGCCCCTACTCCCACTGTTAGAAGTCCTACAATAAGCTACACAACTGTAATATACATGCAGAGGGCTACATCAGACCCATGCAGACTCCCTGATTGTTAGTTCAGTCTCTGTGAGCCCCTGTGAGACCAGGTTAATTGACTCTCTGATTTTTCTTGTAGTATCCTTGTCCTCTGGCTCTTTCAATCCTCATTTCGCCTCTTCCACAGGATTCTCTGGACTCTGCCTAATGTTAGGTTATGGATCTCTGAAGCTCTGTCTATCAGTTGATAGCGGGAGACTCAGTGCTAATGATTATGCTATGGTCCTATATAGAGTATAGCACAATGTCACTATTATCAGTAGTAGGGGGAGGAGGAGTAGTAGTAGTACAGCAGCAGCAGCAACAACAACAGCAATAGTTTTGGTTTGATTTTATCCTAGATCTCTAGACATAAATTTCAATGTGTTAAATCCTTATGGACATATTATCATGATGGTTTCATTAAATAATTATAGTGCAAAAGACAAATCTTAATGATAGACATCAAATCTTAAAAGCAGTGACCTTATATTTATTATTTCAAAGTATATTTATGTATGAGAGAGAGTTTCTGTTTAAATAAATACATGGTAATTGCATGAATTCCATGATATGACTTATTAGCTCATGAATGAAAGGATGAAAGGGTTCGGAAGCTTGCCTGTGGGCTGTGTGGATAGCATATTGTGGACGTGAGCTTCAGTTTCTAAAGCACAGATCCCAGGATTCATAACCCACTCCCTTTCCCTACATACACATTAGGAAACATTCATTGTAGAAAATATAGATAGGTAAGTACAAAGGTAGATAAGTAGGTACATAGATAGATGATAGATAGATAGATAGATTGATTGATTGATTGATGATAGGTAGATAAAAATGAATAGTTATATAAAATTTCCTATTACATACATTAAATTTCAGCAGAATTTATATATTCAAAATACTATCCAAGTATGACAAATTAAATACCTTCCATAGCAAATACTTCCAATTACCACTTCTAACTCTCTGAAAACAGCCACTGTGCTTTCAAGCTCAGTAAATCTGTTGATTAGGTACTTTTTCTACTGAATATAACACACATAAAGACTATAAATTTACCTCATGTATCTATATTATACCCATTCAAGGAGGTGACGTATCATTATAAGGATACAGTACACTTTGTCTACTCCGCTAGTCCCTGTGTATTTAGATTGCTTCTGTGTTACTTACTATTTATAGAATTTTGAAAGCCACAAGTACCTGGCTCCAAACATTTACCTTCATTTTGTTTTTGAAGCATATGGAAACACAGGACTCCTATGCCATATGATAATATGTTATCTGTTATTAATCCTTTATCTGGCTTCAATAATGGCCAAAGATTTTTAAGAATTATCAGTCTAATACAGGTGTACTAGTTTCAGCAATCTTAACCAATATTCATTTTATTTTTGAAAATTACTATCACTTTAGTCATTTTGAGAAACAAGCAACTCTTCTTGAATCTTGTTTCCATTTTCTTCATGACTAAATGCATCTTATATCTTTTTTCTGGACACACAATACATAAATGATTTTGAAGCAAACTCCTAATTAAACACTTTGCACAGTTAACGTTTATTTAGTTTTCAATTATTTAATTGTAAAAATTCTTTCTATAATTTAAATATACTCATTACCATTTAAGATTTGAACACATTTTATTTCTTAATCTGTGGCATCTCTTGAATTCTTGATAATGCCTCTTTATACTGCAAATGTTTTAATTATGTTGAAGTCCATATTTTTCTGCTCTCCCTTATGTTTAATATACAATAATTATCCAAAACACATGCCTGAAGTCATAAATTTTCCTCTCTTTTATTTTTTGTATGTATTTTAAGAGGTGTTTTTTAGTTTTAGTAAGTATGTGTTTTCCAAGCAGCAAAATGCTTGAAATGCTTGATACGCATGCTGAGAAGCATCCTCTGGTCCTTGCAAGAGCAGTGCATGCTCCAAATCAATGAGCCATTTTTCCACCCCATTTTTACATGCATACATCATCATTATCATCATGATCATCAATAAATTTTATTTTTTTAAATTATTTATTTATTTTTTGATACTTTATTTACATTTCCAATGTTTCCCCCTTTCCAGGTCTCCTCTTTGGAAACCCCCTATCCCCTCCCCCTCCCCCGCCTCTATGAGGGTATTCCCCCTCCCACCCACCCGCCCACCCACTCCCATATTCCCACCTTGATATTCCCCTTTACTGGGGCCTCTAACACCCTCAGGCCCAAGGGCCTCTCCTCCCCCTAATGGCCAACAAGGCCCTCCTCTGCCACATATGTGGTCCAAGCCATGGGCCCCTCAATGTGTATTCTTTGGTTGGTGGCCCAGTCTTCAGGAGGACCAGGGGGGTCAGGCCAGTTGACACTGTTGCTCCCTCCATGGGACTGCAAACTCCCTCAGCTCCTTCAGTCCCTTCTCCCACTCCTCCATTTGGGACCTCACTCTCAGTCCAGCAGTTACTGCAAAGTGAAACTTGGGTATTCTGAACTTTTGGGCTAATATCCACTTATCAGTGAGTACATACCATGTTCATTCTTTTGTGACTGAGTTACCTAGCTCAGGATGATATTTTCAAGTTCCATTCATTTGCCTGCATTTTTCATTAAATCATTGTTTTTAATAGCTGAGTAGTACTCCATTGTGTAAATGTATCACATTTTCTGTATCCATTCCTCTGCTGAGGGACATCTGGGTTGTTTACAGCTTCTGGCTATTATAAATATGGCTGCTATGAACATAGTGGAGCATGTGTCTTTATCATCAGGGAAATGCAAATCAAAACAAGTCTGAGATTCCACCTCACACCAGTCAGAATGGCTAAGATCAAAAACTCAGGTGACAGTAGATGCTGGCAAGGATGTGGAGAAAGAGGAATACTCCTCCATTGTTGGTGGGATTGCAAGCTGGTACAACCACTCTGGAAATCAGTTTGGTGTTCCCTCAGAAAAATGGACATAATACTACCTGAGAACCCAGCTATACCTCTCCTGGGCATATCCCATAAGATGCTCCAACATGTAATAAATTTTCTTTTTTTTACACTCCAGATTTTATTCCCCTCTCAGTTGTCTACCCTTCAACTATTCCACATCCCATAACTTCTCTCTGCCCTACCCTGTCTCCATGAGGATGTCACCCCCCACCACCCCACCATACCTCTAAACTTTCTGGGTCCTCCAGTCCTTTGAGGGTTAGGTACATCTTCCCTGACTAAACCCAGACCCAGCAGTCCTCTGCTATGTATGTGTTGGGGGCCTCATATCAGCTGGTGTATGCTGTCTGGTTGATGATGCAGTGTCTGAGAGATTTCAGGGGTCCAGGTTAATTGAGACTGCTGTTCCTCCTACAGGGTCACCCTCCTCTTCAGCTTCTTCCAGCTTTCCCTAATTCAACCACAGGGGGCAGCAGCTTCTGTATATTAGTTGAGTGCAAATATCTGCATCTGACTCTTCCAGCTGCTTGTTGGGTCTTTGTGGGGTGTATGGGGGGGGGCAGACATACTAGGTTCCTTTTTGTGAGCACTCCATGGCCTTAGTAATAGTGTCAGGCCTTGGAGCCTTCCCTTGAGTTAGATCCCACTTTGGGCCTGTAGCTGGACCTTCTTTTCCTGAGGCTCTTCTCCATTTCCAGCCCTGCAGTTCTTTCAGACAGGAACAATTATGGGCCAAAGTTTTGACTGTGGGATGGCAACCCCATCTCTCACTTTACTCTGTCTTTCTGCTGGAAGTCTACTCTACAAGTTCCCTCTCCACACTGTAGAAGAGAGAGGAACACTCCTTCATTGCTGGTGATATTGCAAATGGGTACAACCCACTCTGGAAACCAATCTGGAGGTTCCTCAGAAAATTGGAAATAGATCTACCTGAAGACCCAGTAATATCACTCTTGGGAAGGAATATACTGAATAGATGCCCCACCATGCCACATGGGTATGTGTTCTACTATGTTCACAGCGGACTTATTGGTGATAGCCAGAAACTGGAAACAACCCAGATGCCCCACGACAGAGGAATGGATACAGAAAATGTGGTTCATTTACACAATGGAATACTACTCAGCTATTAAGAATGAGGACACGAGGATGGCCTCGATGGCCATCAGGGAGAGAGGAGAGGCCCTTGGGCCTGAGGGTGTTAGAGGCCCCAGTAAAGGGGAATGTCAAGGTGGGAATATAGGGATGGGTGGGCGGATGGGTGGGAGGCTGAATTCCCTCATAGAGGCGGGGATGGGGAGGGGATAGGGGGTTTCCAAAGAGGAGACCCAGAAAAGGGGAAACATTGGAAATGTAAATAAAGTATCAAAAATAATAATAATGAAAAAAAAAAAAAAAGAATGAAGACACGACACCCTGAGTTTTGCAGGGCAAATGGGTGAACTAGAAAATATCATCCTGAGTGAGGTAACTCAGACCCAAAAGGACATGCATGGTATGTACTCACTGATAAGTGCATATTAGGCAAGATAAAGTCCACAGAACTAAAAAATGTCAACAAGCTTAAGGGCTCAAGTGAGGACACCTAAGTCCTACCTGGGAGGGAGAATATAGCAACCACAAGGTGGGAGGGAGGGATGGGTAGAGGGAGGGAGGGAGGGAGGGAGGGAGGGAGGGAGGGAGGGAGGGAGGGAGGGAGGGACCTGAGACGGAAAGTAGGCAGGGGGGAGAGGGAACGTGATCTGGTATTGGATGGGGGTAATGGACTGAAGCCCTGAGGGTTAGCAGAAAGAATGGGAACAAGCAACCCTGGGCAGTAGGAGGTTGGAGGGACCTTCCAGAATGTACCAGAGACCTGGGGGTGGGGGTGGGGGTGAGAGACTCTCATGACTCAAAGAAAGAGACCCTAGATGAAATGCACTTTTACATATTTTAAGCCTTCCGTGTATTACATATAGACCTTGGATCCAGTCTTAACTTTTCTATTTTTTACCTTACAACAGTTTAGCTAAATTTTATTCTCATTTGACAATTCCTCAATCTTTCTTTTCCACCTCTCTAAAGAGACTGTTGGTATATTGATGTGGAATGAATTCTATCTCTAGCTTCATTTTGAAACATATTTTATTTTTAAACATGTGAATTTTCCAGATCATGACCATGACATAGCATTATGGCTCTACTCCTTACACTGTAACATTCATTCTGTCTTACAGTTTTCAATATGCTGTTATTTTGTTACTATATACAAATAAAATTAGAGTTTTTCAGAGACACAAATCTCAGGATGTATGACTCCTATTCTTCTTGCCTCCAATTTACAAGTGCTGGCATGACAAATATGTTCAATTTCATTTGGTTAAAAGTAACTTTTAAAGAAATTCTTTCTTCAATTGTGTATTGCTAGTGATTAGTATTTACTGCCCCTTTTTGATGTAGATCCAGGCTGGATTAGACCAGATTAAAAGTAGATAATGGCAGATTTATTAGGAGCAGCTCCTGGGTGGGTTCACCAATCTCACATGTAGACATCAGGGAAGTCACACATCCAAGCCAAAACAAGTAGGTTTTATAGTGTTTGGGTGGGGAGGGATGATGTGGATGCTAAGATTTGGGACTATGTTCATATGTGGTCCAACACTGAGCCTCTGGGCAGGCACTCTTGGGTTAGTTGTCAGAAATGCAGAGGGGAATGATGATGTGTTAATCCAGAGTTTCTCTTAGCAGGTGGGGGAGTTTTCTCTGTTCAGGCAGGGCTGAAGGAAGGAGAGCAGATGGTATTTCCCAGCTTGGATGAAAGTGAGCAAGTATTCGGCCTAACAGGTAGCCTAAGCGATCCAGTTGATTTTCTCTGGTAATGTGTGTTGCAACACATTGAGGAGTATGATGATGTTCTAATGGCTTTTGGTGTATTCAGGAAGCATAATAACACAGAGTTAAATTGAATTCTTTAGAATTTGAAGGCTTTTAATTTACTTTTATTTTTATTTTCTCAGCTCAAATGTATTGAAGAGAAGTACTGAAGATACTGACCCTATCTTTTTCCAATACTTAGGTCAAGCTTTTGCCTTTTACCCTCCATCAACTTTATTTTGAATTTAGATTAAACCTAGTATCTGATTCATGCTAGGCAAATACTCCAAAACCAAGGTATGCTACTGTACCTTCTTAATTGAGCTTCTCCAAGTGAAGATTAAAGTTATTTACAACTTTAGACTCTCAAGCTCTTACCTGATATCTCAATACTGGCCATAGTTGTTCAGTAGCAGTAGACTAGGCCTGCTGCATTTAGTACTTGTTGACCTCCAAACTTAAAGACAGTAAAAAACAAACACATATAAGTTGAAAAAATTAAGTCAAGCAAGCATTTATCACGTAGTCTACTTCTATTCCTGAACAGACTTACTGCTATCCTCTTTGTTTTGAAAAGGTATACGTTATAGGGTTTTATAAAATACCAAGTTATATAATAAAATAATATGGATTAATAAATACCTTTTCAAGACTTAAAAAATATAATTCAAACTGCCAAAGTAAAATTATTGTTCATATTTCATTAGAAATAGTCTTTTTGTTGAAAATGCTGGGTGCCCAAGATCTCATCAGCTTCAATTGCTAAACTGATACCTTGAAAATGAAGTACAGGACTGACAAGAAATCAAAGGAAACCAAGTTATTGCTTGAAACTCAATTAGTGTGCTCCTAATCTACTCAAACTCATTTAGTCATTGCATTAACAAATTGTCTTGGCCGTTGATAACATGAGGTGAATTGTCAGACACTAAGTTTTCCACAGTGAGAATTCATAGGTAAAATTATCACTCGTATTGAATGTAGGTGTATGTTGGGTGTAATCATGAAGATTGTCACACAATAAAATAACTTACAACCTGAAATATGAGAAATCAAAGCAAACATTCCAAATATCACATTATGGTAGCCTAATATTTTGACTATTGTTATAATGATAGGAAAATTTTATATTATGTGTATTTATGCCACATAATGGAACACACTGGAGGATAATTTGTGAATAAGAGGGAAAGAGAGAATAAGAGAAAATGTGGTGCAAACATGTGAAAGAGTTGTATCTGCCCAAGATGAGAAGTGTTTGAGTTTTATTGCAACACAAATGTTGACTAAGTAAATAGTGTTGATGTAGTTAACTAGAAAGATAATATCAACTAAAATGTGTCTTGAAAATTCTTGGTTTAGTATTTACTTATTGATTAGAGTATAATGACCTATTACTCATAAAAAACTATGAATAATCCCAGTACCAAAAAACAGTGTTGGTCCCCATGAAAAATTGGAGTCATGAAAATCTTCAGTAATTATATTATTAGGTGTTAAGCTTGTGGGCTAAAAAATATATCATTGGTTAAAAGTTATCTCAGTCTTTCTAGAAAGCAAAAGTTTAGTTGTCAACAACCATGTTAGATGGCTACAATTACCTGTAAATGCAGGGGATCCTAAACACCCTTCTGGCTTTGATAGGCACTCATAGACATGTAGTATACAAATATATACAATGAAAATAAATATTTCAAAAAGTTAAATTGAGAAAATTTTGAAAACTTATGTCTGAATTAAGCAATATAGAATTACACATGTTTTTAAGGGAAACTTATTTTAAGAACTATAGAAGAGTACCCAACCAATCTTGCAAGGATTAGGAAATGATGTCTTCATTGTGTGTCTAACTAAACAATAGTACTCTCAAAGATAGTTCCTTTCTAAAGATGATATGTCTGCTGCTTCCAATTTCCTCTGTCTCTTTAAAAATAAATACTCTCTCTTGTCAAGCTTGAAGACAGACAAAGTAACATCTGCTATGAGTCATTTCCGAAAGGAATGTAAGATAGGTTTAAGGCAAATTAAGTCTATTTTGCCTCAACCGTTCCCTGATTTGTTCTATGCCTAATGTTTGCACATTGGATTATAACAAAAAGAAATTAGTCCTTAAAGATTAACTAAGTAACTAAGCATAATTTTCAAGAATGAATCAGACTTGGATTTATTTATTACTATTCTTAAAATACTGGCAGGAAGACTTAGAAAAACACAATAGCTGTAATGTCTCTAAATTGCTGACATCAAAAGGTAAAGAATGCAGTTTGTGCATACTAATAAAAATTAAATAAAATGAATATTTTATATAAGAAATTAATTCTTTTATTAATCAGACACCAGCATATTATAATATGTTAAGATAGTTAAACTAATAAAATTTGCCTATGATCCTGATTTGATGCACACACTAATATATATGTATAAACTACATATACACCTACGTGTATTCTGTGATAATATATACACAAAGAAGCCAAAGAAAGGACAGATATTATGAAATACTCACCATATTTGCAATGTCTACTGGATGCTAACTTATAAACTAGCACAATAATATTTGAGGGTGAGTGGAATATTATGTATAACTATGTAAAATTATAAGTATCTAGCAATTGGATATTTTATTCTACAACTGTATTTTGATGTCTTAAGCCTTAAATTATATATACACTACAGCTTTCTTAGTGATGGAATGAGTAATCAAATATTACTTTATTATGTAATTTCATTCATAAAATAATGCACAACTGTGTACTTATGATGTCTAATTCTAAGAAAATAATTTCTGTTCATAAGTTCAAAACAGTTGTTGGTAATCTACTATTTTGCAGTTATGATTTTGAGAGAACTCTAGAGCCAGTATCCTTGATCCACAGCATACCTATATGCTCAATACTATTTCAGATTTCCTTTTTCCTCCATATAAATTTGACTACTTCAATCAATTCAACTCATGGACACTATTGATATGCAATATATAATGTGTTGAATATTTTCATGGAAAATGAGTATAGATAGTTCCAAGCCTCAATCTCCAAATCCTGCTAGGTTAAATCACATTCAGATAGTTTGTTAAAATTAAGGTCAGACCGAAAATTTTGGTAAATATCCAGTTAACCTGTAGCTGTGCAGGAAATCACACAAATACTTATCATTCTACAAGGTAAATATGAAATGTGAGTGTTAAATTGGTTAATAAAATGACAAAGTAGAAAATGGTACTAAGGAAAGACTTAACAATAGAAAGAGGACTCCATGGTAATAATAACACCGTAAACCAAAGCCAAATAGCCTTGTGAATGTTGGCCACATTCCGAACAAACCCTGTCTGCTCTTACCCAGTCCCTCAGAAAAGCAAGTCTATATTTTAGGCTGTTGACCCCAATCAGCTGAGGCTCACATTATTAGATAAATATTTTATCTCACAGAGAGGAACGTCACCTGCATGTACTTATTCATAGAACAAATTCATTTAGGATTGCATTTTAGAAACCTAACATCCTTAGGGCCAACTTTGCTCTAGAGGATATTTTCTCATTACCACAAGGAAAGGAGATAGATAGATAGATAGATAGATAGATAGATAGATAGATAGATAGATAGATAGATATCACAAGACAGTAGGAAATATAATAAAGCATCTTAAAATTTCAGCAGACTTCATAATCTCAAAATATCCCATCTTTTCCTGTACCTAAAAGATTATAAACCACGGAGATGGGACTATAATTTGACTTGAACAGTTTGTTTACATGGGAAAATTATATTCAAGGCTTGGATCAGCACTTGGCACCTGACTGTGATTCAGAAATATTCTTCCTGTGCTCTGATCATGTAAAATGCTTCACACATGGATGCTTATCCAACTACGCAATGCGCCAGACTTCTCTCTTGGAGTACACAAACCCCATGTCTATATCCAGGATATGTCTGGCGATGTGCAATTGAGGTTTAAATGCTGAATAGTAAATCTACATGGAAATGACACTAATGTTTTAGCAGCTGAAATTTACTTCACAATCTTTGCCATTCTTTATGTAACAATACAGAGTCTGAAAATTTAGAGATATTAACATCCAAGAAAAACAAATTACAGTGCAAAATTAATTTTGTGTGAGGAAAAAAAGAAAATAGAAAATGAAGAACACATGTTAAACCTGAGCATCAGTTTGCCTTGTAAAATTGTATTTTCAATATGATTATCCCGGAAGTGATTTTAAAGTGACTCTATGAACATTTTAATATCCATAATATAAAAATCCTATTTGAGATTAAAAAACAAATCACAGCATCTAGTAAATACATGCAGTATTGTTTTAATAGTGTGTGTGGTTAAACTTTTTTCTCTGCCAACACATGTTAAGGATTTAAAAATTCTCCTAGGTTTTCTGAAAACTAGACTATAAAATAGACACATTAATCCAAGCTATCTTTCATATAAAACTTACTAAATATGCCTCTCACCTCTGAAGGATCATGATTAATATAACCCTGCCTATGTATGTGACATGTTTCTGTGCAAACAGTATCTAAGTATCAGTGCTCTTCTTGGTATTAATAGTAAAAATCTGCTTCATACAATGTGCACCATACAGTGTTCCATGATATCATTTCAAAGAAACTGTATCCCAAGAAAATGCTTTACGCTTTGGTATATAATATAACAAAATAATATTAAAAATCATTTTATCATATAAATTATAAAAACCTATACAAGCTTCTCAAGGTTATACTTTAACTGATGCTGTCATTCTCAACATGTTAGGATCAGCTAAGTTCATTCAATCATGTAGGTAAATAATACTTCTGCTACTGGTTAGTGTCACTTTCCTTGAAGAAACCATTAGGAAATAAGCAGATATTAATTGCTATTCCATTCACCACATCAATAGTAAGATTAACCAAAGTAAGCACTTTTATAAACTCATCTAATTCCAAGACAGTTCTTGAGTGCATAAAAGCTGTTTCATAAAATCATGGACTTCTTCATAAACTCAAGGAAATCTATAGACAACCAAATATGAAAAAAATATGCAAACTGACTTTTTGGGACTTCTTACTACATTAATGATAAACTGAATGTCACTGATAATGTATCATTGTAGTTGAGGACTAAAATCAATGAAGTACTTCTGCTTGGTGTCATCTGGACAAAAGTGAGACCTGATTTGAATTCTCTACTCTGTTCTCTGTCTGTCTGTCTGTTGTGTGACTCTGAGTACTTATCTTACTCAATGATGTCTTGGGAAACTGCTATGTCTGTGTCCATATCTTTGTGTCAATTTGTCCTGAAAGGCTTTTCTCTCTCTTTCATCAAACAGTACATAAGTTATCATTTAGGGACTGAAGAATACATTCCAGAAATCATTAACCGAATTTTACAAGGGATTACATAATCACCTCAAACTGACCTCAACTGACCCAAATAGCAAAACAATGTTACAAACACCATTGCTTATCAAACAATATAACTATATTATATATATAAGTGTTGGATAGTCACTTTTTATGGCTGCTTTCACCCTATTTTTAGTTTCTAGGGAAATTATTATAACAAACCCAGAAACACACACACAAACACACACACACACACACACACACACACACACACACAAACACACACACAAACACACACAGACTACTCTTGGATGAGGAGCATAAAGGAATACATACTGAAGATTGTAGCTATGCATTAGCATGTGTCCTAAAAGTTGCCTATGTGGCAAAGGGTTGTTGTTATGCTATTCTCTTTAAGACTGGATACTCAGGGAAGGTGATTGCAAAATAAAAATCAATCTTACATCATAAGTAGTTTTCAGCTGTACTAATTTTGAAGGTGAAGTCCATTCTCATAAATTTAAGATATTTTTATCACAGTGTATCATCACAACAAATATCACTCCTATGATAGAAATAGTAGAGTAAATATCTCTGGATATCTAAAAACATATAGTTCTATGTAGATCACAGGGTGAAATGGATGAATACCATTCTACTCTGGTGGTGTACAAAATACCCTCTAATACCAGGGACAGTAAACAGTAAGGGTGAAACTTAAGACTTGGCACCAGATCAAATTCTCCATATCCTTTGACATAAGCAAGCTGTGATTTCAGCAATAGTATATATATTACTGGCAGGTTATGTGGAGTAACCATTAGCCTGAGTTCTACTGGAGAAATTCGATGACTTCATAGTCCTTCAACCCAATATGCAACCCATCTCTGGAACTGGAGTTTTGCTTGATAGCATAAGATGTTTATTTGGGCTATTGCTTCCCATATTTAGTGATTCTATCTATTTAAATTTTTTCATATATGTATATATTTTAGGAAGCTTCTGCAGTGGCAGGTCTCCATATGACTTTTCAAAAGTCCTTTACCTGTTATAAAATCCACATATAGAAGAAAATTTGTGGTTTGGGGTCTGGGTCCCCTCACTTATGATGATTATATCTAGATCTATCTATGTACCTGCCAAGTTCATAATTTCACTTTTCTTAATAGCTAAATAATATTCCATTCTTTAAACCTATCACCTTTTCATTATCCATTCATCACTTGATGGACAAAGGCTTTTTCCAATTTCTGACTATTATGAACTATAAGTGACCTTCCTGTAATATATACTGGAGCAAAAGTGCCACAAATATTATGAGAGTAACAACACATCTTTTTATTGGATGTAAGGCCCACTCTATGAGATAGAATAGTCTTAGTCTAGGTGAGACATGAGTCAAGGGGAAAGCCTAGCTGGGCGGTGGTGGTGCACGCCTTTAATCCCAGCACTTGGGAGGCAGAGGCAGGTGGATTTCTGAGTTCGAGGCCAGACTGGTCTACAGAGTGAGTTCCAGGACAGCCGGGGCTACACAGAGAAACCCTGTCTCGAAAAACCAAAAAAAAAAAAAAAAAAAAAAAGGGGACAGCCTGATTATTCTGCTAAAGGAACATAGAAACAGAATGACTCCTGAAATAATATTTCTATGAATATAGAGCAGAGTATTTCTCAGATCTCATCATAGAAGTTTAATTAACAAATTCAAATTGTCACATTACATAGTAAGTGATTTTAAAGAACTCAGCCATAAATGAGATTCCTTTGTAAACTACTCCCCCAATACACAAAGATCTATGCAAAAGACAAGACTGAGAGATTTTAAGTCAGACAGAGTCGATGGCTACAACAGTCCTACAAAGACAGATACACATATGAAATCACAGAAAGAGACTATGACAACATTGACAAGACCTAAAAAGTTATGAATCAGACAAAAACCTCTGAAGGGAGATTGGAAAGTATATACATACTTTCAGGCTTAACCAAGAAGCTATTTGCAATTCACACCTACTGGGAGAGAAAAAAAATCAATTTTTTTCTCCAATAGAGTGGCACAGAGTAAATCAACTACACTCCAAGGCAGGCATCTTGCTTAAGAGTAGTTACCTACACAAAATAGGGTATATGGATGTGTGTGTGTGTGTGTGTGTGTGTGTGTGTGTGTGTGTGTGTGTGTGTACTTTTTGTTTCATTTTATTATTTTTGGTCCTATTGATTTTCTCCTTATTTGTTTTGTTTAGTTTTCATTTTCATTTATGTTTCTGTCTGTTTACTTAATGTTGTTGTTGTTCCTGATTTATTTGTCTGTGTGGTGTGCATGTATATGTTTGCATGTATATGTGTGTGTATGTTTGTGTGTGTGTGTGTGTTTATGATAAAGAGAAGGGGAGTCAGATAGAGGCAGAGAGTGGGAGAGAGGAAGAAATAGGGAGGGTTGTCTTAGTCAGGATTTCTAATTCTGCACAAAACATCATGACCAAGGGGTGAACATAAGATTGGTTTGCTAGGGCCAGGCAGTGGTGGCGCACGCCTTTAATCCCAGCACTTGGGAGGCAGAGGCAAGCGGATTTCTGAGTTCGAGGCCAGCCTGGTCTACAGAGTGAGTTCCAGGACAGCCGGGGCTACACAAAGAAACCCTGTCTCGAAAAAAAGAAAAAAGAAAAAAAAAGAAAAGAAAAAGGAAAAAGAAAAAAAAAGATTGGTTTGCTAGGGATGTGGCAGGTATGGGAAGAGTTTTGAGAAAAAGAATGCAATCAAAATGTTTTTAATTAAAATTTCACTAAAATGTTTTTAAATATATATATTTATGATATATATATATACATATATATATATATCAACTAATGGTTGCTTAAAAATCTATTAAGGTAATATTCCCCTTCAATAGAAAATATTCAACAAGTAGATATGTTTTTTGTTTGCTGCAACTTTTAAGCTGTAACTAGAATTTAGATGACCTAAAGCCAATCTAACATAAGGATTTACTGTTACATTGTGAAAATTTTTGAAAGAGAGAATAACTTTAAAAAATTATTTGGATACTACATGTAAGGAAAATTATACAGAAGTATAAATATCTGAGAAAGTGATCATACATAACACAAGTCATAAAATGTATCAAAGACCATATTAATTTCTTTATAATTTTTAATATTCAAGCTTAGAATCACTTCTAAATTCCAGATTCAAATATCAAACTGACCTTTAGTTCATTAATTGTAATGCATTTTAAAAGCAAAACCATGATTCTTCAGTAATTTGAAAATCATTTATTTTATTAGACCCAAAAATGTGTTCTGATAGCAAGACCACATTATTTTTATGAATCTGTTATTACAGTCGCTAGAATGATGGTTCAAGTTTGATCTGTATGCTCCTCTTACAGAGGATCTGATTTCTGTTCCCACCACCCGCTTAGCTTGGCTTCTGGCCACCTATAACTGCAGCTCTCTATGATAGTATGCTTGGTCTATGCCAGCTGCAACTGCACTCACATGCAAATAGACATGCAAACAGATACATACAGGAAAGTTTACATTTTTGGCAATAGCTGAGGGCATTTGACATATAAGCTTATTTTTTCAGTAGTAACTATTCAGAGGAAAGGAAATATTTTCAACATCAGTAGAGTTTATTTGCTTCATCAAGAGATTATTTACATATGAACTTAATTAAATATATAGTAATAAATGTATACGTATTTCACAGCAATTTCTTTAGACCAATTAGTTATGTGTTCTTGTAGTTTCCATAGGGAAGAGAAATAGGGAACTAATAGCAGATATTTTTAGTGTTGTTACTCTGTGTATTATTCTGTAGAGAATCCTCATTTATAAGTACCAGGTGCAACCAAAATTTTATCTCACTTTTAAAAATCCTCTTTTTCCCCCCTGTGATACATAGGTGTTCACACATATATCGGAAGCTAATTATAAGTCATAGATTTTCCTACAAGGCAGAGTAAAAGTCATTCACTGCAATCTGCGAGAAAGGGATTCTCTATAAGATCTGCTTTTTCACATTGGATTTAACAAAATGAAAGTGTATGCTCAATTTATTCTAGATCTCTGATAATTAATTCATAATGAAAAATCCTAAGGAACTACAAATAATATATTTTAAACATGAATGGAAAATCTGTGCTCACATATTTTCATGTGTGTGTTATATTCATGTGATGGTACAATTAGTCTCCCCATTCCCACACATAGAAACCTAAGTAGGACTTCTAGTGTCTTCTATTGTCTTGAGTTAGGGTCTCTTATTGAAACTGAAGCTGGTAGTATAGGTTAGCCTAGCTAGACACTACACTATAAAATCTGCCTGTCTCTATTAGCACAGTGCTGGGGATACAGACACACAAAACCATAATGATTTTTTTTTATAGGTAATAAATTAAGGTACTCATGTTTGCAAACAAGTTTTCTAACTGAGACATCTCCCAGCAACTCTTTTTTGAAGGAGATTCTCTTGTATCAATGCTGTAAGAATGTCAGTACCTAGAAAAGTATATTTGCTGATAGAGACTTACATTTATCCTTGATTTGTGGAACTTATACAAATATGTATGTTTGCATGGGGGAATCTGAATATTAGTCTCTAATAAGCAAAGCATTAAAACTATTAACAGGTGATGCTTAGGATATTATTTAGACTTCAAGATGTCCTCGGTGTGCTTTAACCCATGAGTTCTCAGTGGGATAGAAACAGTAACAGGAAAATTCTTTTGTGAGATTTTATTTCTATTAATAATTAGAACATTGTAGTTGGAATATATTTAAGCTGCTTTCAAGGAATTGTTTGTGTTGATTGAATGAAAACCTGAAATACAAGCAACTTTGAGCTTCCAATCTAAGTTAGCCATGAGATTTTAATGATAATATATTCCTATTTAGAGTAATTAGTAAATTGAATTCTAATAATCTTTTTATATGTAGGAATTGTGGCATATCTATACATACACATATAGCTATATACAACTTTCTATACATAATGTATGTTAAGTTTCTTCTTCAGGTTTTGCTAAGAAATTAAACTATCTCACCAGAGCCTCCTAGAATATTTTAGAATTTTCTCCTAACCTGTTACTATCATTACATTTTAACAAAGATCCACACTCTCTGTCATAAGTCAGTTTCACCAATGTTTAAATATGCTAAACTCATTGTCCTTTGGGTATCTGCCTTTAAAAATAAAGATCAAAATTATGACTCTCATTTTTTTGCTAGCAGCCTAAAATAAATGTCCAAATTTGAGTGACAAGTTTGACATTTAAGTTGGTAAGCTAGTCTCAACATAGTATCAATGTCATTAATCAGTAATCATGATAGAACAATATGATGTGTTAATTGATGGTTAACTACCTGCATGTAAAAAGGATCGGCTTTGTTTAAGTATGTTGTGTGTAAGTTACAAAGGAAAATTATAATTTGAAGGCAGAGTTTTGAAATAACAAAAAAAAGAGAAAAATCTGTAGTCTTATGTGAATGTTGATGTATATTAGCCTCTACATTTTTATAACTTTGTGTCACAATTTATTTTATTTTATATAACCTTAATACCTCCATGTTTTTAGGGAATTTTCCCTAATAGTTTGGGAAGTACCACCACATCATCTTCTATAGTCAACCTCCCTCCCATTCTTTCTGTGTAGTTCTACACACAGTATTTTCTGTTTTGCATTCAAATCATATTATTTAATACTCTCATCCTCCTTCCATTAATACCACTTCCCATTGGCCAGTTTCTAGTTTCCCTGTTTCTATACCTACTCATCCTCCACATAAGTCCACACCCAAAGTGTGACCCTGTGACATTCACTTTGCTGGGCATTAGTGAGCTCAGTTAATATAGTAACCCCCAGTCCCACTGATTTCCTAACATATTTAAGTTCCCTTTCCAGGTCTCACTCTTACAGTTAACATAGTATCTTTTAATTCTATCTATTTTTTCAATAAATATTAGGATTTCATCCTTTCTTATGGTTGAATATTAACTCATTTAATGCATATGCACTTTTTCTTTACTCACTTCTTTATCTACTGATAGAAACCTAGGATCCCATATCTTAGCTTTCTGACAAGTGCAACGATAAGTGTGGTTATAAATTTGTATAATTTGGTCAGCTGGTTGAGTTGAATTGTACAGCTGAAGTTCAATAGGTGGGTAACCATAGATATATGTTTACTTTGTACAGGAGCTACCATGCTGCTCTCCACTGTGGATGAAAATAACTTACATTCTAGCTGAGATTGCCTAAGTTATCTATTTCCCACCTCCTTGCTAGGAACATCTTCATTTTATTGTAGCACTTTATTTATTTATTTACTTTTACCAATTATCTTATAGTCTCCATTTGTATGCCCATAGTGTTTAATTACATAGAGCCCTTTTCATAAATATATTTTGGCCATTCATATTTTTTGAGAAATATCTACACAGATCACCGAACTTTTTTATAAATATTATGCATGAGTACTATATAACTTATATCTTCACCTATTTTCTCATCAACATGTCCCATAATCCCTCCATTCCCTCTCAAATCTTTGAATTTTTCTTCAACTCCTCTTTATACATACATACATATATATATATATATGTATAATTTTTATATGCATGTATTTATAGATGTATATTTTAAATAAACATATATTGATTGATATATTTGGCATTGCTCCCATGAATATATATGTTTAGGCATGCTACTTGGATTGCTTAACCTATCACAGGGTTCATCCGTGGAGTGAACTCATTAACCTTATATTTCAGATTTTTATGGGTACAGCTCCCCTGTAATATGTAGAAGGCACAATATCACATCAGATATCCTAGTCTTTTTCTCTCTTCAATGATATTCCAAAGCCCTAGATGTAGTAGCTTTGTTGTAGACCTACAAATTGTGGTTAGATATGTTTTGCATTTCTGTAATTGATTTCATTGAAAACAGAAATTTTTTTTATAAGAAGTAAGTGCTAAAACTTACTTGTAAGTCTTTAGAGGGAATTTGAAATTATACAGTTTTAAAACAGTGGCTACTCCTTCTGTCCATGAGGATCTGGGACATCAGCAGGCACAGGTAAGCTGGAATGTTGATGTTGATAGGCACCATCTTATGAAGAGGTTGGGCAGACAACCATGGCTCTTGTGATTTAGGGAAATAATGTGTTTTTCAGTTTTGAAGAAGGCTTATCTTGCATTGAACCCAGGGATGACTAAAGACTAAATGTACCTTTCTAATGCATAATGACAGTGTACATACATGTTATGGGATATTTGGCAGAATGAAAACTGACCTGGTATGTTTCTAAATCCCTGGAGTGAGTTTAGTTTAGGCTTAAGTTTCCCTATGTCCTCAGAAGAATGTAGATATTTAGTGAGCACTTAATAATGGTAATTTGGTCAGAGTAGAACAGTTATTGTGTCAAAGCAAGACATGAAAGAAGTTGTTGTTTGTTTGTGTGTTTGTTTTGTTTGCTACTAATTTCACTCACATATGTACTGTAGTGACATTCAGTGCATTAAACAGAAATTGATCCTACAGAGTACGTTCCCTTTATTTATCTTTGAAGAAGTCCCAATACCTCAAGCTAAATTTACAATAGAAATTAGAATGTATAGTAGCTTTTGTCTAATGCTATTTTTATTATATTAATTTTGGTCTCCCAAATTGCACAAGAATCTGCACACCTACAAGCAAGACACTGAGGGACCCTATCCCTTGTTGGTTCTGATTGGTAAATTAAGTTGCCAGCAGCCAATGACCTGGGGAGGGCAGACAGAGACAGGACTTTTAGGATTCCTGGGCTAGGGACCAAGGAAGAAGGAAGGAGAGCTGCCATGTGAGGAGAAGGTCAAGGAGAGGAGACCCTGTGGGTCAGAGAGCTTAACTGTCATGCAGGAGTCAGAGTGGCCCCCAGAGGGCTGCCTGACTGTGTGCAGGGCAGCAAAGATGAAAGATAGGTTTTAGTAAATTATGACTTGGGAATATAGGAGGGAGCTGGATTAGCCACATGGAGATTAGGAAGTGGCCCAGCCACTGAGCTGTTTAAAGAATATAAAAATATAAATGCTGTGTGTATGTATGTGTCTTTCATTCGAGAACCCAGGACATGGGAGCAGGTAGTAAGGAATGCACCGCCACCATTGAAATCAATTTGAGTATTTAATTGGATACTGCTATAAGAATGAGTACTTAAAAATTATAAAGTACTCCCTTCTGTCTGTTGCCTTCTGCTGGGGCAGACTCCATCTTAAAGGACCCACTGCACTTCAGAGCAGTTGATAAGAACCCCACCACCCCACCCCCTCCCAAGTCCCAGACCTGCTGCTGGGAGCCTGGTGGACTTGGGACCCATCACCCACCAAACCCCACCTGCCCCCAATACCATTTCCATTCCACCCCTTCCCCCTAGTCCCTTTTGCTGGGGGCAGACTCTTAGCTGGTCTGCTCCTGTGAAGACACCACATTCTGACCCATCTTAGACAATCCACTGCACTCAGAGCAGTTGGATGACAGGATCAATCATGATCACAAGAACACAGGACCCCAAGAGCTTGATCACATCAGGATCTCAGGGTCCTAAAGGCAGCTTGACTTCCAGGAGCTCTGACATACCCAGGATCTCAAGTTCACAGGATCCCAGAATCACAGGTTCCCAGATACAGCTGGACCCTGAGGAGTTCTGACACAAACAAGATCACAGGAAGGACAGGCTCCAGACAGATATAGTGAGAGCAGGTAGCACTAGAGATAACCAGATGGCTGGAGTCAAGCATAAGAACATAAGGAACAGAAACCAAGGTTACTTGGCATCATTAGAATCCAATTCTCCCACCGTAGCAAGTCCTGGATACACCATCACATCAGAAAAGCAAGATTCAGATCTAAAATCACTTTTCCTGGTGATAGAGGATTTTAAGAAGGACATAAAGAAATACAGGAGAACACAGTTAAACAGGTTGAAGCCCTTAAATGGGAAATAAAAAATCCCTTAAAGAATTACAGGAAAACAGAACCAAACAAGCAAAAGAAATAAATAGAACCATCTAGGATCTAAAAATGGAAGTACAAACAATAAAAAAAATCACAAAAGGGGACAAACCTGAAGTTAGAAAACCTAGGAAAATGATCAGGAGTCATAGATGCAAGCATCACCAACAGAATACAAGAGATAAAAGAGAGAATCTCAGGTACAGAAGATACCATAGAAAACATTGACACGACAGTCAAAGAAAATGCAAAAAGCAAAAAGATCCTAACCCAAAACATCCAGGAAATCCAGGACAAGATGAGAAGACCAAACCTAAAGAAAATAGGTATAGAAGAGAGTGAAGATTCCCAAATTAAAGTGCCAGTAAATATCTTCAACAAAATTATAGAAGAAAACTTCCCTAACCTAAAGAAACAGATGCCCATGAACATAAAAGAAGCCTACAGAACTCCAAATAGACTGGACCAGAAAAGAAGTTCCTCCTGTCACACCGTAATCAAAACACCAAATGCACTAAACAAAGAAAGAATATTAAAAGCAGTAAGAGAGAAAAATGTCAAGTGACATATAAAGGCAGATCTATCAGAATTACACCAGACTTCTCACCAGAGATGATGAAAGCTAGAAGATCTTGGACAGATTTCATACAGACCCCAAGAAAACACAAATGCCAGCCCAGGCTACTATACCCAGCAAAACTCTCAATTACCATAGAGAAAGAAAATGATATATTCTATGAGAAAACAGAATTTACACAATATCTTTCCACAAATCCAGCTCTACAATGCATAATAGAGAGAAAACACCAACACAAGGAGGGAATCTATACACTAGAAAAAGCAAAAAAGTAATCTGTCAACAAACCCAAAAGAAGATAGCCACACAAGCATAATTCCACCTCTAACAACACAAATAACAGGAAGTAACAATCACTTTTATCTAATATCTATTAACATCAATGGACTCAATTCCCAAATAAAAAAATATAGACTAACAGACTGGATAAGTACACAGGATCCAGCAATTTGCTGCGTACAGGAAATGCACCTCAGTGACAAAGACAAACACTACCTTAGAATAAAAGGTTGGATAACAATTTTCCAAGCAAAGGTCCCAAGAAACAAGCTGGAGTAGCCAGTCTAATATTGAATAAAATTAATTTTCAACTAAAAGTTATCAAAAAAGATAAGGAGTGACACTTCATACTGGCCAAAGAAAAAAATCTACCAAGATGAACTCTCAATTCTGAACATCTATTCTCCAAATGCAAGGGCACCCACATTCATAACAGAAACTTTACTAAAGCTCAAAACACACTTCTCACCTCACACAATAATAGTGAAAGCACACATACACCTTGAAGCTGAACTATGCTTTATTCAATGATAATTTGGTCAAAGAAGAAATAAAGAAAGAAATAAAAGACTTTTTAGAATATAATGAAAATGAAGAGACATCATACCAAAACTTATGGGGCACAATAGAAAGCATTGGTAAGAGGAAAACTCATAGCTCTAAGTGTCTCCAAAAGAAACTGGAGAGAGTCTACACTAGCAGTTTAACAGCACACTTGAAAACTCTAGAACAAAAAGAAGCAAATACAACCAAGAGGAGTAGATGGCAGGAAATAATCAAACTCAGAGCTGACATTAGTCAAATAGAAACAAAAAAACTATACAAAGAATCAACAAAACCAGGAGCTGGTCCTTTGAGGAAATCAACAAGATAGATAAACCTTTAGCCAGTCACCAGAGGGCACAGAGATAGTATCCAAATTCATAAAATCAGAAATGAAAAGAGAGACATATTAACAGAAACTGTATAAATTAAAAAAAAATGCATCAGATCCTACTAGAAAAAACATAACAACAAAATTGGAAAATCTGGATGAAATGGACAATTTTCTAGACAGATAGCAGGTGTCAAAGTTAAAACAGGATCAGATCAACCATCTAAAAAGTCCCATAACCTCTAAAGAAATAGAAGCAATCATTAAAATTCTCCCAACCAAAGAGAGCCCAGGGCCAGATGGGTTTAGTGGAGAATTATACCAGAACTTCAAATAAGACCTATTACCAATACTCTTCAAACTATTCCACAAAAATAGAAAGAGTAGAAACACTACCCAATTCGTTCTATAAAATCATAATTACCCTTTACCAAACCACACAAAGACCAAACAAAGAAAGAGAACGTCAGACCAATTTTCCTTATGAACATTAATGCAAAAATACTCAATAAAATTGTTGCTGACTGAATTCAAGAACGCATCAAAGCAATCATTCACCGTGATCAAGAAGCCTTCATCCAAGGGATGAAGGGATGGTTCAATACATGGAAATCCATCAATGTAATCCACTACATAACTCATAACAAACTCATAAACAAACTCAAAGAAAAAACCACATGATCATTTCATTAGATGTTGAGAAAGCATTTGACAAAATTCAAAATTCCTTCATGTTAAAAGTCTTGGAACGGTTAGGAATTCAAGGCCCATACCTAAACATAGTAAAAGCAATATACAACAAACAAGTGGCCAACATCAAACTAAATGGAGAGAAACTTGAAGCAATCCCACTAAAATCAGGGACGAGACAAGACTGTCCTCTCTCTCCCTATCTATTCAATATAGTACTTGAAATTTTAGCTAGAGCAATTAGACAACAAAAGGAAGTCGGATGGAGACAAATTGGAAAGGAAGAACTCAAAATATCACTATTTGCAGATGATATGATCTTCTACTTAAGTGACCTCAAAAATCCACCTGAGAATTCTTACAGCTGATAAACAACTTCAGCAAAGTGACCGGATATAAAATTAACTCAAATAAATCAGTAGCCTTCCTATACTCCAAGGATAAACAGGCAGAGAAAGAAATTAGGGAAATACATCCTTCACAATTGTCACAAACAATATAAAGTATCTTGGTGTGACTTTAACCAAGCAAGTGAAAGATTTGTATGACAAGAACTTCAAGTCTCTGAAGAAAGAAATCGAAGAAGACCACAGAAGATGGAAAGATCTCCCATGCTCATGGATTGGCAGGATTAATATAGTAAAAATGGCCATCCTGCCGAAAGCAATCTACAGATTCAATGCAATCCTCATCAAAATCCCAAATCAATTCTTCATAGACTTAGAAAGAGCAATTTGCAAATTCATTTGGAATAACAAAAAACTCAGGATAGTGAAAACTATTCTCAACAACAAAAGAAATTTTGGGGGAATCACCATCACTGACATCAAGCTGTAATACAGAGCAATAGTATTAAAAACTGTGTGGTATTGATACAGAGACAAGCAGGAAGATCAATTGAATAAAATTGAAGACCCAGAAATGAACTCACACACCTATGGTCACTTGATATTTGACAAAGGAACTAAAACTATCCAGTGGGAAGAACCCAGCATTTTCAACAAATGATGCTGGTCCAACTTGTGGTCAGCATGTAGAGAGATGCAAATCAACCCATTGTTATCTCCTTGTAAAAAGCTCAAGTCCAAGTCAATCAAGGACCTCCACATAAAACCAGAAACTTATAGAGGAGAAAGTGGGGAAGAGCCTTGAACACTTGGGCACAGGGGGAAATATCCTGAACAGAACACAAATGGCTTAGGCTCTAAGATCAAGAATCGACAAATGGGACCTCATAAAATTGAAAAGCTTCTATAAGGCAAAGGACACTGTCAATAGGACAATAGATCGGGAAAAGATCTTTACCAACCCTACATCTGTTAGAGGACTAATATCCAATATATACAAAGAAGTCAAGAAGTTAGACTTCAGAGAAACAAATAACCCTATTAAAAATGGGGTACAGAGCTAAACAAAGAATTTTCAACTGAGGAATATCGAATGGCAGAGAAGCACCTAAAGAAATGTTCAACATCCATGGTCATCAGGCAAATAAAAACAACTATTGAGATTTCACTTCACGCCAGTCAGAAAGGCTAAGATCAAAAACTCAGGTGACAGCAAATGCTGGTGAGGATGTGGAGAAAGAGGAACACTCCTCCATTGTTGGTAGGATAGCAAGCTGGTACAACCACTCTGGAAACCAGTCTGGTGGTTCCTCAGAAAATTGGACATAGTACTACCTGAGGATCCAGCTATACCACTCCTAGGCATATACCCAAAAGATTCTCCAACATATAACAAGGACACATGCTCCACTATGTTCATAGAAGCCTTATTTGTAATAGCCAAAAGTTGGAAAGAACCCAGATGTCCTCAACAGAGGAATGGATTTAAAAAATGTGGTATATTTACACAATGGAGTACTATTCAGCTATTAAAAATGATGAATTCACATAATTCTTAGCCAAATGGATGGAACTAGAAAATATCATCCTGAGTGAGGTACCCCAATCGCAAAAGAACACACATGGTATGCACTCAATGAAAAGTGAATATTAGCCCAAAAGCTCCAAACACCCAAGATACAATTCACAAACTACATGAAGCTCAAGGAGAAGGAAGACCAAAGTGTGGGTGCTTAGGTCCTTCTTAGAAAAGGGAAAAAATATTCAGGGGAGCAAATATGGAGACAAAATGTAAAGCAGAGACTGAAGGAAAAGCCACCCAGAGTCTGTCCCACCTGTGGATTCATCCCATACACAGTCACCAAACCCTGACACTATTGTCGATGCCAAGAAATGGTTGCTGAAATTAGCCTGATATAGCTGCCTCCTGAGAGGCCCTGCGAGATCCCTACAAATACAGAGGCAGATGCTCCATCCAACCATTGCTCTGAGTGCAGGGTCCCCAATGGAGGAGTTAGAGAAAGAAACTGAAGGAGCTGGAGATGTTCATAACCCCATAGGATGAACAACAATACCAACCAGCCAGAACTCCCCCTAGTGCTCCGAGCCACCAACCAAGGAGTACACATGGCTCCATCTTTATATATAGCAGAGGATGGCCTGGGTCAGTCACCAATGGGAGGAGAGGTCTTTGTATCTATGAAGGCTCCATAGATGAACCAGTGTAGTGGAATCAAGGGCGGGCAGGCGAGAATGGGTGGGTGGATGAGGGAACACCCTCATAGAAGCAGGGAAAGGGGGATGGGATAAGGGGTTTCTGTGAAGGGAGGGAACCAGGAAGGGAATAACATTTGAAATGTAAATAAAATATCCAATAAAATAAATTATAAAGCACACTTCTTTGTAAGACAATTTTAAATATTTATTTATTTGTCTTAGAAAAAGTTACATTGTAATCCAAAATTTATAATTTGATAGCAATTAACTGAGTGTAGGTAATTAGGGTAGTTTTGCCATATTTATTTCTTTTCTATATTTTCTATATTTGTTTTCTATATTTTTTATTAGGTTTTCTTCTTTTCTTTGTGTTTTGAAAATTTTAAAAACTAATTGGAGAAGGTACTGAAGGAACTGAGGGGGTTTGCAGCCCCATGGAGGGAGCAACAGTGTCAACTGGCCGGACCCCCTTCCGCCCCCCCCCCCCGAGCTCCGGAGACTGAACCACCAACCAAAGAATACACGTGGAGGGACCCATGGTGCTGGACACATACGTGGCAGAAGTGGAACTTGTTGTCCATCAGTGAGATGAGAGGCCCTTGGGCCTGAGGATGTTAGATGCCCCAGTGTAGGGGAATGCTAGGGAGGGAAGATGGGAGTGGGTGTGTGGGTGGGGGAGTACCCTCATAGAGTCAGGGGGAGGGGGGATGGGATAGGGGGTTTCCAAAGGGGAAAACATTTGAAATGTATATAAAGTAAATATCCAAAAATAAAAATAAAATGAGAGGAATGGAAAAAAAAAAAAAAGAACTAAAGTGCAGTGGTTTATAGCTATAATCTCAGTACTTTGCAGGCCAAGGAGGGACAATCACAAATTCAAGGCCAGCTTGGGTTATAAAACATGTCCAAAGCAAGGCTGGGCCTCAGAGTGCAACAATGTCAAACAAATAAAAATGTAAGTTACAAAATAGGTTATTTGTATAGACCCCAGTCACCAATATCTTTGTAGAAACTAATTTTAGAAACATCAAATTTAAAAGTATCATGGTTCTCTGAACAGAGACAAATATATACTTTCTCCTATATTGAGCTGTTGTATAGCTTACCATTTGAGGAGCTTGTTTCAATACAGTCTTTTCCAGCTACTTGTGGATAAGGGGAGAGCAATACCAAGTTAAGGTTGGATTTCTATCAGAAGCCAGTGCTTTTAGAAGCCCTCAGTTTGGGACTTAGGAAGAATTCGTACTCTTATCAAAATTTTATTTAAAGAATTGAGATGGCTGGACAAAATGTTATACTATCATACCGCTAGACAGACATATTAAGGATTATAAGACATAAAGGTCAAAACATTGTTCAAGAGGAAATATCCAAGCTTCCTCTCAGTCTAGACAGTACTAGATAAAGACATCCAAGTCCACTCCTTAGAGATATCAGCTCTAGGCTGTGGGAACAGAATGTGATGAGGGGATTTAATCGAAAGGTAAGAAAAAATGTCACAGTGCCAAACTTAAAAGTCCATGAGAGTAAAGATTATTTTTATGAGTTTCAGTCACTTAAAGCAAAAACAAAAGCGCCTGCAGCCTAAAGGAGACAGATGAGGGAGGAAGATCATTTGTTCCAGACTCCAAAACAGCAGCCTAGGCCACAGTGATACAGCCACATAATCAGGCGCCTAGAATTACAATGATGGTTTTATGTTCCTGACGCAGGCAAGTGTCACACATTTACACCAGCTTTGCCAAAGGCAGAGATAGGGCTTATAATCAAATGTTTACCAGGAAATTAGGTATATCACTTTCATGGTAATTAATTTGTCTGTAATGTGTCACATGACTCCAAGCCACCCTCTGAACTGAAAATTTTTCTTCTGATCATTTGACTAGAGGAAGACAGCAATAAATATATATATATATATATATATATATATATATAATAGGCCTGTGAAAACTGAACTGCCAAAACACCCCAGGCGTAAAAATAAGCTACAGGTAAACAAAGTTATAAGAAGTGCTTCTTGCTGATACAAGAAGCATACTAATTAATTCACCTGAGAAGTAATGACAGTAGGAATTTTACTGTGAACAAATATGGGCCAAATTATCTCATTAAAAAAATAAAGAAAATGTGAAGAAAACAGTCAAATCAAGGTGAAGCATTCTTAAAATGTGGGGATTTGAGACCTTATCACATGGCCGTTCTTTCCTTTGCTTCATGCTCACATTACTCTTGGTGTTTTCCACTAAAATTACATAAATAATAAAATTATGCCTATTTCCCTCTTAAGAACTATGAACAATTAAGCACTGCTGAAAGAAGGATTCCCCTCTGCCAGGGCGGATCGCTGCTTGTCTTCCAATACAAATCAGTCAGCTCTGAAATCGTGCACACACAAGCTGCACTAAACAGACTCAGCGGACTGCAGGTAGATATTGGTAAGGTACGCATGCGCATGTGTAAAAATGACAGTCAAAGGAAATGGGGACATCAGTCAGACAAAGGAAGAGGGAGGACATTGGAGACATTAGAGGAGGGGACATTGAAGGAGTTGGAGGATGTGAAAGAAAGGTAATACCATTGCATTTTTAAATAAAATGTTTTAAAAAGCAAATGTAAAATGACGTCTGCATGGAAAGGAATTTGCAGTAACTCACTGTAACAATCTAAAAAATAAAGTCTCTACCATGATGGCTCAGACTGTGAAGGTAGCAGCCACTGCAAAGCTCTGTGATCTGAGTTCATTCGCTGAGTCTCCCATGGTGAAAGGAGAAAGCAGAATCCTTCAATAGGCTCTTGGCTCTCCACACATTATCTGTGCCATGCATACACACACACGCACACACACACACACACACACACACACACACACACACACACACACATAGAGAGAGAGAGAGGGAGAGAAGGGGGGGAGGGAGAATATAGTATTCCTTTCTCCACAGTCTTTTCCATTTGAAGCTATCCTTATTCACAATCAACGGCGGTTAGATAATATTCAATAAAAATTTTAAAATGAGTTAGAAATATTCCATTATCCATCCCTCCTCATACCAAAGCACAAATCCTTCCCTCCACTTTCTCACTGCCTAGTCTCCTCTGCTTTCTAGTCCGTATATGTCTTCAGAAAACACTTAATGATTCTCCCAAAAGTGAAATACAAGAGGTACTTCTAATTTGAATAGTCCAACGAAAAGCCAAAAAACTTTTTATTAAACCATCAAGTAAAAGTAAAATAAGATATATACACAGAAAGAGGAAAATATCATCAAGAGTCAAATTGATACAACTTTTGTTACAGTATATTATTAAGAAAATTATTTTCTTTAATAGTTTTCTTTAATGAAGTACTATGCTTAACATATAAACTCAACTTTACTATACATAAAGATTCAGGAAAAAATAGTATATACAGTATTTGATATTATTTTTGGCTCCATATATCCAATAGATGGTTGGCCTTTGGAGTTCATGGTGGTTTGAATGAAAATGGTCTCCATAGGCTCATAGGGAGTGGTATTACTTAACACTATTAGGACATGTGGCTTTGTGGAGTCTGTGTGGCCATGATGAGCCGTGTCACTATGGGTGAGCTTTGAGGTTTCAGAAGCTCAGCAAGGCCCAGTGTCACTCTCTTTTCCTGCAGCTGGCTGATATGGGCGTAGGACTCTCAGCCCAACCCCAGCACCATGTCTGCCTGCGTGCCACCACGCTTGCCACCATGATGACAATGAACTAAAACTCTGAACTACATAAGCAATCTCCAATTAATTATTTTCCTTTATAAGAGTTGCTGGGATGATAGCGCCTCTTTATGTCAGTAGAACATTGAATAAGAAAGAGTGACAACTACATATATTTATATATGTCTATATGCATACAAGTATGTATGCATATGTGCTATATTTAACACACATTGTTGTACTATTTCAAGGATATACTTATAAATTTATATCTTTTCTAATGAAAAGTCACTGATATTTCAGTTTATGACTAATTTTGATGACAAATATAGAAACTGTTATATTGAAGGAATGATTCCCTTTATCAGTAAAGACATTAGATTCTGGAAAAATTGTAATCCATATAACAACAGAAACATATAAACAGACTATTGCCTCTAGATTATAAGACCAATAAGTTAATTGTAATTATAAATAGGACAAACAAGTTCTACAGAATCTTAAGAGTATATGTTTAGTTTTACTAGGCATGCTTGGAAAATTAATAAAGGAAGGGGTTTAGCTTAGGAAACAATAAACCAGTTTATGAGCAAATATTAAAGATCACAAGCATTTTCACTTGAGTAAGAATGGAGAAACCAATTATCTTTTAGAACTTCAATATTAGGAAAAGCAACTTTAGAAAACTTTTAAAAATTGAAACTATGCAAACCACCTCGTCTGAATAAAATAATAAGTGACTTGGATAAAGATCAGGTGCAGGCTGTGGACTCCCAAATTATTATTGCAGAAAGCCTCCAGGTAGCTGCTGTTAACTTCAAAGGGAGGAAATGAGAGTAGGAAGAAACAGGATCTGGGTTTAGAGTCTTGGAAGGTCTAAACTTGAAACTTGGGTGTGGTAACCAGAACAAGGCAAGGACCAAAAGCAAGGAGAACAGAAGCCAACTAATTTTGAATGAATCCTATTAAAGAAAAATATTGGGTTTGGATTAATAAAGTCTTACATTTTCTTGTTTGAAAATTCCCTTAGGCCAGCACTTTTGCAAGTGTAGTGGCAGGCTTTAA
This sequence comes from Uromys caudimaculatus, assembly GCA_028551405.1. Lineage (NCBI taxonomy): Eukaryota > Metazoa > Chordata > Mammalia > Rodentia > Muridae > Uromys > Uromys caudimaculatus. Next base: position 48,137,042 of record CM052718.1, on the reverse strand, counting down.
ATATTCCATGGATCTGAGTTGAGATTAGACAGCAAGAAACACACCCATGCCACAAATGACCAAAGAAAATAATGAACATGGGGAAATTTATCAGAAGGCATTTTGGGGAAGTCTAAGGTTACCTTAGTACAGGAGTTACTATAGAACATCTACACCCTCAAGATAGAAACATTCTCCATGTATTCTCACTATTGTCCCATAATCCCTATGGATTAATGCTTATAATTAATTTTACCATCATGATAACTGCATGGAACTTGACTGTGCTCCTCTGTTCTCCACTGACTCTACATTATTGCTTGCCTGTGGAAATTGAGGATGCTGAAAAATTGTAATTCATGTTTTTAATTTGCTTGGCAAATAGGATATATATTATGTATATAATGAACTTATAAGCAAATATAGTATATATATTAATATACAAATGTAAGGAATGATACAAAATCTCAAAGATAATAAGATTATTATTAATTGGATGAGTACTTTGAATGATGCTTCTTTCTATTGGAATGATTGTACGTGTATTCTCTGTATGGGAAAATTGGTGCATAATTCATTATTGAAGGGAGAACGTGGATAAGAAATGCTATGAGATTGACATGCAGTTTATTTTATTCTTACAATATTAATAGCATTGTGTTTTGTTTTAAATGAAGAAAGGTCAGACCAGAATTATATGAGAAAGTTGCATTTTATTCCTGGTCTCTTGTCTCTAATTCAAATTCTAAAGTAATTAGCCTGAATCAGCAGAACTTTGTGGATGAAGGAGCCCCAACCTTTCAATTCAAGACTCAAGGAAAGTTCATAAGGGAAATAGCCTTATTTGGATAGACCCATTCAGCCATTTATGTGTGAGAGACACACATGAAGATGGAGCAACCTATCAAAACAGACACCCATTATTAAAGCAGTAATGTAAGTATAAGTAATAAAAATTATAAATTGCTCTTGTTTGACAATAGGCTCCAAAATGCTAATAGACTTTGTCTTGACGGTTCTGATTAAAATCTTCTTAGTCTTATTTCTTTGTCATAGTGTATATTATACAACTTGAAAAAGGTTTTACCAAATTCTCTTCTTTACCTGACTTCCTTACTTCATATCTGAAATGCATTATTTGTTGGGTTTCTTTTTAAACATCTGTTCCTGGATTATTTTTATTTCTCTTCTCATATGGATATCAGTGCTAGAAGACAAGGTCACAAACTGCCTGGGTGCCCCTGTTCCTACTCTTTAACATACCTTCTTGTTCTCCTTTCTCAGCCACCTTTAACTGCCATCCTCTTCTGGTAGTTCATTTTTCCAAAATCAAAAGAAAAGAAAAGAAAGGAAAAACAGGAAGAAAGAAAGAAAATAGAGCAATTCACTTCTCATTCATTCTCTGTATTACTCTTATGTTTCTTTAAGAAGAGTGAAAGCACATAAAAAACTGTTCTGAAAAGTTGATCAATCTTCCTGTGACTTATTTTTACCATGTTCCCTATTCCCATCTCAAGGAAGGTTGTTTGGTTTTGGTTTTGGTTTTTTTGGTTTTTCGAGACAGGGTTTCTCAGTGTAGCCCTGGCTGTCCTGGAACTCACTCTGTAGACCAGGCTGGCCTCGAACTCAGAAATCTGCCTGCCTCTGCCTCCCAAGTGCTAGGATTAAAGGTGTGCGCCACCATCCCACCACCGCCCGGCTTAGCATAGAAGTTTTAAGGCTTAGCACTCATGGCCTCCTTTACTATCTATCACACCTTTTGCACTTTAAGCTTGTCTTCATTTTGTCCATGATATTTCTTTTATAAGATTCACTCCATTTGGTCATATCTATTCAGTGTAATTTTTCACTTTTAATGAATTCAACTTTCACTTATTGGGACCTGTGTGGATTTATACTAGATTTATGAAATATGGAAGAATCTTGAGAGATGATGTAAATTAAAATAGTAGATAGACACATGTAAAAATCATTATAACAAATACTTAATAATAATCAGAGGACAATGCAGAGACAATGCTAGTTGGGATCATTTGTTTTTATCATTTAAAAGGAGAGAAGAATGTTGTTTCAAATTGAATGAAGTTTCCTGAAATGGTAAGTATCCAAAATACATTTATTGACCTAGTTATGAATTAATTTCTGTGAAGAGGCACCATGACTTATGGATGAAAGAATTTGGGGAGGATTACAGTTAAAGACGCTGAGTCTACAGTTATCAGGCAGTGGTTATGGCAACAGACAGACAAGCATGGAGTTGGAGCAGGAGTTGAGAATATATATCTGATCCACAAGCTCAAGAAAAATAAACATAATTTGGAACTGCTCGAGCCCTGAAACCTCAGATTCTGTCCCCTGTGACACACCTCCCCTGACAAAGCCTATCCCCCTAGTCTTTCCTAAAAAAGTTTAACTAAAACGGTACCAAACATTCAAACATTTAAATGTATGAAACTAAGGTGGCTAGTCCCATCCAAACCTCTGCCTTAGCCAAGCAAATGTCTGTGGAGCATAGCTGTAAGCTATGTAAACTTATTGAAGCAAGTGAAATAACAATGAGTCACAAGAGAAAAAAAATGATGTCTGTGTGTGGATTAAGATAAGAGATGAATAAAATACATGTTAAAAGGTAATGTAAAAGAAAAACAAAGATGATGGATGGTCAAGAGCTGGAAATTTTCAGGTTTTATGAATTTTATAGAGATTAGATTGTAATTCAAATGACTGTATCAAAAATCATAACAGATAACATGATGTGAGAGCAAAAGTTTAGAAGGCATAAAACACATCTGTGTAGGGACAAAAATTTGCCATCAACCTTACTGCTTTTCTTCGAAATAAGATGTAAACACACTGATGAGTTAAAGGGATGGAGATAGGTAACATGAATTCAGTTCATTACAAAAGAATTAATCAGGGACATATTGTAGATTAATCTTAGTAGCTATCAGTTTAATCCAGGAAAACAGTAGAGGCTTTGGTTTTGAGAGCTGAAGGAGCTGAGCAGGAGTCAAGTTCAGCGATACTTTTGAGGGGAGTCCTACCAAATTTGTAAGCATTGTCGTTGTAGCTATCTAAATACAGACTGAATGTGAGAGTTCTTCTAAGATCTTTGATTAAACAAAAATATTGAGCACACAAAAAAACCAAAACAAAATAAAACAAAATCACAAACATGCCAAAGTTATTGAGCAAAAGACAGTGACTCCTCAGCACTACACAAAGAAAATAACCACAGGCAAGTAGAAAATATCCAAGGTATGAGAAATAGTTTTTCCCATGAAAGAGCATACCAACTAGTTATCCAATACCAATTAATTGTTTGGAACTAAAACATATTCAAGTAACATTATGCAGGCTAAATATGTTATATTTAGGGATAACAATTAATAAAAGGAGAGGCTATGAATTTGAAAGAGAGTATGAGTTTATGGGAGGTTTTTAGGTGGGTAAAGGAAGGGGGAAATGATGTAATTATAATCTCAAAAATAAAAGAAAAAAAGATAGATTGGCTTATTACAACAGGAATACAACAGGATGGGAAGATTATTTCTAAACAAATTAACTTTAGATTGCTTTAGACACACATTGAAATATCATGTACAAAATACATTTTAAAGCCTTTAATTATGGGTTAAACTTGAAGAAGCTGATGAAATTACATAATAGGAGAATGTAGGTGGAGTAGAAATGATGTAAGAGATGGGATTTTTGTGCACCTCAACGTTTAGAGAAGGATTAAGAGGTCAGGAAGTGGCATGCTTAATGAGACTGAGTATTAAGAGAAAGGGAAAATAACTCCAACGCTACCTGGAAGGTTATGTGAGGGCAACTGAAGTGTTCAGTTTACTTACTTGGAAAATGTCATGACAGACTTCTACATTGATAGCAGTTAATGAGAGAAGGGAAAACAGAGAGAAAGAATGAAAAAATAGACAGAAATCTTGAAGCAGTGTTTCTAATAGGGAAAAAAGTTTTGAAGATTAAATTAAGATTTGGATTTAGATAAGAATATAAATAATTCATCACAGTAACAGCAGGGACATAAGTGCATTGTGTAAGTGAGTGGGTTACAAGCAGTGTAGTGGAAGTGCTTTTTGGTAAGGTCATATGTAGACAAGATTTTTCAGATACATCTTTGGTTGGCAAGCACATAATTAAGAAAATGGTCCCAAGAGAAAGATGGTGAGAAAGGGGGACAGAGAACATCCAAGCAAGTGCACACTGTTGGCAGAGTTCCTGAAACCACTTTAGGGTGATCCAACAGGGAAATGCTAGAGGGGAGATTTTACTTCAGAATTTCTAATGGTGTAAGCATAATGTGTCTGTTCTTTATACTGCTTTTATATTTTCTTTCTGTTGTTTTTATTGGCAAAATTGCATAGGCTTTTTTTTTTTTTTTTTCTTTAGCAATGTTAGCAAAACACAAAGGTTAGCACTTAGTAGCTCTGTGGATAGCCAAAGGCAGAACACAAGCCATTCATTTGGCTGATGATGATGCAGATGGTTCCAGAAGTAATATGGGGCTGATCTGGCAGATGAGATGGCAACATCCCAGCCATGAAGCAAAAGCAGATCTCCTATGCTCTTGACAGCTAACCTTGGGCTCTGCCTCCCAAACCCATACAGGGGCAGTATACGACTTTAGAAAATGAATTTACCTGTGCTTCTCCTGATTGAAAGAGACTCACTTTCTTAATAGATATAATAACATCAACAGAAGAGCTTCTAAGACAAATCCAGGATGCTGGAAAGTACATAAACAAAACCTGAAATTCTCAGATCACATAAATGCTTGTTATACTAACTAAAAACTTTATGGGATCCTAACATATAGACACTAGAATGTGTTGTGGCCACACAAATTAGAGACAAAAGGCGGAGTGACTAGTTAGACACCATCAGTACTTGATCAAGGCTGCAGAATACTTGATCAAAACTCAAGAGTGCCTGCAGCAATAGAACTGGCAGAGAAGAGCTGTGGTAGGAATAAAAGCAAAAGAAAAGAAATTGAAACTCTGTAAAGGAAACAAACAGGAATTCTGGAAATGAAAGAATCAGTCAAAAAGAAAAAAATGAAAGGAAAAAATACAAGAGAGAGCACTGCAAATATGCAACAAACATTTTTAAAATTAAAATTTAAAGATGAAGCAAAGGTTGAAACTATGAAACATTTAGATATATATAAGGAAAGAAAGAGAAAATGAGCTACTATTTTAGGAAATCTGAAATGCATTCAAGAGAGCAAAACTAAGAACTTCTGTAACTATCATCGAGCTGAAATAATGGCTGAATGTGGAAAAAAATACTTGTAAAAATTATTGCAAAAAAAAATCCTAAATCTGGAAGAGAAAAGTGGATGGCAAATCACACCCGGTAGATAAGGCTCATGATTAATATCTATAAGGAAGATATAGTAACCTCCATTCCAAGACTAACATACTCCAGTCAAACCAAGACTCTCATCAGCAACCCCAGAAGCTATAAATTCTGAGCAGGACTCTAGTGAGGCAGGCATTAAAATCAACAACTGACCAATGGTACCACATGAAATTAAAAAGCTTCTGTGCAGTAGGTGATACTATCATTTAGCAAAGAGATAGACTACAGAATGGGCAAGAGATCTTTACCAGCTATAAATCTGAAAGAATGCAATATTTGATTATACAAAGAACCACCAGAAATAAGAGTAAACAGCAAGAAAACAAACAGTTCAATTAAAACTTGAGACACAGAACAAACCAAAGAGTTCTCAAAAGAATTAATATAAATGTCTGTTAAATATAATTTAAAATGTTCAACTTCCCTACTCATCAAGTAAACACAAATTAATACTGGTTTTAATGTTTTTCTTACCTCAGTCACAATGATTATATTACAAAGGAGAGATGGCAACAAATGCTGGTGTGGGGGAGGGGAAAGAAGAATAGCCATTCATTATTGGCTGGGGTGGAAATCAGTATAGGTGTTTTTTCAGAAAGCTAAAAATAAATGTATTGTATAAGGCAACTAAACCTCTATCTGTCATAGTCTTAAATGATGCTATATCTTACTGTAGAAACATTTGCTTATACACGTTCATTGTTGCCCTCTTCACAGTAGCTAAAAAGTAGAAACAGTCTAGATGCTTGTCATCCATTGATTAATGGATAATGAAAATGTGGTTCATATACAAAATGGAATATCATTCAGAAGAAAAGGAAAATGAACTTCTGATTCGGTAACTTTAAACCATAAAGACAAAAATGTTTGAACTGTCTCGCTCTCAAAAGTAAGTGCTAGCTTTCAATACTTAGGTATGTGTGTTTAAATTAGTGAACTCATGAATGGGAAGAAACTGGTAAAGTGTCCATGACAGGATCTCAAGGGAAGTAGGTGGAAGATATACAGTATGGAGGGAGAAAGAGAAATGATGAAACAAACATATTTAATTGGGGCTGGGGATGGGAGGACAAGGTAGAAAAAGGGGCATCCTGAAGGCTAATAAACATTAGTCACTTGAAAATACCAAATGGAAAGTTACTACTTTTGAATTTTCTTAAACTATATACATATATTAAGGGGGCTAAAATGGAGTTACCGAATAGTGGCATAATACCTTTCCTGGACACTATATTCTATTAGTCAAAACACCCAGTTACCATGTTCATAGCAGCCATATTTATAATAGCCAGAAGCTGGAAACAACCCAGATGTCCCTCATCAGAGGAATGGATACAGAAAATGTGGTACATTTACACAATGGAGTACTACTCAGCTATTAAAAACAATGACTTAATGAAATTTGCAGGTAAATGGATGGAACTTGAAAATATCATCCTGAGCGAGGTAACTCAGTCAC
>CM052718.1:48080370-48121555 GCA_028551405.1 Uromys caudimaculatus | reverse complement strand
ACTTTGGGCCTGAGGGTGCTAGGGGCACCAGTAAAAGGGAATGTCAAGGTGGGAATATGGGAATGGGTGGGCGGGTAGGTGGGAGGAGGAATTCCCTCACAGAGGCGGGGAGGGGGAGGGGACACGGGGTTTCTAAAGAAAAGGGGAATCATCGGAAATGTAAATAAAATATCAAAAAATAAAAAAAAATAAAAAAAAAGGAAAAAAAAAAGACAAAATTAGGTAAATGTATAAAGGAGAATAAAAAATAAATACATAAAGCCATTTAAAATATGAAAAAATAAAATATTAAAAGCATTTAAAAAAAAAAAAAAGACAAATCTTTGACTAAGTCACACGCAGAAGCTTGTGAAGAATAGATAGATTTTCTCCCTTCTTTCTTTAGAATTAGATGCTCTCCCTACATAGATCAGATAAAGACATTTGAAATCATGGTTAGATACCCTTCTTCTGCTCATTCCTACTAAAGGGAAGCCTCAAGCTATTGAACTGTTTAATGATATTTTCTGAAAGGCTCACAGGCCATTGCAGAGGTCAACTAGAGCCATCCAAACCACATGCGTAACCTCTGATTGAGCCAGCTCCCCTGTTCCAGTCTCGATATTTAGTATGCATCTTGCCCAGAAAAACTCTGGAGCCTGCTTGGAAGGGACCTTTTCCTGTAATCTTGACTGTGCCAACAGCTGTCAAGGTAGCAGGAACCACAGCTTAGATGTACCGTTTCCATCTAATGGCAGATATGACTATTCAAAGACATGTGCTTCACTATGTTCATAACAGCCATATTTATAATAGCCAGAAGCTGGAAACAACCCAGATGTCCCTCAACAGAGGAATGGATACAGAAAATGTGGTACATTTACACAATGGAGTACTACTCAGCTATTAAAAACAATGATTTAATGAAATTTGCAGGCAAATGGATGGAACTTGAAAATACCATCCTGAGCAAGGTAACTCAGTCACAAAAAAACAAACATGGTATGTACTCACTGATAAGTGGATATTAGCCCAAAAGTTCAGAATACCCAAGTTTCACTTTACAGTAACCGCTGGACTGAGAGTGAGGTCCCAGATGGAGGAGTTGGAGAAGGGACTAAAGGAGCTGAGGGAGTCTGCAGTCCCATGGAGAGAGCAACAGTGTCAACTGGCCGGACCCCCGGTCCTCCTGGAGGCTGGACCACCAACCAAAGAATACACACGGAGGGACCCACGGCTCAGATCACATATGTGGCAGAGGAGGGCCTTCTTGGCCATCAGGGGGAGGAGAGGCCCTTGGGCCTGAGGGTGTTAGAGGCCCCAGTATAGGGGAATGCCAAGGTGGGAATATGGGAGTGGGTGGGCAGGTGGGTGGGAGGGGGAATACCCTCATAGAGGCGGGGGAGGGGGAGGGGATAGGGGGTTTCCAAAGAGGAGACCTGGAAAGGTGGAAACATTGGAAATGTAAATAAAGTATAAAATAAATAAATAAATAATTAATTAAAAAACAAAGGAGAAAAATAGAGAACAAAACAGCACTCCCAGCATCCCCTCAATGTGCAGCTGACACATACCTCAGACCAACACTGAGAATGATGCTGGGAATTTTAACTGGTCAATCTTATATCTGGCCAATTGAAGTAAGAGACTGAAAATTGTCTGGAACCTCAGACTGAAAAGTAATAGGCATTTTCAAAATGCCAGCTCCCAACCTGTGTCTAATTTTGACGCATGTGATTCCTTTTGATAGCAATGACCTAATTGCTGACTGGGGAAGTTACAGAGGAGTTCACCTCATTGTAGGATCATCATGAAGGAAGCACTTCTTTGGTCATTGCAATTTTATGCATGCCCATCCAATGGACCAGCACACTGCCACAATAGGCATAGAGCATATCATTGCTCCACCCCAGTCTGTATGACTAAATCTGGGGGACTCTTATGCACCCTACATCATCCTGCATTGGAAAAATTCTACCCTGTAAGCCTGCCAACGAGGATGCAAACTTAAGACTTGTAACCACTATTTCTGAAGGTTAAGGTCTGGAATGAATTAAGTACTAAATCCTGGCTTACAGGGGCTTATACTCAAATATGGAGGTTATGGAGATTGTCCTATATAAAGAGGAGTAGCACTCTCCTGGGCTAATCTCATAATTCCTCCCAGAAAAATCTGTCTGCTCCAATGAAAGACTAAGATATTCCCTCTTCCTGTCCCTCTTAAGCCTCTTCTCCAGCTCTAATGGGCCAGTTCTCATATATTGCCAAGAGCCCCTAGTGTTGGCATTCCTTTGCTAAAAAGTTACCTAGCAACAGTGAGGTAGGCCTGGCTTGCTATAAAAGGGATTTTTTTTCCACCTCTCTGACTCTCTGACCCCTTTGACCCCCTGATCCCTTTTTCCCCTTCCCCCTCCCCCCTCTCCATGTGTTCCTGCCAGTCTCTTTCTCTGCTCATTCTCTCTCTCTCTCTCTCTCTCTCTCTCTCTCTCTCTCTCTCTCTCTCTCTCTCTTCCTCCCTACCTCCCCCCTCTGTTCTTCTCTGTCTCATCATTTTCTCTGCCTCTACTCCCTTCTCAACTCCCTTTCCCATGCCCCAAATAAACTCAATTTTCTGCTACACCCATTCTATGGCTGGTACCTCAGAGTGGAAGGATTTTCCTGGCTCTTATAAAACACATCACCTTGGGTGACAGACCCGTCTGTGGCCCTACTCCAAAATAGATCTCAAGATTCATTCTTTGACATTGTCCCTGAGCTTCTAATTTTGAGGTTAGTGCAGTGGCTGCATAAATCATGCTCTTCCTAACTTCGGAGAGGATTGCGGGCTTTGCCTAGGCCCTAGACCTCCATTTTATGTGGGGATAGTAGTCAAGTTTTCTGTGGCCCCAACCACTAACCCAAGAAAGAATTTGAATTGTAACTCAGAGGAAAATAAGCTCCCTCCGAGAAGCTTGGAAAGGAAAAGGTTTTTGCCTAATCTCTTGAGTTTATGATCCCACAGTGCTGTGTTAGAATCATGGTTCGAGTCCAGACCACACCAGGCCACTGCAGTTCATGTGATAGAGGTTTATTGTGGGGAAAGGGGGTAAAAGGGGTTGACAGAGACAGAGACAAAGGGAGAAAAGAGAGAAAAGAGAGCGAAGGTCAGGAGAGTCTGCCTTTTATCTAGGCCATAGCATAACCGAGCACAGATAAAGGTGGGAGGTAAACCAAGTGGATGCTGGGAATGTATGGTGATTGCCATGGCAACAGATTCACGGGTCCCCATTGCTTATAGATGACATCACCATCATCGCTGGGTTGGGAGGTTACTTGCAACCGTAAAGCCAGTTCCTAAAACCAACATACCTCCCTTTTTCTTATCATAAAGAGAAGAAAAAAGAGCGGAGGGGGAAGCTCACAGTGAAAGGGGAATAGGGGCATCGTATCTCTTAAACTGCTTCCTGCTGTCTAGAGGTGTTGTCAAGTTTGGGATGTAGCTAACTTTCACCATCGGGGTCCACTTGGTAAATGTTCACATCAGGCTCCTCTGTGGACCGCAGCTGATAATCCTGTAACAGACACTGATTAATAGTTTGGTTAGAAATTTTTGTATTTGTAGTTGAAGGAATGTAGAAACAAGATTAATGAGGCAGGGAGCAAATAATAATGCCAGGAAGATGATTAGGGTTATCTGGTAGTGATGTCCCTCTGTCCTGCGCAACATGAGGGCAATCCACAACCCAAAGTCCCTCCTGATGGCACCCAGGACATGGCCTCTTTGGCTTGTGGAAGCTAGGGCAAACCCTCACCCAATGACCTTGTTGACCACATTTGTAGCAGGAACCTGGTGGTCTCTGAGCCTTAGAAGATCTGGAGTCCAGGGCAGTGGCGGGGGCTGGTTGGACAGCCTTTGTCAGCAATGGTATTTTTGTCTGAGGGCTTTTTCATCTCTCTTATGGTACACCCTGAAGGTCAGAGCTAAAACTTCTGCCTGTGGAGTTAGAGGGTCCCTTCTCCAGCTTTCTAAGTGTGGCTCTTATGTCTGGGTAGCTCTGGGAATAGAAGTAGGTCATCAGAAGTTGCTTACCTTCTGGGTTTTCAGGGTCCAGATTAGCATACTGGAATAAAGCCTTTGTGAAGTGTTCTAAAAATTGAGATGGGGTTTCCTCTTTGTCCTGGATGACCTCTTAGAGTTTCTCAAAATTTACTGGTTTTAAGGCTGCCCTATGGAGACTGGCCAGGAGGTAGATTATGAATCTATCCCTGGCTAAAATACCACTTGGAGAATTAAAACTCCATCAGTGATCTTGGTCAGGTACTGCCTCAGATCCAATTGGATGTGTTATATCTGTTTGATGAATTTCGTCTGCATGTTTTCTCACCTGTTCCCAAACTCACCTGCATTCATCAGGAAGTAAATTATTAGTAAGAATCATATGAACATCATGGAAAGTTGAGCTATACAATTGAGTAATGTACTGGAACTCTTTAATAAAGGTGGAGGAGTTAGAAGTATAGGAACCCAGTCTACTTTCTATTTGAGAAAATTCACTCAGTGCAAAAGGAACATGTACTCTGACAAGGCCATCTACTCTAGCAACTTCCCTTAGAGGAAGGACAGATACTGGGTCAGGTGTCCCTGGATGAGAAGGACTTGGGGGTTTGGCTGTGATGTTAGAGCAGGTGATAGGAATGCTGAAGATAGGTGCCAATGCAGGGGGATTGGAGTGACCTGCAGCTGGCCCAGAATGGGGGGGGGGGGGAGATCTGGAGATGTCGAGCAAGGAGGCTCTGGGGTAGCCTGGTGAAAAGGAGAAACTGATGTGGAGGTTTGGCTTCTTGGAGGCATGGAAACAGGTCTGTGGCGGAAAGGAGGTGGTTTGTTAGCTGGGTTGAGGGTTGTAGCATCATCTGGTGGAGGTTTCATGGCTAAGAGAAGTTGGGAGGGGAAACAAGAAGAACACAAGGAAGGGTTGGAGTGAAGATAGGTAAACACTTGGGCATAGGAAACCTCTTTCCATTTACCAGACCACTGGCAGTATGTATGCAGATCCTGTAAAATAGTCGGATCTAGTGCCATTAAGTGGCCATTTGGAGCCATTGTCTAATGGGTACTGAATACAGACCTTACTGCAGAGGTGTACTAGTTTTGATGCCCTCAAGTCGGGTTTTAACTTCAGAGATTTGAGATTTTCCAGGAGACATCCCAGTGGGGAGCCTCCCTGGAGGTATATTCAAAGACAACAAAGCACTCATTGTGGAGTTATTCGATTATTTGTACCATCGTCCTGAGAATAATTCAATAACAAGATATCAGCCAGGCTAGATGTACAAGTCATCACCTAGACCCTTTAGAGGCTACGGTGAATCCCAGACTCACCAGAAAGCTTCTCTACCTAGGTCTAGGTATTTCTGAAAGGCTGGGGGGGGGGGGGCAGGGGACAGAGTGTGAAAGCTGATTTTGAGGGTGTAATCACCCAAGGGTTGAAGTCATAAAGTACCTTAGCCCATATAGGCTGGCCAGACCCGTTTGGGGAAATCAGGGCCCTCCTTGTCAACTGGAGAAAAAACCTTACCAATATGCCAATGTTTGTGTGAGAATTTTAGCAGTCTGGTAGCAAGAAACATGAAACTGTATGGTTGGTGTGGGCCCATTCGACTGAGTAACTCACATGGCAGAAGCTAGTCCACATGGTGAACTGTGACAGGTATGTCCTGCAGCGGCAGGTGGCAGTGGTCCGCCACTGAAGTGGCAGAAATCCACATGACAGCATAGGTGGGGCATGGGTGGCATCAGTGGCCTGGGGTAGTGTCAAGGTTGTGCTTTGGCCAGTGACTCACGGCTCCGGAGCTACAGAGTGGCCTGTATCAGCGACTAAGGTTAGGGATGGTGGCAGTTGAGATTCCCAGTTTTGGCACCAATGTTGTGTTAGAATTATGGCTCTCATCCAGACAGACCACACCAAGCCACATGAGCCACACCAGTTCTACGTGAGAGAGGTTTATTGTGGGGGAAGAGGGCAAAAAGGGGAAATGGAGAAAAAGGGGGAAAGAGAGAAAAGAGAGGGAAGGTCAAGAGGGTCTGCCTTTTATTTAAGCTGTGACATAACTGCTCGCAGGTAAAGGTGGGAGATAAACCAAGTGGATGCTGGGAATGTATAGTGATTGCTATGGCAACAGATTCACTGGTCCCTGTTGCCATTGTGCGAACTATCATTGCTGGGTTCAGAGGCGACCTGCCACCATAAAGCCAGTTCCTGTTACCAACACACAGACTCTGTTGCCACATTTGTTCCCATATATACCAGCATGTCTGAACATATTATCACATACTTCCTGTCTCCTCTAGGGACATGCTGGGCCTGCATGTTCTGACTCTGTAAATATGTGATGGCTGAACAAGTCAAATTAGGGCCACAAAAAAAGAAAATCAATGTATTTTGACTTATTTCTTCTTTGAAGTAGACCTGTGTACATGGGAGGAAGGTAAAAGATTTTGCCTGCATTCAGAGGACACTGCCATTGTGAAGGCCAACAAGGCCTGGTGAGAACAAATAGACTAGAAATAGAGCTATAGTTTTGTCCCTCCTGTGATATCAGGAATGGCAGGTGCAGGGGCCTCTGGGAGCACCAACCCTACTTATCCAAGATCAGAATTTTAAAGCCCTGAATAATAAAGTAGATCAATATATACAACATCTATAAGACTCCAAAGGGCAATTTGAAAACAAATACATTCCTTAGCAGAAATTGTTTTACAAAACCAGCAAGGACTAGATTTGTTACTCCTAGGGGAAGGAGGATCTATGCAGCTTTAGGTGAAAAGTATTGTTTTTATGCCCAGAAATTGTCAGAAATACTGGATATGGTTCAGAAAATATCGGAGTTTGTTTGTTTGTTTGTTTGTTTGTTTTGGTCTTCATGGCTAAAACCTTTTCAATTGTCATAGCTGAGACAACTCCCTTAGTGCTCCTTAGCATTGCAGTCACCCTATGCATTCTAAGTTGGCTGTTAACATACATTAAGAGAAAGATCAACCCTGTTAAGATATTAGCTCCACAGGCTCAGTATTGAGCTGGGCTTCAACACGAATCAATGTTTGATTCATACGATAAGAGCCAGGGTTACTGTAAGGCCATGACAGCCAGCTCTAACCTGATGGTCCATGCTTTTGCCCACCCAGAAATGAATCACTCTATCCCATTCATTAGAGTGTTCAGACTTCAGTGATAACTTACACCGGTCCCCTGTGATGACCGAAGAAACTTACTATGGAGCCAGGTACCCCTAAATGGCTGCTGACCTTTTGCTCTGGACAGCCTGGAAGATCCTCTTGGCCTGCAGGTGAGCTAAGAATGGGACAATGGGCTGCAAGGTAGTTAACACCTGGAAAACCTGCTTATGTATAGGAAAGGGATGAAATGGTCTTTCATTACTATAAAGCAGGGATAGCAAAAACAAAAACAAAAACAGACTGAGGGAAGTAAAACATTTCTTTACACAGTTGTGAATTCCATGAGTATTTGTAAGGCATACATTTCTGATATCTGCCCTTAATGTGGGGAGGGATTTGTAAGGAGGGACTGGGTTGGAGTCTGTGATTGGGTTGTAAAAAATATATATATATAATTATTGACAAAAAAATTTTCCCTTATTTTCACTTCCACATGAATCTAAGTCTGCTGTCCTGCTAGCAATAAGAATAAATCCATTGTATGAGTTCTACCCAGATGTCCCTCATCAGAGGAATGGGTACAGAAAATGTGGTACATTTACACAATGGAGTACTACCCAGCTATTAAAAACAATGACTTCATGAAATTTTCAGGCAAATAGATGGAACCTGAAAATATCATCCTGAGCGAGGTAACTCAGTCACAAAAGAACGAACATGGTATGTACTCACTGATAAGTGGATATTAGCCCAAAAGTTCGGAATACCCAAGTTTCACTTTACAGTAACTGCTGGACTGAGAGTGAGGTCCCAGATGGAGGAGTTGGAGAAGGGACTGAAGGAGCTGAGGGAGTCTGTAGCCCCATGGAGGGAGCAACAGTGTCAACTGGCCTGACCCCCCCCCCCCTGTCTTCCTGGAGGCTGCACCACCAACCAAAGAATACACATGGAGAGCCCCATGGTTCGGACCACATATGTGGCAGAAGAGGGCCTTGTTGGCCATCAGGGGGAGGAGAGGCCCCAGTAAAGGGGAATGTCAAGGTGGGAATATGGGAGTGGGCAGGTGGGTGGGTGGGAGGTGGAATTCCCTCATAGAGATGGGGGAGGGGGAAGGGATAGGTGGTCTCCAAAGAGGAGACCTAGAAAGGGGAAACATTGGAAATGTAAATAAAGTATCAAAAAAAAAAAAGAATAAATCCATTTAATCTAAACAACAAAAACAACAAAATATTAATACCATTGAATATTAAAGCTAAAGTCCAAGGACATTAAATGTTGAAGTGCAGGAAGGGAGAGCAATAGTTTAAAACAAATGTATGCTTCAAAAGGGAGTATTTAACTGTCTAGGGTAATATAGGTTAAGTTAGAGAAAGATAGTGAAGACCAAAATATATGTGAGAACCAAGCAAGAAACTAGGCAACAGGAGAAGTGACAGAGACAGAAAAAGGGTAAAAATTAACATAAGAGCCTTTAATCACAGGTGTTTAGTACACTGTTTCCTATGGCTTTCCAGTGATTGTCTCCCACATGAAATACCTCTTAAACGTGCCGTTATAGAACACCTTTGCTTTCAAGCAGCATAGAAATAATGGAAAGTATTTTTAAATTATTTGATCTCCAATGACATTCAAACAAGAAATAATGGTGTTGGCAAATCCAGCATGCCTTGTGTCACCTGAACATCCTCACAGACCCAGCTCTCTATCCTATTGGGGTCCCTTGCTTTTTAATATGTCTTATTCTTGGGCTGTACTGCAGACCTGGGCCTTCTGATGCAAGTAGCCGTCCTACCCTGCCACCTAAAGCCATTGTGATGTCTGGGTCTTGGATTGTATTGATGCTCATAGCCCATGTTACCAAATGCCAAGTGGATGTCCATGGTTTATGCTGTGGTTGGAAGCCATGTTGATGTCTTTGATTCCAGCTGAATGGAAGGCCTTACCTGGGTCATGGTCCTGTCTCAACTGGGAACCTATTTGTTCTGTGCTGATCCCATGTAGAAGCCCAGAATCCATGCTCCTGTGGTCTATAAAGGGCAAATAAGCTACTTTCACAGTGATATTGAGGCCTGCAGACAGTTAAGAAAGAGGGACATGGAAGACTTCTGTGAAAACACCTACTTCCACTCCAGGACCTCCCCAACCCCCCAAATAGTAACAGCCTAGTCAGAAAGCCATCAAAGAAGACTCTGAAAAACTGTGATAGGATCTGAGGTGTTGCCCTTCAGAGTAGATGACATCCAGCATGGAAGTGGGAGGGGAACAACTCAGGTCCATTTAGAGGGTTTGACCACACCCCAGTGAATATGTAGATTGCACAAATTGGACTTTTTTTTTTTTTTTTTTTTTTTTTTTTGCTTATTGGGAGGTAAAGAGGATGGAACGGAGAACAGGGAAGGACTGGGGAGTGAATGGGATAGGGATGTATGATGTGGAAACCCCCCCAAAAATCAATAAAAATATTATGTTGAAAAATAAAACACTAAAATGTATCTTGGAGGTACATAATTTTCAGCAATTACATTCTAGTATGCCCCACAAACAGCCTACCTTCACAGGTTGTAAAGAACCAGACTGTAACCACATAAAGCCATGCTAATTTTTGGTTATTTTTTCATTTATCTGCTGTGTTTCAGAAGTTAACTACTCATGCAACTGGATGGTGCTCTCAGGACCCATTCCAGGTCTGAGAACTGTTCAAATCATGAATCATGTACCTTTGCTCAATGAACACTGTGAAAGTTAATTTGTCTATACTTTATGTTTTAGCAGACCTGATATAGAATAAGCTATAGTGGTCGATGCTTATCCCTGTGAAAATTAGAAAGTCACTGGTTCCAAAATTTAAAGCTTTAAAATCGAATGGAGAATACAAGGTTGCTCCAGCTTTCTTGGCACTTGCCAGAACTGGTAGATCTAGTACATCTATTCTTTTTTAGATATGTTCATAATTCTTCATTTGTATAAGGAGTTAGAAGTCTACATCAAGGGATTATGAAAAATAGTAAAAAATGATGATCTGATTCCAAATAGTCTCGATATGAGACAGGCACTTACAAAAGAGACTGCACAGGTGTTGAGAGATCAAACACACTGCCTGTTTAAGATCCATTAACAGCAAAAGCAACCAGAGCAACACCAAGCACACAAATTTCTAATTCTACAACTTCTATTTAACAGCAATTTAAAACATTAGCTCCTGCCAGGAGCTCTGGCACATGACTTTAATTTCAGCACTCTGGAGGCAGGGGCAGGAGGAATCCTGGGTGTTACAGGCCAACCTGGTCTACAGAGTAAGTTCCAGGACAGCCAGTGCTACATAGAAAGACTCTGTCTCAACTAACTACAACAGAAACAAAAATGAATTAAAACTATTATGTTTTTATATTCTAAAAACATATCACTGATATTTCCAAATATAAGCTTAAATATCAATTGTTGACTTTTAAGGGACAAGCATTGTTTTCAAATTACAGAGATTCAAATTGCCTTTAAGAATTGAAAACACTTATTGTTTTTTCTCCCTTTTTAAATTTTGCATGTTTGCTTTTATGATATAATTTTCTTCCTTTACAGCAATTATCAGTTCAAGTACAATACAAAATGAAAAAGAACAAACACAAATCTTTTTCTTTATAAATTAGCCTAAGGTAGAAACATTTAAAATTTTATTTAAAAACCTACCAATAGTATCTAATTAGCCTAAAATTTTGGTTATCAGTTTTTTGTTACCTTAAGAAATTAAAGCTAATCAAAATGAACCAAGTTATATCTTTTTTGCTACATGTATCATTGTATGTCATGGCACATACCAGTAATAACTAATAAGGCAATTTGTTTAGTAATAAGTAGTAAATTTGACACTATAGTTAATTTAAAATTGCAATATTATCAAATAGAAAAATGCAATGTATTAGTTAGACAGTGTGAGCAAGGCAAATTCCATGCTAACTGATACAACATAGGTAGTTGAATATGAGTAAATCAACCTCTTGAGTATTAGTAAAGCCAAAATGGAAAAATTGGATCATTAGTCAAATTGATACACACCAGAAAGCTACCATTTCTTTTAGACTTATAAGAATTAATGGGCAAAGGTGAAGGTAACTGATGCCCATGGATTGGGACAACTGGTGAAAATTTCACTCTTGCAGCAGCCATGTTGACTGGTAGAAACATTTCCACGAAGAAAGAAAGAAATTAATTTCACACAGCCCCTACTTCTGGATTTCCAGTAGAAAATCAACTAACTAAACTCTACTAGGAACATTCTAGAAAGATATATGAAAAACTT
The DNA here is from genome assembly GCA_028551405.1 of Uromys caudimaculatus. Taxonomy (NCBI): domain Eukaryota; kingdom Metazoa; phylum Chordata; class Mammalia; order Rodentia; family Muridae; genus Uromys; species Uromys caudimaculatus. The sequence goes on along the minus strand of CM052718.1, from coordinate 48,110,126 downwards.
AAGTTCAAAATTGGGAGTCTTGAAATCCATGATAAAATAAGGGTTGAACACAAAGTAGTTCTAAAGGTTAAAAATCCAACTAAGCAATGCAAAGTATTAAAAAATGAGTCACCATGGTGAAGTTTCATGAAAAGATGGGTAAAGAAAACTTTGGACGAAGACAACAGTTTATTCAGATGCTTGAGAGCAGAAAGTATATACTATCACCTTACTTTCCAGGTTTATAGTCATACTTCAGAGAAACAATGTCATTATACAAATTAAAGGCAATTAAAGGACAGATCAACCTTTAACACCTACTATCATATACCTTGTTATTATTAACCACACAACTTATTTTCTATTCAGCCATTATTCATTTAAAAAAGGAAAAAATGGAAGAGAGACATAAGTCAAAGAAAGCAAATCTCTTCAATTTTGTTTGACATATATATTTAAGATGTTGGTGTGTACAGAACAACCTATTTATTTGGGTTATTTTGTGGGTTAACACAGTATGCTCACTATTTACCTAATCTGTGTGGGTTTTTTGTTTGTTAGTTTGTTTGTTTCTTATGACCACTTAATAGCCTAAATTTTGGCTATTTGTTACCTACCTTAGAAAACTAGAGCTAATCAAAATGAAACAAGTTATACCTTTTATTTGTTACTCATATCTTTTTATGTCATGGCACATAACAGTAATAACTAATAAATCAATCTGTTCAGTAATAGGTAGAAAATCTTAAACTATTGTTAATTTAAAACCACAGCTAATCTCATATAAAGAACCACAAATCTGTGTGTCCAGTTCCCAGATATACTGATAATTTAACTAGATGATTTTAACAACACTTATCAAAATCTTTCCATCCATTATTAGTAGACCATAGAGCTTCAAGTCCAATAAATGAAAGTAGGAAAGATGAATCCACATTAAAATATAATTATAGCTTAGAAATTCTTTTTTTATTGCAGTATGTTTTTACTTGCAGATAATTGATCCCAAAATTATTTATTATTTTTAACCATAGCCCTACTGTCAACAATGAGTGACTTATTTAGTGCACCCATAAAAGATTCAGTATGGACCAACAGGTCAAAAAGTCAAAAACAGTTCTTTCCGTGAACCATAACCCTATTTGATGCACAAAGTACAAGGCAGTAAACATATCTCCCAAGAATTTTAGGATTAGCATTCTATTGTTTTTGTTTTTTTTTTTCTCAAAAATAGATAGGTGCACAAAGGCACTTGGCCTTTCTTCCAGCAATGAAAGGGGAAGTTTATCTAGATGGTACTTTTATCAGTTTTACAAGTGTAAAATCAATGGTTAAAGAATGAAGGGGAATTGAAAACCAGTCTTAGCAACAATGAGGATGTATTTCTTTTCAAGAAATTTCCCATGAATGACCATAAAAGTCATAAACCTTTTATCACAAATTGAGGCTTATAAGATAAGAAAACATATGACATTTAGCTTGAAAAAAAGGTATTCGGTAATACTTTTGTCCAGTATAGACAAGGTTAGATGAAACTTGTGTTGAAACATTACTAGCTTCCATTTAGGGAAAACAAACAAAACAAAACAAAAACCAAGTAAACAAACAAAACCAGGAACCAACCAATCAAGATAGAGAAAAAACAAAAGTTCAAGAAACACAATTAAGACATTTATTTTAGAAATAGGACCTACTGGCATTTTTCAAAATCAAAATTAATTCATTACAAAGAATAGCAAAGAAAAGATACACTTGTATATTTTAGCCTATTTAGCATATTTTAATTATTCAGTTATTGTTTCGCTTCTATATTAAAAATACAAAGACACAAACCTTCAATGGATGGGTAGATGGCATATGCATATGTATACACACACATATAAAAGCCACTGGAAGAATATTTACATCATGCAGTGTTCCCCTCTTTACTTCTACCCATCAGTACATCATCCTCATGTTTAAATCTACCTCTGGTATTCACCATCAAACATTAGTTTTACCTGTTCACAAACTTCAAATCCCAAAGTACAGAATGATTGATATCCTGCTATAATTACATGAGAGAGAGAGAGAGAGAGAGAGAGAAAGAGAGAGAGAGAGAGAGAGAGAGAGAAAAGGGAGAGAGAGGGAGAGATTTACCTCGATTAGAATACATTATAATAAATAAATTGTTAATATAGATATAAATCACTCAAATGATTATAATTGTCATAGAATTACACATATGATGTGATTTATTGTTTCAAATGTCCAAGTTCACACTTTCATGCATTTTTAGTTCATTTACTATTTCCTAAAGGGTTTATATTATAAGCTGTAACAGCAATTGAAGATTTTCTCTTTTGTGTTCTGTTTTTGCTTCATATATGTTGACACTGTCCAATTTATAAACAGTTAGGGTCATTAACATACCACTGGTGAGATAATGTTTTTTTCATGATATCACATTCCCTTTGTAGCATAAATTATCTGTGCCCCACTTGACAAGGTAAAAATACGAGTCCTTCTAGTTTAGATTGATTTAATATGGTTAAATTAATATTTTCTTGGGGTGTTTTGTCCACCTTTAAATCCCAATTTTCCAAAATGAAAATATTATATATTATTCTATTTTACATCTTCAAATTCATTTATTTTCTTTAATCCTGTTTTAGGGTTTCCACTCCTGTGAAAGGACACCATGACAAAGGCAACTCTTTTTTTTTTAATTTTTTTATTGGTTATTTTGTTTATTTACATTTCAATTGTTATCTCCCTTCCTGGTTTCCTCTTTGAGAAACCCCCATCCAGCTCCCTGCCTCCACGAGGGTACTCCTCCACTAACATGCCCACTCCTGCCCCACTGTCCTACCATCCCTCTATGCTGGGGCATCAAGTCTTCACAGGACCAAGGGCCTCCCCTCCATCTGATACCAGACAAGTCCATCTTCTGCTACATATGCAGCTGGGGTCATGGGTCTATCCATGTATATTCTTTGATTTAGTCTCTGGTAGCTCCGGAGAGTCTGGTTGGTTGATGTTGTTTTCCTATGGGGTTGCAAACCATTCAGCTCCTTCAGTCTTTCCCCTAATTCCTCCATTGGGGTCCTCCTACTCAGTCAGATGGTTGGCTGCAAGCATCCACTTCTGTACCTGTATGGCTGTGGCAGAGCCTCTAAGAAGACATCCATATAAGGCTCCAGTCAGCAAGCACTTCTTGGCATCGGCAATATTGTCTGGGTTTGGTGGCTGCATAAGGGATGGATCCCCAGGTGGAGCAATCTCTGGATGGCCTTTACTTCAGTCTCTGTTCCACTCTTTGTCTTCATATTTCCTTTAGACATGAGTAATTCTGGTTTAAAATTTTGAGAAGAGTGAGTGATCCCATCCCTCAACCGGAGGCCATGCCTAACTTCTACAGGTGGTCTCGCCTTTGTTGGGTATTTAAGTAATGTCGTCCCCATTGGGTCCTGGGAGCCTCTTGCTTTTCTGGGTCTGGGACTTCCTGTTGGCTACTCCCAGTTCCACATTTCCCATTGCTTCATACTTCTGTTCAAATTCCTGACCCTCTGTACATCTCCCTTGTCTCCTCCCACACCTAATGTTGCCTCCTCTTTTCCTCCCCCCATCCTCTCTTTCTCACAAGTCCTGCTCACCCTCTATCTCCCATGAGTATTTAGTTCTCCCTTCCAAGTAGGACTGAGGGATCCACACTTTTGCTCTTCATTCTTCTTGACCTTCATATGGTCTGTAAGTTGTACCAAGAGGACACTGAGCTTTTTTCCTAATATCCACTTATCAGTGAGTACATACTGTGTTTGTTCTTTTGTGACTGACTTACCTCACTCAGGATGATATTTTCTAGTTCCATCCATTTGCCTGCAAATTTCACGAAGTCATTGTCTTTAATGGCTGAGTAGTACTCTATTATGTAAATGTACCAAATTTTCTGTATCCATTCTTCTGTTTAAGGACATCTGGGTTGTTTCCAGTCTCTGGCTATTATAAACAAGGCTTCTATAGACATAGTGGAGCATGTGGCCTTGTTATATGTTGGAGCATCTTTTTGATATATGCCCAGGAGTGGTATATCTGGGTCCTCAGGTAGTACTATGTCCAATTTTCTGAGGAACTGCAGTGGTTGTACCAGCTTGCAATCCCACCAGCAACAGAAGAGTGTTCCACTTTCTCTGCATCCTTACCAGCATCTGTTGTCACCTGAGATTTTGATCTTAGCCACACTATTGCTCTGTAGTAGAGCTTGAGGTCAGGGATGTTGATTCCCCCAGAAGTTCTTTTATTGTTGAGAATAGTTTTTGCTATCCTGGGTTTTTGTTTATTCCAAATGAATTTGCAAAGTGCTTTTTCTGACTCTATGAAGAATTGAGTGGGAATTTAGATGGGGATTGCATTGAGTCTGTGAATTGCTTTCAGCAGGATTTGCTATATTAATCCTGCCAATCCATGAGAATGGGAGATTTTTCCATCTTTTGAGAACTTCTTCAATTTCTTTCTTAAGAGACTTGAAGTTCTTGTCATACAGATCTTTCACTTGCTTGGTTAGAGTCACACCAAGATACTTTATATTGTTTGTGACAATTGTGAAAGGTGTCATTTCCCTGATTTCTTTCTCAGCCTGTTTATCCTTTGAGTATAGGAAGGCTACTGATTTATTTTTTTTAGTTAATTTGATATCCAGCCACTTTGCTGAAGTTGTTTATCAGGTTTTGGAGATGTCTGCTGGAATTTTGGGGTCACTTAAATATACTATCATATCATCTGTAAATAGTGATAGTTTGACTTCTTTCCAATTTTTATCAATTTGACTTCTTTTGTTGTTTAATTGCTCTGGCTAGGACTTGGAGTACTATATTGAACAGGTAGGAGAGAGTGGGCAGCCTTGTCTAGTCCCTGATTTTAGTGGGATTGCTTCAAGTATCTCTCCATTTAATTTGATGTTGGCTACTGGTTTGCAGTATATTGCTTTTACTATATTTAGGTACAGGTCTTGAATTTCTGATCTTTCCAAGACTTTTATCATGAAGGGATATTGAATTTTATCAAATGCTTTTTTAGCATCTAATGAAATGATCATGTGGTTTTTTTTTTCTTTGAGTTTGTTTGTATAGTGGATTACATTGATGGATTTCCTTGTTTTGAACCATCCCTGCATCCTTGAGATGAAGCCTGTTTGATCGTGGTGAATGATAGTTTTGATGGGTTCTTGGATTTGGTTTGCAAGAATTTTATTGAGTATTTTTGCATTGATATTCATAAGGAAAATTGTTCTGAAGTTCTCTTTCTTTGTTGGATCTTTGTGTGGTTCGGGTATAAGCTTAATTGTGGCTTCATAGAATGGCTTGAGTAGTGTTTGTTCTGTTTCTATTTTGTGGACTACTTCGAAGTCTATTAGTATTAGGTCTTCTTTGAAGGTCTGATAAAATTCTGACCAAACCCATCTGGTCATGGGTTTTCTTTGGTTGGGAGACTTTTAATGACTGCTTCTATTTCATTAGGGTTTATGGGATTGTTTATATGTTTTAATTGATCCTGATTTAACTTTGGTACCTGGTATCTATCTAGAAAATTGTCCATTTCACCATGATTCTCCAGTTTTGTTGAGTATAGACTTTTGTAGTAGGATCTGATGATATTTTTAATTTCCTCAGTTTCTGTTGTTATGTCTCCCTTTTCACTTCTGATTTTGTTAATTTGGTTACTATCTCTGGGCCTTCTGGTTAGTCTGGCTAAGAGTTTATCTATCTTATTGATTTTTTCAAAGAACCAGCTTCTGTTTTTGTTGATTCTTTGTATAGTTCTTTTTGTTTCTACTTAGTTCATTTCAGCCCTGAGTTTGATTATTTCCTGCAGGCTACTACTCTTGGGTGTACTTGCTTGTTTTTGTTCTAGAGATTTCAGATGTGCTGTCAAGCTGCTACTGTATGCTTTCTCCTGTTTCTTTTTGGAGGTACTCAAAGCTATGAGTTTTCCTCTTAACACTGCATTCATTGTGCCCCAAAAGTTTTGGTATGCTGTGCCTTCATTTTTATTAAATTCAAAAGAGTCATTAATTGTTTTCTTTATTTCTTCCTCAACCAAGTTATCATTGAGAAAGCATTGTTCAGCTTCCATGTGTATGTGGGCTTTCTGTTGTTTTTGTTGTTATTGAAGACCAGTCTTAATCCATAGTGATCTGATAGAAGGTATGGGGTCTTTTCAATCTTCTTGTATCTGTTGAGGCCTGTTTTGTGACCAATTAAATGGTCAGTTTTGGAGAAAATTGCATGAGGTGCTGAGAAGAAGGTATATTCTTTTGATTTAGGGTGAAATGTTCTATAGGTATCTGTTAACTCTATTTGGTTCATAACTTCTGTTACTTACACTGCATTTCTGTTTAGTTTCTGTTTCCTTGATCTGTCCATTGATAAGAGTGGGGTGTTGGAGTCTCCCATTATAATTGTGTAAGGTACAATACATGCTTTGAACTTTAGTAAAATTTCTTTTATGAATATGGGTGCCATTGCATTTAGAGCATAGATGTTCAGAATTGAGAATTCATCTTGGTAGATTTTTCCTTTGACTAGTATGAAGTATCATTTCTTATCTTTTTTGATAACTACTCCAGATTGACTCTTTGGACCATTTCTTGAAAAACTGTTTTCCAGCCTTTTACTCTGAGGTAGTGTCTGTCTTTGTCATTGAGGTGCATTTCCTTTATGGAGTAAAATGCCGGGTCCTGTGTACTAACCCTGTCTGTTAGTCTATATCATTTTATTGGGAAATTGAGTTCATTGACATTAAGAGATATTAAGGAAAAGTCATTGTTGCTTACTGTTATTTTTGTTGTTAGAGGTGGAATTATGTTTGTGTTGCTATCTTCTTTTGGGTTTGTTGAAAGATTACTTCCTTGTTTTTTCTAGGGTGTAGTTTCTCTCCTTGTGTTGGTGTTTTCCATCTATTATCCTTTGAAGGGCAGGATTTGTGGAAAGATATTACATAAATTTATTTGTTTTTGTTATGGAATCTCTTGATTTCTCTATGTTTAATTGAGAGTTTTGCTGGGTATAATATCCTGGGCTGGCATTTATGTTCTCTTATGATCTGTATGACATCTGCCAGTGATACTCTGGCTTTTGTATTCCCTGGTGAGAAGTCTGGTGTAATTCTGATAAGTCTGCCTATATATGTTATTTGACCTTTTCCCCTTACTGCTTTTAATATTCTTTCTTTGTTTAGTGCATTTGGTGTTTTGATTATTATGTGATGGGAGGAATTTCTTTTCTGGTCCAATCTATTTGGAGTTCAGTAGTCTTCTTGAATGTTTATGTTCATCTCTTTCTTTATGTTAGGGAAGTTTTCTTCTGTCATTTTTTGAAGATATTACTGGCAATTTAAGTTGGGAATCTTTGCTCTCTTCTATACATATTATCCTTAGGTTTGGTCTTCTCATTTTGTCCTGGATTTCCTGGATGTTTTGAGTTAGGAGTTTTTTGATTTTTTGCATTTTCTTTGACTGTTGTGTTAATGTTTTCTACAGTATCTTCTGCACCTGAGATTCTCTCTATCTCTTGTATTCTATTGGTGATGCTTGCATCTGTGACTACTGATCTCTTTCCTAGGGTTTCTATATCCAGGGTTGTCTTTCTTTGTGATTTCTTTATTATTTCTTTTTCGATTTTTAGATCCTGTATGGCTTTGTTCATTTCCTTCTCCTGTTTGGTTGTATTTTCCTGTAATTCTTTAAGGAATTTTTGTGTTTCCTCTTTAAGAGCTTCTATCTATTTTCCCGTGTTCACCCATATTTCTTTAAGGGAGTTATTTATGTCCTTCTTAATGTCCTCTATCATCATCAGGAGATTAGATTTTAAATCTGAATCTTGCTTTTCCTGTGTGAAGGGGTATATAGGACTTTCTGTTGTGGGAGAATGTTGTGGATAGCCCTGGACTTTTGATATTCTGCTAATTCTGCTCTCCTGGGAGGGACTTCAGACAAGGAGTAAGTTACACCTGTGACTTCTTGTGAACCCATCCCCTAATGAATAAAGGAGCCAATCACTGGGTACATAGGAGGGACTTCCAGGTCAGAGAGAGAAAGAGAGGAAGCAGGACAGAGAGAGGGCTTTTGGAAAGGGGAATGCATGTAGGTAAGATGTAGCTACTAGATTCTCCTGGTATGGTGGATCCACATGGATTCATGACCAGAGGAATCTGACTTTGATAAGGTTTACAAGATTAGGTTTTAGTTGTTTCTCCCAGAGATTGAGTTCAATTGTTTCTGAGCTAAGTTTGTCTTGCATTTTCCTTCACGTGGTGGCTTGCCAGGGTTCCAGAGAAAATGTCACAGCTGCAAAGTGTGGGTTTACCTGATCTGCGCCACAGAGGCCATGGAGGCTTGAGTCAGAGCTCCATGATATCAAAGCAGGTTGGCCATTGCCTGACAGTGCGTGGCTGTCCAGCCCACCTGGGATGAGAGAACTACGCAAAAGTCTGGGAACATGTGCTATATATACCTTCTTTTTAAATATTTTCCGCAACAGGAGAACTGGGTTCTGATCATACAAGTAGCCTTGGTTTCTGTTGATTATATTTTGTGCTTGCCTTTCACCATCTGGTTATCGCTAGTGCTATCTGTCCTTCTGTCTCTGACTGGAGCCTGTCCATTCTTTGATTCTGATTGTGTCAGAACTTCTCAAAGTCTATCTGTCTCCGTGATCTTGTGATTCTGGGATCCTGTGATACTGAGATCCTGGGTGTGTCAGAGCTCCTGGGGGTCAAGCTCCCTGAGGGATCATGGTGTGACAAAGCTCCTGAGATCCTGTGATCCTGGGTGTGTTAGGGCACCTGGGAGTCAAGATTCCTCTGGGTGTTGTGGGACTGGGTGCGGAGCCAGCACACAAGGTATGCTGTGGGCACAGAGTCAGACGGGAAGGTATACGTGTTTTAACATTTCCTTTATTCACTTTTGGTTTTCGGTTTCATGTATGTTAATTCTTCTGAATCATGAGTATTTCATATAGTAAGAATTTCTGGAATATTTTTATGACAGCTGAAATTATCTTTGTATTGGCTGCTTTTTCTCCTCTTAGGAGATCTAAAACTGCTTCATCTGTCATTGGTATGTACTGTCTACTCTTTTAATCTGGGAAAATCCCAGTTCTTGATTTGATGTGTACATTTTATTTGTGTCTTTAATTTTGTGTCCTATTAAAGTATTTGATTTTGGCAGGCTATTAACAGTTTAGGTGTGTCATACATATGCTGACCTTCTGTATATGCTGATGTCCAACTAATATCTTTGATTTCTAGAGCATTTGCAAAGTATTTGAGCTTTTTCATTTATCTGCTGATATGGAGATTTCAGGCATCTTGGTTTTGGCTGACATCAATCAATAAATAATTACTGAGCCTGCAAAGAGTTCTAAGATAGTAGAGCATATATGGAAGACATGATTTTGCTTTTCCCAGCATTTATGCTGCAGTGAAAGAGAAATATAATAAATACAGAACAAACAGTATGGGAAGAGTTTGCAGGAGTTTTCTACTTTAGAGCTCGGCTTCAGAATCTGGGTAGTTGAGAGAAATAACAGAGAAAACATTCTCTGAATATACAAAATCAAAAATTATTTTGATTTTAAACATGTAATGAGAGTGTTTCTGGAAGCATCTATTCATGATTCATCATGCAACATCATCATAGCCTTGGTTCAGATGTCACAACATATGCAATTTGTACAAGTTTTTAAGCCATACTAGACTAACCATTGTCATCAGCAACACATTCATTCAGATTTAAAACTATTCCATGTTATACAGTGTGATGCTTTTACTGTGCATACCAAGTTCTCTGTTCTTATACGGATGGAACACTCATTTATAGAAAACATTTATTTTAACATGTTCCATTGTCTTTACAGAACATGTAATTATCAAAATAGTGTATCTTGCAATTATGTCATAATGCACCATTTTAAAACTACTACTTGAGTTACTCACTAGTTTCATAAAGTAGTGTTAAATGACTTTTGGATTGATATTAAGGCAAAATGTCCAACACTTATTAAGTGGACTTAATATACTATATACTGATGTAAATTTGTATTCTTGGCATTGGTGGCAATAACGTGAAAGTATGCATCAAATCTAAAAATATCGGAGAAAGTCTATATTCTTGAGGGACAAATGAGATAAGATTTGACATTTAAAAATATAAGCACATCGATGTTTTTAGTATTTTTTAGTGTATAGATTTAATTTCATTAAAAAGTCTGCTGTAATTAAATATAGATTGTGATGGTCTGAATGAAAATGGCTTCCATAGGCTCATATAGTTTAATGCTTGGTTCCCCACTTGCTGGTGCAACTCTATTTGAGGAGATGTGTTCCTGGAGTCACTCTTTGATGTTTCAAAAGTCCATGCTATTTTCAGTTGGCTCCCTGCCTGTTGATTGTGTCTTCAGATGTAAACTATAAGATATTGCTATAGAATCCTGACTGCCTGCCGGCTCCCATGTTCTCTAACATTATTGGTTTGGACTCACCTTCTGAATAGTAAGGTCCAAATAACTCTTTTTACTGTGTTTCCCTTATTACAGCTTCCTTTCACAGTAATTGGGATCAGGTAAAAGTGTTCTGGGCACAGAAGCATCACAAATGAATAAAATTTAGAAAACTCAGCTTCAGTTAGATGATTAGAAAGGAAAAAAATATTCTTGCCAAAAATCTTTGTTTGTATTAATTTTTTAACAAGTGTAAATGAGGAGAAGCAACCAAACACAGAAATAGTGGGAACAGAATATTTTAGCAAAAAGCAAGATATGTGCAGGTGTCTCTAAAATAGACAGAATTTAGGTGGTTAGTATTTGGGTATGATTATGGACAGTGGACTCCAAATCCCAGTAGAAACGCTAGAAACTCTTTAACATTCCTTTAGAAACTCTGTGACATTCACAATGTTTTTTTTTTTCCTGGGTGAATTTTTTTTTGATACTTTATTTACATTTCAAATGTTTCTCCCCTTGAGAACCCCCCTAACCCCTTCCCCCTCCCCCTGCCTCCATGAGGGTATTCCCACCCACCCACCAACCCACTCCTATCTTCCCTTCCTAGCATTCCCCTATACTGGGGCATTTAACACCCTCAGGCCCAAGGACCTCTCCTCCCCCTGATGACCAACAAGGCCCTCTTTTGCCACATATGTGGCCCGAACCACGGGTCACTCTATGTGAATTCTTTAGTTTGTGGTCCAATCTCCAGGAGCACGTGGGGCGGGGAGGGGGCAGCCAGTTGACACTGTTGCTCCCTGCATGGGGCTGCAAACTCCCTCAGCTCCTTCAGACCCTTCTCCAACTCCTCCATCTTGGACCTCACATGGTAAATTATTGTAAATTGAATCTTGGATATTCTGAACTTTTGGGCTAATATCCACTTATCAAGGAGTGCATACCATGTACGTTCTTTTGTGACTGAGTTACCTCACTCAGGATGATATTTTCAAGTTACATACATTTGCCTGCGAATTTCATTAAGTCATTGTTTTTAATAGCTGAGTAGTACTCCACTGTGTAAATGTACCACATTTTCTGTATCCATTCCTCTGATGAGGGACATCTGGGTTGTTTCTAGCTTCTGGCTATTATAAATATGGCTGCTATGAACATAGTGGATCATGTATCTTTATTACATGTTGGAGCATCTTCTGGGTATATGCCCAGGAGAGGTATAGCTGGGTCTTCAGATAGTATTATGTCCATATTTCTGAGGAATCGCCAAACTGATTTCCAGAGTGGTTGTACCAGCTTGCAATCCCACCAGCAATGGAGGAATGGTCTTCTTTCTCCACATCCTCACTAGCATCTGCTGTCACCTGTTTGATCTTAGCCATTCTGACTGGTGTGAGGTGGAATCTCAGAGTTGTTTTGATTTGCATTTCCCTGATGACTAAGGATGTTAAACATTTCTTTAGGTGCTTCTCAACCCTACCAGTTTCCTCAGTTGAGAATTCTCTGTTTAGTTCTGTTCCCCATTTTTGATAGGGTTATTTACTTCTCTGGAGTCTAGATTCTTGAGTTCTTTGTATATATTATTGGATACTAGTCCTCTATTGGACGTAAGATTGGTAAGGATCTTTTCCCAATCTGTTGGTTGCTGTTTTGTTCTATTGACAGTGTCCTTTGCCTTACAGGAGTTTTTTCAATTTTATAAGGTCCCATTTGTCAATTTTTGATCTTAGAGCATAAGCCATTGGTGTTCTGTTCAGGAACTTTTCCCCTGTACCCATGTGTTAGAGACTTTTCCCTACTTTCTCTTCTATTGGATTTAGTGTATCTGGTTTTATGTGGAGGTCCTTGATCCACTTGGATTTGAACTTTGTACAGGAAGATAGGAATGGATCAATTGTCATTCTTCTGCATGTAGACTACCATTTGAACCAGCACCATTTGTTGAAAATGCTGTATTTTTTTCCACTGGGTGGTTTTAGCTCCTTTGTCAAACATCAAGAGACCATATGTGTGTAGGTTCATTTCTGTGTCTTCAGTTCTATTCCATTGATCCACCTGCCTGTCACTGTAACAATACCATGCAGTTTTTATCACTACTGCTCTGTAGTACAGCTTGAGGTCAGGAATGCTGATTCCCCCAGAAGTTCTTTTGTTGTTGAGAATAGGTTTTGCTAACCTGGGTTTTTTGTTATTCCAAATGAATTTGCAAATTGCTCTTTCTAAGTCTATGAAGAATTGAGTCAGAATTTTGATGGGAATTGCATTGAATCTGTAGATTGCTTTCGGCAGGATGGCCATTTGTACTATATTAATCCTGCCAATCCATGAGCATGGGAAATCTTTCCATCTTCTGAGATCTTCTTTGATTTCTTTCTTCAGAGACTTGAAGTTTTTGTCATACAGGTCTTTCACTTCTTTGGTTAGAGTCACACCATGATAATTTATATTGCTTGTGACTATTATGAAGGGTGTCATTTCCCTAATTTCTTCGTCAGCCTGATTTTCCTTAGAGTATAGGAAGTCTACTTATTTGTTTGAGTTAATTTTTTATCCAGCCACTTTGATGAAGTTGTTTATCAGCTGTAGCAGTTCTCTGGTGGAGTTTTTCTAGGTCACTTTATTATACGATCATATCATCTGTACATAGTGATATTTTGATTTCTTCTTTTCCAATTTGTATCCCTTTGACCTCCTTTTGTTGTCTAATTGCTCTAGCTAGATCTTCAATTACTATATTGAATAGGTAGGGAGAGAGAGCGCAGTCTTGTCTAGTCCCTGATTTAAGTGGAATTGCTTCAAGTTTCTCTCCATTTAGCTTGATGTTGGCTACTGGTTTGCTGTATATTGCTTTTACTATGTTTAGGTATGGGTCTTGAATTCCTGATCTTTCCAAGACTTTTATCATGAAGGAATGTTGAATTTTGTCAAATGATTTTTCAGCATCTAATGAAATGACCGTGTGGTTTTTTTCTTTGAGTTTGTTTATGTAGTGGATTTCCTTGATGGATTTCCGGGTATTAGACCATGCCTGCATCCCTGGGATGAAGCCTACTTGATCGTAGTGAATGATTGTTTTGATGTGTCCTTGGATTCGGTTTGTGAGAATTTTAATGAGTAATTTTGCATTGATAATCATAAGGGAAACTGGTCTGAAGTTTTCTTTCTTTGTTGGGTCTTTGTAAGGTATTAGTATCAGTGTAACTGTGGCCTCATAGAATGAATTGGGTAATGTTCCTTCTGTTTCTATTTTGTGAAATAGATTGAAGAGTATTGATATTAGGTCTTCTTTGAAGGTCTGATAGAATTCTGCAGTGAACCCATCTGGTCCTGGGCTTTTTTTGGTTGGGAGACTTTTAATGACTGCTTCTATTTCTTTAGGAGTTATGGGACTGCTTGGATGGTTTATCTGATCCTGACTTAACTTTGGTATTTGGTATTTTCTAGAAAATTGTCCATTTCATCCACATTTTCCAATTTTGTTGAGTATAGGCTTTTGTAGTAGGATCTGATGATTTTTTTAATTTTCTCGGAACCTGTGGTTATATTGCCCTTTTCATTTCAAATTTTGTTAATTTGGATACTGTCTCTATGCCCTCTGGTTAGTCTGGCTAAGGGTTTATCTATCTTGTTGATATTCTCCAAGAACCAGTTCCTGGTTTTATTGATTCTTTGTATAGTTCTTTTTGATGCTACTTGGTTGATTTCCGCCCTTAATTCGATTATTTCCTGCCTTCTACTCCTCTTGGGTATATTAGCTTCTTTTTGTTCTAGAGCTTTTAGGAGTGCTGTTAAGCTGCTAGTATATGCTCTCTCTAGTTTCTTTTTAGAGGCACTCAGAGCTTTGAGTTTTCCTCTTAACACTGCTTTCTTTGTGCCACTATAGGTTTGGGTACTTTCATTTTCATTAAATTCTAGGAAGTCTTTAATTTCTTTCTTTACTTCTTCCTTGACCAAGTTATCATTAAGTAGAGCGTTGTTCAGCTTCCATGTGTATGTGGGCTTTCTTTTGTTTTTGTTGCCATTGAAGACCAGCCTTATTCCATAGTGATCTGATAGGAGGCATGGGATTATTTCAATCTTATTATATCTGTTGAGGTTTGTTTTGTGACCGATTGCATGATCAATTTTGGAGAAGGTACCATGAGGTGCTAAGAAGAAGGTATATTATTTTGAGTTAGGATGAAATGTTCTATTGATATCTGTTAAATCCATTTGGTTTATAACATCTGTTAGTTTCACTGTGTCTCTGTTTAGTTTGTGTTTCCGAGATCTGTCCATTGATGATAATGGTGTTGAAGTCTCCTACTATTATTGCGTGAGGTGCAATGTGTGCTTTGAGATTTAGTAAAGTTTCTTTTATGAATGTGGGTGCATTTGGGTTCATAACTGAGATTAGATTTTTCCTTTGGTGAGTATGAAGTGCCCTTCCTTATCATTTTTGATGACTTTTGGTTGAAAGTCGATTTTTTCTGGTATTAGAATGGCTACTTCAGCCTGTTTCTTGGGACCATTTGCCTGGAAAAATGTTTTCCAGCCTTTTACTCTGAGGTAGTGTTTGTCTTTATCATGGAGGTGCATTTCCTGAATGCAGCAAAATGCTAGGTGCTTTTGTGGATCCAATCTGTCAGTCCTTTTATTGAGGAACTGAGTCCATTAATGTTAAGAGATATTAATGAATAGTGATTGTTGTTTCCTGTTATTTTTGATGTTATTTGTATGTTCGTGTGGCTATCTTCTTTTGAGTTTGTTGAAAGATTACTTTCTTGCTTTTTCTAGGGGTAGTTTCCCTCCTTGAGTTGGCATTTTCCATCTATTATCCTTTGTAGGGCTGGGTTTATGGAAACATATTGTGTAAATTTGGTTTGTCATAGAATATTTAGGTATCACCATCTATGGTAATTGATAGTTTTGCTGGGTATAGTAGCCTGGGCTGGCATTTGAGTTCTCTTAGGGTTCGTATGAGATCTGCCTTTAATATTGTTTCCTTGTTTTGTATATTTTGTGTTTTGACTATAATATGACGGAAGGAATTTCTTTTCTGGTCAAGTCTATTTGGAGTTCAGTAGTCTTCTTTAATGTTTATGTTCATCTCTTTTTTTTAGGTTAGGGAAGTTTTCTTCTATGATTTTGTTGAAGATATTTGCTGGACCTTTAAGTTGGGAATCTTCATTCTCTTCTATACCTATTATCCTTAGGTTCTGTCTTTTCATTGTGTCCTGGATTTCCTGGATGTTTTGGGTTAGAAGCTTTTTGCATTTTACATTTTCTTTGACTGTTGTGTCAGTGTTTTCTATGGTATCTTCTGCACCTGAGATTCACTCTTCTATCTCTTGTATTCTGTTGGTGATTCTTGCATCTATGAATCCTGATCTCTTTCCTAGGTTTTCTAACTCCAGCGTTCTTTCTTTGTGATTTCATTATTGTTTCTATTTCTATTTTTAGTTCCTGGATGGTTTTGTTCATTTCCTTCGTCTGTGTTTACCTGTAATTCTGCCTGTCTGATTGTGTTTTCCTGTAATTCTTTAAGGGATTTTTGTGTTTTTTCTTTAAGGGTTTCTAGTTGTTTACCTGTGTTCTCTTGTATTTCTTTAACGGAGTTATTTATTTCCTTCTTAAAGTCTTCTATCATCATCATGAGATGTGATTTTAAATCTGAGTCTTGCTTTTCTGGTGTTTCGGCATATTCAGGGCTTACTGTGGTCGTAGGGCTGGGTTCTGATGATGTCAAGTAGCCTTGGTTTCTGTTCCTTGTGTTCTTGTCCTTGCCTTTCGCCACTGGTTATCTCTGGTGTTAGCTGGTCTTACTCTCTCTGACCATGACTTGTCCCTCCTGCAAGCCTCTGTGTCAATATTCTTGAAGACCTGCACTCTCTGAGAGGAATTTGGTTTTGGAGAACTGTGGTACAGGGTCATCTCTGGGGTGCAGACAGAAACCAGAAGGATCTTGTCCCGAGCTGTCCCTTTGTTCCTGTGTCTTGATGGCTCTTCAAGGGTCCCCCTTGATCCAGTGAATTTGAACAGAGTTGGAACACCTGGGATACCAGCTCTCTCCTGGCACTATTTGAGTATGGAGCCCTGTGTCACAGGATCAGCACTCTGGTCGCCGAAAGAAACCAGAAGACCACTCCTCAGTCCCTGTGTCCTGGGGATTCCAGGTGGGTCTCTCTGAGCAGAAAGGCTTGTCCACACTCCTGGGAGTCTAGTTTTCTCCAGGTGCTATTTGGCTATGGAGCACTGGTGGCCCAGGCAGAGGTTCCCAGCCACAGATGGAACCTGGAAGGCTCTTGTCCCTGGCTGTTCTGAGGATTCTGGGCGGGTCCTGCTGAGCAGTGGTGCTCATCTTAACCCCACTCATGGGCTTGTCCACATTCCTGGGAGGCTAGCTTTCTCCCGTACTATTTGGCTATGGAGCCCTGGTGGCCCAGGCAGCCAGAATTGTTTTTTAAGGTGATCTATCTGTTATTGAGTTACAGACCAGTTCCTTGAGTATAAGTCCCATATATGCTGTAAACATTCTATAAGTAACACTCTACAATCAAGCAATGTCCTGTGCTAAACGTTCATAAGGTACCATATGGGGCACTGGACCATGCCAGAAAACTTCGTAAGGCCACATGGATTCAGAAACCACAGCACCCTCTTACCTGAGGATGGTAGGTGTTTCATCTACTCCCAAGCAGAATCCTGTCCTTAGAACATGTAATCGTGAATCCCCACATAAAGAACCTGACCACTAGTCATGTATCATAGAACACAGAATTCACCATGCTAATAAGGTATCCCAGTGGGTCCCGAGGGTTTAGCCAGTAAGCTTCCCTTTGTGGAATTTATTTCCTGTAAAAGTATTTAATCTCTGGTCCACCCAGAGGAAGTTGTATGCACCTATTCTCCATGATGAACAATCAATAAACAGTTTGGAACCAGGGATGTCTCTCTTATCAAGAGCTACCACAGGCAAAAGCCTTCATCATATAGAATAGAGCCACTTAAGTCTATTGCTCCTTGACATTCACCACTAAGCCAGCATCCCCTCTGTACCCTCCCCTCAGGCTCAACATCACAGGCCCTTTCAGGCCCTCTTTGTTACCAACTCCATGTGGTTTCCAGCAGGGACTGGGCATCCAGGAGTTAGGGGAACACCAGCTATGAACTCAGCCTGCATCGTTTCTCACCTGGGCTGGGACCCCCACCTTAGGCTGCATTCTCCCACCCCTGAGTGGTATATTGGTGCTTCCTGGGAGCCCAATACCTGATGGCAGCCTAGGGTAAATTGCACCCTACTGCCTAGGATTTTGTCTGCCTGAGCAGAGTTTACAAACCCCAGAGTCAAGAGGCAAGACTGAACACAGAACCACAGAGCCCTGAACAAGGAAGAACAGTGAACTATGTGGCAAAGTTAACCTTGAATGTTCTTTGAAATGAAAAGACAAGCATAGTTCATACTTATAGATAAATACATTTGCAATAGTTTTCCTGGTTGAAATGTTAAAGTTTTCTGCTTTATTAAAAAATGTGTCCTACAATATTCAAATCATGTACATTTCCCTTCCTATTCATCAAATAAAACTGTAATTTAATGGCAGGGACATGCTTGTATTGAATTAGAGTAACTTTGCTATGTTTTACCACTATATAATGACATGTGTAAATCATCTTAATTCTGTTGAAGGTGTATAATGAAAATAGGTATATATTGTAGTATAATGCCTTCTGCTTGCAATTCAACGTTTTTGTAACAGTCTTTGATTTTTCTCAGTAGTGCATATGAAAATATAGGAATATTTTATGTCATCTCTTTTTCTTTAAAGAAAATGAGATGCACACAAAGAGCCAATTCCACTGATTAAAAATGTACAGTTTGCAAATTTAATGTAAAATGGGTATTGTATGCCCAAAGCAAGAACTGCTTTTCAAACAATATGCTTATATTTTTAATCATATATAGAGAAAATGCAGAAGAGCAGCTGGCTTATACTTCTGGAGTCAGATTCTGGCCTGCATTCTAAATGACTCTTTCCAGACTAGTAGACCTGAACGAGGTATTTATTTCCCTAAATTAGTATCTCTGGTAATATGTTGATGGTAATTACAACAACTTTCTGGTTACTTTTAAAATTAAAATAGCATCACCTTGTTAAAAACACAATCCTTGCTCAAAGTAGTAGGTATTCATAATATCGATAGTCTGCTAGAAGTTAGAAATTTTCTAAATTCCAAATAACATATTCAACAGAAATTGCCTCACCATTTCTAAAGGTTGCTGCCACGAGGGAAGGAAGCAGACATTACTGTTGGTGTTTTTATGTCAACTAATAAATTTTATTCCTCTGAGGATAACTGGGACACATAATCTGGCTTCTTCGTTGGTAAAGGTTTTCAATGACTTTTTTAGAGATTGTGCAAAAGTCTCCCTTTTATTAGGAAAATTGATCTTGGATTATAAAGGTCGGCAAAGTCAAAATTTGACTTTGATGCCTGTGAATTCTGCAGAGGCAGCTGCATGAGAAATATTTTATCTACTTTATGAGATAACCCCATCTGCATTTGCACCTGTGACTTTTGGAAGCATGCAAACTTAAAGTGCTGAGCTCTTCCTTTCAACTGTGAATGACAGAGTTTAAAAATGACAGGATATGTGCTTAAAGAATGTGTTTTCTATGCCAACAGATCTCAGTGCTGAACAGTCAAAATGGTTGGGCTGAAAGGAGGTGGAAATGCAGAATTTATGGCTATCACTACAAATTGTCATTCCTCTAAGCTGGAGAGGACATAAACGCACTTCACATGCTTGCTTCTAGCCATGATCAAGAACACCTCATTGTCATATCCATTTTCCTTGGCCAGCTAAGGCATATTTCTGAAGAATTTTTCAAATGTCAAAGCTTAACTTTTACAATTCTCCAAATGATGTTGATAAATTCATGTTTTCTTAAGCTCCTTGCATAAACCTACCAAAATGAATATAAGATATTAGAAATAAAAACTCTATCTATGCTTAGAAACTGTGATAACATCACACAAAAGAATGACAATCCAAGTCAAAGCAATTAGGAACAAATTGATGAATTCCAAATATCAGCAGACAGGTTTCTAGGTGGGAAGAAAATATATTATAATGACTAATAAAGAGAATTATGTAGGTACCATTAATGAATACTAAGAAGAGTGATGATAGGGAGCAGTTACTTGGATGGAAGACAAATTGAATGAGAGAGAGGCGGTCATCACAAAGTAGGTACATAGGGAGTGCAGACATAGAAACAGTATCTGTTTCGGGTTTTCATTGCTGTAAAGAGACACCATAACCAAGTCAACTCTTATAAAAGACAATATTTAATTGGGGCTGGCTTACTGATTCTGAGGTTCAGTCCATTATCATCATGGTGGGAAGCATAGCAGCATCTAGGCAGGCATGGTGCTGGAGGAGTTGAGAGTTCTACATCTTGTTCTAAAGGCAAATAGAGGAAGACTGTCTTCCAAGCAGCACTTTCAATAATACCACACTTCCTCCAACAAGGCCACACCCACTCCAACAAGGCCCTTACCTCCTAATAGCACCATTCCCTAGGCCAAGTATATTTAAACCACCACAGTGTTCTTGTATGAAAATGTCCTTATAAACCTAGTATCATAAGTAATAAATATCCATAGAATATTCTAAAAGAAAAAATAACACTATAAAAACTTTTAAAGCCATTCTAATATTATATAAGACTAACGAAATCTATACAAAAATTTTTTGTTTCAGAAAAACAATAAATGAATTTTTGCACAAAAATACTATATTAAATTGAATGAAATGTATGGGTAATAAAGAAATTTCAGTAATGTGTTCAAGTAGAAGAAATTAGTAAGTTAAAGAAATGAAACTCAGAATGATCTAGGGACATATGTATTCTACATCAGGGGCTAGAGGAAGCCATCTAGAATTCTTATAGAAAATAAGCATATAACTATACCCAATAGGGACCACGAGTACACAAGAAAGATATTTATAATATTTGGTATCCACATATAAAAAAATTCAGGTTTATTTTATCTAATCAACCAAGTAAATACAAATAAATGTTCCCCAAATGGAAAAGCATGTCATAAAATGACTGCTGAGTGAAAGTTCTATAGACTAAAATCTATAATTAATTGGAGATAATAACTGTAATTAATGCACAAAGGATGCTGAAGTTTAGAATATATAATAATTGACAGCATTGAATGGGCATTATATAATACAAAAAATAATAATTAGAAGACAAACCACTAAACCATGTCTCCAAACAGTGTCTATAAAGAAATTAAGATGAAAGCATTTAGCTGGCAACATGTAATTGTAGTATTTTTTTTATTGAGGAGTAATAATACTGAACTTGATAAACTAATAAATAGGCACAAACATCCAATTTTGAGCTTAATTACAGCCCTAAGATGATTATTAGCATGCATTTGCTCAGGCAAATGGTCAGTAAATAAACAAACAATGTGATAAAAGTGAGGAGAAAAAAGAAGAAAATGCTTTTATAAGACAAAATGTTAATTTTATGTCATGTTGATTAAGACATGATAGTCTCTGGAAGAAAAAGTTTAGGAACTAACTCAAAAACAATTTGAAGACAGAACAATCAACTTTCCAGCAGACATATTGAATATAGGACACTATATTCTTTTCAGCTGAGGTTACCTTTTCTAGAAAACAGTATCTTTGGCAAAAAATCAGCACAAAACAAAACACCACAACAAATGAAAAACAAACAAACAACAACAAGAGCAAATGGTGCAGGGAAAAGCGTTACTCTGTGTACCTAGTAGCTTCCAAAACTGGACATTGGCTGATCTCTACTGGGCCTCATATTTGTACATTACATGATATTTTCTTGAGAATGAAAAGGTGTTCTGTTTGTTTGTTTTGACTTCCAAGTCTGGTAATCTTGAAAGATAATTTGTCAGGTTTTATATAATTCTCAATTATTATATACAAAAAGGTAAAGAGAGGTTCTAAGATTGTGAAATCCACATGTTTACAACCCAACTCTGCCATCATATGCTTGCCCCCTCCTTCCAAAAAAACAAAACAGCAGGTGTATAAATGGATTTTGACAGATGTTTATAGGACACATCATTGAAATTCAGCAAAGATACCATCTAAAACTCAGAAATGTGAGGTGGAAGGCTATAAGTGAAAGAAGGGGCACCAGTCCATTCTTTCTTACAGAAAAAAATTCCTCTTTGATGACATGTAATAAATGGAGGACTCTTGGCAAACCAGAACCACATATATATCACAAGAAATATCCACAATATTCATAGATTTAAGTAAAGGGAGCTATCTGTAAGTATGGATAGGAACTTTATGGAAGAGAGGGAACTAGTTAAGAGAGGGAACTTCAAATAAATGACTCCTAGTCATGTAGCTCAATGCTATCCTAAGGAGGGAGATACCTCACTTGGGCTCAGATGCCTCTGCATATTCTCATAGTTCAGTTCTCACAGACATCCCACCACTGTAGCATAGGATACTTCACCTTGCAGACTTTCCTTGAAAAGCTAGCCATCTGTGATCACAGTCTCCAAAGCACTCAGTGTCCTCAACTAGATAGAGACAGAGAGAGAGACAGAGAGAACTCAAATATTCTACAGGTCAAAGGGTACTGAATAACTCACCCTTGTTCTGAGAGAAAAAATAAATATCAAAGAATATCATAACAAAACTATCTTCAATAAACTTTTTCAAGATAATAACAAATAAGTTAATTCATATCATGCAACATTTTTGCTGAAGATGGAGCCCACATTCCTAATCCTACAAGCAAAAGGTAGAAAATTGCTATCATAAAATTATGAAAGTATATACTACACTAGAAGAACAAACTCACAAGGATAAATCAAAATGAACAAAACTTTGTTAATATAATGATATACTATATTACAAAAGTGAAGAAACGAAGGAAAGAGCAAAGGATATTATCAGAGCAGAGAGAGTAATTTGAACAAAATAAGAAGGGCGAACACTTATTGTTTGGTTTTTTATGAAAAATTTTCAATAAAACAAATTAAATGCTCTAATAAAAGAATACAGAAAAGCTAATGACTCACAAAAGTAAAGTATAACAATGGGATATCTATAGGCAACTCAGACCTGTAAAACACGCATATACATACTATCATAGGAAATATAAGTGAAAAAATGGATAGACACACACACGCACACACAAAGCAAGCATGAGTAAATATTCTTACATTTAACAACACATAAAAGATTTTTTAACTTATATATTATGCGTGAAAGTAAGACTCAGTAAGAAAAGGATGACATGTGTCATTTTTGCCTACAATGTTAGAACATTGAATCGAAATAATCAATGCAAATAACTTTTAAATAATACCAAGTATTACTTATTATTGTATTATTAAATAATACAAGCAGAAGAAAAATCAGACGAGGTATTATATTCCCAACTTGAAGAAAAATATATTAAAAATGTATAGGTATCTTCAGAGTAAAGCATTTTTATTAAAACAGACATCCAGAAAAATAAAGCAGAGAAGAGTCAAACAAATAATTGTATGCATTTATGATTATCTGACTCTTGACAAGAACATCCAAAATATACCTTAGAAAATAACAGTCACCTTTAATAAATGGTCATGGAAAACCTGGATATTAACATCCAGAAATCAAAGCTTAACCTTTGTTGCTCATTTAATCAAAATCAATTGAATGATTAGACTAAATGCTTTTAAGTATGAAACTATTGAAAGAAAATTTGAGGAGAAAACCTCAAGACATCAAAATATCCAATGATAATTTTTCTTGTTAGATTATAATGCATTATCCAGTGGATTACCATGCCAAAGATTATAAATTTATGCAATTAAATTATACCACTAACATAAAGGAAAACTTTATATATTCATTTGTTGTAAGTTGAGGAAGTTAATTCTGAGTGAGCAAAATTTTATGAATTAATTAAAACTATTGAATATTAAACATTTTAATTTTGATGTCGAAAAATTAATTCATTTATTTATAATGTCTCCAAACAAATTATCAAAATGGAAATTATATTTATATAAATATTAATCGATACTTCAGATCAGAAAATTTATTCATGTGTAAAAGTTGCAGAAGTAAATGTTAGCACAAGGGTAATAAGAATATTTCACCAAGTATGAATAACTTAGCTCAAGGAAAAACACATTTTAATGATTGTAAAAGCTGTTCAAAAATACATGATTATGAAGGATAAATAGATGCAAATATACTATACCATTAAAATAATTGATATACTCTATCATTAAAAACAATTTAAGGATTACTAGGGAGTTTGTGTGTAAAGACAGATTTTGTGTATTTGATACTACAGAAAGCATGACATTTAAACAAATGAATAAAAGGAGCAGAATTTTCTAGATCTGCTAAGATGAGACAGGGATAAATAGTGAATTTTAAATGCAGCAGAGTATGTATTAATTTTAGAACTACTAAATGAGAATAAATGAAACTGCAGTTTTTCAGGTCCTGGAATGTACCATCTGACAGGAAGGCACCACCCATCAAGTTTCATCGGACAGTGCTGTATAAGTTAAGATATTAGGTTGTGATGGTGTTAACACTAAATCATATGAATAATATCACAGGAAGCTAAACCATGAGAAATGCAATGAAACTACTGCTAGTTCCTTTGTTAATTCTGACTCTCTTAGGCTTGCTTTATGTGCAATGGGGGATTATCAATAGCCTATGTTTTTTGTTTTATGATTTATTTTATTTTTTTAAATTTTTTATTTTTTTTGGTTTTTCAAGACAGGGTTTCTCTGTGTAGCCCTGACTGTCCTGGAACTCACTCTGTAGACCAGGCTGGCCTCGAACTCAGAAATCCGCCTGTCTCTGCCTCCCAAGTGCTGGAATTAAAGGCGTGCGCCACCACTGCCCAATGTATGATTTATTTTATTAATTTTAACTATATTTGTACCTGCAAGTGTGCATGTGTGTGTATATATGCTCCATACATGCGCTTTCCCATGGAGACCAGTGGATGTCCTGAAGAGTCATTCTAAAACTTCTTGGAAACAGGGGACATGGCATACATGAGCCCCTATTTTTAAAGCTACTGTGGTATTTTTTAAGCACTGGTTTGTATGTACATCATGAAAGTGATTTATCAACTATATGGGGAAATGATCTGAGGTTAAAGCTAATAGACAAGTATGCAAATGAAATTTATTCTCTGAAAAATGCATTTAATAGACTTGTGCATGTCTGAGGTTTTCTGATGCATAAAGATACACTCTTAAACGCCAGCCAGGTAGAACACTTATTCTAGTTGTCAATGAAACATCCAGTTAGTAACCCCAGAGGAAATCACAAAGTGTCCAAGCACATTGAGAGTCATGAAGGTCACCCTGCATAAATTTGTCCACATTCATGAGTTGCTACAGCTAACAGCCTCAAAGACAGTCTGAAGCACTGCTTCCCTTGTGCTGCTGAAATGGCAGAAGTCACTGGATAAAGTCCCAGCACCACATGGAGAGCTATCATTATCTTTAATGCAAAGTGGCCTGGATTCGGAAACATGTCCCTAAGCCTCTGCATATCAGGAACAGCATTTTGTAATTCTCCTAAGCTTTGAAAAAGGAGTCTTTTATTGCTTTGTTCGAACTTCAAAAGAAAAATACCAGTAAAAACTTTCTATAGATTGTGATGAAGTACATTTTTAGTCAGCAGTGAAAAATTGAAATAGCTATGAAATAAAGTAAAATTCTAACTGCTGACAAAAGAGATGTTAACTGTTATGTCAAGATAATAGTCACACTGCTTGGTGATATGTTTTATATATTTAGCACTTAAATTTTTTGTAAGCTTCTTACTTTCAAAACACTCTACTGGCTAGCACATTTTCCATTTTATATGAATAATTTATTCAGAAAGGTCTTGATTATAAACACATACAATAGGAACATTAATATATAATCTAATAAAATTGCAGTACATTTTAAATTTGATTCTCTATTCTTTCATCAAATGTGCATTTCTTATTTAATCATGTAGAAAACAGCGATTATCTACATTTTCATCTTTTTATTTTACCCAAATACAATAGCTTAACAATACTACAAAACATGCACTATATCTTTGAATATTACTTACCACTACATTGATCTTTGCTCTAACATTGAATCATCTGATGTATTATAACTGAAAATTGGCATAATCTAGTGTTTTAATGCTAATAAATATCAAGCCCATGCCATAATATAAATTATTATCATGTATAGTTTAACTTTCATGCATGAAAACTCTAGGGTGAAAACAAATTGATGTCATCTAGAAATGCACAGGGAGATAATGAGGAGAGTAGTGTTAGAATGTTAAAAGAAAAATAATGAAGGAAGTTTAAAGGCAAAGAGAAATCAAATATGTAAATAATTAATTCTGCTTAATAAAGGAGCAAATAAAACCTGACAAAATATGCAAAGATGCAATAAAATTGACAGTATGGACTGAAAGGGCTTAACATTGCGTATTATAATGGAGTTAATAAAAGATAATGGCTAGAAAATAAAACATTATAAACAAAAGATACTGTGGTGAGTCCCACTTATCCTTCAAGGATGGTTTTGTGAAGTTATTTAATTCCTTAAGCTTCAGTTTTTCCACCTGTTCTTATTAGGTTATAGGGAGAATGAGTAAGATCATGTTTATAAATGATCAGCCAGGGTTCTGGTACATTGAAGGTGTTTTACCTTGTTTGACTTTATCATTTTACTTAGATCATGGTCTTTTAACTTTTTAAATATGATTTGTCTATGCATTTAGAGCTCATAGTCTGGCAAAACGAGGCTACTCATACCCCCCACTTCTCTCTTTCTCTGTATCTCTGTATCTCTGTATCTCTGTATCTCTGAACCTCCCCCCATCAAGTTAAAACATTTTTTTAGTCTCATTCTGTGGTCATTAATCACTACCTCCTTCATCCACAGTATTTGTTTTATAGGCTATGTTGAACTAAGACATTGCATGGAAATACTCACTATGTGTTCATAGGATAAAAACTTATATTTTCTTTAGTTCAGAGGTTTTCTTTCCATACATTCATCATCTTACCAATAACAGGTAGCTTTCTTGCTTTTCATTTAAGTAATTATTCTTAATGAAATTCCTCTCCAGATTTTAAATGTCCAGTAGGTCTCCTCATGTTGTGTCTGTTGTCATGCAGTGTTCCTTTACAATGCTTTGCCACCCAAAGATCCAATCCTGACTCCTCAATTCTTGAAGCCTATCTCTAACATAGCTCATCCCTGAATGGCAATTAGATGTCAGCTCCTTCTCTGTATCATCCCAACACTGTTTGGCTTTCTCTTTTCATTTTGGTATCTAGCAAATATGATGATAATTTTGTTGATGTTTAAATTATGAAAATGCAAAAAATAGTACAAAATAAATATGATAAATATGTGAGATGATCTATAGGTCAATTAACTTGATGGCAAGCATAAATATATGCATGTAAATTATTAATACATACATATATATATATATATATATATATATATATATATATACCTTTATTTGTCAGTTCAATAACTAAATAATCAGGTATGTTTCAATTTGTTAGTAAGATTTATAACCTTGAATAGTACAAACATTCAGGCAGAAAACAAGACAACAGTATCCATATACAGAAAACTCTTTTATAAAGGAACTACAGGTCTGAGACACATAAAATTCAGTGCCTCTGTGTGTGTGTGTGTGTGTGTGTGTGTGGGTGTGTGTGTATGTATGTATGCATGTGTAACACAATACAATTTGGGTAAAGTATAAAACATTGAACATCTTAAAAACATAATGTTTTCAAAAATATAGAAAATATTGACATATTCTAAATGTGAAACAAAAAAGATTTTACTGTATAACAGAACTTTTAGAGGCAAAAGATATTATAAGTTAAAGAATGACAAATTTTACAAATAGGGTGGAGACCTCTGTCTGGGCCACTGGGGGGGTCCATGGCCAGCGAGCGCCAGGAGAGGGATAGACTCCTAGGAGCGTGGAAAGCCATGAATGGGGTTAAGGGGAGCACCACTGCTCACCGAAACCCCCCGGGAACCGGCAGGATACAGGGCCTGGGGAGAATTCGGGGACAGGAAACCTCTGAACCTTCTGGTTTCCATCTGTGGGTGGAGACCTCTGCCTGGGCCACCAGGGGTCTGTGCCTGGGGACCTCAGTGTGAGCCACAGGGCTCCAGGAGAGAGCTGGTATCCCAGGAATGCTGACAAACCTTTGAGCACAGGCAAAACCACCACTTCTGTTCAAACTCATTGGATCAAGAGGGACTCTTGCAGAGCCATCAGGACATAGGAACCAAGGGACAACTGAGGACAAGATCCTTCTGGTTTCTGTCTGCACCCCAGAGCTGACCCTGTGCCACAGCTCTCCAAACCCGAACACCTCTCAGAGAGAGCTGGTCTTCGAGAAGTGTTGACACAGAGGCCTGCAGGAGGGGCAAGCCACAAGCAGACAGAGTAAGACCAGCTAACATCAGAGTTAACAAGATGGCAAAAAGCAAGGGTAAGAACATAAGGAACAGAAACCAAGACTACTTGACATCATCAGAACCCAGCTCTCCCACCACAGCAAGCCATGGATAACCCAACAACCAGAAACGTAAGACTCAGATTCAAAATCATTTCTCATGATGATGATAGAAGACTTTAAGAAAGAAATGAATAACACCCTTAAAGAAATACAAGAGAACAGAGATAAATAACTAGAAGCCTTTAAAGAGGAAACACAAAAATCCATTAAAGAATTACAGGAAAACACAATCAAACAGGTGGAATTACAAGAAAACACAATCAAACAGACAAAGGAAATGCACAAAACTATCCAGGAGCTAAAAATAGAAATAGAAAAAATAAAGAAATCACAAAGGGAGACAACCCTGGAGTTGGAAAACCTAGGAAAGAGATCAGGAGTCATTGATGTAAGCATCACCAACAGAACACAAGAGATAGAAGAGAGAATCTCAGAAGCAGAAGATACCATAGATAACAACTACATAACAGTAAAAGAAAATGCAAAATGCAAAAAGCTTCTAACCCAAAACATCCAGGACACAATGAGAGAACAGAAACTAAGGATAATAGGTATAGAAGAGAGTGAAGATTCCCAACTTAAAGGACCAATAAATATCTTCAACAAATTATAGAAGAAAATTTCCCTAACTTAAAGAAAGACATGAAAATAAAAATACAAGAAGCTTACAGAACCCCAAACAGATTGGACCAGAAAAGAAATTCGTTCTGTCACATTATAGTGAAAACACCAAATACACAAAACAAGTAAAGAATATTAAAAGCAGTAAGGAAAAAGGTCAAGTAACATATAAAGGCAGACCTATCAGAATTAAACCTGACTTCTCACCAGAGACTATGAAAGCTAGAAGGTCCTGGGCAGAACTCATACAGACCCTAAGAGAACACAACTGCCAACCCAGGCTGCTATACCCAGCAAAACTCTCAATTACCATAGATGGTGAAACCAAAATATTCCATGACTAAGCCAAATTTACACAATATGTTTCTACAAACCCAGCCCTACAAAGGATAATGGATGGTAAACGTCAACTCAAAGAGGGAAACTATACCCTAGAAAAAGCAAGAAAGCAATCTTTCAACAAACTCAAAAGAAGATAGCCACATAAAAGTAAAAATAACATCAAAAATAACAGGAGCCAACAATCACTATTCCTTAATATCTCTTAACATCAATGGACTCAATTCCCCAATAAAAAGACATAGACTGACAGACTGGACCCATTAAGAGGACCCAGCATTTTGCTGCATTCAAGAAACACATCTCTTGATAAACACAAGCACTACCTCAGAGTAAAGGGCTGGAAAACAATTTTTCAGGCAAATGGTCCCAAGAAACTGGCTGGAGTAGCCATTCTAATATCAGATAAAATCGACTTTCAACCAAAAGTCATCAAAAAAGATAAGGAAGGACACTTCATACTCATCAAAGGAAAAATCTACCGAGAAGAACTCTCAATTCTGAACATTTATGCTCCAAATGCAAGGGCAACCACGTTCATAAAAGAAACTTTACTAAAGCTCAAAGCACACATTGCACCTCACACAATAATAGTAGGTGACTTCAACACCCCATTATCATCAATGGACAGATCTTGGAAACACAAACTAAACAGAGACACAGTGAAACTAACAGATGTTATGAACCAAATGGATTTAACAGATATCTATAGAACATTTCATCCTAAATCAAAAGGATATAACTTCTT
>CM052718.1:48004844-48079870 GCA_028551405.1 Uromys caudimaculatus | reverse complement strand
CCTGGCCCACCCCCTCACCCCTATCAGTTACAGACATCCATTCATCTCATGACCATCTTACCATCTCTCCTGTCCTTCCTCACGCCTGATCCTGATCCCCCACTTCCCTTGCAGTCCCCCCTCTTTCCCAGTTCTCTCCCACCATCTGCCTCTTATGACTATTTTCTTCCCTTTTCTAAGTGAGATTAAAGCTTCCTCACTGGGACCTTCCTTCTTGTTTAGCTTCTTTGGGTCTGTCTGCACGTTTCTTATGCAGAAAAATAAAGAAATAGTGTGACTCAGTAGATTTAGAAATGAGCTGAAAACTCCAGACTCTGTGAATTCACATCTTTTGTACCTTGTTGATGATGGCGAAAATATATGTATTCAACAGGTCAAAATGCAGCTGCAGTTTTAATTCACTCTAGTTAATGCAGCAAGAGGGTTGCACTGGAGTAACAATATTCAGTGAATGTTTTTCCTTCATCTCTTATTCTCTTGAAAACAACCAACCTATTGATGACCTAAGACTCTCTCTTTGAGAGACAATTGCTTGTAAAATTTCCTGGTAAGAATTTTACATAAATAAGGGGTATATATGACAGAGTTGCCTATGTCTCTGGCAGATTACCAATAGTAACCATGATAGCAAATCTGATTGATTGCTGATAGCATCTTTGAAGAAAGCATGCTGTTTCCTCTTGAATGCCTTGCCTTCCACAACTACCCTGTAAGCCAAGTATATGTAATGTGTTCATCAGGTTTCTGCTCCCCCCAAAAACATTACTGCTGTCACAAACTTACAACTCCCTTTCTACTCTTCTGCAGTGATGTCAACCACAGAAAAACTATCTCTTCACATTTCCATTGGAAAAAAACATGAAATAGCAGAGAACTTAGCTTGAAAAATCAAAGGCTCCTATGATCTTATGGGGCAACATCACAGAAGTTGTCCAGAATGTCACACATGGGGACAGGACTCCTGTAAGGGAAAAGGGCTGAGTCTCTAATGAAGCAATTAGTTCTGAGAAATTCCTCAGCAAGGCAACACAAAAGAGGCAGAGTGAGAAACAGGAAAGGAAAACAGAAAGGATGAACAAGCATGAATGGAAAGACCAGACCGGTATGAATTGCTTTTTTCTTCCCTGTCTCTAAGGTGGAACAAGCAGGACAGGGTTTAACATCTCAATGGTTATCCCCAGTGAGCTGAGGGACATGTTTGCTGTGACCCTATCCTCTTTTTAAAAATGTCTTAATTATAAGGAAGTTGTAGAAGTTTAAGGAACATGTTTGCTCATATTAAAGGAAAATACTATGTATATTTTTTTCATTTCAGGGATTTTAATCTGTACATAATACATCTAAATAAAGTCTGTGTCTTTCAAACTTAAAGTTATTTATGTGTGGGAAACCAAGGCACTTTACTGAGTAAGAGTCTCTTAGAGTTTCTGCATTCACCAAAATGATTACCTGCTCATGAACCTTTTTGGTCATTTAAGAAATATGTCTTTAATAGCTGAGTAGTATTCCATTGTGTAAATGTACCACATTTTCTGTATCCATTCAAATTTGCAGGAAATAGATGGAACTTGAAAGTATCATCCTGAGTGAGGTAACTCAGTCACAAAAGAATAAAAATGGTATGTACTCTCTAATAAGTGGATGTTAGCCCAAAAGTTCGAAATACACAAGATTCAATTCACAGCAACAGTTGGACTGAGTGTGAGGTCCCAGATGAAGGAGCGGGAGAAGTGACTGAAGTTGCTGAGGGAGTTTGCAGCCCCATGGAGGGAGCAACAGTGTCAGCTGACCTGACTCCCCAGTGCTCCCGGAGACTGGACCACCAACCAAAGCATGCACATGGAGGGACCCATGGTTCAGACCACATATGTGGCAGAGGAAGGCCTTGTTGGCCATCAGTGGGAGGAAAGGCTCTGGGGCCTGAGGGCGTCAGATGCCCCAGTATAGGGGAATGCCAGAGAGGGAAGATGGGAGCGTGTGGGTGGGTGGGAGAATACCCTCATAGAGGCAGGGGAGGGGGAATGGGATAGGAGGTTTCCAAAGGAGAGACCTGGAAAGGGGAAAACATTTGAAATACAATATCAAAAAAGAGAGAGAGAGAGAGAGAGAGAGAGAGAGAGAGAGAGAGAGAGAGAGAGAGAGAAAGAGAGCAGTCTGCATGGCCAGGTGTAGATGGCTAATAGAAAACACACTCAAAGGGATCTTTGGATAGTCCTTCTCTTATAATGTTGTGGCAGGGCTTTTCCTTCCTATGTATGTATGTATGTATGTATGCATGTATGTATGTATGTAGGTATGTATGTATGTACGATGGATGGATCTATCTATCTATCTGCCTACCTACTTATGCTCTATTTATTTTTCAAGGCAGGTTTTCTCAGTGTAGCTGTAGTGGAACTTGCTCTGTAGAACAGGCTGGCCTTGAACTCAGAGATCTGGCTGCCTCTGCCTCCCAAGTGCTGAGATTAATGATGTATGTTACCACTTCCTGGCAAACGTTTCCTTTATTCAAAAAATTTATTTTTATTGCTTTTATTTATATATTTTGTTTTCTTTTTAACCTATAGGCCTTTTGGGTATATATTTTTGCTCCTAGTGGTTTTTTTGGATTCTTGAGTTTGCACATGAGTCTCTGTTTCTTATACTGTTTCTTGGACTTTTCTTTCTCTTTGTTTTGTCCTACTCCAATGTGTTAGTTTTTTGTTTTATCTTATTATTTTGTATTTTGTTACATTTTATTTTATTATTATCCCTTTGAAGCCTATTTGTTTCCTATTGTGACACAAAACGGGGTAAGTCCAGATGAGAGAGTAGGTGAAGAGGAACTGGGAGAAGTAGAGGGAGAAGACTGTAATCAGGAAATACTATGTGAGACAAAAATATATTTATAATAAAAGGGGAAAAAAGAAAACGTGTATAGTAAAACATACCTTCTTCAGTCTTGACACCTCTTGTAGCTTATATTGGTTCACTTGTACTTGGTGAGACATTTTGTCCAAATTGCTATAAAAAAGTTTAAATACAAACATAATTCCACATTGAAAAAAAAAAAAGAAATATGTTTTGTTCCCCTTTCTTCTCTCCCTCTCCTCTCCCACCCAGGTCACTCCTTCCCCCTGCCTCCTGTGATTGTTGTAATTGTTTTCTTCTCCCTCCATGTGGGACTGAAGAATCTTCACTTGGACCCATCTGCTTATTAACCTTCTTGAGGTTTATGGATTGTATCTTAGGTATTCTGTACTTTTTAAGCTAATATCCACTTATTAGTGAGTACATACGATGCAAGGATGATATTTTCTAGTTCCATCCATTTGCCTACAAAGGGGAGGGAGCAGGAGAAGTCAGGAGAGAAGCCCTGAAGACCAGCAGAATGAAGGAAAATACGCAACAGCGGGGGCGGGGGCTGGGAGGTAGGGGGACCCTCTAGAAAGTAGCAGAGACCTAGGAGGTAAGAGATGCTAAGGACTAAAAGGGAGGGACTTTAGATGAAATGCCCAACAGTAGGGAGAAGAGTCTCCCTGCAGTAAAGTCTACTTCCTGTAGAAAGGCAAGGTTTCAAGTGGAGGGATGGGGTCGCCAACCCACGGTCAAAAACTCTGACCCAGAATTGTTCCTGTCTAAAAGAACTGCAATGACAAAAATGGAGAAGAGACTGAGGAAAGGAATTCCAGTGACAGGCCCAACTTGAGATCCATCTCAAGGGGAGGCTCCAAGGCCTGAGACTATGCCATAGTGTGCTTGCAGACAGGAGCCTAGCATCATGGCTGTCTGAGAGACCCAACAAGCATCTGACAGAGACAGATGCAGATACTTACACTCCACCAATGGACTGCAGTCAGGGATCCCTGTGGTTGAATTAGGGAAAGGCTGGAGGAAGCTGAGGGGAGAGGGCAACCCCATAGGAAGACCAACAGTCTCAGCTCACCCAAACTCCTAAGATCTTTCTGACACTGAGTCACCAATCAGGTAGCATACAAGAGCTCATCCAAGTCCCCTGAGGGGTGAGAAGGAATGGGATCAGGAACTGTGGGAGGGCAGACCAGGAGGGGGACAATAACGGAACTGTAAAAAATAAAATAAAATAAAAAAATAGAAAACAATTATGTCTTGCAGCCCAATGTATCAATGTCATATTTGAATATAAGATGAGATTTTTTCCCCTTTAGCTAAGGATTTTATCCATATAAATTAAAGAACACACCAAGAAAAATAACTTAGTCCATTCAGATCACTGAAACAAATGTAAAAGAGGAGGTATCTAAACAAGAACCATTCCTCCTTGGTCTGCAGACCAAGATATACATCATGTTTGTATAGTCAGAAACAGTACGCTGTAAGAACCAACTTCTGAGGTCACAGTTTTTGTGTTCTGGCTGAATGACAACATGAGTGAAGAGGAAATGGTTTTGTTTTTTTGTTTTTTGTTGTTATTTTTGTGTCTTTCTTTTTTTTTTTTTTGATACTTTATTTACATTTCCGATGATTCCCCTTTTCTTTGGAAACCCCGTGTCCCTGTTTGTCTGTTTTGTTGTTATTGTTCCTGTTGTTGTTGTTGTTGTTGTTTTTAGGATACTAATCCTATTTAAAGAGGCCACGTGAAATTGGAGTTAAAGATGTATACAAATGAATTTTACACTGACAATCTACAGAAAATGAGTAGTTACTAGGTCTATCTGTTCATCTTGGCCAACTGTTAAGACAGAAAACAAAGATAAAGTCTCTATTTGATTGAGGTTAAAAAACAGAAACCCTCTGTAGATGGTCCTTGTCCTTTGGGCTCATGGGCAGAAAAGTAAACTTGTAACATACGGATATGTGGATGGAGTGTATTTTCAAATAGTTTGCCAAAATTTCTCAGTTAAGTATGGATGTATAGTTGTGACAATGAAATAGTCTAAATTCTAGATTATCTGACATCAGACAAACCTAATATACATTATAAGGGCTCTGTCGTGCCCTGCTCTGTGGAAGTAATTATAATTAGTTTTATGTATGTTTATTTTTCTAACATAACACAGATATAATTTTGTATAACTAATTGCTGCACTCCAGGTATTATTTCACATCAAAATTACTTCATATGTTACCAGCAGTAAATTTAATCTTTGATTTTTTTTTTTACAGGAAAATTATATATAACCCTCTGGTTCATTAAAATATTTAGATTTTTTCACATTCAAAAATGAGTATGTGTAAACATGCTTTACCATGTTTTTGAACAAGTATACAGATTAAAAATTCAGAACTACTAAGTTTCAGTAAAAGGGAAGCTATTAAAAGAATGAAGGAGCAGCTCCCAATTATCTCTAACATACTCAACGCAGTGCTAGGCAATAAATAATCACTGTTTTGCCAATACAGTATAATCCCTGCTCACATAATGTCTATTTGGAAACATGTAAATAGTTTAAATATTTTAAATAATTCAATTGTGTAAGTACCCCAAACAAAATTTTCATATACAAATAGCAATAACCACCGGGCCCATCTTCTCTTTAAAGCTTTCAACTGTAAATCCTGTGGTCATCAAATGACCAGCTGAAACCAAGGTTGAGGACACTTTGCCTTTATCCAAGGTGACATAGTTGGAGATATGTAATGCAAAGCAATTTTCTGCTTGAATCTGTTACATAATTCAGTCATAATCAAAATGTTCATAAAAATGGTTAATGGCAAGCTACAGCACACACTACAATCAATTCCCTGCTTGTATGAAACAAGGCAGACAAGGTAACCTAAGTTTAGAAAACTAGAGAATAGTGGACCGGCTACTGAAAATTATATGATGCTTGGCCAGCCTTGTGCTGTGTGACATTGTTGTACTAATAACACCAGACAATATTATCACTTGGATAAAAATAATCTGCTATGTGTGTAACGTACTTTCAAAGCAATATTTTGTGAACTTCAAATATAGTCTTTAACATAAAATACATAGATATACTTCTGTATATAAAATATTTTTAATTTATAATAATTTTTAAATAAAATATGTTGCTATTTGCTCAGGTCACAGTCACTTAAAATATCAATAATAATGCAAAAATAAACTTAATAATAGAAAAAGTAATGCCTACAGAATAGAAAACCTTGAGGTACTTTCTATGACACTGAGAGATCATTGTAGATCCTACTGAAGATATAAACTCAAAACAAGTCATGCTTAAAGCTTTTACTTAGAAACAAGACTTATACTGAAAAGGAATAGAGAGAAAATGTGCTTACACACCAAAATTTAGAACCAATCAATTTATGCTGACATATGTCAGCACAGAAGCGTTCACCAAAATAGAGAAGTCTGTTTGCTTAAAAATTGAACAATTTTTAGTGTAAATTAGAATTCTTCTTTAGTAAATAAAAGAATTATTTCCTCATCTCTATGCTCAGGAGAAAATGATCAATTTTAAGTTCATCTCTTTGCCATGGAAAATAACTAGACACATATACACACAGTTGGACTTTGTTTTCTACAGTCAACATTGATTGAAAAAACTGATGGGAACTGAAATGCTTAACAGAACTGATTTGAAAACAGACTATGCAGAGACTGTCTTCTCCAAATAATTTTAGAACTGAAATAATGACTATTATTAAGTCCTTGGTACCACTTTAAACTGCTAGAGAAAACATTCTTTTGAATTTAACTTAGCCACTGGGCATTTTAAAGGTACATAACAAAAAGGCTAAAGCCCCTTCCCCAAATTTAAATATAGCATACATATATGTATTTACAAATCAGTATTTTAGATGTTCCACATGTATTCTCTGGCCTTTTTTATTCTAGTTGATAGGGGTATAATAGTTGTTAAGTGGTGACACCTTTTTTTTTCAAGTATATGATTAAGTTGGTCATTCCTTTGAAGTGGTATATCTTTGCAACGTAAAGCCTTAGTAATAGACTTACTGATTAATACATATGAGTCAATGCTATCCCTTCTTTCATACATATTTATCTTTGCTTTTTCTTATAATACACACACACACACACACACACGCATGCGCGTGCGCACACACACACATTGCTGTGTTCAAAAACACAAGTCAGAGCTATTAGTAGACTACATCTGCAAATCACTTTCTCTTCTTGCTTTTATATGGATTGTATGAGCTAGGAGCAGAACACTGGAGACAAAAAGAATAGAGGCTGAATGCTATTTCTTCCTCTGGTTTCTCCAACGATAAAAGATGATTTTTGGCTTACCATTATAAAGATTCTGTTTCTGGGGCTTTGGATCTATTTCCTCTGCTTTAAATCTTAGTCTTTCATGAAGAACTACAAGTAACTAGGAAATGATGAGAATAGGATAATTATCCTCAGGGAGGGACACACCAGTTGGTTATCAAATATCAAATGTTCATCCCTGAAAACATACATACAAGCAATATTGTACATACTAGAAAGACTGTATTTGTTTGTTTATAGATTGTGTCTGTGTGTGTGTGTGTGTGTGTGTGTGTGTGTGTGTGTGTGTGTTATGCACACATGTATATAACAGTTAAGATATACCTTTTGGATAATAAATCTTCTTTAGCACTTAGTAAGTATGACATGATTACTACTGTAATGAGTATAGCTTTACTATTATACACAGGGTGAAGGGGGTACATTTCTCAACTGTTCTGCTATGTCATCCAAAATAATCAAAAAATTACGTGGACATTTTTCTAAATTATTTTTCACATGTTGAGAAATATTGGTCTCTATGATGGTGAACATGAAGTCTTGAGAATGCTAAGAAAATTCTCTCCCACTGATCTACATAACCTCAGCACAACTGGCTCCAAAGAAATGTAATAATCTTTTGTTTCTTTTTGGCAGTTTCAGTAAATGAAAGGTAAAATGTGCTAAGCTTAACACACTCAAATCACAACTGAAATATTTTTTCTTTAAAAATG
Organism: Uromys caudimaculatus; assembly: GCA_028551405.1. Taxonomy (NCBI): domain Eukaryota; kingdom Metazoa; phylum Chordata; class Mammalia; order Rodentia; family Muridae; genus Uromys; species Uromys caudimaculatus. Next base: position 48,071,974 of record CM052718.1, on the reverse strand, counting down.
TTTCCTCCATTTACTTGGTGAATGCTCTATGTACAAGCCAGTGAAGGGAATTTAAGTAGTTACAAAGACACCTTCATATTTTAAGCAATATAGACATTAAACAAGCTGATAAATTATCTAATGCAGGATTCTTCCTTTGCCTTAGGATTTTATATATTCTCACCTCAACATATATTTAAATATTATGATTATAATGCCCAGAAGTGAAAACAAATTTGTCAATTACTCATTTTTAAAAGGATCATAAGCATTAACTCATAGTGACTTACTGCCTGGCTGGAGGACAGCAATAATATGAAATTTCAAATACCAGACTGTCTGCTGCTTAATTGGGGTTTAGACCACACACGTGGAGGTCAACAGTGAGAAACTGGGTTATCAGAATAGTATATAGTTGAGTACAAAAATGAGGTGTGATGTCATATAATAAAGCATATTAATTAAAAAAGAGTAGACATTTGTTCATTTTAAGTTTAAGTTACAATACTCTTAACCTAATTTCTCTCTTGCTAACAGTACACTTCATCCAGGTTGATTTGATATATACCCAATATACATATGACTTTCCCTCAGATCATTAATTCTACTTGGAATGTCTCCTTCTGTTGTTCCTCTTTCACAGCCAAGGAAAAGGTTCATTTTACCAGTAAATTTGCTTTGATCCTTAGAAAAACTATATTCTCATCTGTGTGTGCTCACGCGGTATGCATTAGTCTCCTGTGAACCTGTGTTTATTCATTTTATTGTTTATCAGTGGTTCTAAAGTGGTTACAACACATGAACACACAATAGCTGTGTCATTTGGGTACTTGTTGGAAATCAACATTGTTAGAACCTACATTTGCCCACAAATGTAGAATTTCCTATTGTGGTGTCCAGAAAATTGAGCATAAATTAACTCTTCAGAGGATTAAGCTGTAAGACAAAATATAAAAAAGTCTAAATTACATAGGGAAACTATTGATCACAACCATTTGCTGGACCTATAAATACAAGTGTGTGTTTTGTGTTATGTTCTTACATGGATATTTTCTTTGTTAAATTTTTGTAGCAGAATTATTTTTAGAAATGTCAAAAGGCTCTTCAAATATTGGATCCATCTGAATAATTGACGTATGAGGGGAAAATGATTATGCTGTGCCTTAAGAAGACAGTTGGCTAAGCTATCTACTGTTACCTAGACTAAATAATAAAACTGACAGGCATTTTAATAAAACATAATTTTTTGCCCCTAGGAAATTCAAATTTCTCCTGATTATAATTCATTTTTATACATTTCAATTGGAGAAGCAATATGCATTGTTCCCAAAAGTAAGGATGACACAGCAAGCTGCAGGTCATACACATGAAGGGCCACCAATAAAACCACAATTGCCACTTATCTCTGTTATGTTAGCTTTGAGGTTTTCATAGTGAATTGTTAGGAGAGAACACATGGAATCTGACCTATAATTACAGTAAATATGTGTTTTCACACTTGGCAATTCTGTCACTTCCCAGAGTGCTGATTAGGGAATAAACAGCATGAAGCCAAAACTCTTGGAACAATGGAAAAATGGGTTAGCATGTTGATTGACTTCAAAAAAAGTAAGAATATAATCACTCTTCTAATAATCATACCAAACATGATCATATTTTACTATTATTTTGCACCAAATTAAATTATTTATTAAAATATTTTAATATAGTCTAAGGAAAATAAATGGATATCAATATTAGTATATGGAGTCAGGTATGTATTTAAAATGTATCATTTTATTGATCTCATGGAACTACTTTTTTCACTCATATATCCTTTGGGAAGGTATATTGCTCATAGATCAAAGTCACTCTGATCTCTGGGAATTAGTTTAAGGAGAGAGAAAACAATAGTAGCAGAGGAAGGATTCTAATGCCTGATATAAAATGCATCAAATGTCCATTTCCTTGATTCTAGCCATATCTAGAGAGAAGAAAAACTGAAAAAAAAAAAGTCATCTTTTATGGTAGTTGTGTTTCCTGATGATCAAAATGAAAAGAAAGAAAATGGATATTGCATATGGACATTAACATACATTATATGCTCTACGTGCTTTTAGACATCTGATAGCAACTTAAGAACAAAGTCCTTTCTTCATGCACAAAAAGTCAACTGGTGTCATTCCTTACAAATTACCTAACTTACTACACCTTGTTAAAGTGACAAGACTAAGATTTCCAAAGTCACTCAAGGGCATCCCTACGGGCAACTCAGCAAACACCAAGAGAACAATCTCTAGGACACAACAGACTATAACTGAAGTTACATTAGTCAGAACATTTAGATTTGCTTTTCACATATTCAATAACAAAATGCTGAAATTAAATGGGATCAAGTACCTGAGTTTTTACACGAATGCATTCTCTTTTATAGTAACAAAGGAATGCCAGAAAGTTTAATGGTCTATATAATAGTAAGTATTTGTATCTACCAGGAATTTTGAACCAGAACAAAAGACTTAAAATCCATGCATGCTTTGCACACCCCTAAAAATAACATGGGCCGGTTTCTTTGCACATGTTCAGTACAGCTTTTGGCATTATTATGATGAAGTATTATTACAAATTACATGATGTAATACTACTCACCAGGAGAAAGGAAAAAAGAAAATTCTGTGTGCCTTTTGGGACGTTGTTAACAGAAAAGCAAACTTAATACCTTAGCAGAGTGTCCAAGCACACTGGCAAAAATGAAAAGGACAAATGATCAGAATGAAACTGAGTTGGGCAATCTGACATTCTCTAAAACATAGTGTGGGCAGATAAGTTTGCCGGGGAAAACTGTGAAAAGTGCTGTGAAAAACAAATAATTCAAATTGTTAAGTGATAAGATACTAGAGATACCATTCACCAGGAAGGCAGGGATTATTGGCATGAAAATATTAACTAAACATTTGCACAAATGATTGGGCTTAATAACAATATCCTTAGAATGTATTTTGAAATTACCATTTGCTAGGGCTACTTTTAAGAGTGGAATATTACTCAGCTTTTTAAAACAATGACTTCATGAAATTCGCAGGCAAATGGATGGAACTTGAAATTTTCATCCTGATTGAGGTAACTCAGTCACAAAAGAATGAACACGGTATGTACTCACTAATAAGTGGATATTAGCCCAAAAGTTCAGAATACCCAAGATTCAATTCACAACAACCTTTGGACTGAGCGTGGGGTTCCAGATGGAAGAGTTAGAGAAAGAGAAAGGGCTGAAGGAGCTGAGGGAGTTTGCAGCCCCATGGAGGGAGCAGCAGTGTCAACTGGCCTACCCCCCCCCCCAGTGCTCCCAGAGACTGGACCACCAACCAAAGAATACACATGGATGGACCCATTGTGCTGCCTACATATGTGCAGAGGAGAGCCTTGTTGGCCATCAGTGGGAGGAGAGGGCCTTTGGTCTGAGGGTGTTAGATGCCCCAGTATAGGGAAATCCCAGGGAGGGAAGAGGGGAGTGGGTGGGTGGGTAGAGGAATACCCTCATAGAGGCTGGGATAGGGGGATGGGATAGGGGTTTCCAAGGGGAGACCTGGAAAGGGAAAAACATTTGAAATGTAAATAAAGTATCAAAAAAATGTAGAGTCACCATCTAATACTTTAAGCAACCGTACAGACATCATATAAGACATTAGGAAACAGTAGAGACCGCATCTAGGACCTTAGGCAACAGTAGAGACCCCATCTAAGACATTAGGAGACTGTAGAGACCCCATCTAAGACATTAGAAGACTGTAGAGACCCCATCTAAGACATTAGGCAACTGCAGGGACTCCATATAAGACCTAGGGTAACATTAGAGATCCCATCAAGACATTAGGCAGCAGTACAGACCCCATCTAATTCATTAGCAAACTGTAGACACCCCATCTAAGACATTAGGCAACAGTAGAGTCTCCATCTAAGACATTACGCAACAGTAGAGTCCCCATCTAAGATATTAGGCAACTGCACCGACGCCATCTAAGGCATTAGACAACAGAAAAAAAAAAAAAAGAGTGTGACTTCACAAATCAATGGTTGTCATTCTTGTTACCCCAGCTAACCTGCCTTTCAATCTTCTCTCAAACTGAAATTTCATCTTTTGCTCTTCAAAATATTCACATAGATGAGTAACCCTACCAAGATCATGTCTTATGTGTTTCATAGACCTGTCCATATCCAAATTCTTTCTTGACTGTGAATTATTTGCCATTTAGTATTTTCTTGAAAACATTTTTTACGAACATTGTATGTAATACCTAAATAGATTTCTTAGTTCAATGAAGGTACATGAAAGAAATATGAATATAGAAAAGTTTTAATGCAAGCCATCCAAATTTTTCCTGACTTTTGAAGATTTACTGGATCTGAAGCTAAAAAGCATGCTGAATGTTACCAACAAAGAATATGCAGAATAAAACTGTCTTTATAGTTTCACACAGGATAAGAAATTGTGAAGGAAAATGGATCATAAGGAGTGTGTGTGTGTGTGTGTGTGTGTGTGTGTGTGTGTGTACTTTGTTTCCTGCTTCATCTATAATAAAGATCATACTTTGCAAGTTTTGGGCATTGCTTGAGTACACATCATGAAAAAATGTACAACATAAGTGTGTAGTTAAAATTGCATAAGTATATTATTGATAGTATATGAACTTCTTATAAATTGAAGAATAAAAATTTTGGAAGAAAATTTACATGGCAGTGTATCTTGATTTCCTCATTATCTCATTGTGTTGTTAAATATACTGGCTTTTCAAGCAGTAATTCAATGATAAATATTGAGTCAATAGTATGTTAGCTCCAGTGGAAAGAAAATGACTAAGTCTAGACCCCTGCCAAAAACACCTTAAACTAGTGTGTGTTGAGGTGTATGGGGAGCTAGTGGTGTATAAAGATAAATGTAACAAAGTATAACAAGATAAATATGCTGCTGTGGGAGCGATCTGTACAATGTGATGCTGAAGTTGAGCCACACTGGGGAAATAGCTCTGGAACATTTTATGAAAACTGGGGTCTAGCCATACATTCCAAAGGATTTACCTAATGGTCACACAGATGTTAGGTTTCATACAAAAGAGGGCAATAGATGACTATGAAGGAGGCAAACTATGCCATGAGAAAACTTGGCTCTGGACTTGCCACATTCCTGCCTCTCTATGTCATAGAGGTTTGCATAAGTTCCTCAACCTTGCAGAAGCATCCACAGAAGGCGCAATCTAATTCTCAGTCTATGTGTTCTTTAATTCTGTGTTTTTTATTTACAACTATAATGCATTAGACTGATATTTTTTTAGTATGATTTGAGTTTCTACGTTCCTTTCTTTCCTTTGGGCTTTGTTGTTGTTAATTGGTTAGTTAGTCAGTCTTGTTTATCATTTGGAAATCACATCCACTTTAGACATTGAGAACACATTAACTATAGGAACCCAGTGGCTACATCTACATGTGGATTTCTATCTGACCATTTCCCTCTAGGAAGCATTTCTTTCTTTTCTTTCTAACCACCTCTCATCTACATTTGTCATCCCCTTATAAACCCATGAATTTATGTATGAAATGGCTGAGGGCTCGGGGTGTTTGGATATTTTGTTGGACTTGATGGCTCTATTCAATCTTCCTAGTGTATGCTTTCATGTTCATTATTCCGCACTACGTGGTAATTACTCCCATATCTTACTAATGTACTAAATTAGTTATTCTTCAAGTTAAAACTCTGAAGAAACACAAGTGCAAAGCAATGCAAATATGTGAACCTATTTCTCCTTAAAGAAGATATACAAATTATAAATAAACTTTATAATTTGATTCTCAATATGATATGGTATAGAGAAATGAAAATTAAAACCACAATGGTATATCAATACATGCTTATAGAATAGTTCAAACAGACAAAACATATGAAAAGCTTCAATAAGTACTAAGAACACAAAGCAGTTGTTCAATCATTTTGTTAGTGCTAATGTGAATGAAAAAGACTTCAGTCACTTTGATTGGCAGTGCCTCATAAAAATTGAAGATATAAGAATTTTCTAAAAGTAGATGAAGTGAAATTAACAATTTTTATACCCTTCATTTTTAGCCAATCATAAGATCTAAAGGTAAAATTCCACCTAGTTAATATTAACGAGAGAGAGAGAGAGAGAGAGAGAGAGAGAGAGAGAGAGAGAGAGAATAAAAGCATAGATAGGTAGGATCTCAGAGACCTATAGAGGGCTTTGTGTGCTCCCTTGAGAATGAGCAGCTACAAACAGCTCAGGAGGTGCTTACGGAAATTATTGAATCACAATATCTCTTTCCCCTGGTGCCTTTTTATATTATGCTTTTTGGATTTTTGTGTATTATAAACAAACAGAGACAGGAATGTTAGGCACACATGCTTTGGTTACTTTGTGTAAACAGTATTTCCCCACATACTACAATTATTATGATAGCATATTCTATGGTCTAGTTTTTGGTCTATTGTGATCCTATTTTCAGGCAATGAATTCATTCATGCAAGATTCTAAAGAGTTATGATTTCTGAGAACTTGATGCCACATTAGTTACTAGTATTATTATTCAGCATTCCATGGTCCATTTAACTATATTTTCTCATTCATTGTAGTCAAAACCTTTTCTTCCAACTGGATTATTCCCTCCCTCTATTGCCTCTATCTTTATCTCTGTCTCTATACATCTATGTATCTGTGTGTGTATATATATATATATATATATATATAAAATCTATCATCTGTATCATCTATTATCTATTATCTATCTCACCTCTTCTCTATCTTCTTTACGGTGTCCATCTATTTTTGAGGTCTCAAGCTTTCACATGACTACTAATTCTCCATGGACTCTATGTCTCCCTGGGCAGTGAAAATCAGAATGCTAAGAATTTCCAAGGTCCTCACTACCATGGCATTTTTTTCTGTGACCTAGTGTCTGGTTAGCTGTGGTGGGAGACCTTATGTATTGATGCACATATATGCTTCCTAGTATAAAAGGAAGTTAGGAAATAAATATTTCTATGTTAATGCTCTTTTTCTTTTGTTGTGTGTGGTTTTATTGTTGTTGTTGTTGATAGATTGAATATATCTAGAAATTACAAAAATACAAAAGCATGATAAAATTTTCTTTATAGTTTTATGCAGGAATAAATGATTGCATGGCAAACCACTAAATACAAGATGAGAATTAAAAAAATTAAAAAAAATACTAACTCTGGATTTGGAGGAAAATATTGTCAACTGGTGGGGTTTGAAAATAAAGGTATCATTTTTATTAATGAATCATAGAAGCTTCTGAGCAAGGTTGTAGTAAAAGGATACTTCAGAAGTGTCTGGAAAGGCACTCTGAAATCCAACTGGATAAGAATTCAGCATGGCAAAGCCAAGAGCCCAAATTCATTGCACATAGATTTAATAGGTGCATAGTCAATTAATATTTATTTATTTATTTATTTATTTATTTATTTATTTATTATTTTATTCATTTACATTTCAAATGTTGCCCCCTTCCCGGTCTCATCTCTGCTAATCTTCCCCATCCACTTTGCCTCTAAGAGGGTGCTCCTCCACCCACCCACCCACTCCATGCTCACTCCTCTAGCATCTCCTTTTGCTGGGGCAACAAACTTCCACAAGAGCAAGGGTCTGCCCTCACATTGATACCGGATACAGCAGTCCTCTTCTACATATGTAGCAGGAGGCATGGACCCACCCATTTGTACTCTTTGGTTGGTGGTTTAGTCCCTGGGAGCTCTGAGGGGTCTGGTCGGTTGATGTTGTTGTTCTTCCTATGGGGTTGCAATGCCCTCCTTCTGTCTTTCCTCTAAGTCTTCCATTGGGGTCCCCAGTCTCAGTCCAGTGGTTGTCTGGAAGTATCTGCATCTGTTTTAGTTAGGTGCTAGCAGGACTTCTCAGAGGACAGTTATACCAGGCTCCTGTTATCAAGCATTTCTTGGCATCAGCAATAGTGTAAGGGTTTGGTGTCTGAAGATAGGAAGAATCTCAAGGGGGGAAAGTCTCTGGATAGCCTTTCATTCAATCTCTGCTCCATTTTTTGTCCTTGTATAATTAATTTTATTTTGAGCATATTTTGTACAGCCAAGAGAGGGGGTCTAAACTTTAGTTTTCCTTTAAGTAAAAACACAGAAAGCATATTGGGTGAATAGACTGGCAATTTTTAACAAACTAATCTAACATCAATCAATTTCACCCCTAAAATCTAATCTGATACTTTGACAATTTCATTAAATGTGCTAATGGTATCATACACTTATGTATACCAATGTGTAAGTCTATCTCTAATATATTTATAATTTGATTTGGTCATAATCCATCTTTAATTTTTCAGGGTTAAAATACTAAAGTGTTTTATGTATAATAACCAATGTCCTAAAATATTTTATACAATTATTATTAAATATTAAAGTAGAATTTGTATTTAAGAAAAAGTGAATTTACTTCTGATATCATGTCTTTGTTGATTCACTTGATGTTGACTCTTATGTTGTCAGCACTATTTTCATCTAAATTGTCAATTTGATGAGAAATAGTAACATTTTGTAATTGCATCATATTTTACATCATCTCTTTAATATAATCTATATATTTATTTTATTCTGTGCATATATTATATCCCATCTCCTTACACTACTCCTCCCAGTCTCCCCCACCCCACCTCCCCTCTCCTGCCTATCTGCCGTGGCTCCTCTGCTTTCCTTCAGCAAAAAAGCAGGTCCCCCCAGTGATATCAACCAAACTCAGAATAATAATATGCAATAAAACTAGGCATATATCTCTTGTCTGCACTACCATATGGCAGACAAGTGTCAGGGATAGCTCTCTTGAACTTCTACCCTTGGGGCTGGCTCAACCACAACCCCACAACCAGGGCCACCTCTTCTGTGCTGCCCAGGAAGGCACATGGCAGACAAGTGTCAGGGATAGCTCTCCCGTACTTCTACTCTTGGGGCTGGCTCAACTACAACCCCCAAAACCAGAGCCACCTCTTCTGTGCTGCCCAGGAAGGGGCAGGACCTGCTCTCCCAAGTGCTGTAGCTGGTGAGGGGCAGAGACAGCTCTCCCAACTATCATAGGTAGCAAGGGGTGGGGGAGGGCATCACTCTCTGGCCAAAAAGACCACACAGAGAGTTATGAGAGTGGGAGAGTTGGCTCTGTTCCTTGCTGGCTACAGCACTGGGTGGTGATGGAGAGCTTATCCTGGTGGGGTGGGTGCAGGAAAGCTGGTGGTCTGGTCAGCTCAGCTACCACCCAGGCCCAAATTCAGGACTTTGAATTGTCCAACCCCAATATCACTTACCCCATCTTTGAATGGCTGGAGCACATGAAGAGGCCAGTCCTATAGATCCAAAGCTGCTGATCTCCATGACACAGGGCAACAACAGGATATCTAAGAGAAGTCCAAGTGAGGATCCTGTATTGATAGTGTAGCAGAAGTCAGAGGCCTTGAACCAGACCAATGAGTCATGCAATGTACATTTGCAAGCAAGAAAGTATAGACCAAAGTGTGGACAAAAAGTATATACTATGGAACACACTGTGACACACTACTGCTTCCACAATAAGATTATTTTTTCTTTTGGGGGGGCAGGTACAAAGGAACAGGGAGATAAGTGGGCCTGCGAGTAGAAGTTGTGAAATTCAAAAAGAATCATTAAAAATTTAAATAATAAAAAATAAAAACAATCAAAAAAATTAAGCATATACCCTCATATCAAGGCTGAATGTGGCAATCCAGTAGGAAGAAAAAGGTCCCAGGAACAGGCAAAAACGTTAGAGACATTGTTAGCAGTCCAACAAATATGCGAAGCTAAAGAAACACAGCATGCATGCAGAGGGTCTGGTATAGACCCATGCAGGTTCCTTGGTTGCCACTTCAATATATGTGAGCCCTCTGAGCCTTGCTTAGTTGTTTCTGTGGGCAGAGTTCCCCAGTGATCCTTGACCCATCTTCCTCCTAGAATCCTTTTACCTCCTCTTTAGGTGAGTTTCCTGATCTCTGGCTAATGTTGGGATGTTGCTTTCTGTATTTCTTTGTGTGCTTCCATCAGCTGCTGGAAGAAGCCTATTTGATGAGGCGTGGGCTAGTTACTGTTCCTTTGAATATAGCAGAACATAATTAGTAATCATTTCATTGACATTTTGTTGTTTGTTTGTTTATTTGTTTCTCATTTGTGGTTGGTTCTACTCTTGGTCTCTGAGCCATCCATCTTCTAAGTCCTGGCCACCTAGGCAATGTCAGGCATGGGATCCCTCATGTAGTGTGTGCCTCAGGTTAGACCAGTCAATGGTTTGTCATACCCACAAACTCTAAGCCACCATTGCCACAGCACATCTTGCTGGTAGGGCAGATTTTGGCCAGATTTAAATACTTAATTTAAATTAATTTAAAGTGAGAATTATACAATTTTCATAATACAGAATGTATACATACAATTAGAAAATAAGACTCACATAACAGGACATTCAGTGAATGTTATGTCATAATTTTATTTTCAGTAATTGCCATTCGTGGCCAATTCAGCTTTTAGCATTACCAAATAATTTTATGATTTTAAATGTGAAACTGATAGAGTAGATTAAATTGGTTCGGCATCAGTTAGGGTCCAAGGTTCTTATAAAATTCAGACCTTTTCAATGAATGAAGCAGATGAAATAAACAGATTATTTCTTCTAAATTGTATCAATTCCATGTAAATAACAACATGAATTTTAGATTTTTATATAATTCTTGGTTTATACAGACTTGACTTCTCTGAATACTAACTAAATCCAAAAATCTGTGTAATTGTTGGAATATCAAAAATACTATAACATGAAGAACAAACAAGATGAACAGGGCTCATATCTGCAGTATATCAGATTTTGTAATTGAACACACATTGTAATACATTGCATTACTTTGGGAAATAAAACCTTTACACTTTTTCTGTGTCTATACTGAAGAAGAGAGGTACTTTCTCATGATTATTTCAAAAAAACTTTGTGCTTGACCTAATTCTGATTTTGCAGTTACACAGTTAACTATGTTGATTCACAAAGGCAGCTTTACACTTACACTTGGTAAAAATATGGTAAATGACAGTACAATTTAGGGAGAGTTTGGCAGCAGATCAGCAAATGTTTTGAGACAGAAAGCCTATGGACTCCAACCTTGCAAACCCAGTCTGACATTTGATAAAGCAAGCAACCTTGACAATATGGGGAAAGCTTTTTCATAGAAGAACCTGTAAAAATCAAATTAAACAAACAGAAACGTGAAGGTGAAGACATGTTCCTGCTTTTACCATTTGCTCTACTATATCTGCCTGAGATTCCATGTCTTACAGGGAAAAGTATTCATGTGGTAGAGCCATTTTGAGAAGAAGAGCACTAAACATTAGTCCATGGAAAATGTATGTGAGCCGTATTCATTGTGCAGCCCAAGCAGTTTCCTCTTGTAAGAGCATTTGGAATTCTCCTTATGGAACGTAAGGCCAAGAAGGAGAAGGGCCCAGAGATGAAGTATAAATTCACATGGCCTGTGAACTGAAACGTTAGAACCACATGGCTTGCGCATACATGCACATGCACACACACACACAAACACAGAGGGGGGAAGGGAGCAAGAATACATGCACATACACAATGAGTGTTAGATAAACTTTGATGTTTTTCATTGTGAATAATGTTAAAGAGAATGATGTCTGGATTGGGGTGTCAAAGGAGGGAGAGTAGACTGACAGAGGTGGGATGAGAGGAGGAGGATTTCTAGTATAAAAGACGTTTCTTTATAGACTTATAGGCCTATGATTCCATCCACCTCTTAAAATGCATAAAACTAAGAATCATGGTTGTTATATCTAATGTTTGACAGTTAAAAAATGACCAACCAGAATGTTCTAGGTTTTAAGATGAAATCTACTATGACAAATGAATGTAAATACAGCTCTGAGACATAAGTGCTGTGATAAACTAAGAACTTTAGCTTCTTTCAGTCTGTGTACTGTAGCATAGGTATCCTGCATGCATGCCCTTTTTGGTCTGGGTTGCCTCATTCAGGATGATATTTTCTAGTTCCATCCATTTGCCTACAAAATTTGTGATGTCCTTGTTTTTAATAGCTGTATAGTATTCCATTGTGTGAATGAACCACATTTTCTGCATCCATTCTTTAGTTGAGAGACATCTGGGTTATTTCCAGTTTCTGGCTATTGTGAATAAGGTGCTAGGAACATAGTAGAGCATGTGTTCTTGTGGTATGATGGAGCATCTTTTGGATATATGCTCAGGAGCAATATAGCTGGATCTTTAGGTTAACAAGAAGGAAGATCGAAATGAGGAAGATCGAGATGAATGCTTGAATCTCACTTAGAAGGGGAAATAAAATAGTCATAGGAGGCAGAGGAAGGGAGGGAGGGAGGGAACAGGGTGGGAGAGAGGATGGGGAGGGGAATGTGGGGGTCAGAGTCAGCTGTGGGGAGACACAGGATAGAAGGCCGAAAGGTCAGGAGAATGAATAGAAACCTGCAGCTGCCAGGACTGGGAAAATGGGGAAAATTTGTAGGAAGCGCCAGAGACCTGGGATCCAGAAGTTTCCCAGGAGCCAATGCAGGTGCCTTTAGCTGATTTGCATAGCAGCAGGGATATGGAACCAGAACAGGCCACCTGTTTTAGCCAGGAAGGATTCCCAGTTGAGGGATAAAGACACTAATCTACCTACAAAACTTCACACGGAAAGTTTGTCCTGTCTAAAAGAACATAAGAAAAAGATGGATAGCTTTACAGTGGTGTTCAGCAAACCTACAAGAAATGTACTGGCCAAAGATGGGACAATTTAAGTAAACGGGGTTTTTTTTTGTAGTATAATATAAAACACCAAATTAATAAAAATATTCATGATGTGATTTATCATTTATATGAATAAGTGAAATATGAAGCAGAAAAGCCTTCCATAAGTATCCAACTATGTTATACTTACATACATACACATACACATACATACACACACACACACACACACACACGTAATATATATATATATATATATATATATATATATATATATATATATATATATATATATATATATAATGGAATCTATTTCTCTAGCTCTTGAGTATGAGATGTGCATGCAAAACTCATTTGACAAAGTAAAGCAGAAAGTGACTCTCTGAGGAATGACTTTAATGAGGATAGGTTAACTAATCAGTGTGATTGAACAGAAGACCTCAGGCAATCTCCAGCTAGAGAGCAACCAAAAACGCACCTAGACCCAAACTCCTCTAATTTTCCAAAGTCATAAACACATGAATCATCTAAGAAGTTGCCATAACCCAGACAAACAGTGGTATAAGGAATTAAATGGAATCTGATTTTCTTGATAGGATCCTGGAAAAAATATATATAACTTAAAGTGGAGACAGGATGGAGGTGAATAAAGAGCGGAGTTCAGGTCACATCTGGGCAGCTCTGGGGAATGCGCTGCTGTGGCAAATGCCACCAACTGGTTAGGGGAAGCAGGTGAAGAATCAATTCAGACTCTCCTTAACATTTTCCAATTTTTCTCTAAGCTTAAATTTTTTCCAATATATATTTATGAAAAAAAAAAAACATGGCTAGATAGGAGGAAATTTGGCAAAATTCACATCTTTACTAGGTTTGAGTTAAATAAATTTATACACATACAAATATGTTACTGAGTGATTCTCCATATTAGACGTCAGAAAGTGAAGATGAATTACTTCGTGGGAGGCAGAAGTCACCGACCTAAGATAGAAGATGGTAAAGGTAGGGGGACATCAGTGTGTTTAAAAATACTTGCTTGCATGAAATTGTGACTAGTCAATTCTCACAGGATCCACTCAGAACAGTGTGAATAAGATTGAAATTGTAGTTGAGTCTCACAAAAGCTGGAAATGTGGTGAATCTGTAGAAACAAAAAGATTTCTAATCTTTCCACAGTTTCAAAAGAATAAACCCAATAAGAGGGCAGCAAATTCTCAATTAACTGCAATGGAAAGGAGCAGAGGATTAATGTCATTCTCCCACTAGACGGTTCATCACAATGGCATTTCACATATCACATGGGAACTGCAGCAGTCAATCAAGTTACTAGGCAACCTGGTGATTTTTAATTGAAGCTTTCTTTAAAATGTTTTACATCTCTGTGCATTCACCACAGATTTTATTACAAGGCTAGAAACTGTAGCAGTGAATTAGGTAATCTGCAATATGCTCCTGGTGGGTCGGACTTTTAGCCATTCACCAGAGCGACCAATTCCTAACAAGAAACTAAGTATATAATTCTCATGGGAATACATTCAGCTAGCTTGGAATACGTCATTCTAAATATAGATGAGACAGTAATGTGATAGACTAATGTTTCTACTTTTTGAATCTCTTTTATTAAGAACTGTTGGATGTAAAACCATGCCAGGAAGATTGGTAAGGCAGAGCAGGTTGAGACCCGGAGACTTGGTGGGCACATACATGAGGCATAGGTGACTCCCAGATCCCTGCCAGACTCTTGACTTGGAACATATGCCATGCTTCTCACATAAAAGAGATGTGGGTCATATAGGCCCAGAGTTCTCCATGCTAATGAGGTACCTAGAGGCCCAGAGGACTCAGCCAATAAGCCTCCATTCCCAGACATACCTCCTTGAAAAAGGTGTTTAATCTCAAGCCCACCCTAAGAAGTGGTGTATGGTTTTATGCATTCATTTTCCACGATGACAATAAACTGTTTAGAACCATGGACTGTCTCTTTTCATCAAGATTTGCTGTGGAGAGCCATGAAGAAGGCCTTTACCTACAGAGCCGCAGCCTAATCTCCTGTAGAAGGCTTCTCTGAGCTCCCAAATACAAATACCACCAAGCCTGACAAATGTCAAGCCAAGCATTATCCCTGCTGAGACAAGCCAGAGCTCCCCTTTTGCCCCTGGCCTCAGGCTCAATGCTGTCCCCAACCTGCAAGACCTAGACTCTGTTCTCTGCTCCTCTGTGACTTCCAGCAGCACCTGGATGTCCAAGAGCCTGAGAACAACACCGTCTGGCCTTGTCACAGGCCCAGGGACTTTGGAACCATCTCTGACATCTCACACTCTTTTCTTATCCCAGGAGCTATGTCTCAACACTTCCCTACAGCCCAGCACCCCCCTGGCGGTGGCATAGGGTAAGCAGAGTCAAACTTCCGGAGTTTCCTCCTCCCCAAGCGAGCAGATGCAGCCTTATAACCCTACAAAGAGTCATGAATTCATTAAGGACATTTTCTGTCAATTACACAACAAACTAAAAGGTTTGTCAAGGTCTTTGTAGTGTAGTGATAAATGGGATACCGATATGTCAGACTGAACGTTTTATTTTTAGGGTAAAAGCTGGGGAGTTTTGGAATGTTTTATAATGAACCTGCAAATTCCAGTGAGGGAAAGGTTATACAGAAGGTATCAGTTAGCTTCTGAGAGTGCTGGTTAACTATAAATACTGTATTAGGTTCATCTGAGGAAATAGCTTGTAGTTTATCCATGAAGAATAAAGTGTAGCCCACAAAATCTCTCATGTGTTCCATTGTCCACTGGCTTCCCAGGAAAGAAGTTGAGTTACACGAGCAACTACACAGATAGCTCATTGCAACAGATCAATAGCTCAAATCCTTATTTATTCATATATGTATTTATATTTGCATCATATCAAGTTGAATAATCTTTTGTACTTCTCCTTCAACACCCAGTGTAAGTCTCTTTGGAACAACTATGGTCAGGGACATGGCATCTGTGCAGCATTAACAACCCTGAAGGGGCTGACAGTGAAAGTCATTCAATGGATCATCCTCACTAGGTATAGTATGAGTCTCTCTAAGTTAGGGTTTCTATTGTTTCAACAAAACACCTTGACCAAAAAGAAAGTTGGGGAGGAAAGGGTTCATTCAGCTTACAAGTCTATGCTGCTGTTCATTACTGAAGGAAGTCAGTACAGGAACTCAAACAAGGCAAGATCCTGGACAAAGGAGTTAGTGGGCATGGAGGGGTGTTGCTCACTGGCTTGCTCAGCCTGCTTTCCTGTAGAACCCAGGACCACCATCCCAGGATTGCACCACCCAAAATGGGCTGGACCCTTCCCCATTGTTCACTAATTGAGAAAAATGCCTTACAGCTGGAGGAATTTCTTTAACTAAGGCTTCTTTTCTGATGACTCTAGCTTATGTTAAGTTGACACCCTAAAGCAGCCAGTACAGAGCCCTTTATCAAAAGAATAGGTTGAATTCTGTGTAAATTTGTGGAACAGCATTCTAAGGGTATTGCAAAGAGCTCATCAGAAATAGTTTCTCAATAAATTTTCCTATAAAGACAAGAAAGCTAGAGAATCTAGATAGCTTATCATTATACCTACCAGTACAGTGGTACCATATTCCTGTAATTGCTTTTCTAAACTAATTCTCTCCTTTCAAGCAGAGGTAACCCCTAATCTATCTAACATCCCTGGGGAGTCATGTACCTCATTTTCACAAATGTCATAGTTACCTAATCAATAATCATTGTGTCAAACACTGCCTGCTGTTTTGTGTTGCATTGTCTCTTTATACATGCCAGGATGAAGCAGGGTGACAGGCTCTTACTTCATATCTCTCTTGTGCTTACAACAGTGCAATGAAACTCAATAACTCATAGGGACTGTGCAAGATAACAAAACTGGACATGATCACAAATTTGGGGGAGAAACAAAGTTAAATTGTGGGTTGTACATGACAAATGTTTTTATCATTGTTGTTTGAAGAATTTTCCTATCAGTCACCAAATGATGCCTTTCCTCTTACCTTTGCAGAGAATTTCTGACAATAATTGTACAGCAGAATAAAAAAACACTTATTTTTGAGATTCCCCTAACTTAAGACTAAGAACTTTTTAAATTTAAGAGCTAAAACAATGATTAGTTTTTAAAATATTACCTTGTATGCAATATAGGAAATAAATAAATGGCAAGTAGTTCCAGTGCAGGAGAGACAGGAGCAGGGGCTCTTTTTCTATTTTCACTATTATAATCTAGTGGCTCCTCATAGGCACTGCTTTATATTTGACCTACAAAGCCAGTCATTATGAGAGCAATACATTTATAGTCACTGCACATGATATGAAAGGAAATCATTAAATGAAGTCAGGAGTCAGAGGCAGATGCATCTCTGAGCATCAGGCTACTTTAAACTACATGGCCATCTCCAAGCCAGGCAGAGAACACAGTGAGACCTGGTCTCAATTTTATTTGTCATTGAGGACTGAATTTTATTTGATTCAGGGGCTGAGAACTTCTCAGGCATGGACAAAACCTTGGAATTAATTCACAAAATATAATGTTGAACACCCCGTGTAAGTAAAGCAATAATCAAGTCTCTGTTGTTAGAGTATTGAATTGAGCAGTAAACTTTTAATTCCTATGGAACTGACAACCTTATTTAAGCATTCATTTCATGTAACAGTGTATTAGTAAAATACAAGAAGGATAGATAAGCAGCTAAGAAGAAAACACTCACATAGGTGCACATTAGTATACACTTAAGCCAAAAAGACTCAAATAAACTTCAATAAAGGAAACATGGAGTTCTATTTGAGTACAAGTTCTAGAATTATAGAAAGAGCACAAAATTTGGCCAATAGTTTTCTAAATAGAAAATGCAAAATAGAGACAAAATTGAGTAATACCTATAAGGTTTTGAATTAGTTAATTTTTCATTTCTCCAATGAAACAGTTAACAAAAGCAACTTAGGGAAGAAAGTTTGTTTGGGCTTGTGTTTTACTGCATCAAGTTGGGAAAGCCCTAGAGCTAGGGAAATGAGGAGCCTGCCAACTCTGCTTCTGTAGTCCTGTGCTCCATGGGGCTCTTCTTTTTTCTGTTTCATTCAAAATAGAACCACAGGCCACAATGTAATACATGTTCAAGATGTATCTTTATTACTTAGTTAAATCTCGCTGAAAACTCAATAGATACATTCAGAGGCCTGTTCCTTTACTTTAAATCTAGTCAGATTGACAATAAAAATGAGCCACTGCAAGTATAATGGCCAAACATGAGAGTGTAAAATTCCTGGTATTATTTTTTAATTGGAAGAAAATATTTCAAATATATGCAGTGCTTATTATTCAAAAATGTAGGTTGTAGGAAAATAAGCCATTTACTCCAAGAATTAATAAATAAAATATTTTATTTCTATATTTTGTTTTTCAATTTCAATTAAATCACTTTACTTAATACATAAAAGTAATTCATGTCATCAAAATGTCATATAATGTGTTAATATTTTTTAGTGTTTACATAAGATTATGTACTTCTAAATACAGTTTAAACTAAAGACTTCTTTATAATCTGCCTAATATGATGTTAGTTTTGTCTAACTTCCTTTTTTAGTTTATTTACTGGTGTCTAAAACTAAAGGGAATTGTTACCTTTCTACTATTGCATTCACAACTTAGAGTTAGATTATTGTTTTATTGGGAATATATATATATATATATATATATATATATATATATATATATATATATATCATACTCTATTTAAAATTGGGGGTTATAATATGTACTGTATAACTCTACCTAACAAAAAAGTACAACTTACACAGTTGTGACTATTTTCAAATTACAAATCTGTATTTAACCAACTTAAAACTTCCAGCTTTATGAAAACTGAGGCACATTCAGTAGATGTCAGTAAGACATACTGACATGGTCTTAATGATTGTATAATTCTTTTTAAAAATTCTTATAATTCATTATAGTTCTTTTATGATTCCTTTGAGTATTTCAATGTAATACTATTTTCACATCAAAGTCCATCTATATTTAAACATGAAATTGTGAAATTATTAAAGTTCTACATATTATGGATGAACTTTGCTATAAAAATTCAAGTTTTCTTTCAAGTGTCAGGTGGTATTCAATAGATGCTGTATATCTGCCCTGTTTTCTCATTAAATCCATCTATAAATCCCAAGCTGAATGAGTGAATAGGAAATTTGAGAACTCTAAAAGTATATTGTGCCAGCAGGAAGGAAGACAGAGACTAAAATTTTAAGACCCCTTTAGATGGAAGGTTTGTTCCTTCAACTCAGAGACTTCTATAAACCCAGGTATGTGTCCTGGATACAATGAGAAGAGAATGATGAGAATTTCTAATTTTTATATAAAAGCTGCCGGAAATTTTCTCTGTAGAAAAGGGAAGCTAAGAGACATTATCTTTCATGTTTTTCTTCCTCTTTGCTTCCTCCCTATTGTGGGGGTTACATATGAAATTCCCCACACAGTCTAATGTGTTCAAATACCTGATACCCAGCAGGTGGCGGTATTTGAGAAGCTTATGAAAGCTTTAGGTGGAAACTTGCTGGTGGACTTGAGTAACTGCAGGAGGACATAAGGGTTTTATAGCCTGGCTCCATTTTCTGTTTTCTCTGTTTTCTGAATGTGTATGCTCTTGTCACTGTGACTTTTTGCATGTTGGCGTGTCTTACCACAATGATGGACTCTATCTCTTTAGATATGTAAATCAAAATAAACTTTCACTTAAGTTGATTTTACAAGAATGTTTTATTACAACATTGAAAAACTAACAGAAAACACTACTCTACATTCAGGCTATATAGAATGTTAGAAAAAGCAATTTGTTGACATCAGGTAATTGCAAGAAATTGTAAAAAAGAGTGGGCCCAAATGATCTATAGTGCATAGGACATGAAGAAAATTCCTGTTTAATCCCTATTTCCAGGCCTTTTCATTTCCTGCAGTAACAAAAGGAGAGGCCAAAGAAAGACATTTAAAATTATAGCTAAAATAGACTTAAATAAAACATATTTAACACAAAAAAGTTGAAAATAAAAATTATTAATAGGTATATCCAAGTACACTCTAACAGTGGAAGCTCCATGCTTTACCAGGGGTCACAGAAGTTCCCAGAACACCAGCTAAGTCCCTATCTGCAAACCACCAACACTTTCTCAGAGTCTGCCCAGTCTACCCTCAACAGTTCCTCAACTACTTATCACCATATTCAAGTCCACAACTCCATCAGAAGCCTCTTACTTTACCAAAGGCCAAGAAGGTCAAGAAGGCACCCAGGTTAATCCTCCTAGCTACAAACTGCCATCACCCCTTCAGTGCCTCCCCAGCCTACGCACAATCCCTCTTCTCCCAATATTACCATACTCAGGACTAACTAAAACTGAATTGAGATTAGTTTGGTTTGGCAAAAATGTTCAGTGAATAAATCCCTTGCTGGAGTTGGAATTCCCCAGAAAATACTAGAAGGAAAACTCCAATCCAAGGAGGCTAACTACACCCAGAAAATCACAGGAAAAAATATAATCTCATGTCAGTACAACCAAAGGAAGCAAAGTGTGCATGTGTTTGTGTACATGCACACACATCAATACAAACAGACACAAACATTCTACCACCACCACCAATAACAACAAAATAACAGGATTTAACAGTAATTGGTTGGTTATTAATATTTCTCAATATCAATGAACTCAAGTCCCTAATAAAAGACAAAGGCTAACAGAATGGATGCAAAGAGAATCTGCCACATACTAAAAAAAAAAACAAACAAACACATCTCAAATCAAAGATAAGCATTACATAATATTAAAGCAATGGAAAAGATTTTCCAAGCAAGTGGATCTAAGAAACAAATGGTGTAGTCATTGTAATATCTAACAAAGTAAACTTTAAGACATAGTTAATCAAAAGAAACATGTAAGGACGCTTCATGCTCATCAAAAAAGTATTCATTAGGATGACCTTTCAATTCATAACATCTATACTCCTAATGCAAGGCTACCTGCGTTTGTAAAGGAAATGTTACTAAATCTTAAATAACATATCATCCCTCAGACATTGATAGAGATTTTAAAGCCCCACTCTCATCAAGGGTCAAGTCATTCAGACATAAACTAAACAGAGAAATACTAGAGTTAACAGATGTTAAGAATCAAATGGACCTAAAAGATATTTACAGAATATTTCATCTAAACACAAAGAATACACCTTTTCATTGATGAAGCCACATGGAGGCTCGACTATATCTTGTGATTAAATAAAAATAAACTATGACAAATCAAAATATGTAACATACAGTTATCTCAACATGTATTGGGAAAGTGAGAACATTAAGTGCGTAATACATGAGAAAACTTTGTGTCTGATTCAGCCAACTAGGTAAAGAAATATAAATCTTTCAAGGATACAAAATTGCAGAAGTTGATTCACCTCAAACATGCACACACACACACACACACACACACACACACACACACACACACACACACACACAGAGTGGGGGATGAAACATTGATAATAGTGAAGTTGATTCTGTCTTCCATTCCATAAATGTTTTCCTTTTAGTTTTTGAGAATATGTATAATTATATGACTCTTTATCTCCCTTTCTTCTTTTCAAATCCTCCCGTATGCCCCTCCTTCTCCTTCAAATTTATAACCGCATTTTTATTTATTGTTTTTACATACATGTGTGTATGTTACTAAGTACATAAATACAACCTGCTCAGTCTTTATGATGTTACTTTCATGTTTTCAGGGTGGCCACTTGGTACTGGACAACCAATTAGTGTGTTCATTCCTGGGGAAGACAGATTCTCCTATTATCAGCATTCCGTAGTTGTCCGCAGTTCTTTGTGTAAGGTTGAGGACTTGTGACCTTTCCTCATCTATGTTAGCATGCTTGTTGCTGTTTTTCAACTCATGTTTCTGTAGTCATATTGCTAAGGCTTTATCAGTATTACTTCTGACATTTCTGGTTGACATAGTCTCATAGTGTGCTAACTTTTCATCAGGCTGCCCTTCATGGACTTGATAGAATTGATAAATTTCTAGCGAAATTGACCACACTAAAGAAACTAAATACCATCAGGACTGAAGGACAGATTATTATGTTAAGTGTAGATCTAAAATTACAGATAACTCTTGTACCTCATTACTTAACATGGCAGTCTACCATGTCCTGATAACTCCTCTGAGCTTGGCACAAAGTTGAGGATTCCCTTTTCTTAGTAGTGCTTCCTTTCTCTGACCCATCTGGGGAGCCGAACCTCCAATCTTCAAACTCAGTAATGTCACATAGTCCTTGGCAAATTTACAAGGTCACCTTCTTTACAATAAGAACCTGCCCAACAAGTACCTGCAACTCTTGGGATACCTCTTCAAACAAATGAGGCATTTGCAGTAAATTAAGCTGCAGCTAATGATTTAACATTCACCTGGAAATCCCCTTCCCACTCTCCAAGGTTCATATATAGCCCTTTTCCAACCCAAATAAAGTGTATGCACACCAGGTGTTTTACTGAAGAACATAGGAGAGTTGTTTCATTGTGTCGTCTAAAAGTGCTGTAACACTAAAATCCTTGGTGAAGCCCTCCCCACCCCACGTTCACTCCCAGTTGGACTGGGATCCTCCACATCTCAGCTGTTCCAGCATGTGCTTCATCTGTGCAGTCCCATGTGCAATGGTACCTGGACACACTGAGGAAGGAAAAAACAGAGGACCCAGAATCACAGCTGATCTACAACATGTGATATCACAGATAACAAGGAAATACTACAGACGGCTCACTGAAAATACTGTAGGTCAGTTAAAGACAGAAAGCCCTCCAATGTAATAAGCTACCAAACTCTATTTAAAAACAAACAGGGGACTTAAATTGTCACTTATTTATTAATAAAGCATAATTTATAATTAAAACACTTAGGAACATAGCAATCTTGCGGGGTAAATGGGTTACTAAATATATACTTTCTTTTCTGTTACTGTGGGAATAAAAACAACTACTGCAATTTAAAGGAGAAAAAAAGTCAGTGTATGGGTCAGTTCAAGGGAATAGTCCATTCCCTCGGGGAACTTAAGGCAGCAGGAGCCAGAGGCAGTAGGTCAAGCGGCATGCACATTCTGAAGACAGAGAGAAACGAGTGTGTGCTGCTGCTCACATCCCTTTCTGCATGGATACAGTCAAGGATCCCTTCCAGGCAATGTTGCCACGACAGTGTGTGAATTTTTTTTTTTTTTATGTCAGTGAATTTAATCAAGATAACCACTCACAGGTATGTCCAGAGAACCTTCTCCTTGAGTTAGATTTTGTTTAATTAATGGTTACGCTTATTTACTGTGTCGAACATCTATAGAGCCCTATGGTTTCTATATCACTTTCAAAATACAGGAGAATGTACATTTCTCAGACACCCATAAAGCTGAACTGGAAATACATTATGCAAAAAACTAAATATAAAAATCTCTTATAAAAAAAATGCAGAATTCCCCAAAATAGAAAACAAGTTTTCCTGTGCATTAAGTTTACAATCTGCTCCTTATTACCTTCAATGTAGAAATTACAGTATTTAGTCCTAGTGAAACTAGACTCAGAAATAATCATTAGGAGTTCTGCATCAAACATTTCAAATTGTATTCACAGTATACATGCCTCACTCCCTCAGTGTCTTCAACAATAAAAATACAGATTAAAATTAGATAGATGACAATCATTATGTTGATACACATATTTAAAAGATACAAATATCTGCTGCAAATTAAATCTGCAGTTAATTATTACCTTGAGCTCTGTTTTGCTCAATAATATGCAAAATGTATTAAGCATATAAAAGATATATCATTGGCATTTTTCATAATGGTTTACCATTATTATATATTAGTCTATATTCCTCAATTTAATATATCAAATGTAAAACTTATACTTGTACAATTTTATTCAATTTCTGTCACTTATGCACAAAATATCACATATGGAGAATAAAGATCTACATTAATCAAGTTAAATGTTACAAACTTGGTGCATTAATTTTCTCACAGGTAATTCACCTTTATGAGGATTCTCATTATATTTTTCTCATTTATAAAAATAAGCTCATGATTATTAATGTAAAATTGTACAAAGCAATATGCTTACAATTTGGCAATTATACATATACAAATTAAATGGAAATTGAAAGACCATAATACTGTTACAAATATTTTCTTTAGGCCGGGCAGTGGTGGCGCACGCCTTTAATCCCAGCACTTGGGAGGCAGAGGCAGGTGGATTTCTGAGTTTGAGGCCAGCCTGGTCTACAGAGTGAGTTCCAGGACAACCAGGGCTACACAGAGAAACCCTGTCTCGAAAAACAAACAAACAAAAAAAAAAAACAAAAACATATTTTCTTTAAAAACAATAGAACCAAAGCAAAAAGTTCTATTAGTAAAGTAGAGATTGCATTTCCTGGAGAACACAAACATTATGTAAAAGTATAATTCATGACATCTTGTGAAGTAGTCAATCAGAGATGCTTCCAGTGTTGGAAAGAAATCCAAAGAAAAGACAAAAAAAAAAAAAAACTCTTCCATTTTTTTAATTGAACACTCCATTTTAGAAATGTATGACAAGAGGGCAGAAGCTATTTGAAATTTGACTGTGTTAACAGTGAGCTATAATCGTGGGGCTTTGTTTACTATTTTGCTGAATTATTTCCTTATGCGATCTTTTTGTTTATTACTCTGCTTAATTACTTTCTTGTGTGATCTCCTTGTTTACTACTTCACTTGATTATTTTGTCTTTGATCTAAGAACTGACTATGTGGTTTGAATGAACCTAGAATGATATAAAAGCAGACTGGGAAAGAATAAAGCTGCCTCGTCCTCAGTACAGGCTGGAGCCACGTAATGGAAAAAAAAAAGTTTTGAATTTAAATTTAAATCATTCTAGGTTATATAAATTTATGCTTGTTTGCACAAATTTACTGATAATCGATGACAATGTAGGAAAATTTACCTGTATTTAAGCTAAAAATACTATATGGAATCTTTTTTTACCATATTATTGTTGCAAAAACAAAACAGATTAACTTCAGGAATCATTGTTGAGCAAAATCAGTTTGTAAACAGCTGTCAAAAGAGTATCTGGAATCCTGTTATATCAAAGTATTCTTCTCCAAAAATACGAAGTATGAGGACCTGAATTTGATCCCATGTTTATACATGGTGGAAGGAGATAACAGACTCTTATAACTTAGCTTCTGATCTGCACAGATGTGTAATGGTTTTGCCTATGCATATGCACACACACATACACACACACACACACACACACACACACACACACACACAAATACACATATAAAATAAATAGACAAATGGATAGATAGATAGATAGACAGACAGACAAATAGATACTATGATCTTCATGGTAACACCTATAAAATTGGATTCCTATATTTTCCTTTTAATTTTGGTTATAGCTTTATAGATTTAATTCTCTAAAGATTAGTTTATTTAATATATAATTTTATTTATAAATTTATTTAGAATTACCAAAAGGTATTACAATTATAAGATTTATATTGATAGAGAGCATTAACAATAGTAATGTTTATTTAGTAATAATGTCCAATTTGCATTACTTTAAAAAGTCAATATTAAATAAAACCAATTTTGTTAATAATTTAATTTAATTTATTTAACATCTAAAAACTTTATTTTTTTCTGAATTACTTTCTGGAATCAATAGTCATTCTTAATTTAATGAATAGTTAAAATTATTTTATAGATATATATTATGGTTTTGTTATAAACAATACATTTTATACATTTTATACATATAAGAATTTTAATATCAGGTTGGTTGTTCTTGTGTAGCTGGTTACTGAAGATGTTGCATATTCATTGATAGTAGTCTTCTTTTATATTTACAAAAAGTTAGCATTTTTTTCTATTTCTCAGTGGTAGTTTCATCATAATGAATTCAGCTTGGTTTGTTTCTTAACATTTGTTTTATTTAAAGCAATATATTATTCTAACCTGGTTTTGGTAGTTTATCAGTACCGCCATTTAAACTAGAAATATAGCCAATGTATTTTAAATTATTTTATTTTTATTTTGACAATGACCAATTGATCTTTTTGCTGCAGCTATGATTCATTAATTATTGCACTTCACAATAACTATTAAGCATCTGGAATTCCATACTCATTGATCTTTTTTTGAAGTGACTAATGTTACTTTTTAAATCGTTTCATTTTAGTATATTTTATAGGTTCTTTTTGATTGTGCATTTCTGTGTGTTTGATGTGCTGGAGTATGCATGCGCTGCAGAACACAGGTAGCTCTCAGAGGGAAACCTCCAACTTGCTCACACTTATAAGAGCTCCAGACATGGAATTCACATCCCCAGATTTGAGGAGTAAGAGCTTTCATCTCCTGAATCATATTCTCAGCTCTAAAAATAGTATTTTACAGGAGGCACAATCTCACAGCAAAATCCCTGATCGTCTAACTCTTACAGTCTTTCTACCCCTCTTGAACAATGTTCCCAGAGCTTCAGGAATTGGAGTGTTTGGTAGAGGTATCCATTGGGACATCTCTACAACACTCCATGTTGATTTATTGTGGATTTCTGTAGTGGTCTTAGTATGTAGCAAAGAGAAATTTCCTCCATATAAATTGTTATTAGGGAAATGCTTCCCAGGAAAGAACACACCAATTGATTCTGCAGTGTGAAATGGCCAACCCTGAAAACATACAATTAACATTATGTGAAATAATTAGTTTATATTTAGAAGTATATATGTATATACTTTTAAATATATGTGTTTTACTTTGGGTTTTATTGATATGAGAAGACACCATGACTAAGACAATTCCTAAAAAGACAAATATTTAATTGGGGACGGCTTTCAGAATCACACAATTAGTCCATTATAATCATGGTGGAAGGCATGGCATCACGGTATTGTGCAGGCAGACATGGTACCTAAGGAGCCAAGAGTTCTACATGTTGGTCTGAAGGCAGCCAGGAGGAGCCTCTTATCCATTAGGGAGAGCCTGAACATTAGAGACCTCAAAAGTTACAAGACCACACCTGCTCCCCTAAGGCCACACTTCCTTATAGCACCACTCTCCATGGGCCAAACATTCAAACATATGACTCTATGTGGACCAAGCCTATGAAATCCATACTATTTCATTATAGGTGTGGAATAAAAACTAGTTGAAAGAAAGAAAGAAAGAAAGAGAGAGAGAGAGAGAGAGAGAGAGAGAGAGAGAGAGAGAGAAAGAAAGAAAGAAAGAAAGAAAGAAAGAAAGAAAGAAAGAAAGAAAGAAAGAAAGAAAGAAAGAAAGAAAGAAAACAAGGGGTGCTGAATTTGAAAGAAAGCTAAAAGCAGAAGGAAAGAGAAGAGAAAAATGCTGGAATTAAATTAGAATCTCAATTTTTTTAAATGATAAAAAAGAAAAATTTACAGTTCTTTTTAAGATTAAACATCTCTTACTTATATAATCTATCAATTTATTTATCTCTCTATGCATCACTTATCTTTGATTTATGTATAACAGAGAGAGAGAGAGAGAGAGAGAGAGAGAGAGAGAGAGAGAGAGAGTTGAAAACAGAGATATTGTGTAAATACTTTCTCTAAATTGAAACACTGGGCCCTGTAAAGAGAAATTAGAGTCCTCAAAATCTAAGGAAAATTACAAGCCTCAGGAAAATTAGAATGTTACCAAATTTAGAAGACCCAACCCCACCCTATCCATCTTAAGGTTCATAGTGATTCTAAACAATTTGACAACATGCTTCTAGGACATAGATTTTGTGAGTTGTTACCAATGCTGGTTGGGCATATGTGTGTCAACACTGCCTTTGAGTCAACCATGCACATGTAAGTAAATTTTCACCTTCATTTCATTAAAACAAAAACAAAAAAACAGTAGTGTAGTCATTGATCCAAGATAGACTTGGGCTCTTTTGTTTCTTTGATCTGTCATAACTGCCTAACTCCACCCAGTGGGCATTTATTCACATCTCAGTAGATAAAGTCACACAATAGGTTTCAAGCAGCTTTTGTTGGTGCCAAACCTTGTGTCATGTACAAACTAAGAATATTCATTTATATAATCAATTCAGAAATAGTTAAATGTTTGAAACATGTGGAGGAATTTTATTCCAGCATCATGGCTTCTCTGGCAAGGAATCACATCCAAAGACCTTCTATGTCTATATGATTCTACCAGAATGCAGACATGTCCTAGGTTACAGTATGAACTGGCTGGAACACAGACATGCACTTGACACTCATTGTTAATCCCAAACAGTGTAGGTCAAGTTAGTTTGTAAAAAGAAACAGCCATGTTTGAAACTGGCATCTAATTGAGAGGCAGACAAAGTGACAAGTCAGAGAAAGATTTGACAGAGTGAGTGAGGTGTAGAGGTCATTCAGGGACTGCAGATCAGTTGATTTCAGTGAGCTCAATGAAGTGAAACAATGCAGTAGAGTTCAACTGAGCTCAGTCAGTACAGTCAGTGCAGTGCAGTTGGTGGCATTCTGGGACAGTTTTTCCAAAAATAGCAATTCAGTGAGTAGCAAAGAAAAGCCAGTTTGAATCAGTCATCCTGGAGAACAGTTTTGAGCCAGAACAGCTGAACTGAACCAGCCAGGCTGAGATTTAGGAAGGAACTAGAAAGATAGTTACACCATATCTTACTACTTTTTCAGCAGTAAATCTCTGAGACAATTACATCTGGAAATAAAAAATACTTTTACAGAAATATAGGATTGAACTATCTCAACGCTATGTTAAAATATTTCCCACTTGAAAATATATTAAAATTGCCTTAGCTCTTAGAAAGGTAGAAATATCAGGTGTAAAATAAGTAATAATGTTTTTAATAGAAAAAATAAATCTTAACCTCACAAAATTTGTTTCACTGAAGACCAAACAAATCAATGAGTGGAAAGTGGAGAGGTGAATAAAGAACTTTATTAAAAATGTCAGTGTTGAACAAGACAAGCTCTCCCCTTTCAATGACCACTTATATCCTGCTCTGGAGGGAGGACCCTTCATGTAATTTTTCAAGGAAAGATGTTTGGGTCCCAGACAGGTGAACAACTCAGTTGTTCATAATAAATATATTAATCTGTAATGTGGGCAGGCCATATCTTATCCCATTAACATGTTCTGTTGTGTGCACATGTTTAATTCAGTGGATCTAGAGAAGCCATAGTCAATAGTCTCTGTGTGGACTAAAACCACCTGTGTCAGGTTTGCTCTGGCCAGTGCTTCTGGCAAGCACTCTTCCAGATATGATCTTTTTCCATAACAAAAGGCTCAAAAGTGCACCTGGGGGAAAGCTTCTGATTTTCTAGCTAGGTTTAATATGATGACACCTATAAATGACAGACTTCACTAGGAACTTTAAAAGAGAGTAGTTAGGAATAAGGAGAAACTTCTGAGAACTTGAGCATACAAGAGTGTGTTTGTGTGTAAGTTTAAGTTCCCTAATTTTCCTTACTCAAAGTTAATCCTGAACACACAACCATAACCAATATGAAATATCTAAATGATTAGTATAAAGATTTTTTATATAGCAGTTGGCCTATATGTGGCCATACAATGACACATATTGTTTTCAAGGGAAATAACAAATTGACCTTTCCAAATCTGTTCATTCAAGTGCTGGCATAACTCCTAATAGAGTCGTGGGCCCACTTTGCCCTCATCATCTGCTTTTCATCATCGTCAAGTTTATGGAACTGGGTGAATGGTGGAACAAGATCATGAGACCCATGACTTCAGCATAGTTACACCATATCTTTCCTTATTTAGTTAAAATCTCCTTCCAGATTCCAGTCTTCCTGTCCATAAAAGACTTAAAGTCTCAAGGTCCTTTATTACTCCTGCACTGGAACCCTCAGGGAGAAGAAGAAATCTTTTAGCTTACTGCACAAAGATTCCCCATAATGAGCAGCAACTTTGTCCTCAGAGTGAAGGGTGTTCCTGCTGCCTCAAATCTTCTGTCAGTTTTCTTCATAGACACCAACTAAAAGCCTCATGACAGCATTTTAAACAGAAAAGTGCTCCAGCAATGTTTAGCAAAACCATGATTTTCCCCAGGGGAAATATCCCTCTAAGCTAGAAAACAGACAGAACTAGCCCATTAACATTCATGGTGGCTGGGGGGCTTTTGTCACTTCATATAAACAGCAAGAGAGGATTGAAAGGGAGTAAAAAAAAATCAGACATTAAATGCTGATATTTATCCATTTAATGGTCATTCTATTGACTGTGCAGTAAATAAAATAGTAATACTGAACACAAGAAAGTCTATCTCAGAAATTAGTAAAAGTCCCACGTTATGTGGCCATTGAGCAAAGATACAGGGGTTATTAGCATACTCAGATGGCTAACTGGATTTAACATGCACCCAGATAACAATGGAGGTTGCCCCCTTGCATGGATGTTTATGGTATGACAGATACCAGTGAAGAGTGTCGTTTTTAAAATCGTATTATACTGATATTTGACTATTACGTCATTATTAAAGAAGCATTGTATCAATAAGGACTTTTTTCTACATGAACATATCTTTATTAATATCAGCATGAATGAGAGCTTCCACAGGAAAAGGGCTTTGTGGGTGAAATGGAAATCCTCACCTGCTATCTTCATTTCTATTTTGTTTTCCAAAAGTCAAGGAGGAAATGGAGAATTGATTTTTTGGCTTACTAAATAAAGTAGAAATTGGACTTTCTTGAGCATATTAAAAATTGGAAAAAACCTATATCTAAAGAATAGGAAGATGTTTGAAATAAAGTAACATCATGGACAACAGAAAGACTGTTTTAAAGTTTTTAGATACTGCTTTCTGGCTATGGAAGCATGTCATCAATCTGCTTGGAGTTTTTATTTTAGAAAACTTGCCAGCCTTAAATTGTCCAGTCTAAATTTAAAGTATAAATCTAACAATCTGTCACCAGTTGTATTTGTCAGTGTTATCTGGAGAGAGAAAACTAATAAGATTAGGTATACATGATAAAGATAGAACTAATAAGATTAGGTATACATGATAAAGATAGAACTAATAAGATTAGGTATACATGATAAAGATAGATAAAGATGGTGCATATAGAGGTATAAATATAAGCTATATAGCTATAGATAAAAATATTAGTAATATAAATGACATAAGAAACACACATATACATGTGTGTGTGTGTGTGTGTGTGTGTGTGTGTGTGTGTGTGTGTGTGTATGTGTGTGTGTGTGTGTGTATTGAACCATTGTAATCCCATTGGCATAGCTCATGGTTATTTTCAAAGGCCTTTAAACTAGGGAAACTGTTGGCTAAGTACTTCAAAACAAAGTCTGAGAAAATGGGCTATATTTGAAAGGTGATGTCTTCAGAAGATTGATAGTTATTTTTCCTGTCTTTATCATTTTGTTTGGCTTAGACCCTCAGCCTCTAGATGATGATATATAGATATACAGACTGGATATAAGTATATCTCCTTGGAAATTATGACTCACTGGCAAGCTACCTTATAACTACCCTCCATCACAATATCTGGAAATGATATTTTACCACATTTTCTTATTTGCCTCTCTGTTGCTTTATCAAATGCCAACGGTCTCAGTTACTGTTCTATTGCTGAGAGAAAACACCATGAGCAAGACAACTTATAAAATGAGACATTTAATAGGGGATTTGCTTACAGTTTCAGAAGCTTAGTTTGTGAACTAAGCTTCTTTCATGATAGGAAGCATAGAGGTAGACAGGCAGGCATGGTGTTGAGAAGCGACATTTTGATGGCATTTTGTAGGCAGCTAGCAGAACAGGTGAGACTGGGATTTTTAAGTGTGGACTTTTGGACCCTCAAAGACTATCACAGTGATACATCTCCTCTAACAAGGTCACAGCTATCCCCCAAAGATGTCATCCTTCCTAATTCTTACCAAACCTATCCACTAGCTGGAGAACAAACATTTAAATATATGAACCTATGGGATATTTTACTATTCAAACAAACATACTGACCAAAAGCAATTTAAAAGAGAAACAGTTTTGTTTGGATTACAGGTCTGTCACTGAGAGAAGCTAAAACAAAGCTGCAGGCAATAATTAAAACAGAGACTATGTAGGAACTCTGTTTGCTACCTTGGTTCCCCTGACTTGGACAGACATCATTCTTATGAAACCCAGCGTTCCTGCCTAGGGATGACACTACCCATATTGGTCTGGCTCATTCTACACCAACTAGTCATCAAGAAAACACTCTACATGCTGGGTACCAAAAAATCTCACCAAAGTAATTCCTTAATTGAGGTCCTGTTCCAAGGTGTGGCACGTTGACAACTGAAGCTAACTATGATGCCATCTATCTGGATTTCCCTTAAGCCAGTCTAATTAACACTAGATATTTTAAATCACACTAGCTTTCAGCAAGAATTGTAAATCTCAAAAGCCATTCCTTTTTTTTTTTTTTTTTTGAATTATCAGTAGGATTGTACCAAATATTACATCTTTGAGGAAGAGAAGCCACATAATTTATATAAGAACAGACTGGCTGACTGGTCAATATGGTGAGACAGATGACATTGCAAAGGTCCCTTATAAATACATCCAGTATTTTCTCTTCGTCTTATCACACTTAATATAAAGTCAAGTACTGTTCTACTTATGCTTGTATGAGTTAAAATATTTACAGATATCATATATGTAGGACTATGCTGTATTTGTCTTCTTGAAACTGCTTTATCGTGTTTTGCACAGTTTCAACATTCAGATTGGAAAGATCCTGAAAAGACCATGTGTTGGTACCAATCTGTGTCATTGGTGAAATATATTGGAAGCTTTGAGATGTGAGGCCCATTGCAGCTCTGATTACCCACACAATACTGCACAAGATTGGGTCTGACAGGACGGTGATTTCAAAACAGGAAGAAAACATTGAGCTCCGACAGTTCCTAAAAGTTTATATGAAGATAATAATTAACGAGGGTTGGGGAGACGTTTTTCCAGTGGTAGGGCCATACATCAGGTGTTGATATTCATGTGAACAACCTTAGTAAATCTCATTCTGTCATAAAAAATGTCCATAAAACTGGATGTATTAGTTGTGAAAAGAAAAGAGAATAAGAAGAGTAGGAGAAGGACATGAGAGGGTGAGGGTGCATATGTGATTAAAGTTTGTGTGCATGTATGAAAATATGATGAATATTTTACAGTATAATGAGGAGTTAGTTATATAACAAAGTTACAGTAACAAAACTTTTTCTTTAAAAAGAAGGCGCTCCAGTAGGATGAAATTAGGACTGGTGGTTGAGAGTTTCAAGAGACACTGGCACGCCTGGATTTTTATTCTCTTTTCTCCTCTCCCTTGATACTTTGTGTCCACTCCTCCTCTGCTTCCCTCTCACAGCACAGACACCAGGTTCTTTCCACTCCAAATTCCTTTTCTGATTGATTGTATAATGAGCCAAATGATGATGGAATTGAATTCAAAAAAGTGCCATACAAATTAAATATTTCTTTTTTAATAAACTATTTCATTTGTCAGAGTGACAAAATCAAGCCCAGCACTGATGAAACACTGAAGGGACATGAATGTAGATGTCTCTCCCAGATAAGTAAGTTTTGATCAATAGCCTGAAATGAGGCTATTAGATCACTTCTAATATTATAACAGCTCTCTTTTTTTCCCTGTGGAGGTTTCACTATTCATTAATTAATTTATCTATTTATTTATACCCTTCAATCATATGCAAGTGTTCTACTTTCTCCACATACGCCTCCAGTTTTAAACAATAGCAACCACACTAATGAGACAATATGCCATTGTACATTTAGATTTGCATTACCTAAAGAATAGCAAGAAGAATAATATCAGTAACTCTGGTGTATTCTTGCTGGCTAGTCACATATTTTTGCTCTTTTTTTTTTTTTAAGTAATGTCTGTTCAAGTTCTTAAAATGTATTGTTGAATTATTCTAATGGACTTTGGATATCAGCCATCTGTCAGACAAGTGGTTGGAACATATTTTCTTCCATTCTGCATGTGCTCTTTTAACTCCATTGATTGTTTCTTTGGTGGTGAAATAACTTTGGATTTGGTGTATTCTCACTTGTCTATTTTATATTTTTAATTTTCTTGCTTGTACATTGATCTTCTATGAGTGAAACTATTGAGTGGATCAATGTTAAGACTCTTTCCTGTTCTATTTCAGGAACTTTATAGTTTAATATCTTGTATCTTCAAACCATTTTGAATTGATTTTTATGTATCATACAGGGTAAAGCTTCATTCCTTTGCATGTGACTATCCAGTTTCCCTGTATTATTACTAAGAAACTCATCTTTCTCCCACTGTGAATTCCTGGCACCATTATCAAAGATCAGATCACCTCATTTGCATGTAGTTACTGCTTGGGTCAGTATCCCATTGTGCATCTCTATAGTCTTCATTTTATGCCAGAATCACACTGCTTCAGGTTCCATCACATCTGTCAGAAAAACAGCAAACTCAGTATATTAAGATTAAACATAGTCTCAGGTCTTCTGTGGCTATCTTGGGTTTTTCAGGGAAGCTAAGGACAGAAATTGTTCAGAAATTTCAATTATGGAACACTTGAAGTTTTACTAGAGACTGGAGGCCCCAGGGAGTTTAAAGGTCCGATGGGGTGGGGTGGGGCAGGAGGGATGTATGGGATTGTTGAACAATCGGAGGGTGGACTGGGAGGGGAATAAAATCTGGATTATAAATAGATAAGTAAATAAATAAATAAATAAAAGATTTTTAAAAGGGAACATTTTGATCAACTTGGAAAAAAGAAAGCATCTATATTTAAAATGTGAAGATGTGTAATTAGGTTTTCTTTCGCTTAGAATTTGTGTGTGTGTGTGTGTGTGTGTGTGTGTGTGTGTGTGTGTGTGTGTGTATGTGTGTCTGTGTATGTTCTTGTGAGTGTGTGTGCGTTCTGGTAGTAAAACAGAAGACAAGGAAGACAAAAAGGTGGATGAGGAGAAAAAGAAGAGAACAGGAAGAAAAAGAAAAGAAAGATGAGAAGAAAGATGAGAAATACAATAAATCTTTATAAATTAATAGCTGATAAATAGGTTGATGACCATGAATTTAGTAATGTTATCACAAATATTTATGTCCAAAATTTTCATATTGTAAACATAAATTATGATCAAAAATACTTCCATATTTGCTTGAAAAATAAAAAGTTGAGGGCCAGAGAAATACTTCAATGGCTGAGTGTACATTCTTCTTCCAGAGGACATGGATTCCATTACTAGTACCCACAACAAGCAGCAGCTTACAACTGTCTATATGCCCTGCTCCAGGAGAGACTACATGTGATTGTGTCCTTCTTGGGTACCTATGCAGCACATGTATAGCAAATATACATGCACACGCCCACACACACATTAATACATAATGAAAAATAAAAAGTAAATATTTAAAAAATAAATTAAATCACCATAATATAGTCCAGCAATGAAACATCTGGAGGACATATAGAAGGCTATAGGTTCAATTCCTGGTACTGCACAGATACAAAAGTTAAAAGTTATCAAAACTTTTCAACATTCTGTTTCAGTTCAATTCAATCTATTATTACAATAATTGTCAATGGAGCTTCCGTGTTTTATTTATTGTGCAATACTTTCTTTTGCCACTGAGAAGAAATAAACCACTGACAATTTTCCATTAGTGATAAAGTTGGAAAGAAATTTGTAATATAATGTTGATAGTAAGTGATTTATAGGCTATACCGTGATGGACCCATTTTCAATTCATCCACAATAAAACGTTCTACATAAAATGGTTCATTTTAACTTTTTTGTTTGTTTTCATTTTGTTTGTTTACTTCATCATTCACATAACTGCTATAGAAGATTGCTGGTCACTATTAAACTCTATAAACCATTTATCACAAGCTTTACTGATAATACAGTGCTCTTTTCTTATACATTCCTCATACTGCAAGTTTCTCACTGATCATTTGACTTCTGTGTGACTGTACTAAGTATGAGACAAGATATAGAATATTTGTACATGCCTCTGTTGAGTTAGAAAAAGATAATGCTTGATCGGTAATATACATGGGCAAAAATAAAGATCCCCACAGCCCTTCCTGTGTGACATCCTTAAGTATGCCCAGGCTTCTGTGGCCCAAGTATCTCATAGATTTTTATTATGTATTTCTCCAATAGGATAAAAATATTAATGACAAATTGATGGAGAAAATTTCATAATCTAGTGTCATGAGATCAGAGTGACATCAAACTTCATGATGTCACCACGGAAAAGGTATAATTTAGAAAAGATTTATTGTTTTTCTAGTATTCAATATAGCACATGGATTGTAATTTTAGTCTTCATGATGATGTGCTAATCTAGAAAATTCAAATCGTCAACAAATATTCCCAAGCTTTCCTCCATCTCCCCTTTTCTGACCCCAGTTCTTCCTTCTGTAGCCACTCACTCAATCTGTACATTTCTCAATTCCAACAATAAGTTCAAGATCTCTAGTATAGAGTCATCCATTGGTGCCAGTACACGAACAGCATTGTACTGTCCAATTAAGACATACGATACAGTAATTCTACTTTGGAACTCCAGCCTTGCTCTGACCTTTCTATAGCACTAATCCCAAGAGAGAAGAAGACATTCAGCTGGCAGAGGCAACCAGATTATTTCAGTTTACAGTACTAATTTTGAGCAATTACTGTGATTAATGTTTTTAAAACAAAATTGTGAGGTTTCCCCAATGACTAGATCTGAATTGCTTATCTTATAATAGTGCAGTGCTATTATATTAATATGAAATGTAATAAGAAAAGTAAAAAAGCAAAGAAAGCCAAAACATAAGTTGAGCACAAAAACTTTGCTTTAAAATTCATTACCTCACTACAGTAAAATTTACTATATTGGAATGTAGGTAAGGCTATTTGAGAATTTATATTTCTCTACAATTTCCTGAGGCTTAACCTCTATTTCCATATTTAAAACTTTGAAAGAAAAAGATCTCTCATCCATTATACAAGTACATATTTATAGATTAAGACAGCTAGAGCAGGGTTATTATGAAATAAGATATATCTTAATAGATCTGTGATAATCATAGACACTAAAGAATGAAGGGCATTTCTTCTGTGAATTATTTTGCATTAATAAAATTCAAGATATTTGAACTTAATACAAGTTCATCAATGTGGTACTTTGTAAATTAATTAAATATTCTAAATTAATGAACTTCTTACACAAATTCCTGTAGGTATATGAAGACTTTCAAAACCTGTGATTAGCTTGAAGAATTTGTGGGAAATTTTTCAGAAAAACAAATATATAAAAACAAACAAAGAAAACTGGTCTGTCCAGAAACCCAATAAAAGCATCCATGAAAGACATTTCCTGTTTACTCTGTCATGCATACACTACTTTTGCTTCATAAATTAAGTAAAACAAAAAATGTTCATCTAGTTCAAATCATTTTATGGAAAATTTCCCTGAGGTTTAAAAATATTTAATTCAACAAACAAATGGACATATTGGTGATACCACTTTACATATAAGCCCAGACTAAGAGAATGGTAGCATATGCCTGTAAGCTCAGCATTTGAAAGGCTTAGATAAGCAGATCATGAGTTCATGTCTAGAAAAACATTTTGAGTCTTTCACTCTTTACTATACATTTATGAACGGCAAATGTGACATTTAAAATAGAATGCTTTGTATTTTATATAAATTTAGAAATCAAATATAAGATAAAGTTTGTAAAAATAAGTAAACTTTAAGGACATGTGGATGAGGAATAACAGTTGATTTGCAGTCTTCACTACTTTCCACTAATTATTTTTAAAAACCTACCTTAATTTGGAGGCAGAACGCCACTACAAGAAAAGATGCGTGGGATGAAACGACCATGTCCAGCTCCTAGATTATGATCTTGATGAACATTTCTCATCAAACAATAATGGGAATAAAAATATAAACACAAAACCAAAGCATGCCTCCCTGAAGGAAAGGATGGTATTTGTTGAAGGCAAAGTCTTTGTTGGAGCCTCCTAAAGAATAATGCTTTCACTATCTTCAAAAACATATTTTCTTTAATAAATTTTTAGTAATCTTTTAGAAATTTCAAATATGCATATAACATACTTTGACGTTTTTCGCTCTTTCTTCTCTCTAATTCTCCCCATCTTGATTTAATCCCCCATTTCATTCAGTATTGTTTATATATGCTTGTGCAAGAACGTATATGTGTAATTTTTATTAAAATACAAGTATATCACGTTCCTCTTTCCCTTCTCTTCCTCTAGTCTCTCTCAGGAACTGCCTTTCAACTGTCTCAATACCCCATCTCCCACACTCTAATAGTCTCCTTCTTTTTGATTGTACAAGTCTATACATATAACCCAGTGAGTTCATTTTTATTGTTTTTATATATTTGATTTCAAGGCTGACCACTTTGCATTTTATAGCCATTAAGAGAACTCATCACTGGGAGAGGCTAGTTCTTT
Source organism: Uromys caudimaculatus (assembly GCA_028551405.1). Classification (NCBI taxonomy): domain Eukaryota; kingdom Metazoa; phylum Chordata; class Mammalia; order Rodentia; family Muridae; genus Uromys; species Uromys caudimaculatus. The sequence goes on along the minus strand of CM052718.1, from coordinate 48,033,645 downwards.
CTCACCTTTCACTCATTAGTTGCCTGTTTTTCATTGTGTAGGTGTGAAGACCCATGAAAATGTCACCTATCAACGATAACATCATATTTATCTTGCCATCGTTCTTGTCTTGGTTGTACAGCCATTTCTTGAAACACTGTTCCTCAGACTTCCTGGTATCTTGGTTCCGCCTATCTTTCTGTGCCTAATGACTCAGGATAAAAGGAAAGGCTGACTATTGGCATTTCAATGTTTGGTTGTAAAAATAGACCAAGTGAAAAAATGAGTACATATATAAAACGTTCTAAAATGAATATTGTGATATAGGTATTAAAAAGGATACTAATAAATCACTTGACCCAAATTTATTTTATCCTAGAGTATACTAAGATTCATGTTTATTAAAATTATCAATATTTTCAATAATTATAGTGATTATAATGAGAAATGTCATTCATAGGTTCTAGGACTTAAAATCTCGGTCCACAATTGATGGCACAGTTTTGAGAGAGTTGGGCTATTTGAGGTAAAGATGCCACCACGGATCATCTTATAAGTTTCAAAGTCTCTTCCCACTCTCAGGACTGTCTCTTGAACAAGTACTTGGTGCTTGTGGCAAATCAAAATGCCTCAAGGTGTAGGCGTTCAGCATCCAGTTCCACCTGTCATTCCTATCTATTTCATCTGCCTTAGATTCTTACCATCTGGAATTATAAGTTAAAATAAACTATTAATTCTGTTGGTTGCTTTGGTGATGGTATTTTATCACATCCACAAATAGTAACCGATGCAATTTTTATCAATATCACCTAATTTGCTTCTAAATAAAATCGTACAAAGCATAGTATCAGTGATATTCACATATTAGTAAATTATTTATTATTTTCTCAAACTTTGAAAATGGCATTACCTAAATAATGGGGACAAACATCTTTTCAGATATGATAGAATTTAATATTGGCTTTGAATAAGATTACAAAGGTCTTATGCAGGTTAATAATGTAAAAATCTCCTTAATCTACTAAGGGATATTAATCTTACAAAATTTATTCTATGAATATTTGTGTATTTTTATATATTTTTATATTTATAATTTGATAAAGCTCATCTTATGCTTCTATCAAATATAATGAAAACTAGAATTCATGCTGGATTCTATAGCATTGAAAAAAATATATAATTTATCCAGAAATATTCTAATAAATTTGGAAATATTTTCACTTTTATGTATATTTTCTAGGGTAAAATTCTATTTAATATTTATAAATGTTAATACACATACACACACACTATATATATATATGTATATATATATATATAATTTTGTGATCATATATATATAACTCATAATGACATCTACAGGAACATTTTGAAACTTATGGGCAACAAAAAGTTATGTAAATAAAATTTTAGTTTATCTTTATTAACTTGCATAGAGAAGTACAATAGAAAAATTAATGCAGTATCACAAATTTATAAAAACTCATTAGTCCAATATTCTATGGGGAGATTTGAAGATAAAAGCAGCTTCAAGAAGAAAAGCTACAATAAAACTCTTTCTCAGTTATAGCAAACAATTTCAATAGAAATGAAACATAAAATTGTTATTTTATATTACATTATATACATTTTAAAAATAAGTACTGTTTCTTTGGAAATGAAGTGCTTGCAGTATACTGGAAAGCTATGCAAAGTTCTAATAAAAACATTATGGATGTCAAATTGAACAAAATTAAAGTTGTTTTGGCCAATTAGTGTAAGAGATTACTTTCTAGAATTGCCCAGGTTACTTGTTCTCTCTTGCATACATTGGGGGATAATAAAATTACACTTTCTTTATGAAATTATTGTTCAGAATAAGTAGGCACTGCCTGTAAATGTACACCCAAATGTCAAAAAATATGTCATCAATTAATATTAGCCATTGTTTTTACAAGGGAGGAGAATTAATAACAGCTCTTATGCTTTCCTACTTCCTATATGACTGTTTACTTCAATAGGAAGAATGTACAGAAATTTACTAAGCATTTTTATCTAAAGGGAAAAGAATGGATAATGGGACAATTATAGGACATTAGACTTAATTATGGACTTTCGGAAGGGAATTCATTTCTAGATAACCATCTTCATATGTTGCCATGGAACAGATCAATGCTCCCTAAATATTTAACACCATTAACCTACATTATCATAAATACCTTATACTTGCCAAAGCCTGTTTCAGTGCAATAAAATAAGTTATCAAAACTCAATCCAAAGAAGGAAAGTATCAGTTAATTTTAACACTGAATGAACCTTTGATTAAGCTTACTGTACTGTGGAGTGCTTCCCTTCCTTCTGTTATAAACAAAAGAAGAATTCTCAAAGTCCTGGCAAAATGTGACAGTAGCTTGATAATACTGGGATAATTTTTCTGCAGCTCTCTTCCATGTGTTTCTCCAGTTAATGAGAAACAAGCTCTGGTCCTTGTGACTTGAAGCACCAGGATCAGAAACAAAGGCAATTGCCTTGCTCAGTTTGTTTAAGAATCTGTGCTGATAAACATTCATAAAATATTTTAATGGTGTATAACACATAGTGGTGAGTTTCATAATGACATTGTCACTCAGGTACAGAATGTCACCTGGCCATACTCACTCACTCATTCTGCTTTCATTTTCCTTCCCCTTCCTGCTGGTCTCTTCTGTGAGAGAGATGATCTTGACTGTACTTTCTCATCATGTATATGATACAAAGCCATATATATATATATATATATATATATATATATATATATATATATATTATATATAAAGATAGAATCATATAGGTTAGCATGTTAAGAAAGCCCATGATAATTGTCTTTTTTACATTTACAGAACCACATATCTGCTATAAGCTTTTCTGTAAGCAGCATTAATATTTATTCATTCCTAAAATGTTTGTTCTTTTTGTGAAACTATTAAATGTGATTATTAAAGTGACATCAAGTACACTAGAATAACCAGGTTTTCTTATTGTATGTTTACACATAGTGAATTATGGAAATCTTATAGTATTAATTTATTATATTTATAACACTATACTTGAAAATACATAAATTTCATTTATTTTTTTAAATCTAAATTTAATTCCTTTTTGTTTATGGAGTACAATCAGAATTCAAACTGATTCTTTCCCATTGTGAATGCACCTTGCCAAATACCATTTGCTGGCAAGGTTTTTTGCAATATCACAGAACTTTCAACTTTGTTCACTATTTTTAAGAGTGTAAATGGTACAATTTGTTCAGAACACAAAACAGAGAAGAAGCCTCAAGGTACCGAACTAGTGTGGACTCAGCATTCTCATGTCTAGGAAAGTATCTAAAAGAATTTAAACCAAGACCTCAGAAGTTGTAATCATTCCCTTGTTTAGCTGCATTATTTTCAATGGTAGGCATGCTGGTTAAGATTTAGGCAATTTTCTTATGTTCACCCAAAGAAGCTATCAATCCTGTATAGCTCCAATTCTTAGAATTCATCACCCTCTTCTGATCTCTGCAATTATTAGGCATGCACGTAACATACATACATTCATGCAGTAAAACACTCATACACATAAAATAAAGTAAATAAACATATTTTAAATTATCCTTTCTACTCATAAAATCTGGTAAGTTAATTAGAACTCACTTGTTCTTAGTATTGAATATATAACATGAGGACAAATGAGAAGTCTTTTGACAGGGGAGAATATTAAAAATGGCTAGCTCTGGGAGAGGTTTACTTTTGGAGTCTTTACCTAACTTCTGAATTAATTTATATTACTAAAGGATATGGCAACTGAATATACTACATAGATTACCAACTCAGAAATCAAATGATCCAAGTAGGATTTTCTCTACAAGTCCACTTACCACCTTTAAGTGCTTTGCAAGTCACAGTAACCTTAGTCAGAATAATTGTCGTTAGGTGGCACAATACCTAGCCCCCAGTATAAATGGCTTTACATAATAAATTTTATATGCAAAGTACAGTATGGTCAGCTGGTTCCTACTAAGCATGTTATTGTTAATCAGAGCCTATGTAGTTAGATGATTTTAGCTGTCTTTAAGGTCCAACGAGGAGAACAAAATATAATTAATTCTAACATGATCTAAAATTTTCCCATTTTCACTGATAAGAACTACATAGCAGATTTAGCCTAAATTCATACAAGCAGATAGAAAATCAAGTATTCTTTTTGCATAAGAAAAAATATGAAATAATGAATTGAAATATGAAATAATGAATAATGAACAGACTATTGTTATCTTACATCTTTAGCCTTAGTTTTCCCTTTTATACAGATTTAATACTATGTTTACACAGTTGTTTGTAGGATTATATAGAATGATGAACTTCGTCATTTATACTTCAGTATTTAAAGGAGTAAGTTTCGCCTTGAGAATAACTCAAATTAATTTTTTTTCATGTGTAAGTAGTGAAACTAAGTAGGCAAAGCACACATCCCTGTAATCACAGCTACACTGGAGGCCGAAGAAGGACATTATTATTTTGACATCTACTTAAGCTGTGCAGTAAGTTCACAACTTTGCTGCAAAGCATTTCTATTTAGAAAATATAGAAATAAAAGTAAAATATTCAGAATTTAATTCAAGAGATGGAATACTTGTCTAATATTAGCTTCAATCTCCAGAAAAAGAAGCAAATTAAAATGGAGGAAAAATTAAAAACAAAAAATTAACAAAACTCACTAAAAAGAAAATACTTACGTTATAGAATTTGGGAAAAAGGTGATCAGATTTAGCTACTGTAGCAGGAAAATAATAAAAATGAAAGCCAACTCGTTCCTGTGCTCAGGCCAGCAACCAGTGGGCCACAGCAGATCTCCCACAGGGTGATCTCACTCTCTCAGCCCGCCAACTCTCCAGAGCTGAGTCCTTTGGCGATCTCTGCCGCCAGGCCTACACAATAACTGTCTGCCCCACAATCAGCCATCTCAACACCCAATTACCCAGTAGAATTAAAACACTTAATCAGATTTATGTATCAATAAAAACACAATTTACAAGATGCCAATACAATAATTTCAGAGCCAAATGATAATGATAAAAGGTGCCCTCCTAGATTAGACAACTTATTCCAAACTTCTAACCTTTATAATAACATAACCATCACTGGCGCTGTGCCAGTTCACTTCTGCTGCCATCTTCCTTCCCGTCTCCTCCAAAACCTCTCTCCTGTGAAACTCTTAGCTCCACCTCCCTGTTCCCTGTACAATCACAAGGTTCCTATTGCCTAATGTAATTGGACAGGGAAAATCCTGCAACATATCACCCTTTCTGTTTAATTAAATAAAAAATTTTTATCTCAAGATATAAATTGAGCACAACTATTACCATATTGTAAATTATAAAGTACAAGATAGACCTAACACCCAGTCCATCATTTTTGTCATTAAGATAGAACATTGTTATCTATCCTAAATTAAAAGACTTTGATTAGACCCTGACTTATGTCCTGGCTTTAGATTGTATGCCATCTGAAAACCATCCTCTCAAATCTGTTGGCCATGAGACTATAGGAAGTTTTTCAACCCCATCAGAAATCCAAGAATGACTAACATTATCTGAAGATATAGGAAGCCCAACACAGCTTCCAGAACTGAGACAAGTTATAGAGACAGCTGCCTACCTATATAGCCCCAGTAAGTCAGGAAGTTGGAGCATCTGTCTTCAGCCTTCTGACCCAGAATTATCTGACAGACCTTTGAGAAACAGGAATTACTAAGGATGAGCCTATTCTGTCTCATCAGAACTAAGCTGTTCTAACCTGTAAATTGTGTCCTTTCAAGAACAGTACTGGTCTGCAGAAGAGATTGACAATTTTCTGCCCAGTGGCGAGCTGGCCACAAAGTACAGCCTCACCTGGAGGTAAGATGCTCAGCTGCTTCCTTGAATCCACAAATGGGAAGCTGTTAGGAGCAGATTTGTATCAACCACAAGTGGATAAATAACATTAAATGTCACATTCTGTGGATTTCTGATGTTTTTGAAAGCCAACTATCTCTGAAAAGTAATCTGGACTGTTGTCTGGTAATTACTCTCAGCTATTTCTAATTAAATTCTTGAAAACACCCTAACAATAATCTCAGAGCCGTGAATTTGCTATTTGGATCTTAACAGGCTTCAATATCTCAGATCAGTTTATAATAACAGTTACAGAAGGACTGGGTCTAAGCCCTGTACTTTTAAAATATTTGTATCAATAGATGAAATTTATACCAATTGAAAACCTTGATTTTGCATCAGAATAAATTCTGTATCAAAATAAAGATTATGACTTCAACTTAGTAACAAATATAAGTATTTCTATCAATAGAGATTATGGCTATACAATCAATTGTAGCTATTTCCTCGCTGTTCCAATTATGATCATTTCTAAATTCCCTAGAAAGACAACCTATAATAACCACCACCAGCCCCAAAGTCCAGGGAACTGGGACGATGGCTCTCCATAACTTCTTCAAGTTGAATATGGGCATTGAGATCTTTTTGAAGGGGAAGGGGGAAGGGGAGGGAAAATAGAGGAGTTGGTTGGTCTTAAGAAGGGCACACCAATGATTATTTAAGTCTCTGATAGTTGTGTCCTGACTGGATCTGGCTGAAAGTCCAAGACATCAGGAATTCAAACAGGTCAGTTCAGTATGTCTGACAAGGAGACTCATCAAGGCTGTGTATTCTGTAATATACAAATCTCAAAACAAAATTTTAGCATCATCAAGATAACTTTTTTGTTTGATTCTCTGGAATCTAGTTCTCTGGGGGTCTCCCTCTATCAAACCTTATCCATATTACTCTGGAAGGTGTATAGACACTAATCATTTTTTCTAAAAATGCAAAGACAAAACCTTTTACCCACAAATAGCATATCCTTGAGCCAGTAACCAGAAAAACCTTTATATTGACCTCTCTCCCAGAGGAATAATATAACCACAAAACTCATAATCACACCCATTTTTAAAGTTAAAATAATTGATTCACACTTTTATCTATACCTGCTTATAAGCAGGCAGCTAGTCAAAGCAGGATTTAAACCCAGAATTCCCATGGAGCCCACATTACACAGAATTTAAGTATCCTGTAAGACATAATAGAGCAATATATCTTTATACCATTTTTCTGTTCGGCGCTCTGCCTAGAGCAGCCATCTTGTTATACCAATTATCTATTGATCTTGTTACCTGGAGTCACAGACAATATTAATTAATACCTGATCAAAGCAGGCAATGATTATCACTGTACTCTCTACTCTGGAGTCAATGACTAATTTTCCCTATCCTAGTTCAAATTAAAACAATCTAAAGCAAATGAAGTAAACTAAAATACTGTATGTGGCTATACTTAGGCCTTCCTATTTTTCCAAGCAGAAAGAAACACTCAAGATTCCCATGAACCCATGTTAGACAGAATATGAGTATCCTGTGGCTGAATAACCAACCTTATACCATCTTTCTGTTCGGTTCTCTGCCTAGAGCAGCCATCTTGTTATACCAATTATCTGTTGATCTCTCTACGAAGAGCCACAGACATTAATAATTAATACCTGATCAAAGCAGGCAAATACTATCACTGCACTCTCTACTCTGGAGTCAGTGACTAATTTTCCCTATCTTAGTTCCAAATTGGAGGCAAAATTCCCCACATGATTCAGACAGAATCTGTATATAACTCTTTCCTAAAGGCCAATAATCCCAATATTATAAATTCACAGTTCAATCAATCTCTTCCCTAAGGAGTAGGCAACTTCATTCTTTTTTTTTTTTTTTCCTCTCAGACCAGCCTGTATTCTCCCACAGCAGAGGACCTCAGCACTGCTAACAGTTTTTTTGTTTCAAAGTTCCCGGGCTTGAGTCCACTTGACTCGCCCCAGCTACTCAAGAAAAAATAAAACTAATTCTCAGGCTAATAATTTTAATTTCTAATGGATCCGTGCCCAGCCCCACTTTGGGCACCACCTATAGCGGGAAAATAATAAAAATGAAAGCCCTCTCATTCCTGTGCTCAGTCCAGCAACCAGTGGGCCACAGCAGATCTCCTGTCTCAGCCCACCAACTCTCTGGAGCTGAGTCCCTTGGCAGATCTCTGCCAGCCAGGCTTACACAATAACTGCCTGACCCACAGTCAGTCATCTCAACACCCAATTACCTGGTAGAATTAAAATTCTTAAGCATATAGATAACCAATCCGATTTATGTATCAATAAAAAGACAATTTACAAGATGCCAATACAATAATTTCAGAGCCAAATGATAATGATAAAAGCTGCCCACCTAGATTAGACAACTTATTCCAAACTTCTAACCTTCATGATAACATAACCATGGGTGACGCTATGCCAGTTCACGTCTGTTGCCATCTTCCTTCCCTTCTCCTCCAAAACCTCTTTCCTGTGCAACTGTAGCTCCGCCTCCCTGTTCCCTGTACAATCACAGGACTCCTGTTGCCCTAATGAAATCGGACAGGGAAAATCCTGAAACAAGCTACTAATAAATATTTTTAGTTAAAAGTCCTTTGAAGTAAGTATAAAAGGTTAATTTATTATTACCTTGTTATATTCACAAACTGCAATTGTATTAATTTTTAAATAGTTTCTATCTGGAAGAGATTGAAGTAAATTTATTTTTAAAATTTCTTTATTAACTATGATTAAAACTTACAATTACAGAGAGTAAGAAGGAAATATTCCTGCATATTCTTTCTATATTATATAATCACAAATCAATTAAAATGTTTTCTTATCCTACTAATTATATTTCATTGGTAAATTCTACAATGAGACACAATTATACTTCATATTCACAAACAAAACAAAGTTAGATTAGAACTGACAACTGGGAATTCATTACATTAAAAAAGAATGAGAACAGCTATCTGAATTTTCTGTAATTGATTTTTCCATAATCTTATAAATAAACAACCAAGAGTAATTGTTTTATTGTACAAAAATGACAGTTTCATAGATATTAAATAACAATAGCCAATAGCATTTTATTGATCCTTACTTTATGTTTGTGTGCATTTTCCATGTTTGAAATCATGTTCGTTGAAGTTTGTCTTGGTGATAACAATCCTGATAAACCAAAGCTGTCTTCCCATCTATCTCTCTTCTTCAATCATCAAGCATTCCCCATGTCTAATATTTAGCTGCCGGTGGGCTGTGAGTACTATGCTCATTGTTCACGTTCTCTGAGTGTTTTAGTAATTATGGGATAATTAAGAATAGTGTTTTAAAATTATAAAATTAAAAGATAATGAAGGATTTTTGACATTTGGGCTGTCATTTGTTACAGTGAAACATTCTTCCCTCTGTCTACAGTTCAACTGAATAGACATGAGTCTCCCAATGCAGACATTCCTCAATTTGTAGTAGAATTATGTTCTCAATTGAAAATATTTGGATAAGAAAATATAATAAATATAAATTAAAAACATTACAGCTTAGCCAACTCTACAAAGTTAAATGACAGAATTCTTTTAAAAGATTGAACTGAATAGGAGATATCTCCTTTTTAAATCAGAGAATATTTCACAAAGATAAACTGTGACAATGGTGTTTTCAAACAAGAGTAACACACACAAACATTGAGCAACTTATTTTATAAAGTATTCAACATCTCGGTAATTAAATAAAGGCTTGGTTATGGCCTATCATAAGGTACTGGGCATTTATCCTGGTAATAATGCAGCTGGCTTGGAGTTTCCAATTACCCATCCCTATCATATCATATATCTTTAGGTAGGAAAGAATCTAAACTCCCAAGTTCTGAGAATGAAATCTACTATATGTATATTCCCTTCACATCATTGTAAGTTAAAAGGAAAAAGAAACTACACTTGTGATAAATTATGGACTATTTGTTTTTATTATACTGTTATTGAAATAAAACATAGCAAGAGATTTTGATAATAATAGTTTCATAAATATTGCTGGATTTAGTTGATAGGTAGCTGATAGGTTAATTTTTGTTTCTTTTGCATCCCAATCATAAACACAGAAAACAGGAAGTACTGAATGTGTAAAATGTTGAGTTCTCTGAGTGAAATTGAGTTTCTTGCTCAAAGATTAAGTTTCTGCTCTAACATGCCACACAAATTTTAGGCATAAGCATAGAAACAACTCTACAGGAAGAGAAGACATCTATAAAACAGGAGCTTAATATCTATTTCATGATCTATGTGATATTCAATTAGTTTAGGGATTAGTAATAAAAGAGTATGGTCAATGAACTGTCAGAGTATTGGTAATTCCCTTTTAAATTGGTGTACACCTAGGTTTGCAGAAGTATTTTAGTGCTATGCACTGGTAGTTCCTCTGTCTAATTTAATAGCAATGCTGCATGTTGGAGATTTTTTTCTTTAAATTATTTCAAATTTCACAGTGGAAGACAAGTGGAAATTCTGAAGCCAGATTTCTGTAACTTTATGCACTGGCCATTTTTGAGTATATTTAGAGCAGTGGCTCCAGACAGCTTTCCAACCCTCTTTATATATTCGTCAGTATTACTCATATTTCAGACTCCTTTAAACTTTCCCATTATTACCCTTTCTGAAGCATTATATATTATCATGGAAAAGTATATAAATCAAAACATTAGGAAATAATTAATGACAAGTATTTTCAATAATTAGCTGTGTATTTTGTCTTTTTCATTATTTTCTTAATGTAACAGAATTAGGTATCTCACAGAATATTGTTAAACTTAAGACAATAAGGATTGTAAGAGATACTTATTATGATACTAAAATAAAATGTCATACAAATTTAGATAATATTTTTTTCTTTCTCCTTTTGTTTTTCCTTGTCATTTCAAGAAATCTGAAAAAGTAAAAACAGGAGAGGAGAATAATAAATCCTGTAATACTAAGTTATAGCTAAGTAGGAGTAGTAAGATCTGATCCACTATTATCATGGCAAAGTGATTATTGATCACATTAATATAATATCTCAAATGCAGGAAGATATTTCAGTGTTTAACTAGAATAAGGAATGTTTGGTAAAATTGTCTTATGTAGCTTGATTTAGATATTACACATCGTCTCTAAATATTGAAACATTTCATTGTATCAGATTAATATATGGTTCATTTTTTACCTTTCTATGTTAATTTTAAAATTGACATACATACATAAATGATATAGAAAAACAGATGATTGATAGGTAGATAAACAGATTAGATAGGCTGGTAGGTAGATTATAGATGATAGATAAATAGATAGGTGATAGATAGGTAGAAAAATAGATAGATGCTTGCATGTATACATATGTATGTATACATGCATACATCAATGCTTACATATACATGGAGATGAGAATTAGGTGAGGGAAGTTTGTAGGGTACATATTCATCAATCAAGTATATGGGTTCTGCTTTTACCAAGTATTTAGAATTCATGGGTGGTATCAATATTTTTACCAAAGGTTTTATGGTTACCTTCTGATATTAAAATATAACAGGGATTGTGTTTCTGCCTTTTTAGGAATAATGGGGACATAGGCTGATGGAACTTCATTGTTATAGACAGAATATGCAAATTTACCATAGGGAATAGAAGTAGAAGCCTAATCAGTGTTTTGGTCTTAAGAATAATAAGAAATGATATGTTGATCAGGAACCCAAGAAATAAAATATATGCAAAAAGAATAAAGATGATGTTTAACATATGCAATCAGGAACATTCAAGCCATGATTAAAAAGCACAACTTGATTAGCCATAATGAAGCTATGGAATCTTATCTATGTTGTTTCCCAGAATCGGTTGGAATGAAAAGACATGAATCCCTTTTAGTTTGATTTTGCAAAAATGGTTCGTTTTCTGCTTGATACTGAACTCAAAAAAGTAGTAACCAGAGAAACACTTTCCTAGGAAAAGGACAACACCCAGAATTAGAAATGAGTCAACACTTCCCAGGCGCAGAATGGCAACTTCTGTCTTTTATAACAGTGACATTTTAATTAAAGAAAACAAACAGATTATTCCTGACATGTTGATTTATTCACTCAGAAAATTATATAAGCTCACTACAATAAGTTCAGAAGTGAAGATCAGTAGCCATTTGACTTCGTGTAGCAACCCTTCCTTTTATCACTCTCAGGCTTTCTCAGCTCTCTCAATTTGATCATGTGTAGCCTGGAACCAAACCTAACCTGACAACACACAAAACATAAGTATAACATCATGCTTTCTGTTTTCGTATGTCAATACACAACTATATACATTCTCCGTATCCCGAAACATCTAGAGTGAATTAATGAATCATAAACTCTCTTCAATTTGAGTATAGGATAGTGATATAGACCAGGGTCATCAGAGGGACAAAAGAGAAATAGATTCTCAACTTTTAATCTATAACTTCTTGCTCATTCAAAATAAAACTTTTTAAACATATACTCCAATTTCTATAATGTATGAAATGTGTCCTTCTTCTATCCCCCTACAGTTTTTAATTAATTATTTGAAGATTTTAAACACTACATTTTGGTCATATTTACCACACTGCAACTCCTCCAGTATCCTGAATCTCTGCTACCTGCTCAACTCTGTGTCTTCACTTTTTAGAATCCATCAAATCCAATTTATATTGCTCACTGACTTTCCACTCTTGGGCAGGCATGAAATCTGTAATGCATACACACTGAGCAGGGGAAGGGTGGTAATGTGATGTTTTCAAACTGGCATCCGAACGTTACCCAAGGATGAGCATTCCTTTATAAAGCTATAATAATGTCCAATTAAAAATAGACTCTAGCTGACTCTATAAAAAGAGTCGGATTTAGGCCAAATGAAAGGTATTTTTACCTCTTTACTCGTGAGTTCCTTGATCTTTCTTAACCAGTTCTGTTCCCTTCTCTATCTAAATCATTTTCCCCTCCCTTAAGCTGTGCCTGAATCTGAATATTTTTGACTTAATTTTATTTTCAAAACAGAGTCAGAGGCTCCCTTACATCCAGTGCTAATACCATGCCTTGTAAAATGTGCATTTATAATTGTGAACATAAAAACAGTGCATATAGTTCTGGAATAGCACACATGTTTATCAACACATGCCATGAGGTTTTTTATCAGTTTTGCATGAGTAGCATTCATACTTACATTAACTTGCATTTTCTTATTATTAGCTAATTATCAGTGAACTGAAAGCAGTAAGGTAAATCTTCTGAAGCTTAATCAACTGTCTGGAATACATAATCTTAATGAAAGCTGACCCTTCTCCAGAAGCCACCAACTGCCCAAACCTCCGCAATTACAATTAGAGGATCAACTCCTGCCCCACTCCATCCTAGAATGTTGGCTTTCGTGATTCTGTGTAGATCTCATGCAGGCAACCATAGCTGCTGTAATTTTACAAATATAATGGTCCTATCCTGTCTAGAAGATAGTTTTATACTGAAAACATGGTTCTTTGACACTTGGGCTCTCATTCCTTTATTAATACTTCTTCATGGTCTCTGAACTGAGAGGGGATCATATACATATGAACATGTGTCCCATTTGTAACTGAGGAATCCATGGTCACTTAATCTCTTTTTTTATCACTTGTGATAACTGTGATAATCTGTGTTAACCACTTTACACTGCATAAAGAATCTTCTCTGATGAGGTCTGTTGACTGAACTACATGGTGCCAAACTGCTCAACTAATAAAGTAACAATAATGGTTTTGGAATTTGCGTTACCAATGAAAATAAAACAAGGCTTTTAAAATTCCTCTTATTTTAGAATGAAATATGATGTCTGGGTATTCCATAGCATTATAAAATAAATACAATAATATCAACAACAAGGAAAGTAACTGTGGTAATCCTGTTTCATTTGTTTTATTCCATTTTTAGTGTGTGTGTGTGTTTGTATGTGTTTGAGTATGTGTCTGTATGTGTGTGTATTTGTGTGTGTGCCTGTGTTTATGTGACTGTGTATGTGATTGTGTGTGTATGTGTGTGTTTGTGTGTTTCTATTTGTGTGTGATTATGTTTGTGTGTGTCTACCTGTATATGTGTGTGATTATGTTTGTGTGTGTCATTGTATGTGACTGTGTATGTATATGTCTGTGTGTATGATTGTGTGGGAGACTATGTGTGTATGACTGTGTGTTTGTGTGTGTGTGTACGAGTGTAAGTTTGTTATGTGCGAGACTGTGTGTGTGTCACTAGGTGCATGTTGAGGAAAACTTACTAGAGCCATTTCCTCTTCCCACTATGTGTTTACACAGAATCAACTTCGTTTTCAGACCAGGATATAAGTTTATCTACCTACTCAGCCAACTCATTAGTCCCTTCAACTTCTTTTAAAGGCTCTGAATTCTTGAGGAGAAAGATGAGACTAATATATTTCTGATAAGTTGGAGGTTTTGCATTTATAAACCAAGTCTGCTCATTTCATGTTTATTAGGCAACAAGTTTTCTGCACTCACTTGAGACCTGGAAGACAAAATCTTTTTATTTTTCTTCTTTGGTCTACCAAGGCACAGACATAATTTGAAAATAGCACAAGATAGTATTTTGTTTGATTTTTACTGTTCACATATTTTAAGATTTCCTTAGGTAAAAAGTAATTATGGCAGATTTTTCCTTTCAAATGAATTTACATTTTAATATAATATTTCAATGTGTGAAGAATACTCAATCATGGCATAATTTAATTCATTATTTATATAGTACAAAATGTGAAAAAAATTTATTTAAAATAATATACTTATTGTTATGGTTTGTATATGCTCAGCCCAGGGAATAGCACTATTAGAAGGTGTGGCCTTGTTGGAGTAGGTGTGGCCTTGCTGAAGTAGGTGTGTCACTGTGGATGTGGGCTATAACACCCTCATCCTAGCTGCCTGGAAGCCAGTATTCTGCTAGCAGCCAGATGAAGATGTAGAACTCTCAGTTCCTCTTGCACCATGCCTGCCTGGATGTTGCCATGTTCCCACCTTAATGATACTGGACTGAACCTCTGAACCTGTAAGCCAGCCCCAATTAGATGTTGTCCTTTATAAGACTTGCCTTGGTCATGGTGTCTGTTCATAGCAGTAAAACCCTAACTAAGACACTTACTAATAATGCTTTTAGCAAACATTTGCATCATTTAAGTAAGGCAATTCAAGAATGCATTTTCTGAATTTTTGAATAATACTTTGTGAGAATTGGCACTTTAACACAAATGTTAGCAATTATAAGTCTGTTAATTTCTACTTATTTAACAAATAAAATATGCAAACCATCAAATTAAGTATTGATAAACTTCAATAAAGAAGTATAAATATAATGTTGAACAATAGGCAGTTATGAAAAACTTGTGAAAACCTTCATGTAATTTTAAAATCTTTGATAATGTCAACTATTTATGCTGGGAGAACTCTGAAATTGTGACAATACATGAAAGTTTTCATTAAAACTTTTACTTTTTCACCCTCAAATGTTAGAAGATGAAGACAAGTGGGGAAGCCAGAAGAATATAGTATTGTATAACACATTCATTGAGACTGAAAGTATCACCTGCAAAAGAATATTATTTAAGCTTTTTAATACAACCCTAAAATATCTAATAAAAGTGGTATCATTCTCTACATTTAATTCCAATGAACAAATTCAGAAAAATTATACTTCAAAGAGTATTTGGAAAACTGAGCCACCAAGATTATATATTCTTATTCTGTAAATATGCCTACAAATGTGAAATGTGCTTCAAGTATCCAGTATTCATAATCAAATACTTATTTCATGTTATAGGGTAACAACTGACTCTGAAGCTCTTTGTTCTCTGTAAAACAACTCTTTCGCCATTATCCTGTAAATTACTCCAATAAAGCTGGTAGATTCAAAAATATATATATAATATTTTTATATTCCTGATTATAATTTAAACTTGAATAAAACTAGAAGACAAGTAATTGAAAGGGAAAAGGGAGACTAATATGAATTTAATCATTATTTTAAGCTATCTGTCTGTGTACTAAATCTCAGAAAATGCGTTTATAGCCACAGAAGGAACATCCACAATGTTGCCATTGTCTTCTAGCTATGCAAAAAAGTGGCAAAATCTACTTAATTCCTTTTAGAATATGTGAACACAAACTCTGCCTTTTCATATAAGTGCTCATACTATAAACAAGTGTCTTTTTGTATTTTACTTAATGTCCTTCGTTTTGCCTTTTTTTCATTTTGTGCTTGTATTGGGGATTTTGACAGGTAAAATGATCAATAAAGAACAATGCCAGCAAGCCTTTTACTTCTTTAGGCATGGAAAGCTTGTGATATGTATTGTGATAAAATCACTTGAATTAGAGATAAATTCCATTAGGAAAGCAGTTAGTGTTATGAATTTGAGTTCAAAGTCAATATCTACATAGAGCTATAGAGATACTTCACACAAAAATGTACACAGAACTAATGCATATACTGATTAGTTAACAGAAAACAGACATCAGGTTGTTTTATTTTTCTAGGAGCAATGGTTCAGTGCTGGCTAATTCAGTGTTTACAGAGACATTGTAGAAAATAACTACTGTGAATAATAAGAATTTGCTGTACTCTGGTGAAACACAGGATCATAAAAGTTCTATGATCATCTTGCATACTATTCACAACAATATTTAGAAGGATATGATTTTAGCTACTTTTTTTTTGTTTTATACTCAAGAGAAAGAAATAGAATCAAAAGAGGCCCAGAGACAGAGAAGAAAAATATGAAAAAAGAATATATCTCTAGGGAAACAAGGAGAAGAAAAAGAATTTCTGAGCCATCTATCTTTGTAAATAACTTTGGGAAATAGTGCTAGGTTTTCCACTTCAATAAAATTCCCTGAGAATTTCCAAAAAAGCATTCTGCTCTCAGAGGATTCATCATTAGCTTAACGTGGG
Source organism: Uromys caudimaculatus (assembly GCA_028551405.1). Classification (NCBI taxonomy): domain Eukaryota; kingdom Metazoa; phylum Chordata; class Mammalia; order Rodentia; family Muridae; genus Uromys; species Uromys caudimaculatus. The sequence goes on along the minus strand of CM052718.1, from coordinate 48,016,791 downwards.
CTTCAAAACAATGAAATTAGAATCATTTTATTATGTACAAAATGCATTGTTTTTCACTGGAGTACATTTTCTTTCTGATTTTACAAATAGTAACTCAAGCTGTCAGTAATATTCAGAAGTCATTTAGTGCCTACCATCAAGTTGAAGGTTGCATATGTGTCTGTTCAATGGTATGTATTCACTTATACATAGATATTAGCCATTTAGTAAATGATAAGAATGCTACATTCTGTAGATACAATGAGGTTAGGTAAAGAGGAGGGATCTGGATCACAGGAACGCATGGATATCTCTGGAAAGGGAAAATGGTTTTTGTAAGCTGACTGGGGGCTGGTGAGAACAGGCATGGGAAGGATCAGATGGGAAGGAGCGATGGGAGGGAGGGAGAGAGTGGGGGGGGGAGAGGAGAAATGGCTGGCTGCTGGAGCATTTGTAGAGTGATATGGAAACATCATGCAGTGGAAATTGCCTGGAATCTATGAGCTTGATCCTACAGATGTCTCCTAGTAAGCAATTTAGGGTATGGATTCTGAACTGGCTATCACTTATAACCAAGCAATGCTCTCAGGTGCAGGACAAGGGGGCATTCAATTGAGTCCTTCACTAAGGAATATGTGTGTCTGTGTGTGTCTCTCTGTGTGTGTATGAAATGATACCTGGTGCTATTCTCTATACTCATAGTTTGGTGCCTTGTCTTGAAATCACCAGAGAGGCTTCCTCTGGCAGCAGGAAGGAGTGGATGCAGAGACCCACAGCCAGACGTTATGTAGAGAGAGTCTAAAGTGGAGGTATCCATTGGGTCTCCCTCCTCAGAGCTCAGGTAATCCAGCAGAAGGGAGTTGGAAGGTGAGTGGGTTTAGGGGAGAAGGAAGTGGAGTGAATCTGGATGAGTGGAGGGATGAAAAGGCAAGGTCATAACGTATTGTATGAAGGGAGAATCTATTTTCAACAAATAAAAAAATTATAAATTATTAAAAAGTGAATGTTATGTAGTTTGGATTTGGAAATTAGGATAGATACATGTAACTATAAAAAGAAAACATTGCAATGGGAATATTACATTCCTGACATAGTCCATTAGGAAAGTTGCTTAAGGCATGATCTATTATACAAAGAGATCACCAACCCATGTGATGCTTTAAAGATACTATGAATATCCATATATTAATTACAAATATTAATATGTTTCAGGTGTCCAAACATTATCTCTTAGGCCATATTATTTGCTTCTTCCTAAACCAAGTGAGAAAGAAACTCAAATGTATCCAGAATATTCTAGTCACCCACAGAAAGACCCGTATTGCTTTTCAATAACAGTTTTATTAGTTCAGTGATAGGCAGGTAGATCAATGGAATAGAATTGAAGACCAAGAAATGAACCAACACACCTACAGTCACTTGATCTTTGACAAAGGAGGTAAAACCATCCAGTGGAAAAAAGACAGCATTTTCAAAAATTGATGCTGGCTCAACTGGCAGCAACATGTAGAAGAATGCAAATTGATCCATTCCTATCTCCCTGTACAAGCCTCAAGTCCAAGTGGATCAAGGACCTCCACATAAAACCAGATACACTGAATCTAATAGAAGAGAAAGTGGAGAAAAGTCTCAGACACATGGGCACAGGGGAAAAGTTCCTGAACAGAACACCAATGGCTTATGCTCTAAGATCAAGAATCGGCAAATGGGACCTCATGAAATTGCAAAGCTTCTGTAAGGCAAAGGACACTGCCAATAGGACAAAACGGCATCCAACAGATTGGGAAAATATCTTTACCTTGCAGATGCTGGCAAGGATGTGGAGAAAGAGGAACACTCCTCTATTGCTGGTGGGATTGCAAACTGGTACAACCACTCTGGAGATCAGTTTGGCGATCCTTCAAAAAAATGGACATAATACTACCTGAGGACCCAGCTATACCACTCCTGGGTATATACCCAGAAGATGCTTCAACATATAATAAGGATAATTGCTCCACTATGTTCATAGCAGCCACATTTATAATAGCCAGAAGCTGGAAACAACCCAGATGTCCCTCAGCAGAGGAATGGATACAGAAAATGTGGTACATTTACACAATGGAATACTACTCAGCTATTAAAAACAATGACTTCATGAAATTCGCAGGCAAATGGATGGAACTTGAAAATATCATCCCAAGTGAGGTAACTCAGTCACAAAAGAACAAACAAGGTATGTACTCACTGATAAGTGGATATTAGCCCAAAAGTTCAGAACACCCATGATTCAATTCACAGCAACTCTTAAACTGAGCGTGGGGTCCCAGATGGAGGAGTTGAAGAAGGAACTGAAGGAGCGGAGGGAGTTTGCAGTCCCATGGGGATGGAGCAACAGTGTCAACTGGTCAGGTCCCACGGTGCTCCCAGAGACTGAACCACCAACCAGAGAATGCATATGGAGGGACCCATGGTGCTGGCCACATATGTGGCAGAGGAGGCTCTTGTTGGCCATCAGAGAGAGGAGAGGCCCTTGGGCCTGAGGGTGTTAGATGCCCCAGTATAGGGGAATGCCCGGGAGGGCAGACAGAAGTGGGTGGATGGGTGAGGTTATAGCCTCATAGACGCAGGGGAGGGGGATGGTATAGGGGGGTTCCAAAAGGGACACCTGGAAAGGGGGAAACATTTGAAATGTAAATTAAGTATCAAAAATAAATAAAAACAAAGAAATACTTTGACCAAGAATGAGCCCAAATGTAAAAAAATAAATAACAGTATTATTATCTCAACATTTTCATGGCTTTAAAGCCACAAATAGTTTGGCAAATGATCAGAGATGATTTCTTTTACAATGCTAGTTACAGAGAAAACAATAATAATCTCAATTTACCAATCATGAGTTTCAAAGATATATAAACAAAACTATACAGTTTGAGTTTAATTTTGACTATTTTCACTTGTCTGACATGATCTTAGATATGAAGTTTAAAATGACAATGTTAATATAGCCTCCAGCCTAAGCTTGTTGTTTGCCTTGTATTAATTTTGCTGTGGCTTCAATTTGTTGTCCAGTATATAGTATGTTACTTTCATGAAATATTATTTCATGTTATTCAGAATGAATTGATGGATATGTTACTTTCATTCTTAGGGCTATTATTTTTTGAAGCTAGAGAATTATTATATAAAATATCAACTTTCAGAGCATGAAATTGTTACGCTTTTATGAATAAATACAACAACCTTCTTAGAAACAAATCAAGTTTTCAGAGAAATATCAACTAAATTACATAAAATAAATGCAAGAAAAAGCAAAAATACAACTTAACAGACTGATGTTTTGCTACACAATATTATATAGACATACAAAAAATTATATTATAACATATGTAAGAAAAGCACAGACCACAATGAATGTGCTTTATTCTGGGGTCTGTAAAATGTAAACCAACAGCTAATGGCATGAATTGAGGACAGAACAATGCTGAACAAGAGAAATCCTACTTTTTGTTTGTTTGTTTTGTGTTATCTCTTTGAAGTTAAATGAAGTATATGAAAATGTTACACAAATTTTCAAAAGATTTTGAATAAGTGTGTGTAATTGCATACTTGATTGTGGCATACAACTAAGAAAGAATACAAGGTAATCAGTTTTGCATATTCTCAAGTGATATTTCTGAAAAAAAGCATTGTAGAACTTAGTAGGATTGGGTAGACCTTCTCTGCCTTCCAGTTCTATCTCTTTAAATGGCCATAAGAAAAAGTGTCAGATTCACATGCGTAAGAGAGAGATTATTTTGTCACATTGAGGAGGTCTCTGTCCCCGACAGAGCAAATTGGATTCAAAGGGATCATGAAACAATGCGTAAACCTACTGCATTCTTAGTTTTTCTGACTTCTTAGCACAAGCTAAAGGCATCTGCAACAAGGGAATCTCACTTAAGAAAATGCCTTCCTAAAATCAGACCATAGGCAAGCCTGTATGGCATTCTTCTAGGTTATGATTAAGGTTGATAAGGGAGCAACCAGTCCATTGTGGGTGGTGTGACTTGTGGGCTGGTGGGCCTGGGTTCTATAAGAAAGCAGGCTGAGCAAAATATGGGGAGCAAGCAAGTAATCCTACATGGCTTCTGCATCCAGTCCTATCTCCAGCCTCATGTCCCATTTGAGTTCCTGTCCTTACTTCCTTCCAATATGAACAGTGTAGTGGAAGCATAAGCCAAATAAACACTTTAGTCATGGTGTTCCATCACAGCAATAGTATCCCTAAAAAGGATACCTACCAACATGTAGACCTTTCAGCAGTGTCCTCTTTGCTAAGATTTGCTGTTGCTAATTAAACATTTACTTAAACCATGCCTTTCTGTGGAATTCTTTTCTTATAGAAGACAAGGTCTTTGACAGTGAGATAACTTAGTTGACCAAGTTTTATGCTGCCCAACCCAGTGACCTGAGTTTTATCTCAATGACCCATCTGGTAGAAAGAGAGAAAAAACTTAGATTAGTTGTTTTCTGACTTTAACATTTGCATCGTGACATGTATGCACACACGCGCACGCGTGTACACACACACAAACACACACACACAAGAGAGAGAGATATTGAGACAGAGAGACAGAAAGAGACAAAGAGAGACAGAGAGAGACAGAGACAGAGAGACAGAGAAACAGAGACAGAGAATAAAATGAGTTTAAACCAAGTAGAAACCATGACTTTACAATAGTCTTAGTGCAGCAGATGTAGTACACTTATATATTATTGACTAGAACTAAGTCAAGTCGTACACTCATAAAATTCAAAGAAAGGTGAGAAAGTACAGGTGTATTTTCAGAAAAGAAACCGAAGTGGGTTTGGAGCACAGCTAGCTATTTTATAAATCACTACCTTGTGTGCATGGGAGGAAAAGCAGTGTAATGCATTCTGCTAGGTGAAAAGGATGCAGACATCATTGAAGAAGCCTTCTGACTATATGGTTTCATTTCCTATGTCAGTAAAATATGTAGGGTTTCTGCAAGCCTCAATGCTGACAAGCTTTCTAAAAGAAAGTTGGCATTTCTACAGCTCAGAAGCACCATAGCCAGACATTTTACTCTTGCTCCTAGAATGCCATGATGGTTTGTATAAACTTTTAGTAGAGTTTCAAGTCACCAGGGAAATGCACCTCTAGACAACCCTGGGGACAGATTATCTTGATTTGGCTAAGACATGTCTCAAGATGCCTCTTGACAGACAGGAGAAGGATCCCTTGGCAGGGTACCCTGGGACTATGAACTTTGGAGAAAATGAGTTGAACTCTAGCATGTGTTTATCCATATCTGTCTCCTGATTATGGTTACATTATGATCAGTTCCTTCAAGGTCCTACTGACTTGCCTTGTCTACCATTGTACTCTTGCATTATGAGACAGAATAAAACTTTACTCCTTTCAGTTGCATTTATCAAAGTATTTTATCAAGGCAACATGAAGAGAAATAAATGCAAATCCCTTTATAGGTCTTTAAGGACCAGAAGTATAGAGAAAGAGATTGACAAGTTTAAACAACATATTTTACCATCCACACTCTAGGTCATGTTTAGCTATGCAGTGGTAAAGTGAGGTGACAGAGTCTTTCCTGAATGTGACAATTGGTGTTTTTCATTAAAACAATTAGTGCATAAAAGGTACCAAAAGAAAAAAACACAATTATGATTTTGAGGACAACAGCTGCTCAAAAGGATAATATCCTGTTTATACTCCATCTCTCTGTAAATCATATTGATGAACAACCTCTCTGTGTGTAAAATATAAAACTTATCAACTCCTGGTCTACAGAGTGAGTTCCAGGACAGCCAGGGCTACACAGAGAAACCCTGTCTCGAAAAAAAAAAAAAAAAAAGAAAGAAAAAAGAAAAAAAAAACTTATCAAGTGAAGTGCCATGAATCCCAAATACTTGACATTCTCTAGTCATATCTGCTGAGGGAAATATTAAAAACTATGTCACCATCCTGCGCTATACCCAGCTACTTTCTGCCCCAGCGGCCTCAGTCTCTCCTCCTCCATGGCTAACTCCAGGCAGTGGTCTTCCCAGCTCCTGTTTGCCACCCTTAGAGCAACTTGTACCTTCTCAACCATCTACCCCTTGCAGCTAATTGTCACAAATCCCTTTAACCCAGTAAATCAAAACTCTAGAGGCTTGTAATTAATCAGTCAGATTTATATATCTATAAATTATCAATTCACAAGATGCCTACACAATAATTTCAGAGCCAATTGATAATGATACAAGCTTCCCACCTAGATTAGACAAGTCATCCCAATTATTCTATCCTTTTTTTTGATATTCATAGCTACCTGTGGCTATTTAAAGCCACAAGGAATCTGGATCATCTTTCTCTTCCTCCATCTTCCTTCCTTCTCTGTCCTTTCTCTCCGGTCTCTAAAAATCTCTGCACACCTTCCTTTTCCACTACCCAGTCACAGGCTTCTTGTTGTATCAATATTTAAATTAATTGGAGAAAAATTCTGCTACACATATCTATTAGATATAAACAAGTGTTTCCTCTGAAGCAAACATTTTTTAATCCTATTGAATTTGAAACAGACATGTATCATATATGTAACTGAATCCCAGCCAGGAATAGTTAAAAATAAAGAACCAGGCAGAAGTTTTGATCCATGTTCTCTCCTAAACATTGACCCTGGGGGCCAAGAACTCTTATTTAAGATCCAATTGGAAGAGGAGAAAGAAAGCAAGTTAAGGGACTTGTGAAAATTGGCAAAAGGATTGCTAGCAATCTAAATTGCTAAAAAAGGTTCCTGTGCTTCTAATACTGTTGGTTTGCAGCACAAGACATCCCTTCGCACTGTGCAGACACTTTGATCTCACACTAGTGTTATTAAAATTCAAGAGTACTTTTTTTTAAAAAAAATGTTTCCCAAGGATTTTTCTAAGAACTATAGTGTATATGAAAATAACAGAATCCAAAGATTTCTTTTTCTGTTCATTGTAGCTCCCAAGTTTTCTAGGTGACTAGAGAGAAATCCATCCTGAAAACATAATTAAGAATCTCAGTCATTTATTTGATACTAATGTTTTGAGATGTTTGCTTTATTTATGCATAAAACAGATGCACAATAAATATCTTGTGCATTAATATAGACACCAATTCTACAAAACTATTACTTCAGAAAAATAATAGGTTTTGGAGCTGTAATGATCAGAAAACAAAAGTATTGGAAGAATGTAGTTCATTTTTGAATTATTAGATTATTATTGTTATAACTTATTTTTTAAAATTTTGTATTTTTGCAGTATATTTATTATAAGTTGTCAATGATTTCTTAATACTTATAAGTTTAATAAATTATTTTTTGGTTCCAAAAGCAGGTGTCTAATAATCCTCTAAACTAAGAAAGGTCATATGTCATACCATACTAAGCATAGACAATATATATGTTTTGAAAATTGATAATTAAATTTTGAACTTCACTACCATTATAAAACTAGGGTGATGGAGGATACATTGACTTCTCCCAGTCTACTGCTTCTCATAGATCTAGAGACAATCACAGAATGTAGCATTAAGCTGAGTACCAGAAAGACAGTACTGGAAGTTTGTAGGAAACAGAGGCATGAAAGAAAAGTGACTTAGTTTTAAATTTTACATCTCAGATCTTCTTTAATTTTAAAAATCTATTTTATTGTTTATTATGTGTATGAGTTAGTCTACCAGGGTATACATACTTTTGGAGACCAGGGACATTAATCCCCCTAGAGTTGGAGCTAGAGATGATTATAAGGTGTTTGATATGATATTCAGGTATAAAAAGGCAAATAGATCAAGACAGTCATTTAATATCTTTGCATTTGCTTAAAGACTATTTATTCATTTTGCATCGAGAAATGTCCATGCAAATCTGTCAGTCTTGTTTGTTTTATATTGTTTTCTCATTACTTTTGAGTTTAAGCATATATTTATATGTGTCAGATATTAGACATTTCTGAGTGGATATATTATTAGGAAATATTTTCTCCAAAAACAATATTTTTTTAATTAGTTTAATTTAATTTGTATTGTTATATTTAATTTGTTTAATTTGTTTAATTTAATTTGTATTGTTATATTTAAGGACACTATGTTTTACAGTTCTGAAATCTCCAAAAATTACACTTTTTCAATACTCATTTAGAATGTTGGCCTATTTTTTCATATGATAAAAGAGACAGGCTCAACTAATACTATATTTCAAATGTTTTCCCCTTTCCAGGTCTCCCCTTTGGAAACTCCCTATCCCATTCTCCCTCTCCCTGTCTCTATGAAGGTGCTCCCCCACCCACCCACCCACTCCCATCTTCCCTCCCTAGCATTCCCCTATACTGGAGCATCTGACACCCTCAGGCCCAAGGGCCTCTCCTCCCACTGATGTCCAACAAGGCCCTCCTCTGCCACATATGTGGCCAGTACATATTCTTTGGTTGGTGGTCCAGTCTCCTGGAACTCGGAAGGGTCTGGCCAGTTGACACTGTTGCTCCCTCCATGGGGCTGCAAACCCCCTCACCTCCCTCAGTCCCTTCTCCAACTCCTCCATCCATGACCCCATGCTCAGTCCAATGGTTGGTTGCAAGCATCTGCCTCTGTTTTTGTCAGGCTCTACCTGAGCCTCTCAGAAGACAACTTATCATGCTTCTATTATCAAGCACTTCCCAGCATCCATAATAGTATCTGGGTTTGATGGCTGTATCTTGGATGAATCCCCAGGTGGAGCAATCTCTGGATGGCCTTTCCTTCAGTCTCTACTCCACGTTTTGTCTCCATATTTCCTCCTGTGAGTATTTTGTTCACCCTTCCAAGAAACACTGAAGCATCCACACTTTGGTCTTCCTTATTCTTAGGCTTCATATGGTCTGCGAATTGAATCTTGGGTATTCCGAACTTCTGGGCTAATATCCATTTATCAGTGAGTACATAGTATTATTTATTTTCATTGACTAGAACTGGTACTTTAGTCAAAGTCAGTCATTCCTACACATGTGTTTATTTATTGACTCAGTTCTATCTAATTGATATATAAGTCCATCTGTGTGAACCATAATAATGAGGATTGTAACTTTATAGTAAAATCAAATATAAGACATGAGTCTACCATTTTTGTTATTGTTGTTTTCTATACTCTAGATCTTTATTAAACTCTAACATTGATCTTTCATGAGAGTATTTCCCTACATTCAAACCTCTAATAAATAATATGGAAAGAATAAGTGAACAAATTGGTCATGAAACCTTCCACTGATCATTGCTGACAGTAAAGGGGACTAAAGGTCAGCATACCAGGCAAGTAAAGGGGAGGACCAAGGAATGTACTGGCAGTCTCTGATATTTCATTCCATATGGTTAGAACACTGACAGCAAACAGGGAAGGTACAAAGATTCTTAAAATTGACAACTGGGAATCCGTACTTGGGACTATTCAAGTAGCCTTCTTTAAGGCTTACTGGAGCTGGCTCAGGTGTCATAAAGAGGAACAAAAGCATTGGCATGAATCAGTGTGGTCCTGCTGGCCCCTAACTCCTGGTGGTGTCTCCACTATTCTCTCCAATCATAATCCCAAAGACTGGACTGGGCAGATTTTTAGAAGACTGAAACAGGGGGTATAGAGACAGGAATAGGCATTCTGTGCCATATTCATGAAATACTCTAAGTTTGCTATTCCCTGGAATTTGGGTCTGAAGCACTGCAGGATCTCCCTTTGGAAATATCAGTACAGCCCAGTGTCCAGCCTCAACCCTCCAGCCCCTAGCTGTCCCTTCTACCTCAGAAAAAGCAGCATGTTGGATGTTTTTCAATGTTTTTTTAATTGTTCAGAAACCTTTATAATTTCATATGAATTTTAGGATTGGCTTTCCATACATAGAAAATACTGTTGGAACTCTTATAAGAATTACAGTGACTCAACAGATAATTTTTAGTTTGTAGTGACATTTGATATAATATTACAATCCATATTTTTTTAAATATCTAATGCCCATTCCTTTGTTTTCTTGGTTAAATCTGCTGCCTCTTATTTAAATCATTTAGATCTTCCTGTAAACTTATTTGCTTTGTAAATTTCCTTCCTGGATTATTCACAGCAAGTATTTGGAAACATCATGATTTTTATTTGCTGATTTTGCATCCTAGAACTTTATTAAACTGAAATTAGACAATAGGATTCAGATTTTGAAAGCTATTGAAGACTATGCTTACATGGTTTGTATGGATGTAACAGGAAATGAGAGCTGTGGGGAAAAAAGGAAGTAAAGCAAAGACCCTTCCTTTTTAAGATTAAAGATATAAGTTGATTGAATAATACACTACTGAGTAAGTAGTCAAAAGCAAAAGAAAGAGAATTTTGATTTTAATCCATGCTTATCATAGTATCTTCGTGTACATTTTCTATTCTGACAAGATTATAGTAGTTTCTGTTTGAATCTACACAAATACATTTTACTCTAATGCAACAATTATTTGTGTTCTATTTTATTAAAAACTACATTTTGCAGTGGCTTAGCAATTATGAAGCCTTATATTCCTTGCAGATAACCTGAATTTAGTTCCCAGCTCCCATACAGGTGATTTATAACTTCTTGTAACTCCAGCTCCACGATATTTAACGCCCTCTTCCATTCTCCCCAGATACCTACACATCTACACACATAACTAAGGGTAGGAAGACACACACACACAATTAAAATGAAATAAAATATTTTAAGAAGACGATTTAGGAATTTTTAATTTAAATTATTTTATTTATTTACATTCCATTCGTTCCTCCCTCACTTGCCCTATCTCACAGTTCTTCTTCCCATTACTCCTTCCCCTTGCCTCTGAGAGAGTGTTCTCCACCCCATGAGAGCTCCCCCTTCCCTAGAGTGTCATGTACATCTCAAGGACTAAGTACATCTTCTCATATTGAGGCCAGACCAGGTAGACCTCTGCTAATATGTCCCAGGGGCTTCAGACCAGCCCTTGCATGCTTCTGGTTGGTATTTCAGTCTCTAGGAGCTCCCCCTTCTGCTTCTTTATTCCTTGCCCTAACTCTTCCTTAGGGGTTCCCTACCTCAGTCTAGTGGTTGGCTGTAAGAATCTGCTTCTGTCTCAGTCAGCTGATGGCAGGGCCTCTCTGAGGACAGTCATTCCAGGCTCCTGTCTGTGAGCACATCATAGCATAGTAATGTCAGGCCTTGTTGCCCCACCATGAGAAGAGTTCAGTGAGCTTGTCACTGAACCTCCTTTCTGTCAGTCTCTTCTCTATTTCTCTGCCTGCAGTTCTTTTAGACAGAAATAATTCTGGGTCAGGAAATTTGACTGTGGGTTAGTAACCATGTGCCTTCACTTGAAGCCCTGTCTATCTCTTGCAGGTGGATTATATGAGTTCCCTTTCCCCAATGTTGGATATTTTGGATAAGGTCACTGGCAATGAGTCCAGAGGGTGTCTCACCTCCTAGGTCTCTGGTACTATCTAGAGGGTGCCTCCCTCTCCCTCCCTGAGGCTGCTTATTTCCATTTATTCTTTTAGACATCTAAGCTTCTCTCCTTTCCCCTCCCCCCATATATGATCTTGCTCTCCTTTTTTCCTTCTCCTTTCTGTCTCCCACCCAGGTCCATCCCTCCCTCCCCCTCCTATAATTATTTCTTTCCCTCTTCTAAGTTGAGTTGAAGCCTCCTCACTTGGGCATTTCTGCTTGTTACACTTCTTACATGGTCTGTAGGTTAAATCCTAGATATTTTGTACTTTGTGGCAAATATCTACTTATCAGTGAGTACATACCATGCATGTCCTTTTGGGTTTAGGTTACCTCACTCAAGATGATATTTTCTAATTTCATCCAGTTGCCTGCAAAATTAATGATATCCTCATTTTTAATAGCTGAATAATATTCCATTGTGGGGCGACGGCCGGAGACCTCAGCTTGGGCCACAGGGCCCCACAGCTGATCAGCGCCGGGACAAAGATCCCTCGCCGGAGAT
>CM052718.1:47960962-48004344 GCA_028551405.1 Uromys caudimaculatus | reverse complement strand
AGAGGACTTTGGGCCTGAGGGTGCTAGTGGCCCCAGTAAAAGGGAATGTCAAGGTGGGAATATGGGAATGGGTGGGCGGGTAGGTGGGAGGAGGAATTCCCTCACAGAGGCGGGGAGGGGGAGGGGACACGGGGTTTCTAAAGAAAAGGGGAATCATCGGAAATGTAAATAAAATATCAAAAAATAAATAAAAAAAAAATATTCCATTGTGTAAATGAAAGACATTTTCTTTACCTATTCTTCAGTTGAGGGATTGAGGGACATCTGGGTTATTTCCAGCTTCTGGCTACTACAAGTAAAGCTGATATGAACATGGTAGAGCATATGTCCTTGTGGTATGCTGGTGCATCTTTTGGGTATATGCCCAAGAGTAGTATAGCTGGGTCTTCAGGTAGAATTATTTGCAATTTTCTGAGGCACATCCAATTGATTTCCAGAGTGGTTGTAACAGTTTGCAATCCCACCAGCAATGGAGGAATGTTCTTTTTTTTTTCTACATCCTCACCAACAAGTGCTATCACTTGAGTTTTTATCTTAGCCATTCTGATTGGTGTGAGGTAAAATGTCAGGGTCTTTTTGATTTGCATTTTTCTTTTGACAAAGGACTTTGTACATTTCTTTAAGTGCTTCTCAGCCGTTCAAGGTTCATCTGTTATGAATTCTCTATTTAGCTCTGTACCCCTATTTTTAATTGGGTTTTTTGGGCTTTTGGACATTGTCTTCTTGAGTACTTTACATATTTTGGATATTAATCCTCTGTCAGATGTAGGGGTAGTGAAGATTTTTCCCAATCTGTAGGATGCTTATTTGTCCTATTGACTATTTCCTTTGCCTTCAGAAGCTTTTCAGTTTTATGAGGTCCTACTCATCAGTTGTTGATCTTAGAGCCTGAGCCATGGTGTTCTGTTCAATAAAATGTCCCCTATGCCAATGAGTATGGGCTCTTTCCCACTTTGTTTACTGTTAAGTTTAGTGTATTCAGTTTTATGTTAAGGTCCTTGATCCATTTGGGCTGGAGTTGTATGCAGGGTGATACAAATGGAACTATTTGCATTTTTACATTCAGACATCCAGTTAGATCAGCATCATTTATTGAAGATGCTTTCTTTTTTCCACTGTATGTTTTTGGCTTCTTTGTCAAATATCAAGTGTCCATAGGTGTATGGGTTTACTTCTGGGTCTTCGATTCTATTCCATTGATTGACCAGTCTGTTTCTGTAGCAAAACCACGTGGTTTTTATCACTATTGCTTTGTAATACAGCTTGGGGTCCCAGATGGTGATTCCCCTTGGAAGTTCTTTCATCGTTGAGAATTATTTTGGCTACCCTGGTATTTTTGTTATTCCAAATGAATTTGCAAATTGCTCTTTCTAACTGTATGGAGAATTGAGTTGGAATTTTGATGGGGATCGTATTGAATCTGTAGATTGCTTTTGGTAAGATGGTCATTTTCACGATATTACTCCTACATATCCATAAGCATGTGAGATCTTTCCATCTTCTGATGTGTTGTTCCATTTCATTTTTACAGAGATTTGAAGTTCTTGTCTTAGAGATCTTTCACTTGTTTGGTAAGAGTTATACCAAGATATTTTATACTATTTGTGGCTATTTGTTTCCCTAATTTATTTCTCAGCCTGTTTATCATTTATGTAAAGGAAGACTACTGATTTGTTTGAGTTAATTTTGTATCCAGGCACTTTGCTAAAGTTGTTCATCAGCTATAGAAGTTCTCTGGTGAAATTTTAGGTGTCGCTTATTATATGATCATATCATCTGCAAATAGTGATACTTTGACTTCTTCCTTTCCAATTTGTATCTCCTTGATCTCCTTTTCTTGTATAATTGCTGTAGCTGAAACTTCAGGTACTATAATGAATAGATATGGAGAGAGTAGGCAACTTTGTCTTGTCTGGGATTTTAGTGGGATTGCTTCTAGTTTCTTTCCATTTACTTTGTTGTTGGCTGTTTGTTTGTTGCATATCGCTTTATATTATGTTTAGGTATGTGCCTTGAATTCCTGCTCTCTCCAGGACTTTTAACATGAATGGTCATTGTATTTTGTCAATGCCTCTTTCAGCATCAAATGAGATGATCATGTGGGGTTTTTTTCCTTGAGTTTGTTTATGTAGTGTAATATATTGAGGAATTTTCATATATTGAACTATCCCTGCAACCCTAGGATGTAGCCTACTTGATCATGGTGAATGATGATTTTGATGTGTTCTTGAAATTGGTTTGTGAGAATTTTATTCAGTACTTTTGCATCAATATTTATAAGTGAGAATGGTCTGAAGTTCTCCTTCTTTGTTGGGTTTATGTGTGGTTTAGGTATCATAGTAACTGTGGCTTCATAGAATTAATTTGTTAGTGTTCCTTCTGTTTCTACTTTGTGGAATAGTTTAAAGAGTATTGGTATTAGCTCTTCTTTGTAAGTCTGGTAGAATTTTACACTAAAACCATCTAGCCCTGGGCTTTTTTGGGTTGGGAGGTTTTTCATGAAAATTTCTACTTTCTTAGGGATTATGGGATTGTTTAGATAATTTGCCTGATCTTGATTTAACTTTGGTACCTGGTTTCTGTCTATAAAATCATTCATTTCATCTAGATTTTACAGTTTTGTAGAGTCTAGGCTTTTATAGTAGGTTCTAGTGATTTTTTTTATTTTACTTTCCTCAGATTCTGTTGTTGTGTCTTCTTTTTCATTTCTGATTTTATTAATTTGGATACTGTCTCTGTGCCCTCTAGTTAGTTTGGCTAAGGGGTTAATTTATCTTGTTGATTTTCTCAAAGAACCAGGTCTTAGTTTTATTGATTTTCTGTATGTTCTCTTTGTTTCTAACTGGTTTGTATCAGCCCTGTTTTTTACTATATCCTTCCATCTTGAGTGTCTTTGTTTCTTTATGTTCTAGAGCTTTCAGGTGGTTTGTTAAGTTGCTTATGTGGGATTTATCTAATTTCTTTTTGAAGATACTTAGTGCTATGAATTTTCCTCTTACATTGCTTTCATTGTGTCTAATAGGTGTGGGTTTGTTATATCTTCATTTTCATTGAATTCTATGTAGTCTTTGATTTCTTATTTTTTCCCTGAGCAAGTTATCTTTTGAGGCAAGAGTTGTTCAGTTTCCATTAGTATATAGGCTCTCGGTTGTCTTTGCTGTTATTAAAGTCTAGCCGTAGTCTGTGGTGATCTGATAGAATGCATGGGATTATCCCAATGTTCTTGTTTCTGTTGGAATTTTGGAGAAGGTTCCATGAGGAGAAGGTTTATTCTCTTGTTTTGGGGTAGAATGTTATGTAGATCTCTATTAAATCCATTTGGTTCATAACTTTTGTTAGTTTCACTTTGTCTCTATTTAGTTTCTGCTTCAATGTCCTGTCCATTGGTGACAGTAGGGTATTAAAGTCTCCTACTATTATTGTATGAGATTCAATGTATGCTTTGAGCTTTACAAATGTGATTTCCCTTGCATTTGGGACATAGATGTCAATGATTGAGACTTCCTCTTGGTGGATTTTCCCTTTGATACATATGAAGTGTCCTTTCTCATCTTGTTTGATAACTTATGGTGGAAAGCATATTTTATTGGACATTAGAATGGCAATCCCAGCTTGTTTCTTGGAACCCTTTGCTTGGAAAGCTTTCTTCCAGACTTTTACTCTGAGGTAGTGTCTGTCTTTGTCCCAGAGGTGTGTTTGTTGTGTGTAGCAAAATGCTAGATCCTGCTTATGCATCCAGTTTGCTAGCCTCTGTCTTTATATTGGGGAACTGAGCCAATTGATATTGAGAGATATTAAAGACAGATGATTGTTAGTTCATATTATTTTTGTTGATGGAGAAGGTACTATATGTTTATGATTCTTTTGGGTTTTTGTGATCTGTTAAGTTTCTTGTGTATTTTTGGGTGTAGTTATTCTCTTTGTGTTGGGGATTTGCTTCCAGTATCCTCTGTAGGGCTGGATTAGTAGAAAGATATTGTTTAAATTTGTCTTTATGAAGGAATATCTTGGTTTCTCCATCTATGATGATTGAGAGTTTTGCTGAATATAGTATCCTGGGCTGGCATTTTTGTTCTCTTAGAGTCTGAATGACATTTGTCCAGGATCTACTGGCTATTAAAGTTTCTGTTGAGAAGTCTGGTGTAATTCTGATAGATCTGCCTAAATATGTTACTTGGCCTTTTTCCCTTACAACTTTTGATATCTTTTTTTTTGTTCTGTGCATTTAGTGTTTTGATTATTATATGACAAGAGGATTTTCTTTTTGAACCAATCTATTTGTTGTTCTGTAGGCTTCTTATACATTTATGGCTATCTCTTTCTTTAGGTTAAGAAAGTTTTCTTCTATGATCTTGTTGAAGATGATTTCTGGCCCATTTAGCTGGGATTCTTCACCCTCTTCTATTCTCATTATTATTAGGTTTGATCTTTTCTTTGTGTCCTGAATTTCCTGGATGTTCTTGGTTAGGAACATTTTACACTTTGAATTTTTTGACTTATGTTCTGCACCTGAAATTTTCTCTTCTATCTCTTGTATTCTGTTGGTGATACTTACATCATAGCTCTTGATTTCTTTCTTAAATTGTTCATCTCTAGGGTTGCCTCCCTTTGTGTTTTCGTTATTGTTTCTATTTCCACTTTTAGCTCTTGGACAATTTTAAACAATTCCTTTACCTGCTTGATTGTATTTTCCTGTATTTCTTTAAAGGGTTTATTTGTTTCTTCTTTAAGGGCTTCTACCTGTTTGCCTGTGCTTTCCTGTATTTCTTCAGGGGAGTTCTTTATATCCTCCTTATAAGTCTCTATCATCTTCATGAGATGGGATTTTAGGTCATTATCTTGCTTTCCATGCATGTTAAGGTAGCCAAGGCTTGCTGTGGTGGGAAAACTGAGTTCTGATGGTGCCAAATTGCATTGAGTGCTGTCTTTAATGATCTTGTACATGCCTCTGGCTGTCTGAGTCTCTCTGGTGTTAAATGATCTTTGTGTTTCTGACTTTAACTGGTTTCTTTGGAGGCAGAAGCTCTGTGACCTAAGTTAGGGCTGGTTTCCTTAAAGTCACAGAGTGTTGTCTCTGCTTAGGGTGGGCTTCCTGTGCCCCTGGTTACTGCAAACCTCCTGTGCTCTTGGTTTCTGTGGACTTCCTGAAAGGCTCACGGGCTATTGCGTTTGGGCAGGTATCAGGCCAGGACTGGGTGGGGAAGTGGGCTGGAAGGAATATGGAGAGCTGTGCCCTTGGTCACTGCAGACTTTCTGGAAAGCATACAAGCTGCAGTGTTTGAGTGCTTATCTGCTAGGCTGCTGATCTGGGTCAGTGAGGAAGTAGGCAGGAAGGAAGGTGGAGCTTGGTGGATGGGTAGGATGTAGTTCTGTGTCAACTGGGCTATGTTGGTATTCCAGCTGGAGTAGGTATTTGGGTGAAATTCTCACCTGTGTCCTTGGTCATTAAGGACCTCCTAGGAAGCATGGAGGCTGCAGGGAATGGGTGGATATCTGCCAGGCAGCTGATCTCATGTTCTTTATTTTTAATTCAAATAAAATCTCACCACTTCTCATCTTTCCAGTTCATCCCATGTCCAATCGCTCATGCCTGTGTTCCTCTTTTCAAATACAAGATCTTCATGGCTACTTTTTCTTATTTTTACATATATGTATGAATAGAATCACAAATACAAAAATCTTTTCATGAGTTTATTAAAGACCAGATACATATCAATGTGAATTGATCATTATTAAGTGTTTTATACACCTATATATAAATCTATATTTTAATATCCATAACATATCTGTGGCTCATTCTTTGTCATAGAAGCTATACATTTTTTTTAGGTAATTATGTTTAAAGATTTCAAGAAAAAGTGCAAGAAGTCTGTTACTGTTACAAGTGAAGTAAAATGAATGCTTTATTTTCCTTTTATCAGCAAATACATTATGTCATTTCTTTCCATATGCATACATTATTTATTTGTTTGTTTGTTTGTTTGTTTGTTTGTTTACATCCCAAACACTGTTTCCCCTACTGGTTCCTCCTTCACCAAGTCCCCTTGTACCATCCCCTCTCCCCTTCCCCTATGAGAGTGTGGCACCCTCTCTGGGTCACCCTGGCTGATCAACCTTCTGCTAGATTAGATGCATCCCTTCCCACTGATGCCAGATAGGGCAGCCATGAAGAAAGATCTGCCTGTCTGCTATATATAAGTCCAGGGGGTTGAGGGGAGGTCACAGCCTCTTTCCATATCATCTATGTTCTTTTGATTGGTGGCTCAGATTCTTAGATCTCCCAGAGGTCCAGCTTTGACTGTGTTGGTCTTCCTGTGGAGTTCCCATCCATTTCTGACCTTTCAATCCTTCCCCTAGTTCCTTCATAAGTGTCCCTGACCACTGTCCAATATTTGGCTGTGGGTATCAGCTTCTGTTTCAGTCTCTCTCAGAAGACAGTTATGCTAGGCTCCTGTCTGCAAGCATAACAGAGTATCATTAGTAGTGTCAGGGATTGAGACTTGCCCATGGATGGTTTTTGAGTGTCCTTTCTTTTGGTCTCTGCTCTATCTCTGTATTTCTTTTAGGACAAATTTTGGGTCAAAAGTATTATGAGTGGGTTGATGTTCTTATCCTTCCACTTGGGAGACTGTCTAGCTAAATAAGGTGACCTCTTTAGGTTCCAGGTCCCTACTGTTAGACATCTTGGCTAAGGTCAACCACATTGACTCCTGGGAGACTCCTTTATGCCAGGAGATTCTCCCCTACCACCCAACCCAGGCAGCTGCAGATTTCCATTCTTCTGGCACACTGGACCTTTTCCTGTCTCTCCCTGCACCCGATCCTGCCTTCCTATTCTCCTTTCCCCCTCCCCTCTCCCCCCAGTTTCTGCCCCTCCCTCAACCTACTATGAATATTTTTCCCCTTCTAAGTGTGATTCAAGCATGTTTGTTGGGGACTCCTTGTTTAACTTCTTTGGGTCTGTAAGATATATCATGTTCTTCTGAACTTCATGGCTAATCTCCGTTTATCAGTGAGTACTTACCATGCCTGTCCTTCTTGGTCTGGCTACCTCACTCAGGATATTTTTGAGTTATATTCATTTGCCTGCAAAATTCCTAATGTTCTTTTCTTTAAATAGCTGTATAGTATTCTATTATGTAAATGAATCATATTTTCTGTATCAATTCTTCAGGTAAGGGACATCTGGGTTGTTTCTGGCTCTGGTAGACTATCTTCTGGATATATGCCCAGGACTGATGTAGTGGGTCTTTAGATAGAACTATTTTCAGTTTTCTGAAGAATTGCCAGATTCATTTCTAGAGTAGTTATACAAGGTTGTATCCCCACAAGCACTGAAGGAGTGTTCCCCTTTCTCCACATTCTAGCCAACATATGCTGTCTGTCACTTGAGTTTTTGATGTTAGCGATTTTGACTGGTATTTCTTTAACAAAATTATTTATATCCTTTTCAAAGGCCTCTGTGATCTTCATGAGAATGTATTTAAGGTCATACATAGTCTTGCTCTTCAGGGGTATTAGGATATCTAGGGTTTGATGTAGTAGGAAAGCTGAGCTATGATGGTGCCATATTGTATTGGCTTCTGTTAATTTTGTTCTTTTGCTTGCCTTTTGCCATCTAGTTGTCTCTGCTGTTGGTTGGCCTGAGTGTCCCACACTGGAATAAACCTCCTGAAAGGCAGGTGGAATTGTATGTCTCAGGTTTGAGCTGTCCTTCTGTGAGGCAGGTAGAGCTGTGGGGTGTGACACAGTGTGCTGATCTGTGACTGATGTATGTGTCAGGTTAGAGTTGGACTCTTGCGAGGCAGGCAGAGCTCTGGGATGGGACTTGCTACATTGCACTAGCATGTAGACATTTATCTTGGCTTTCCTTTTCTCCTAGATCTTCTTTAGTGAACAAAGTAATTAGCATATGCAATAGTCCAACTAGATGTTACCTAAAGAACTGATTTCCGTATGCTTATATGATAATATTAATAGAACTTTACATGCACTAGCTGAATACCCGAAGGCAACAATGTGAACAAAGTAGTTTAAGAGGTTCTTAAAGCCTCACACCAGGTTGGTTCTCTTAAGCAACCTGGACTTTGCTTTGCTTCTCCTTTTAAGACTAAACCATGAAGATCAGAAGAACTGAAAGAAATTTCTAATATACAGAAAGCATTGTGAAAATAATGAAAAAAAAAACAAAAAAGAGGAAAATATAAGTTAAAACAATAGCATGACAGGAGTCAAGAAGATAACTTCAGTGATGCAGAACTATGTTAATTACATAATAAAGTACTCAAACCGATAGTCGTCACTATGCTCAATGAGTACAAAAAAAATCAGTGCTTGACAAAACTTTATTGTCACTTATTATTATTATTATTAATTATTGTTATTATTTTCATCTTTGTGTCGGCACAATGTGGAGGACACACATGCCCAAAACTGCACATGTGGAGTCAGAAGATGAAGTACTAGACTCAATTATTTCTCTCCACTCTAGTATCCATGTATCAGACTCAGAATATCAGACAGGCTTGGCAGCAAGTGCTCAAAACCAACAAGCTGAAGATTATAATAGACTAAAATATTGAATAAATCTACAAGATATAAAACACTCATGAAAGAATCTATTGTACTTATTAATACATAAGATTTAAAAAATAAATTTTGTAAAAAATAATCTTTACAATGACAAAAAAGGAATAAAATGTTGAGATAAAACCATAACTAAGGTAGTAAAAAACTTAGATTTTGAAAATTATGAAACATTGAAAGAAATTGAGTAATGAAATGAGTACCTTATTTCCATTTATTGAAAAGCAGAATATTATGACAACATTCATTCAAAAACTACCTACAAAATCAATGCGATTTATACCAAAATCTCAAAGTTTTTTATACAGAAGAAAAACTAAAATTCAAAGGAAAGAGCAAAGACTCCCAAAATGTCAAAAAAATAAATAAAAATAAAAATAAAGCAGTGACTCTCAACCTATAGTTCATGACCCCTTTGAGGGGTGTCTAATTGCTCTTTTATAGAGGTATCTAAGACCATCAGAAAACACAGATATTTACATTATGATTCATAACAGTAACAAAATAACAGTTATGAAGTAGCAAGAAAAATCATTTGGGAGTTGGAGGTCCCCATAACATGAGGAACTATATTAAAGTTTGCAGCATTAGGACAGTTGAGGACCACTACTTCAAAGTAAAATTCAAAAGCCAAACCATATCTTCTGATTTAGTGCATGTTACAAAGTTACATCTATTAAAACAGAGTCGTCAATTACCTGATTAGTTAGGAACACAAAAACAAAACTTCCACAACTTAAACAAATTGTAGAGATCACTGAAATTAGGCATTTCGCTAAAAACAGATGGACGAGTGCTCAACAGGTGGATGAAAGATTCTGAATGAACCAAAAGTGACAGTCAGAAGCATGAGGATACATAACCTCACTCTTAGAAATGCTAAATAGACAAGATAAATGACAAGCGTTGTGAGGTTGAGGGAAAGGCTGTGGAATTTTTGAACCTTCTGGTAGGAATACTAAAGTGGTCAGGCACCCTAAAATGTACTCAAAGAGTTAACAATTAAACTAGCAAATGATTGCTTAACCCAACTTCTATTCATCTACTAAAACACTGAAGTCAAGATTCAAAGAGGTATTAGGATTCCTCCATTCAGTACAGAGCCATTCACAATAACCTTGACTGTCAAACAGTCATAAACCCCATCAAGGGTATTAATGAGGATAAATAGGTGAGCAATAAATGTATGTAATGTCATATGATTTAACCACAGTGATGGCAAAAACATGCACATTTGAATAGATGGACAGTTTTGAGAACATCTTGGATATGTGCAATAATCCACCAAGACAACTGTTGCGTGATTCCACTTAAATGTGTTATCTCAGATACTGACTCAGAGAACCAAAGGATACAATTTTGGTTCCCAGGGTCCAGAAATGCCAGCAAATGAAGATATGATTAACATGTATAAAATATCAGTTGTGGAAAATGAAGAGTCTCTAGTAATCTGTAATACAACATTAAACATGTGTACTGCATATATACAATCATTTATTTATTGATTGAGACAAGGTAGACTATGTTACCATCAAATCCTTACAAAGGTAAGGTTGACGTTGAACTCCCGAGTTGGTTGACTCCACCATTTGAGAACTAGGATCACAGACACGGGTCTCTACTCCCAGTCTACATGGTGCTGGGATCGCATCCATACAGTATTTTAAGACATTGGCTTTCATGCTGCTGTAAGCATTGGAATTCAAATTAAACCTCATTATTATCTTCCTTATTTTCTCCTATTACTCCTCCTACTGTGTCCAACTCCTCTCACCTTTGACTTCTTTCTTTTACTCATGTTTCTTTTGTTCACTGTTCCATCCTTACTATCATTTCAGGACACAGGAACATAAGCCTATGAATCATCTCCCATAAGTCAGAGTTACTTCTACAATATTTGCATCCACTAAACGGAGGGGCTGAGATCAGACCAAATTACATTATGATGGAGTCTTCATTTACCCATACCTAACAATTTCAAAAATGGGTCCATGTTCATGAGGGCTCCACCATGATTGTTGTCTTTCAAGCTATATTGTCTTAGCAACGGAACTTCAGACTTCTTAGCTAACCCCATCATTTGTAAGTTGATCCTTTGAAATGAAAAATAAATGCATGTTTATGTGTGTCTATGTATGTATATGTGTGGTCTTACCCAGCTGAACTAAACTGACAAACTTTAGTAACTTTAGTAACCGTTGTTTCTTCTAGAATCCTTGTTTGAGGCAACTTTGGGGGTTTTAAATTTTTAGATAAATCAACTAAAGAGTGGTGTGAATCATTCCGTTTCTGCTGACCCAGCGTTTCTAATGGAAATACTATTAAGGAATTACCTTTACTCAGTATTTTATGAACATTACCGTCAGTCAAACCTGGTTTACTTATTCCATATTTAGTGTGTGGAATTCAGTAAATTTTGGAGGCAATAACTTTTTAAAACTCTGTAAACGTGGTCTCTTGTGGCTAGAATGGAACCTGACAGACACTCACACAAGTTCCTTATCAACCACTCAATCTGAATCCTTTAACAAGCTGTAAACGATACAACAGAAATTTGAAGGAGGTAAAGGCAAGGTAGGCTACTCTGGTCAAATGCTACATATATATATATATATATATATATATATATATATATATATATATATCCTATCAGACAGCTGGAATCAACAGGATGGGAAGGCAGTTACTGATCGACTCTGAGAAAGGCCAACTATTCATATTAAGTATTTCTGTCAATGGGTCAAAAACATGACTCATGATGGCTTTTGGCAGCTCCAAGACAGAGAGGGATGGTTAGTTTTTCCAAATGAGACCTTGGAGAGTTGCAACTGGTGAGCAAGCCTCCTTTTAAAATAGCCCTGGAGATTTAAAGAGGATAAGTTAAGAGAAGCATAATAATTAAAAACCGAACGAAAGTAAGGAAGTCAGGAAAACGACTCAGACGAAGGGGGAACAAATGGTGTGGAATTGATTTTCTCCAAATAACAGAGCTGCGCCACAAACAGGATAGAGCCAGTCTGTGGGGTTTTCTGGTGGTGCGTCAAGACTAGTATGATTAGTTGTAGCTCAGACAGGGACACGGTTTGCAAGCCAAGTAGGCCCTTTGCTAGACAGGGAGGGAGCACTGTGGAGAAGTGACAGCCCAGTGGCCTTGTGACTGAAAGAGGAAGGGTGTAACCTGTTTACGCTTTTGCATTTCATCAGTTCACTTGAGATGTTTCCATTCACTTAAATAACTGATGACGTGATCCCCATGGGTGTGTCGCCCTCTGTACAATACGATGTCTGTTTGTTCATTCCTTCATGGAAGGCAGGGGTGGGGGAGTTTGCTGGAAGGGCCAGATTTCACCAACCACTTTTTCCACATTACACCAAGAGGGTATTCAATATCTGAGTGGGTGGCTCTCTCTAAAGGACCAATTCTGGAAACCCTCAGTTAGAAAAACATTTCAGACTTTTACAGCTCTCTTGGTCTAAAGATTTCAAGGGATTACCAAGGAAAACATGAGAATCCTAATAGCATTTCAACATGGTAGCAGACAAGACTTGCTGACATCTATTAGCACATGAAAAATCAGTGGACAAAATAAAGCTACCATGAAATAAGAACAGTAGAAGAAGGAATTTTAAGGATCACACTCCCATGCTACTTCAGGAGCGTTACCTACTTTTGTCATGGCAGATTAACACGATGATACAAAAAAACGCTTGTTTATTAAAATTCTACCATTCCTTATGTGTAGGCATATATTATAACTTCCTGAATAAAGCCCACATTTTCATGGTCAAAGGCAAATCTCACGGCATATGATTCAGAATTCTGAATACTTAAATTCTTTCACTAATAATCATAAGGTGCTTTAGTTGACATTAATTTATTTGAGTGATTTACAATAATTTGGGGCACTAATTATGCATACGAGAATTATTAGATTTTATCTGACTGTAAAATTTATTTTCAATAGAAAATATCATTTGGCTTGATTTAATGATGCTTTATTTCACTGTGTCACAAGGGAGGGAAAATAAATTAACATGTATAGGTTTTATGTTCTTGAAAGAGCTGTTCTCTATTTTTTAAAATAAATTTTATCTTTATTTCTAAGCAAACATTTGTTTTTATTTCATCAGCTGTTGCTAAGGCCAGATTGACTAAAAGCTGAGAGTTGTCCCAGAAATAGGTTAAACCAATTAAAGTTGACCTTTTCCAGCCACTAGATATACAAAACAAATTTCTAGAACATGAAATGAACTTCCTCTCGGTTCTTTCTGGGATTCAGACTCAATATATGTCTCTCATGGCCTAAAAGATGTATCTTGAAATAAATTGTAAAAAAAAAAAAAGCCCCTTTTATGTAATATTAGTAAAATCTTTTCCAAATCATCTCTGTCCCAAACTTCAAAATAAACTTTATATATGTATTGCAATGTATTTAAAAGGTAAAATTTAAAAGTGGAAACCAGTCATTGTTTCATACTTACTCTCTTGAATTTTGACATGTGGCTGGTGCCAAAAAGCCTCTGGGTATATGTACAAAATTTGTAAAAATACATAAAAACCTACTGAACCAAAACCACAGTGGAACTCACAGTAATTTTCCAGACAGCGCAGTTTACCACTTAGTCACTGGGGAATGCCAATCTCAGAAGAA
This sequence comes from Uromys caudimaculatus, assembly GCA_028551405.1. Classification (NCBI taxonomy): domain Eukaryota; kingdom Metazoa; phylum Chordata; class Mammalia; order Rodentia; family Muridae; genus Uromys; species Uromys caudimaculatus. The sequence goes on along the minus strand of CM052718.1, from coordinate 47,991,106 downwards.
GTATTTTACACCAGGCCAACAAGATCAACAGAAGTAAAGGCTTCTTGGATGAGGAGCAAAAGCAATGGCCAGTGTCATAGGTCTTAGAACAATCCTAAAATGGATGGTGATAATAAAAATAAATTAACTGTCTCTGTTGGCATGTCCACATCAGAAAGATTTCTGCAAAAATTGTTGTGTCTTAATGAAAAGGTGGGGACAACTATGACTGAGAGACTATGTTCTGTTTACAGTTCTCTATTATCAAACATCAAAACCGATCTCCCTCTGTCAGATTCCAGACACAGAGAATCCCTGTTCAAGGAATCTCATCAGGTAAGAGCATCCTAGTGAGCTAACTCTGAATTTGGATATAGAGTAGGAACCAGAGGCGGGCACACCCACTTGTTCTATCTCCAACCCACATCTGGTCACTGCCCAACCTTCCTTCCTGTACCCTGAATCAAACTGAAGTGAGTCTTCCGAGTCTTTGCCTCTGCTCCTCTCTGCTAATTCTGTACTTCTTTGCTTCAGTCACTAACCTGATTTCCCCTTCCCTTAGCAGTTTGATTATCTTTTAAGAAAAGATAATCTAATAAGAGAAAAAGGTAACTGAACTGTGTTGTTGAGAGAGTTCAGAGGAGTATGAGAGGAGAGGAAGAGCAGGTTGGGGAACAGATATTGAAATTGGAGGGATAAATTCTACCATAAGTAAGGCTGACAACAACTTATAGCCCGTATGAACTAGAAAGACATGGAAGCCTTCAAGTGCACAAGAAATGACTTGTTTGAGGAGAGGGAATGTTTATCCTGAGTTAACTATGATGCACACTCTCAATGACATTTAACATGCAGTACTCTATTAATACACAAAATTACATATTGGACATATTTTTAAAAAATAAATACATAATTAAAATAAGAAAAGCATTTTCTTTTGAATAAGAGAAATCAGATCTACTTTTCTCTACCGTAAAACTTCCAGCTTCTTCTCATTGCATTCTATCAGGAATGTAATTTGAGGTATCGTATTCGGTAAGAGAAGAGAAGGAATGCTGTGTTAGCTAGCCATGGTATGTATACATCTTCCGTGATGGGTAACCCCATTTCCTCTACTGGAATATCCACTCTTCTCTTGTCTATGTAACAGTGACAGAATATTCATGGAACAATTATGGTTGTGTTCTTAAAAGGCTTAAGACATCTAAAATGAAATAGCTCAATTAAGGACAGTTTCCAAATTCCTCACAAACATGCTATTTTGTAGTTCTATGAATAAATTGGGCTCTTGAGTGGGTAATGGATAACAATTTGGTTTCTCTCTCTCTCTCTCTCTCTCTCTCTCTCTCTCTCACTCTCTCTTTCCCCATTGTTCCCAATTTCTGCCACTTTTTTCTTCAATAAAGTGATAAGAATATGAGCCTAAGGCATGAAGTGGACCATGCAAATAAAGCGAAGAGTAAACTTATATAATAGACCAATGTATATTTCATATGTATGATTTCATACAAGTATTGTGATGACTTTTCAGTTGTGATTGTTTTCAGTTTTGTTTCTGTTTTGAAAATGAAATATGATCAGGTCTCTTCTCACCATTTCTTTTCTGCTTCCAAATCATTCTCCCATTCGCTCCCTTTTGAATGTCTCCTCCCTCTGTTTTCTTTCCTCTCCAAAGAAGGAAAGCAAGCAATATCTCTCTTCATTTGTAACGCTTATGATCCAAAAAAAAATGGCTAACATGTTAAGTCATCTCTAAGTGTGCAATTGTGACATTCATAGTTTGATGTTATCCAATACTTCTTTATTGGATTTGCAGCTTGCTCAGCTTGAGAAAATTATGCCTAGTACTGAAACCTACCAAACTTCCTGCAGTTAGTGAGGTCATGTATCTTAAACCATTTGTGCCTTTTTTTAATATCCAGGGCAGAGGGGGAAGTTGGTGAACAGGAATAAGAGAAAGGTAAGTTAAAATAAGGAGGAGGAAAAGGAGGAGAAGGAGTAAAGATAAAATATAACTTTCTAAAAGATGAAAGATAAGAACCAAAAATAAAATGAATGAGTCATGAATGATGATGATAACTGAGGGGCAGATTTCCTTCTCTACAACAACTAAATGAAAACATACACGTGCATGCACACACACACAAGCACATGCACACACACATGCACACACACAACACACACACAGCACATACAAACACGTACATACTTAGACAGATATAATAAGCTGTAATGCTTTAAATCAGTAACAGAATGTTAAAATATTTAAATACTTTCCTGGGAGAAAACAAATATCCCAGGCATTCAAGTCTGGATGTGGGAAATAGAGGCATAAAAATGAGATATAAATATCAGGAGAGATTATCAAAATCCCAAAGTTTCAGATTTTATTCAAAACATAATTTATATATTCAAAGACATATCCTAGGAATATGTCAATTTTCTCTAGTGGAGAAATGCTACAATGTACAGAGATGCTGGGCAGAGGCCACAAAGGTCTAAGAGCTGTTTTCATGCCTGAGCCAAAAACAAGTTTGCCAAATTCAGCAGGACATGTGGTGGCAGAAGAAATAGTTTCCCAGATAGGGAAGGCCACACAGTGTGACAGTCCTTATGATGGGTGGACTATGTTTTACACTGAGTAAAATTTGGCAAGAATTTCTAAGTAGATGACCAAGGCTATGAATAGAGAAGGTACTTCAGCACCAGCCTAGGAATAGTAAAAGTCACAGCAATGGCACAAAGGCAGCTCCCCTCAGCCTGAGACAGCTTAACTTCATACTGCTATCCATTACAGATTCATGAGCCTCTTTTATTCATAGAGTTACAAAATAACATGTTTGTGAGGACTTTGGGAAACTATGCAGTTACTGCACTCCTAAGCACAAGAAAAAATGTCCTCTAAGATCTTATTTCAGCCCAAGATCACATATCTGGAAAAACCAAGGCTAGAAACTAGATCCCTTGATTTGTTTTTAATGTGTCATAGAGCACTTCCCCACTGTCCTTTGTTCGCTACTTCATTTTCATTGTTTTCAGTCTTCTGAGAATAGATTCCATAATTCTTTCATGAATATTATGTCTCTATTATGTAGGGAAGACAACAAATAGATGATACAGGAGATGAAATGGAGCCACCCAGCATTGAAGATGTGTGTCTAACATAGGCTTCCTTGTCTTGTTTTTCCTCCTCCTCAGATGCTTCAAATTACATCCATGATAAAGCTCTTTATATTTACAGGCTAGGGTTGATTTAAATAAAACCATTAACCAATGGCAAATCATATGGCTTAGTGTTCCTTCACTATGCCTTCATTACTGTGGGTTGGGTATCTATGTACAAAAATAAAGAAACAGAAGCATTACATGTATTGCATTTATAGCAGAGATTGGAGTAAAATCTCAGGTAAATGAGAAGCAGGTGAAAATATGAAGTAGTGAAAACTGTGATCTGATTATCAGTTTGCTTATTTTTGGAAGAATTATAATATAATAATATAATTTCTCCCTTTCCTTTCTTCCCACAAACCCTTGCATATACCCCCCCCTGCTCTCCCTCAAATCTATGGACTTTTTCCACTATTTATAATTACATGCATGTATATCTATGCATATATATTCCAAAATATAACCTATTTAATCTGAATAATGTTAGTTGTAAGTTTGCTCTCAGATATTGCTTGTCACTGAACAACCAATTGGTGTGCTTTTCCCCAGGGAAAACCATCCTTCCAGCTCTCATCTATGTGTGTGTGTGTGTGTGTGTGTGTATGTGTGTTTGTATGTACAGGTATAGGTAAATATATATATGTATATGTGTGTATCTGTATATGTGTGTATCTGTATATATATTCAATAAATATATATAAATATATATATTCAAATGTGTGTGTGTGTGTTCATCTTTATTTGAAGCTTTGCATGCTTTTCCCCATCCATTTTGGCATGTATTTTGGTATTTTGGCATCACTCATGGTCAGCTCACGTTTGGGCTGTCACATTGATGATACTTATAGTTGAGGCTTCTGACATACTAGAAGATACAATCTGATAGCACACTTCCTTATCCTCTGTCTCTTACAATCTGCTTATCCCTTCTTCCACAATGTTTCCTGAACCTTAGGTGTGGGATTGTTTTTAGATGTATCTATTAGGACTGGACTCCATAATTGTGCATATTGGTTGGCTGTGGTTTTATGTAGTTGTCTCTATTTGTTGCAAAGAGGAGTTTTGTTGATAAGGGTTGAAGAACAAACTTATCTATGGGTATAATTGAAAAATAGTTCTAAGCTAAAATTGAATACTTAATTTGTAATATTATTTGGATGTAGTTTTCTAAGGAACCTATGATAGAGTTTATTGAAATCAACCAGGGTAGTAAATATACCCTCACTTCAAATAATTATTTTTGTGTGTTCTCTTCTATATCATCTTATAGTTCTTATGCAGTATCTAATTTGTTTATTTTTTAAATTTAAATTGAAGACTATATGGCATTTTAGAGTCCTTTGGAAGGGAAAAAATAATAACTTTGAAAGAAATGTGGCAAATTTTTCCATGGATCCTAAACAAATTTTGTGTTTCAATTATTTTTGAGTTTTGTATTGTTTAACTTCTTTTGAAAAAAAAAAGAATTGACCAAAGTCTAAAAGAATAATAGTAACTACAATTTTATATTAAGGGATTGAGATAAACACTTGCTTGTTCGCCTGAAGTCTTAAGCCTAGTTCCTATAACCCTCATGGTGAAAGGTGAAAAATAACTACTGCAAGTTTTTCTTTGACCACAAAATATATCCTCTGGCTGTACACGCCCATATACATACAGACACAATAAATAATAATAATAATAATAATAATAATAAATAATAATAATAATAAATAGAATGTAAAGCTGTTAAGACAATGTTGGATCATCAATTACTTACAAACTTACCTTGTCAAGTATTTAATAATAATGAGTGTTTTGCATGTCATTGGATTTCTCAGTCACCAAAAGGGAATCCTATTTATTTCAAATTTCCTCAGCTCACGGTGATTCATGTTAGCTGCCAGAAAATATTGCTCAGCTTTCCTGCCAGCCATCTGAAAAGCAAGTGAGAAGAAAAAAGAAAATTATATCTCTTGATTTTATTCCAAGTATAGGGATGCCAGATTACATTAGAAAAGGAGTTTCTATGTCTGATACAAATGTTTGAGAAATCATTCTATTAAAAAGAATATACTTTGATAAGAAATGTAAAATACATTGAATGTCCCGAAAACAGTGCCAATAGCTAAAAAAAATTCAGCCCTGTACAAATATGTTTTAAGTATTCAGTCAGCATGTTTCCATTGCCAAGTCTTATACAAATATGTCTTTCTTATTTTGAGGAACTCTTGCAAGAGCTATGCTTAGTAAAACCTCATTTATCTGACTCAAAACAGAGTGCTCATTCAAAATACACTGCAATCTGAAGAACTATTTCTCCTTAGCAGTGTGTGTAGAATTTTACTAATAGTATGTTCATTTGTTTCTAAATTAAACTTTAATGTTACAAAAATATATTTATAAAGATCCAGACAGATGGACAGAATAGTCACATATCTGTTGTGGATCATTGAGACAGACATCTTCCATAAGCAAAATACATGAAGAAGCAGAAAATGGGATTATATCATTATTTTTCCTACAAACATAAATGTCTTCACAGGAAACCTCAACCTCATAACTAAAATAATCACTCTGTTGACTCCATTGCTTCCAAGCTCAGGATTACATGTGTATTTCAGGAACACAGCAGTTACCAAAGAAGAGATTGTTCTTTATGTCGTTTGCCCAAAGCAAACACATTGTTCTACAGATCTATAAATTATACTCCATGGTCTGAAGATAACTGGTTTAAATATTTAACTGTTATTCATATATAAATAGTTCTTGGTGTTTTATGAATTTAAGCATTTGATGTTGTCATGAAACTAGTATTTCTTTTCTCAAGAAAAATGATGGGAAATAGATTCATAAGAGCATATTCATTCTGTTCACAACACTGAGAAACAGACTATTTTCCATAATTGGAAATTAGCTATATTAAACTGGATACCTCTTTATGCAGATCATTGTGCTGTTTACTATAAGAAATCTAAACCTGAAATTTATTTGTGTCTTGCCTTCAAAGAACTCATAATTTAGTTGAAGGAACAAAGAACATATACATATATATTACCTATAATATATATCATATCTAAGAAATATGAAAGGTCATAATAATTTCACATGCAGTGATAACTCATTACCTGGAAGAGCAGCTATAGTAACAAGTAAACAAAGGGAAATAGAGCCAGAAGCAAACTGTCCATCACTGAGAAAATGTCAATGGCAGTAAATAGTCATGGTGGCTGAAGTCAAATGTATTGTTGTCCTTAAAACAACAAAAAAGCCAAGTCCTAAGAAAGCCTTCATGAACCTGACACACTGGAGAAGAAGCAGTATTTTACTCTCAGGGATTAGATATTCACCGTACAAGTAGAGCTTCACTGCATCAATATTTGTGCCAAAATATCCATGAAAGTACAGACTGCATTCGGAACTATGCAGTGTTTTAAGTGTTGCTCTTTACTTTTTAATTATATTTCCACATATTTATTAAGCACAATGATCTGATTCATGTGTATATACATCATTGCCTCTGATCAAGGACCTTCATACATAGTTAAGTCCAGGAATGAGTATGAGTCCATATGGATGAAATCCTCTAGTCTTGCATACTTTCTACTTGTTAAAGTGTCTGGCTTGAACGAATGTTGAAACTATCCTTTGGAAGGCCATGGTAGAGCCTGCTAGGCTACAATATCACAAGTCTAAAGCAAGATTATTTAGCCTGTGAATGAGGATGCCTCTCATAGCAATTTTTGCTTTATCTCGGATTCACAGGCTACAGGATCAAGAGGTAGAAAGGTGTACATTATTAACTAGGGTCTTACATACCATTCTGTTTCTGTGAAGAGATTTCATGACAAAAGAAAAAAGGAAAAGTAAGAAAAATTGTCTAATAAAAGTAAGTATTTTACTGAGAGTGTGTTTACAGTTTTGGATGGTTAGTCCCTTGTCATCATGTTAGAAAGCAAACAGGCATGATACCAGAGCACTGGCTGACAGCTTTACTTCCTGATCCACAGGCAGTAGACATAGAGAAACTGGACTTGGTTTGGGCTTTTGATACCTCAGTGTCCACCCCAGTGATACTCTTCCTCAGACAATACCATAGCTTCTAATTCTTCCCAAACAGTTCCCCAAACTAGGACCCTGCATTTTAAATATATGAGCCTATAGGGGCCATTTCATTCAAACCACCACACCCAGTTAGCAAAAACAAAAAACAAAAGAAAACATTCATACCTTATAATTACTGTTATATAGTATAAGTATATATGGGTATTGTACTAAAAGTTTTAGTTTCAAATGGAATATGCTTCTGATAGCGGACCAAACACTCCATTGAACTGGAGTTTAAGACAGTTACTCAGTTGACTGGGCTCTGCAGGCCTCTGGATCAACAAGCAAATAAAAAATGCTAGGTTGTCTAGGGCTATCAAGGGGAAATCCACTCACTGCTGCATAATGAACAGTATATCTGAAGTCAGGGGACCATTTATAGAGTCTCCTAATATAGCCATGTCCTGTGAAGATGGAGAGTTAACAAGTATGACAAGAGCATCCACAGAAAATCATTCTCTCTTTGTTCAGAACCATGCATTTGTACAAAAGTATTTCTCTCTCTCTCTCTCCCTCTCTCTCTCTCTCTCTCTCTCTCTCTCCTCTCTCTCTCTCTCTCTCTCCACACACACACATATATATATAGATTTACATATACAATTATATATGTGTACATGTATTTTCCAGTCATTTGTTAATTCCTAGAGTAATGTTCATCAACCTTCCTAGCATGCTATGCTCTAATATAATTTCTCATGTTGTGGTGAACTTCAACCAACTTCAAAATTATTTTTAATTGCTATTTAATATCTGTAACTTCACTACTGTTTTTATTCTCATTTAAATATTTGATATGCAGAATATCTGGTAGGAGACCCCTGTGAAAGGGTTATTTGACCTCCAAAGGGGTCAGTACCCCCAGGTTGAGAAATAGGTCTCTAGAAACTCATAAAATAGTTCTTTCTAATAAATATTTCCATCTATATTAGTTATTTCATGCCAACTTTATATAAGCTATGGTAGGGTCATCTGGGAAGAGGGAACATCATTTGAGTAAATACTTGCAAATGATTGGCCTTTCAGCAAGTCTACAAGGTTGTTGTTTATTAGTAGTAGTAATGGCTGGTGCGGAAGGGCTCAACCCATTGTAGGCAATGCTTTCCCTAGACAGGTAGATTTTGCTGTTGCATAAGAAAGAGGGAGAGATGGGGGAAGGTAGGAGGCAGAGAGAAGGAGGAAGGATGGAAGGAAGAGAGAGACAGAGACAGAGACAGAGAGACAGAGAGAGACTAAGAATGTCATAGAGAACGAGCCATTCAGCAGCACCCGTCCTCTGTGGTCCCTGATTCAGTGACTGTCTCTTGGTTCCTGGCCAGCTTGGGTCCAGTTCTTGGCTTCCCTTGATAGGGATAGTGATCAGAATTGATAAGCCAAATAAATTCTTTCTCCCCCAAGAAAGTTGGTTTTGGTCTTGGTATATTTTACAGAATATAAATATACAATTTTATGTCTCTTCTTCCATTATCCTGTGCATTTCCTTGCCAGTTGAACATTGTATCCTACTCCTTGCAGCTTGCGAGGACTTTAGTCTAATAATGGTTCTAGAAATCAAGAAGAGTCATAATAGTGACCATGAGAAGAATCATCAGTGCTTTCCTTAAACAATAGCTTCTGAAGGATGCTCCAGAGAAATGAAGGATTATTTCCTGGTACATGAACATTTAACATTAGTTTTGAATATATGTCATTCTTATTATAACTACACATATACACACCTTATCTTATAATCTAGAATCTTCCACATATTTCTGGCTAACACATGCCTTACTCTGAAATGAAGTGGATACTTTGAAATTTTACATAGATACTTGTTAAGCAATTTCTGTATGTTTTTCCCAGAATATTTTCACATATTACTAAAAATGAACATAGGAGAAAGAAAAATAGAAGGATCAGATGGAGCTTAAGAAACTTACTTTACACAAGCATCCAGATCCAGCAGTGAAATGCACAATATCTCAAGTTGTTCATTTTTTCTTCCTAAATTTGTATTTCCCTCTGCCGTATTTATATCAGTGGTTTATTTTTCCCTCTCTCTAAAACTCTTGCCATGGAAATGGTACGTTGGTTCTTTGATATATGAAGAGCTGAAAATTGATTTCAGCGTGTGCTTTTTCTTGCTCTGTTTCTACGATTTCATATTTACAATTGTGTTAATTAGTTGTGTGTTTATATTTTAGTATGAGTTCATATACGTATCATGATAACAATTTTATATCTATATAAGATTTAAGAGCACGGCACTGTCTTTAACATGGTAAAGGTAATTTAGCGTCGTATCTCCATGAAATATTAATCTTACTTCAGCCCTTCATGTGTCATTACTTAAATAGATAAATGTGTAAGTATATGCAGTTAAATGAGGGAAATTCAGCATTATAATAGAGATATGCGTGCAGAGTTGGGGCTGGATATGGTAGACAAACTCTAAAACAAGGCCCACATATTTCATGCTCTGCTGCACATGCCCAGTACAAGCCTTCCTTTTTTAATCTTAGCCAGATTGAGAATACGATGAGATGTCACTTCCGTGGTCATGTTTCATTACAAGGATGATGGAGTTTTGCAGCTGTAATTAAATTTCTACAACAGTTGAGGTCGTTTTGACCCCAAAAAGAGAGAATCAGATTCTCAGTTCATCAGAATATCAGCTGCCTTTGGAAGCTGTGAACTTTGGTTCCACAACCACTAGGAACTGAACTCTGCCAAGAATGTCGATGAACTCAGAGGACCCAACCAACAAATGGGAATTCAGATTTGTCCAAACTCTGTTTGACATTGACATAGAACACATAATTTAACTATAGTATTTCAGACCTTTCTATTTATATGCATTATAAAATAATTACCTTAGATATCTAACTTTGTATTAATACCATTTTTTAATTAATATTACTTTGCTCTTTCTGCCACATTTGACTGACTCATATCACAAAAATTTTAAGTTAGTTTCTATAAGCCAGATATTCTGAAATATATATATACATACACACACACACACACACACACACACACACACACACACACACACACATATATATATATGAAGTATGTTTGTGCGATGTATACTGAAAGGGTAAACTTGTACTTTTTATATATAGTTCTGCAGTTGCTGACTCCTAAAGGTAGTGGCCAGAACTGTGAGGTTCCCTGGGTAAGTTGCCAGGAGGTGCCATAAGGCAGGAGGAAGAGACAGCAGCATTTTTAGCCCGTCACTGTACAGATAACTGACATGAACTGCCAATTTATTAGCTTGAACATTTTATTACACTCCTTTTTACACAATTCTTCATTGTGCTGTTCCAGTCCCAGAAAGTGGTTAATTGGGAAAAGGGTGAAAACCCCTAAACTGTTTCATTTGTACAGGCTGTTTTTATATTTATGAGTAAAAATAGTGTTTCACGGTCTAGGCATGTATCATAATTTTTGTTTGTTTTAGTCGTCTTTAGGAAATTCTGTAGCAGATTTCTCTGGCAAACACAGAATAGCTGTACAGATTTTCATCTAGCTGCCAGTCATCAGTCACAGCGTGGAAAGGCCTTCCAGCACAGATCATTTGAGTGATGCGAGACGTCCTTTTCAAGGGTCCTGGGATGCTCAGTCACTTGGCTGCCGTCAAATGTTTCTACAGGAAAGGATTCCTCCAGTTCGATAGACCAGAAGGTCTTCTGGTTCTGCCAAGAAGAGTGACAGAGGCTATAAAACTGTCTCTTTTCTCCCTCTGCTCACTGTCTTGCCAGGAATCACAGGCTGGGAGCCTTCGAAAATATAACTGCTGTATTTCAAGATGCAGCATTCAAGGGATGCTGCTGCCTTCTCTCTGGCGCCATCTACTGGGGATGACACAAAACATGGATTCACTTAAGGCAGCTTGGATAATTATATTCTACAAAGAGCACACCCTTTTAGTATATAGCCCCTAGTCTGAGAATTATCAATTTAAATTTTTTCAAAACATTTTGTCAAAGACAAATATAAGTGAAGATACAAAATAAGTCAACTTTCATAGCTTCTCGGCCTTTTGGCTAAGATCAAGTGTATAAGTCAAATTTCATTATGAAAACTTTTGAATTCTCATCTCCCAAAGTTTGTTTTAACTATTTTTTCCCCTAAAGTATTCCTCTTTTTTGCCTTGGCCTTCTAAATGTTGGTTATCCTCAGTCAATTGAATTTATGTGAAGATACGAGATTTCAAGTCAGATAAAGAAAGTTCAATCACAAATTATATTTGTTAGTATCAGAGACGTGGTAGTGTTATCAAAGTACCTTGCAGAAGCCAACATGGTGGCACCTGCCTGTAATCTCATGACTAGAGTGTATGAGGTTAGAAATAATATCACCAGTTCCTGGACAGCCACAGCAACACAAAAAGAACATGTCTCAGAAAACCAAAGGCAAGCAAAAATAAGTAGATAGATGATAGATAGATAGATAGATAGATAGATAGATAGATAGATAGATAGATAGATGATAGATAGATAGATAGATAGATAGATAGATAGATAGATAGATAGGTAGATAGATAGATAACTAGAGTTGATACTCTGAGGGGGTTATCAGAAAAATGTTAGTGCAAAAGAAAGAAAGAAAGAAAGAAAGAAAGAAAGAAAGAAAGAAAGAAAGAAAGAAAGAAAGAAAGAGAAAAAACCCATGATACAAATGAAGAAGGGAATATAGAAGGTTGCTCTCATCAAAAATTTCCCAAAATTTTGAAGTATCCAACTGTACTTAATTCTTCTATATTAAGAAAAAAAGATATAACTTTTACAACCTTTCCTTCAAGTTCACATATCTTGAATATTGAGGCTGACCTGGCACTTATTTTCTTATGTTAATCATGAAAAATCATAGATCCAAGCATAATGTAAGTTCCCACTTTTGAAAACAGATTTATGCCTGAACTATTGAATATATACACCTTTCTCTTGACATTATTCCATAAACAGGGCTTCTCAGCTCCATTTTTCCAGGAAATATTTACATCACCACAGGTTTATAAATGTGTAAAACTGACACACAAATGAAGTATTTAATGAAAAGAATCATACATAAATTTATTTAATGTAATTATTTGGTATTCATATGTGTTTACCATTTAGTATGGAGCAAGGAAAATTTGCATATGTTCAAATGGGTATGCTTGTTTGTGTTTTTGCAAAATAATGAAATACTGGCTGAATATTCGAGTCAGAGCTCGCCAGTATTGCTGGTGTGACGGCATGGCCGGGATCAACAAATGCTAACTGTGTGTTCAGGAGCAAGACTGAAAATTTTGTAATGCAACAGAGCTGGGGGCTTTCAGGACCCAGTACATCTTCCATGATTTTCAGAATTGATTGATATTTAGATTATTTAATCATCAATGCTAATAGCTCTACTCCATATAAATTCATATTGCCAAATGGCAGAAGTATATTTAGGGATATTTCAGAAACTTAAAGATTTTTACAACATGTCAGTTCACAAGCCAAACCTCACATTTTTAAATCAAGCATTCTAGCAGTATACCATCTAAAGAACTGAATTATATGGAGACCGCATTTTGCTTCATTACAAACATTCAAGTTTTTTTTTTTCAACCTGGCTATTCTACCAGGTTGCTGCAGATGTTAGTTTCTTGAGGTCTAGGTCTCTGTTAATATTGGTAGTAGGATTATTGGATTTTATTCATTTTAATAAGTGTATATATATTTATTTTTAGTTCTCTTTCTGGCTTCTCAGAGCTCCAGTATGCTCTCTTTGTTAACTAAGGACCTGCTCTGATAAACACATCTCAATGACCATGTCCATATTTCGGGTTTTCTTTGTACTGACTACAAGCCGGGCACCTAGAAGTCCTTCATGATAAATATTATTTGTTGACCCAACTGTCCTCTACTCACTGTCCTTTGGTTTAATCTTTGTTAGCTACATCGTACTTAGTACATTATGGTCATGCTGCCAGGGACCAGCCACCGAGCTGCTCTCATGTCTATTTGTTTAAATAATCTCTCTATCAACCTTAAAATTTTGGTGAGGATGTAAAACAATAATACATAAATATTTAAACATATAATATAATAGTATATTATATGTTTATATATCTTATGTATATTAAATATAAATATATATTTATATGCTACATAAATATATAATTACTTTATATCATATAAATCATTATACAAATATTTCTAACATCCTCAAGTACATTACAGAACATTACATATATATTATGTATAATTAATGCATTAGTTGAATAAATAGGCAAAGGCAAATTATTATTTAGAATTCACCTCTCCAATCAATGGCATTGCATAGTGAGCATACATGTCTGAATGTATTTGCTTAAAGATAATTGTTTGTTCAAACAAATTAAATGCAATGCTTATCTTTTCAGTTCTTATTATGCTAAATATTTTTCAAATATGTCATTATAATTGAAAGATTTGGTGAAAGTGTTGGGTTTGAGTTACATAGTAACAATGAAGATAATAATGTGAAATTTTAAATCACATAAAACTAAGTTTCCTGCTTTCCATAGACAGTTACACAGTATAATTCAAAGATGTTTTGTTACTTGGTCTAGCTGGTTTGTAAGAACATTCACTTTGTCTTTGATAATCTAAAAGCTCTTTTCAAAGTACTTAAAGTTGGAGTAGTTTTTATTCTCCCAGTCTTTGAGATCCTCTGGGATTCTCAAGTCTGTTTCTTTCATCAGTTCAGATTTTATGTGAAAAGCAATGAATAAAATACTCATGGATCACCTCTTCCCTAGTCACTACACATTTTTCTGGAACACGAATTAAACATACTAAGAACGTGTAGCTTTATTTTCTTTGTCTCTTAACCTTTCCCATATATTTTTATGTCTGAGTTTGTGTATCAACTTCTAGAAAATGCTTTCAGCCACACCTTCTTCACTCTTCATCCATGTTGTTTTCTTTAAAAATTTTCCATTAAAACAAAAATATTATTATTATTTCCCCATCCTTCCCTCTATTGGATTTATTGTTGTTGCTGAGTTTTGCATTTTTCTTTAGAGGGAAGTTTTAAGGCTATATATCTCTTTAACTTCATTAAGAATTTTTACTTTTGTCTATCTCTGAAGTGTTTAGTATCAGGACGCCTCTTGGGCATGTTTGCTATCTAGTGTTTTCGCTGATTTTTGGCTTACTGTGCCTTGAATATTCAGATGTTTAATTACTTTTTTAAATTTTGTGCTGCTTACAATCTTAAAAATGTTCTTTATGAATGTTTTGAAGTTTAGCATTAAAGAACTTCTCGTTTAAGATTTGCATAGATTCCTTGAAGGCACCTCGGGCTCTATATAATTGCTTTGAAATTTATTTACAGCTCAGAGTTTCTGTTTGGTTGATTAGATACTTGAGTTTGTTTGTGATTTTTTTCTTTTATCTTCTCTTTTTACCACTAACAATAATAATTTAGGTATGGATTTGCTCTCAAACATAGCTCAATTAAAGTATGTTTGTGTTTCTTCTCTGGCCTAATGGAATCCAAGGCAACTTACCCAATATTAGGGTCAAAGGACAGAAGTATGAGTCCCTCAGTAACGTTGCTCTGAGATGGCCTGGCTTGCTGTGGGAGGCATATCTTGTCACATTGTACACCGTGCATGCTTCTCACAATCATTTCCCTTTCTTAGCTGATCTTTCCATCAAGTAACACGTGGCTTCCATTTGAGGTGAGCCACTAACTCTCTGAACTCCTTAGGCTTCATGTTTTGCTTAACTTGCAACATGCTACCTTGGACATCGCCATTTAGACCTATATAAGTTTTTTGGTTTTTTTTCATTTATAAATGTTGTTAGTTTTAATGGGAGAATTGTTGTGAATAGTCTAAAGGGTTAAGACTCGTCAAACAGAATGAGACACATCATTTTCTAAGAAGGTTGATTAACTGCGTTTTAATCTAAGTCCGATTAAGCTTGAAATGTTTGAGAAAATAAATGGGGCCAGAAAGAAAATGCAGGAACCCAGCCGCCTATGATCTCAGGAAGAGTGGCGGTGTTATCCCATAGCAAGGATACATTGACCAGATCTTTGCAGTGTGCCTTGTAGAGACACCAAGTTCAGGTGAATTTACAAAACCATAGAGAGGCTCTTTAGCAGTAGCAGGTGGAGAACAAATTTTATCAGGTAATATAAAGTCTCTTATTTGAAGCCATAGAAACCTAGATTTGAAATGCTGTTAGATCCTGGTGCAAGAATAACATGAAACACTGCTAGTAACAGAGATGGCGCAGGTGAACCAGGCCTGCCAGAGAGCATTACTCTCTCACAAGACTACAATCTCTTCATTAAAAACCTGACAGTGAGCATAGTAGCTTCACTCTGTGCCAGTCATAACTCAGTGTGGCTATGCCTTCCTGTGTTTTAAGGTGAGCCACTAACTCTCTGAACTCCTTAGGCTTCATGTTTTGCTTAACTTGCAACATGCTACCTTGGACATCGCCATTTAGACCTATATAAGTTTTTTGGGGTTTTTTTATTTATAAATGTTGTTAGTTTTAATGGGAGAATTGTGAATAATTTGAAGCTCAATCACCCTTACGTTTTTTGGAACCATTATTATTATTATTATTATTATTATTATTATTATTATTATTATTATTTTACTTTTATATATTTTTGGTAGCTTCCAAAGTGAAACAAAGAAGTATCTAAATGCAATCTTGATACACATGGTTACTCAAAAAGGTTCCCTTTTTCTGTGTGCTACTGTGCTAAACTTATTTCTGGGTTATTTACTTAAACTAAATTCCCTGTGTAAAGGAAAAATATGTCTACCTGTGTGTTTGTTTTTCTTTTGTCTGTTGCTTAGATCAAGAGCTGAGAAACGGATTCTTCAGCATAAAAACTGGTACTATGGAAGTTCTGTAATTTTGTAATACACACATTGTTTTCTGCTCATTGTATAATGAAAAAACTCTGTTATTTAAATGTCGACCTCTAAAAGACTCCATATTAAAATGCTTAATCATAACATTTCAAGGTAAAATGGCTTTTTATGAGTACCTTCATTACTTGAATGCCTTTGTCATCTTGCTTTCTTGATCAAACAAGGCAGTGACCCGTTCAGCAGCCAAATTTATCCTGAGAGTAGCCTTCTCCTGATGGATGAAGGGCAGAGTGCGATGCCTCCTGGTAAAGTGTAGGCGGATAATTTTATTTGACAACCACATTATGAATGAAGCAATATGTGCACAAAGTAGCTCAGAGCATCCATTTGCTTCTATCCAGTTCTGATGATTTTTAAAAAAGAAGAAGAAAGAAAGAAAGAAAGAAAGAAAGAAAGAAAGAAAGAAAGAAAGAAAGAAAGAAAGAAAGAAAGAAAGAAAGAAAGAAAGAAAGCCAAGGTATGGCTCCAACATTAGGTGAATGGCCAATAGCTCTTTTATAAGTCAGGCTGTACGTTAATCCACCAGAGGTTTAGGAAAGGAAGCAATGTCATCATTGGCAAGGAAACTTCCATCACTGTCTGCAGTTGGGTTGGCTGAGCTTTCCAATGCAGCATGAAGGATGGAACTGATGCATGTAATAGTATGAAACACCATCTATTAAAATCTGAATATCACTTCTAGTAATGCACAGCCACGGTAGGCTTTATCAGAAAGCCCAGAAACAGGCATCATTTCAAGATCTCAGGCACTGAAAGGATCTTTTGTAATGCTGAACACTGTATAACAAACACTATTGTCATCAGCAGGAGTGGATCTTCTGGGAGTCTGCTCTCTGTCCAGGCTCTTGGCAGACATTCAGATAGAGAAACATTTACTTTAAAATGATTAATGATTCCCAACTTGATTTTGCCAAAGACCATGCTTTGTGTCCTCACATTTTGAGTCATTGATCCTGAGACATGTCTGCAACTTACTCAGCTTTCAAATTAACATGTGAGCTTTGAAAAATACACACATGTAATTAAATCTTTCTTTTCCCTGGAAACTGACCACAGCAGACTATTGGAAAGCTCAGTGTTAACATCAATTTCATTGCTATTATTATTTGAATGGCATAAGTTAATTAGCCTTTTTCCAAACCATATTTATGGGCCAGCTGGTAAAGTCAGTATTCCAAGACATGACCTTGGTTTGATAGTCTTAATAATATAGTTACAATAACATTGTATAGCCCTACATATTACACAATATTTTATGATAAACAATAGAATAATCTAAGATTCAACTTTTTCTTAAACATATGATCTGAGACTAATAAGGTAAAATCAGTGTGCTTATAAAATTCACTTAAACAACTAATAAATTATTACTATTATTTAAAATTTTAAGGCAAGTGAATTCTCCAAAGGTAAGTAAAGTAATAAAAGTCTCATATTTTTGGATTGTTTAGTGTGTGTGTGTGTGTGTGTGTGTGTGTGTGTGTGTGTGTGTAAAATGGCAAGTTAATAAAATAAGGCATTCTAGTCACATAACTTGCCTTCATTTAAATATACATTAAGGCTTCAGAATTTTAAATATTTTACTTTGCTTTGTGGATGAGCAGAAAAGAACAGTTAATAGTAGGAAAACATTTAGTTGCGTTTTCATCTATGGAGGAAAATATTGTGTTAGAGTTCTTTATAGAAAGAAAATAAATAAAATATTCTTATTTTAATGACACGGCTTAAGTGGTTATGGAAACCGATTAATTTAAACTCTGAAAAAGTAGCTGTCTTTTTCCACTCCAAAGCTGTTAGACTGCTGAGAGCCAGAAAAGCTGACCTCCAAGTTTCTGTGAATTATAAGAATGAACAATTCTCTAAAGAAAGGTTTACCAATTGTTCTACTGTGGTATTCAACTGATTGAATAAGGCTCACCCATCTTATGGAGACAATCTACTTGATCCTGTCTTTCAAGAGCTAAATGTTTATTTCATTACAAATATCATCATGGGAATATCCAGAATATTATATATAAATAAATATATAAACACAACCTGTTAAGTTCATTTAGTGTTCCTCATCTGATTTTCCATTATATAATCAATTAAGGAAGATTAATTTTCCTATTCCCAGCAGACATTAGTTGGTCAAAGCTATAATTCTAGTGTGAGATCTTCATCAGAGTTTCCTCATCTACGTTGACAAGACACTTGATGTTGTCATTACTCAGGTCTTCTTGGCACCTTGTGGTCTGTCATTCTGTGCATTTTGAACCTTGAGGCATTCTATAATAGTCTCTGTCTAGTGAAAAAAATCTTCGATGAGGAGCAAGAGCTCACTTATATTTGAAGATTTTGAGCTAGGAATCACAGGTTGTAGAGAACATAGTGATTCTCTTTCAAAGTTTGTTTTACATCATTCAGCATAATACGTTCCACCTACATCCACTTGCCTATACTTTTCATGATTTAATGTTTTTGCATTTGAATTATATTTCATTGTGTGTGAGTGTGCATGTTGGCATGTTTGTGTGTGTGTGTGTGTGTGTGTGTGTGTTTTCACTACCTGTTTATCACTATCTGTTTATTGAAGGGCATTGAAATCATTTCCTTTCCCTAGCTATAACATATAGAGCAGGAATGAGCAGAGCTAAGCAAGTATCTGTGAATTAGAATGAAGAATTCTTTGGCCATAAGCCAAGAAATGATATGGCTAGCTCATAAGGTAGATTTATTTTTAGCTTATTGAGAATCTTCCACATTGATTTTCAGAGTTAAGATATCATATTTCAATCACACCCACAGTGAATGAGGGTTCACCTTTCACATACACCTCTAAGAGAGTGCTCCCCCACCCACCCACCTCATTCCTCTAGAATCTCCCTCACTGGAGCATCAAACTTCCACAGGACCAAGCACATGCCCTCCCACTAAGGCCAGACAAGGCAGTCCTCAGAGATTTCTCATAAAATAAAAGCAAAAACTAAAATTATATGCCAGCTGCATCACACCAATAAGTCATGCACCATCATGTTCTCATAATCCTGTGTCACCAGTTATTTAAGGATGAAGAATTACTGAGTGGAGGCCACTGCTGTTCTTGTACTAAGTATGGTTACACACACATTGAAGGTACTTAGGAATAATTTTCTTCTTCCAAACATTTCTACTTACTTCCTGTTTTGGTTTGAGTGACTTGGCTTTCCTCTGGATATCAGAGTACTACATGCTGGACTCTTCCTTTTCTTCTGCCATGTTGATCCCTGGGGTTGACCTGCAGTCTAAAGGCTTGTTATGAGTACCTTCATCAGCAGAGTCACTTCACTAGCCCATAAATTATTTTCTAACAGTAATGACTCAAATAAATATGTCACCTCATAAATGCTTTCTATCTATCTATTTGCTTATTATGGTTACATATTCCAATCGTTGGTGACCCTTTAGTAACTACCGTATTCACTTATTAAATCCATATTTCTGTTTACAAAGTAATTTTACATTGATCTGAAAAATACTCTGTACTGACCACTTTTGTACAGGAGATTCCATATAAGTTAGTATATCAAATGATACATTTTACACTTTTAACTATGTCTGTCTTAGGTACGGTAGCACGTCAAAGTTAAAATGATTAATATTCAGTGTCCATTGATGGAGTTTAGCATGACCATGGAAATACCCTGTGAGGCAGTCTAATGGAGTCTAGAAATACCCATTTGAATTTGTGAAACATTAGTATTCATCTCTTTCTGCTTCTTGATTGCAGATACAATGAGCTGCTTCTAGCTCTTCTGTCATTGCTCCTCAGCCATGGTGAACTAAACTTTACAACTGTGCTCCAAAGTATACTCTCCCTTTCTGTATTTCCTTCTTTCCAATGTTTTATCACAGCATTAAGAAAAGTAACTAATGGAAATTCTCTTCATGTCAGTTTTGGCATTTGTATTTTATGTCAAACAGCATTTCTTTTACACATATGGAATATTCCCAAACTTACAGGCTTCTTTTTAAAGGATTAAATCTTATCATCTGACTGATGAGGAACTGTGCTTTACTAACCTATATTCAATTTCACCAAAAGTCTTTTTAAGTTTATCTTTTTAATATTTATTCACATGGGCGTTTTGACTGCATGCATGTATGTCCATCACGTGAGTGCCTGATACTAGATTTCTTTGATCTGGAGTTATAGAACATTGTGAAGCACCATATGGGTGATAATAACCAAACCTGGAATCTCAGCAGGAGCAGCCAGTCTTGCTAACAAGTGAGAAATTAATCGTGCCACAATTTTGTCAAAAGCTTTAATGCTGATATCATGAACTACTACTCTATGGCTCAATAAACTGTTTTTTTTTTTCCCCAAAATATAACATTTCTGAGTTGATTTTAGTGTCTTGCATTTTATAGTTAATTCTATAAGATTTTTAAACAAAAAACATCACTTTTTTGGTTTTGATGAGAAATTTATATTGCATAAAAACTATTGTTACTTATTTCTTCAGCCTCTGTTTTAAGATTTATTTATATTTATGTCATGTGCATGACTGTTTGCCTGAATATACGTCTGTGCTTACATGTTAATAGTGTTATTAACACAAAGTTATTAGATGCCCTGGAAAGGGACTTGAAAGCTTGTTATATGGTATATGTGAGTTGGTAACCAAACCAATATCCTCTGAGCTATCTCTCCAACCCCTTAGCTTTAGCTTTAAATAGAATGTTCTGCGAATTGCTTCTGGTTCACAGAAAAAATTCAATGGATATACAGAGACTTTTCATATACTTTCTGCTCCACAAATAGTTCCATAAAGACACAACTGCATTTTAAACAGTTCCCAATCTAGTACATGTTCTGTAATTATTGAACCTAAATTGACATATTAAGATCATTTAAAGTATATCATTAGTGTAACAACTCACATGTAATACTGTATATTCTATAGGCCTGGACAAATACATAATTATCTATGACAATCACTAGAGTATTTCAGAACACTTTAACCACTTCAAAAGACATCTATTCTTGTTACTTTAACCTATCTCTATTTGCTAAATCAAGTATTTTAAGGTCTCTAAAGTTTTGCATTTTCAAAATACTAACAACATTCTAGTTGGAATTATGCGGTATGTAGAGTTAGCCTGGAGTCTTTCGTTAGTATATGTATACTTCCTGGTAATGGGAAAGTGGATTTCCTTCATGAATTACATGGCTTAGTTGTTCATTTTTCTCTAGTGCTGAGTGTTCCATTTTCCAAAAGCACCAATTTATTTCCTCATCCACATACTGAAAGTCATCTCAGTTCCTTTCAGTTTTTAAAAATTATGAATAAGTCAGTATGCAGGCTTTATGGATTTAAGTTACAGCTCATTTGGCTAAATGCACAGTAGTAGCCTAAGAATAGTTTAGATCTATTATAAAATAGATATTTGTATTCCATACTTGTTTGGTCAATTTTGTATCTTCATCAGCGATACAATAGACTCTCTACGACTCTAGCAATTTTTGGTTTTGTTGGTGTTCTAAATTTTAGCCATTCTGAAAGATGTATCATAATAGCTTGTTGCATTAATTTGTATTTATCTGATGGTTTGTGGCATAGACAATAGAGTGTCCCTCATGCTGACTCACCATATTTATGGCTTTTGGGGTAAGATATCTGTTATTGTATTTATCCTATTTTAAATCTTACGGCTGGGTTTTAAGAACTGTATGTACGCTTTGGATTGTGATTGTTTAACAAAGACATCTTTATGCAGTTGATATATCCTGATATGTGGCAATTTATCTTATTTTTTTAACACTGTCTTTCATAGAACAAGGGGTTTTAGATTTTAGTGAGGAATATCTGACTGTTTATTTCATAACTTATTTTTGCTGTGTTCAATCCGAAAAGTCACCAACATCCTCAGGATCATTTATTTCTTGTTAGCATCTAGCACTTTTACAGTTTTACACTTAATGCTTATGCCCATGGTTCATTTTTAAGGATTTTCTTTATGTGAAAGCATGAAGTCTATGCTCTTTCTTTTTTTGCTCATGGCTGTAGAGTTGTTCTAACAACTATTCATGAAGTATTCTTTTTTTGTAGCTTAGTTAACTATATTTAAAAGGATAATTTTAGCTTCCCTAATATGTTACACTGACTTATTAATTAAATTTCAGTAAAGGTAACTTTTCTTGTCCATGAAATGTCCATGTAATGGCCCTGTCCATTGTTCTCTCAGAGGTTTATTGCTGAATACACTCACGCTTTCTAATCTTTCTTAACTCTGGCTGGCTGGTTCAAATCAGCTATTCAGACCCAAACTCCTCTCCAAGCTGACTGATTCAAACTGGCTTTTTTTTTGGCTTCTGAGTGAAATGCTTTGCTTGGCCTCAAATTATCTCTGGCAATCTGTTCTAATTTTCTGGCTCCTTCTCATTCTCTGGCTCATTCTGTCTTTACCTGGAACTTCTCTGTAAAACTGTCTTCCCCACCTCTATCATTTTGTGTCTCTGCCTCTCTCTCTCTCTCTCTCTCTCTCTCTCTCTCTCTCTCTCTCTCTCCGTATGTGTGTGTGTGTCTATCTATCTATCTATCTATCTATCTATCTATCTATCTATCTATCTATCCATCTATCTATTTATCTACATCTCTCTCTGTCTTTCTGACCTGCTCTTTTAAGTAGCCTCTCTTTCCTGTCAGTTCTTGTGAGAGTTGGGCAAATTCTGTCTCTGGCTTATTCTTTCAAATCTTTCAATGGTTAGTCACTTTGTCTGCCCCTCAATTAGATGCCATTTTGAAACATGGCTGAATTCTTCTACAAACTAATTTAAGCTTCATAGTTTGGGATTAAAGCTGTATACTACGGGTGTATCTGTATTCCGCCCAGAGGAATTAATGCTATTTCATTCCAGCAATATCACACAGATCTACAATGTCTTTGGATTTAATTGCCAGAGAATGTTGCTGCATTAAAAGTTCTCTACAATTTTCAATATCATCATACCTCACACAAGCTTGCTTAATTGGGTATTATGATATATTAAAGGCATACACTGTTAGGATTTTGACTTTGTTCCCTTCTTATAATATCCTGCTGGTTAATATGGATATATATACACACACATATACATATATAATCCTATAAGTTTGTCAATATTTTCAAATAAACTTGCAGGAATATAAGTTAAATTGTACTAAATTTGTGGACTGAATTGAAAAGACTGACATCTTGAGAAACTTGGATTCTTGTAAAGAATAATATGAGCTATGTTTTTAAAGTATATTTCTAGGTTTTCAGTTTTTCTGAAAGAACTTTTACAAATTTTACATTTAGAGTTGCCATTACTAATAGAATTCTAATTTTTTATTCAAGTCTTACTTGTTCATTACTGCTATATAATAGGATTGCCTTGATATCTACAAAGTTATAGTAAATGTTTATCAGCTATAAGGATTTCATGTGAACTATTTAAGATTTCCTACAATGAACATCCTGTCCTTTGAAACAAAAATACCTTATTTTCTGTATAATCTGCATATCCTTTATTTTTTTAGTTGCTGATTTTATTTTTGACTAAAACTTAAAGTGTTAAAAATCAGTTGCCTGTTCCCAGATACTATGAGGAAATAATCAAATTTCTTCACATTATTTCAGCAATATATTTCTTAGTAGCTATTTTTATCAGTTGAAAGCATTTCTTATTGCTAGTTTACTATGAATCCTACCATGCATGGCTTTTTTACTTTTGTCAAACGTTCTTTCTTATAATTAGCTAAAGAACTGTCACCAGTGTTAACTGTCTGTGCCAATCCAGCCAGGTACTGACGTGGACAATGAAAAGCTATAGGAAAGCATCCATTGCAGAGTGGGGCCACCCTGGCCTGGCCAAATCCTTGACCCTGACTCTTGCTCCCAGTTGTCTCTTTTCATCCAACGGCTTCTTCAAAGGTACCTGTCCT
The DNA here is from genome assembly GCA_028551405.1 of Uromys caudimaculatus. Classification (NCBI taxonomy): domain Eukaryota; kingdom Metazoa; phylum Chordata; class Mammalia; order Rodentia; family Muridae; genus Uromys; species Uromys caudimaculatus. The sequence goes on along the minus strand of CM052718.1, from coordinate 47,967,043 downwards.
GGTCCAGGGCTCCCAACCTCCTGCCTCTTCTGTCCTAGAGACCTTTCACCTTAGATTCATTTTGCTTCTCTGCCTACTCCCTAGTTTTGGCTTCTTTAAATCTGATCCTGTCATCTAGAATACAGGCTCTGATCCTTGGTTATTCTGTATGTCTCAGCTGCAAGCCATCTTTGCCCACCTACAACTCCAGTCCTGACCCTTGGGGCTCAAGGGCATGGGCTCTCTATGTTCTCAGAGTGAATTCTGTAATGCAACACAACTTTTATTTCTAATCATTTCAAACACGCTGTCTTAAATTTGGTGACGTCTGACCAGCTACTGTTATTTTGTATTGACATAATAAAAGGCTTTCAGAAATATCATTCCAAAATAAGTTCTTTCTTTATTTAGTAATGTGATATTTTGTGTATTAATATAAAATCTTAGCATTATATTCAACTTGATTTCCAACTTTTAAACAAGGCTATTGTAAAAGGCTTAGATACCACTTAGGTTCAGTGTGCTAATTTATGCATTGTTGCCGTACTTTTATTTTGATGAGGATTTCTTTTATCATTTGTGCTCATGAGAAATACTGGTCTGAACTTTTCTTATCATGCTTATACTTGAGTTTGGAATTAGAGTTAGGAAGCATTCCCTCTGCCTGTGTGTGTGCTGAAAGAGACTGTAAAGAATTGGTATGATGTAGTGTCATCCTTAGATATTTGAAGGAATTTAGCAGTGAAAATACTAGGGCCTGTTGCATTCCATTTTGGAAGGCCATAATTACCCGCTTAATTTCAAAAAGGAAATAAGTGCACTCAAATTGCCTTTTTCTTTTTATTTGAATATTTTTTGAAAGTGTGCCTTTTAAGGAATTGGCCAATTGATGATATGATATATAAGCAATGAACTGTTTGGGGTAACCATGTACTAATCTTTTAATGTATATCAGATTTTTAATGTTTTACATTCCTTTGTTTCTGATATTATCAGCTTGCAGGTCTTTGGTTAAGTGTTCTCAAGCTCATAGATTCTTTTTGCAATCACAGCTACATCACTCATAAACACAGCAAATGTCTTTATTTCTGTGATCTTACTTGCCAGTAATTGAGCATTAAATTTTATTTTGATTGTTCTTTTTATATTGCTCATTCTTTCTTATATGCTGTTTGCCTTATGCATTACAGTCTACTGTACATTAATCACAGGAGTTTTAAGTTCCAGAGTGATAATTCAAACATACCTGCAATGTATGAGTCTACTTTTGATGTTTGCTTTGTATCTTCAAACATTTTCCCCTTTTGGAATATCTTGTTTGTTTGTTTGCTTATTTGTTTTGTTTTGTTTTCCCTTGATATTCATAATATGCCATATCATGAGAACTGCTGCAACTAGGCCCCTAGAAATATGTATAGGTGGTGGTGCAGAAGAAATACACTGTGTTCAGCTGACGAGGTCTCCCTCTGTACTTTAGTGAGCCTGTATTACCAGATAATGATTTTTGTCATGCACAGTTCTATTCTGCCTGTCCTATACGTGGTATGAAGAGGTACAATGGACATAGATATGCATTTCCTCCTTTCTAGCCCCAAATCCCAGCAATCTAGGTTTTGATTAGTTTCCTCTAAGTGCACACCGTGTCAACAACAGTGATATGAATAGTTCTGACTGATTGTTTTACTTCTCCTTTTCCTAAAAGCATGTTTTTAGGTTCTCTTGGGAATATGTAAAACAGCTTCTGTATGCAAAACACACAAAGGTGTAATACACACACAAACAGACAGACAGAGAGAGAGAGAGAGAGAGAGAGAGAGAGAGAGAGAGAGAGCTATCATAATTATCTACATTAAGCCTCCAGCAACACAACAGTGACATTTTAGATATCCCACCAAATTTCTGGTAGTAAATTTTGGTTTCCTACTATGTAGTTTAATATTTTTTGTTTTCGAGAATATTTAGTCTTTGTTTAGACTGAATGGCAATTTTTCAGCTTGTTGGCATAGAGTATCAATGCTGAGGGTGAGAGAGCAGCAGCCCTAGTTAACATTTCAAATATTCCATTACAATAAAAATCCAGAAAGCTAAGAAAATGGATATACAAAAATGTGGATGTGTCCGCTTTGGAAATATCCATATTATTAAAATACTACTATTCAGGGCTAGGTAGTTAGCATAAAATATAGGGTGCTTCCCAAGTATGCATGAGGTCTTTTGTTCAATCAGAAATATTGAAAAGAAATATTGATACAATGCTACAATCTAAGACTATAAGGATATTGTAATTATCTTGCAACATCTACTTGTACCCATGTCCATGATAAAAGAAATAGACTCTTTTCCTTTCTTCTTTCTTTCTTTCTTTCTTCCTTTCTTTCTTTCTTTCTTTCTTTCTTTCTTTCTTCTTTCTTTCTTTCAAAAATACTTAAAGTTTATCATTTTAAAAGAAATAATACAGAGAAAATGTGCAGATATTAAATTTAATTTATGTTTAGGTTTTATATACATGATTATTCCTACTCCCTAAACAACTCATTAATTTATGCATTAAAATATTTATTAAATACTTACCTGGGATGAGAGTTTAATTATTGGAAACGTAGCAGGAAACAAACATACGAAGACTCCATGCCTGTAAGGTCTGTGTCAAAATCCCATCCCTAATTTCAAGCCATTCAATGTGTGAGGGATCGCACCAGACTTCTGTAGGCCCTCCACGTATATATTATAGATTGCTATTTTGATGGGACTCCGGAGTTGTTTGAAAAAATGGGTCTTTGACTTTGTGGCATCTCTTGCAATTCTTTTCCTCTCTTGGTTTATATTGTCTAACTGATGTGATAGTTTTTTGTTTTATATTTTATTGTTATTTGTTTTTAAATGAATGAATGAATGCATGAACAAATGAATGAATGAATGAAAACCTCACAACCAAAGTAAAGGTTAATATCTGAACTGTTATTTATTCCTGCTGGAAGAGAGAAAAACAATTTTCTCCAGTAGAGTGATACTGGGTATATTAAACATTCCATGGCAGGACTCATGTTCAGGAAGAGTTAACCAACATATAATGGACTCCATTTTGTGTAATTTTATTTGTTTATAACTTGGATTTTCTTGTTTTTTGTTTGCTTGCTTGTTTGTTTTTGTTTTTATTTTTGGTTCTTTGGGGTATTGTTTTATTTTATTTATTTATGATAGTGTTGTTGTACTGGCCATTTTGCTTTTTTGAGGAAGAATTTGAACTTGGGTAGGTAGGAAGGGAGAGACGATCTGGAAGGACTTGGGGGAGTGGAAGAATATGATCAGAATATATTTATATATTGTTTTAAAAATAAAAATATGAATGATAATAAAAAATAAATGAATGTGAAATAAATTCACAAACTCAAATATTTCTTCCATAATAATTATTGCCTGGCAGACTGGCAGTTAAAGAATCTCTTAGCAAATTTATACAAATGTCTAGTACATAAAACTGAAGATAAACCCTTCACTATTCATTATGTCATCTCCAGATAAGCAACAAAATGAATGGATATTATTTTTTATTCATTTCTAACATCAGAGTATAATTTAAAAACAAAAATCATGCAGTGATGATTATTCTTTTTTTATTTTGCAGTTTAATATATTAAATAATTTTATTGCTCCATCTTGTCAACGATTCTTTTATTTATTTACTTTTTGGATATTTTATGTATTTACATTTCAAATGTTATCCCCATCCCCTTTTTCCCTCTGGAACCCCCCTCTTCCATCTCCCCTCTCCCTGCTTTTATGAGGATGCTGCTCCTTCCACCCAGACACACCCACATCGCCACCCTGGCATTCCCCTATACTGGGGAATCAAGCCATCACAGGACCAAGGATTTCTCCTCCTGATACCAGAAAATGTCATCCTCTGTAATATATGCAGCTGGAGCCATGAGACCCTCCATGTGACTCTTTGGTTGGTGGTTTAGTCCCTGGGAGCTCTGGGAGGTCTGGTTGGTTGAAATTGTTGCTTCACACTTTGACTCCTTATTTCCTCCCGTGAGTATTTTGTTCCCCCTTCTAAGAAGGACTGAAGCATCCACACTTTGGTCTTCCTTCTTCTTGAGCTTCGCGTGGTCTGTGAATTGTATCTTGGGTATTCCGAGCTTTTGGGCTAATATCCACTTATCAGGGAGTACATACCATATTCATTCTTTTGTGATTGAGTTACCTAGCTCAGGATGATATTTTCAAGTTCTATCCATTTGCCTGCAAATTTCATGAAGTCATTATTTTTAATAGCTGAGTAGTACTCCATTGTGTAGATGTACCACATTTTCTGTATCCATTCCTCTGATGAGGAACATCTGGGTTGTTTCCGACTTCTGGCTATTATAAATAAGGCTACTATGAACATAGTAAAGCATGTGTCCTAGTTATATGTTAAAGCATCTTTTGGGTATATGCCCAAGAGTGATATAACTGGGTCCTCAGATAGTACTGTGTCCAATTTTCTGAGAAGCTGCAAGACCGATTTCCAGAGTGATTGTACCAGTTTGCAATCCACCAGCAATGGAGGAGTGTTCCTCTTTCTCCACATCCTCGCCAGCATCTGCTGTCACCTGAGTTTTTGATCTTAGCCATTCTGACTGGTGTGAGGTGGAATATCAGGCTTGTTTTGATTTGCATTTTCCTGATGACTAAGGATGTTGAACATTTCTTTAGGTGCTTCTCAGCCCTAAGAGTTTTCTCAGTTGAGAATCTCTGTTTAGCTTTGTTCCCCATTTTTTGATAGGGTTATTTGGTTCTCTGGAGTCTAACTTCTTGAGTTCTGTGTATATATCACATATTAGCCCTCTATCAGATTTAGGATTGGTAGTTATTTTCCCAATCTGCTGGTTGCTGTTTTGTCATATTGACTGTGTCATTTGCCTTACAGAAACTTTACAATTTTAGGAGGTCCCATTTGTCGATTCTTGATCTTAAAGCATAAGCCATTGCTTTTTCCCTCTTTCTCTTCTATTAGATTCAGTGTATCTGGTTTTATGTAGAGGTCCTTGATCCACTTGGACTTGAGCTTTGTACAAGGAGATAGGAATGGATCAATTTGCATTCTTCCACAGGCTGAGCACCAGTTGAACCAACACCATTTGTTGAAAATGATGTCTTTTTTTTAATGGACAGTTTTAGCTCCTTTGTCAAAGATTATGTGACCATATGTGTGGGGGTTCATTTCTGGGTCTTTAATTCCATTCCATTGATCTACCTGCCTGTCTCTGTACCAGTATCATACAGTTTTTATCACCTTTGCTCTGTAATACAGCTTCATGTCAGGGATGGTGATTCCCCCAGAAGTTCTTTTATTGTTGAGAATAGTTTTTGCTATCCTGGATTTTTGGTTATTCCAAATGAATTTGCAAATTGCTCTTTCTAACTCTATGAAGAATTGAATGGGAATTTCGATGGGAATTGCATTGAATCTGTAGATTCCTTTCGGCAGGATTGCCATTTTTACTATATTAATCCTGCCAATCCATTGTCATGGGAGAACTTTCCATTTTCTTAGAACTTCGATTTTTTTTCTTCAGAGACTTGAAGTTCTTGTCATAAAGATATTTCACTTCCTTGGTTAGAGTCAAACCAACGTATTTTGTATTACTTGTGACTACTGTGAAGCTTGTCTTTTTCCTAATTTCTTTCTTAGCCTGTTTATTCTTTGAGTAGAGATTTTTTTTTTCCAGGTAGAAGGAGGGCTTTTATTTTATTTATTTTTTTTTTTTATTTTTGATACTTTATTTACATTTCCAATGTTTACCCTTTTCTGGGTCTCCTCTTTGGAAACCCCCTATCCCCTCCCCATCCCCGCCTCTATGAAGGAATTCCACCTCCCACCCACCTGCCCACCCATCCCCATATTCCCACTTGACATTCCCCTTTACTGGGGTCTCTAGTACCCTCAGGCCCAAGGGCCTCTCCTCTCTCCCTGATGACCATCGAGGTCATCCTTTGCCACATATGTGGTTCGAACCATGGGTCCATAGATGTGTATTCTTTGGTTGGTGGTCCAAACTCCAGGACGACGGGGGGGGGGGGTTCAGGCCCATTGATGCTCTTGCTCCCTCCATG
>CM052718.1:47940595-47960462 GCA_028551405.1 Uromys caudimaculatus | reverse complement strand
TGAGCAGTGTTAAGGATAGGTTCCATTTCATGGAGCCTCATCTCCAATCAGATATTAGTTGGTTACTACTTGTACTGGCTGGTAAAATTTTGTGCCACTTTTGCAGCATTGCATCTTATAAGCAAGTCACCATGTGTAGTTGTGTTTGTGTTTACCTTAGAAGTATGAGGAGTACCTTCCAATACCATAAACATTGAATCATAAGAGTAAAGGCACTAGATATCACCAGCTCAACTTCTCCATGTTCAACGACTTGTATAGGTGTCATTTTAGGCAATAGAATCTTGCTGTCAGTTTGTGGAGAGCAACCAATAGACTTGGCAGCATCCTGGGTTGTTTGGAGTTTCCCATGGGGCCCTTTCAACCCTTACCATAATAGATATAACCTGTTCCCAGCACTGGAGGCTTCATTTAGTGATGAGAGTTGTCCAGTTAGAGCTCTGCCACCATCATTAATTGTCAACTTCATTTAGACCAAACTCATATGTGTATATGATTTAGGAATCTTCTACTGTATTAGATTTCCTAAGGACCCCCCAATGTCTCTTAGTTTTAGCTATTCTAGCCCATATTCCCACCCTTATCTCCCTCTTCACCCCATCTTCCTGATAATTATCCTGTTCCTGTTCCCTTTGTGTATCCATAGCTATCAATTTCATTTCCCTGTCTTAAGGAGATCCATTTCTTCTCCTCTTTCCTTACTTTATACCTAACCACTATGGTTACATGGACTGTAGCTTGCCTGTTAAAGATTTAGTAGCTATCATCTATATATTAGAGAATACATACCATATTTTTTCTGGGTCAGGATTACCTCATGCAGAATGATTTTTTCCTAGCTCCATCCATTTACAAGAGAAACTCATGATTTCATATTTTTAAAGACTGAGTAATATATCATTATGTAAATGTAAAATATTTTCTTTATCCGCGTATCTATTGATGGACACCTAGTTTGTTTCCAATTTCTGGCTATTATGAGTAAAACATCAATAAATATGGAAGAGCAAGGGTCTATATAGTAGGATGTGGAGTCCCTTGGGTGTATGCTCAGGAGTGGTACAGTGAAATCCCAAGGAAGATCTATTTCCAGCTTCCTAAGGAACTGCCATACTGATTAGTGGTAGTGCAAATTGACCCCACCCTTAGCAATAAATAAGTGTTCCCCTTACTTTACATCATTGCCACCATAACCTGTCACTTGTTTTATACATCATGACCTTTTTTAATGGCATAAAATCAAATCTCTAATTAGCTTTGATTTGCATTTCTTCAATGAGTAAGGATGCTGACCATTTCTTTAAGTGCTTCTCCGATACTTGCTTTTCCTCTTTTGAAAATTCTCTGTTTAGATCACTAGTACCCCATTTGTCATTAGGTTATTTGATTCCTTGATGTCCAGTTTTTGAGCTCTTTATAAATTTTTAGATATTGGCCCTCTACTGAATACATAATTGGTAAAAATCTTTTCTCATTTATGATTTCTTTATTGATGAAAAACCTTAAATATGGCAGCACACATGAGCAAAAACAATGGAACAAAAAATAATGGAAGTAAAACTGGCTTTGGGAAGGTCTACTTAATCATATCTGGTTTTAAAAGTAGAAGACTAAGAACATGTAATGTTGTTTTGGTGTGACTACCAGAGAATCGAAGAACAGGAGGAAAAAGAGAGTGCAAAGGTGGAGGAAGAGAAAGTGAAACAGAAGGAAAAGAATAACAATAATATTATTGCTGTGGTTAACATTTATTGACCACTTACAAGGCGCCAAGAACACTTCAAGCACTTTATTTGCATTTCTTCAAATATCTTGGCATGTGATCACTCACAGGAGGACTAGACTGCTTTACATGAACATATTTATGGCTCAGCATATGCTCTTTGCATTTCACTTTTACATATATGGAATCCTCACAGATTCTGTGGCTATATTTCTCTCATGTGCATGGTGACATTTAAATGCTTTAGAAACCTGGGTGGATTGCTCTGGCCACATGAAATATAACTTACCCAGAGCAGTTCATATTATATGAATTAAAATGAAAGATTCTGTAAATCACTGCAATGACCAGAGCAATCTGTCTTCAATTACTGTCTTCAAAGACTGAATATTAGGTTAGATCTGCATGAAGTGAATGGTCTCATCTGTGTTTGAGCTTGGGCTAGCCCTTGTGGACCACTGTACATTCATAGTTAGCACTCAAGATTTTATGTTGATCCAGATAGAGTTAATTCACTGCAAAGATATTTTAGGGTTTTTTCTTTTTTTTTTTTTTTTTTTTAAATTATTTCTCAATGTCCTTTCTTTTTCATTGTAAGTAGTGGGCTACATGGCTCAGCTCCTACATGTGAAGAAAATAAGGTGATCAATTTCCCCAAAATGAATGCAAGGTTCTCCCAGACACAATACTGTGGCAACAAAAGGAAGTGGCCCTTTTTCTGTCTCCATTTCTTCATGTAGATACTATAAAAAAAGAAAGAAATCTCATTCTAACCATCAGTGATTCATTACACAAATCTCTTGGTGTTACTAAGAATCTATGATTGGATTTTATTTCCTTTGTTTTTTCATTGGTGAGGGACAGCCAGATTGGGGGTACCATGATGAAGATCAAATTAGCAAAACACTCCACCACTTATTTACATTCCCAGATTTTGGAGGTCTGAAGCTAGGTTGCCCCTTAACTCAGGCTAGCCTTAGCTTCTCTATGTGGTCCAAGCTTAACTTTGTAATTGTTCTGTTTTAGTTTAAGTGCTGAGCTAGAGACACATATGAAAACCACACCTGGTTTCATTATTCTCATGAGAAAATGCTAATATAATACACATGACCACCAAACTGCTGTCTTAAATTAACCACTTACACACAAATTAAGACATATAAACTAATAAGCATGTTATGACAGAAAATATTCAAAAAGTAAGTACATACTTGTCTTCAAGCAAATGCCATTTCTATGGTATATGTATAGAAGTATAATAGTAATAGTGTGTTATAAAAAGTTCACAGTAAAAATAGCTTAAAAAATTCCAGCAATTTTTTTCATGTAAATGGAAGTCATTTGTGAGTGACTTACGTATCTATAAAGTTAAGTGTGTTATTAATATTTTAACATGTATACAACATATAATGATCAGATCAGGGTAACTGGCATATTGTCACATCAAATATTTATCATTTTTTTGAAACATTTAAATTTCTTTAGAAAGTTTTTTTTTGAAATATTCACCTACTTGTCAATTTTACCAACTTCCTGTGCTGTATAGAACCTTGGTTTTTAGATCTAACAAAGTGTGGGATGGCATCACTGACTATTGTTCCCCCAAATCTGGCAAAAATAAATGTTTATAAACACATTGCAATCAAACATTCCTTCTTAGCAGCCTTAGTTATGAGCATGCCCTTTGCCTGCTGTCAGGCCACCTTAAGTCAGCAATCAGTCTCTACTCAGATTCATGAGTATTGTATAGTAAGAATTAAGGTTGTTTTAATATACATACAAAAGCTTCTGTCTTTATAGAAGTATGAAGGTACAATTATAGAAAACAAAGACTTTTAATGACTTCCTGTTGTTACTCTGTAGCATATATGTGTTAATTGAGTGTATCTTGGGTGCATTGTGTTGAATATTCAATTTTTAAAATTAATATTTGTCTTAGTCAGGGTTTCTATTCCTACACAAACATCATGACCAAGAAGCAAGTTGGGGAGGAAAGGATTTATTCAGCTTACTCTTCCACATTGATGTCATCACTAAAGGAAGTCAGGACTGGAACTCAAGCAGATCAGGAAGCAGGAGCTGATACAGAGGCCATGGAGGAATGTTACTTACTGGCTTGCTTGCTTCTCTTGGCTTGCTCAGTTGGCCTTCTTATAGAGCCCAAGACTACCAGCCCACAGATGGTACCACACACAAGGGGCCCTCCCCCCTTGATCACTAATTGAGAAAATGCCTTACAGCTGGATCTCATGGAGGCATTTTCTCAACTGGAACTCCTTTCTCTGTGATAATTCCATCTTGTGTCAAGTTGACATACAAAACTAGCCAGTACAATTGGCCCCTTGTCAACTTGACACACAAACACATCACTGATAAGTCTCGACCCTTACTTCCTTATTCATCCCCAAGATCTAAATAACTTTAAAAGTCCCATAGTTTTTGCAAATTCTTACATATTAACATTTCAATCCCTTTAAAACTATCCAATCTCTTAATTGTGGGTTCCACTAAAATACCTTCTTTCTTCAGGAGGGAAAATATATCAGGGCACAGTCACAATCAAAAGCAAAATCAAACTCCAACTGTCCAATGTCTGGGATCCACGCATGATCGTCTGGATTCCTCCTAAGGCTTGAGTCACTTTTCTAGCTCTGCCCCTTGTAGCACACACCTTGTCTTCTAGGTTCCAGATGTCTGTACTCCACTGCTGCTGCTGTTCTTGGTGGACATCTCATGGTACTGGCATCTCCAAAACACTGCTGTCTTCCACTGCAACTAGGCTTTACCAACAGCCTCTCATAGGCTCTCTTCATGGTGCCAAACCTCAACTCCTTTGCATGACCCCTTCAATCCTGGGTCATCAATTGCAATTGAGGCTGCACCTTCAACAATGGCCTTCCATGGCCTCTCACAGTGCCCAGGCCTCAGCTGCTCTTCATGACTCCTTCATGCCTTAAAAACCAGTACCACCTGGGTGACTCTTACACATTACAAAGTCCAGCCACCGCACAAGGTACAGCCCTGGCTATCACTGGAACGAAGCCTCTGTGCTCTCAGAAAACACTTCTCAGAAGATTTCACCTCAATGATGCTGGTCTCTTGCCAATCACCACCAATTTTCCAACTCCAGATAACCAGCATCAATAATCCCAGTAATGCAATGGTTTAGCTTTAGTAGTTCTGGTATCTTGTTAATCACAGCTGATCCTTCAGCTCCAGCTAACTAAAACCACAGAATCATTACAGTCAAAAAAGCAATGGCCCTGATAAGAGTCTCTAATCTTCCCTCTGAAATTTCACAAGCCAGGCCTCCATCTTCTCCATTGTTCTCAACATTATCTTCCAAGCTCCTACACAACATCACACAAAGCTCTTAACACTGAATGGATCTTCTAGTCCAAAGTTCCAAAGTCCTTCCATAGTTCTCTCCAAAACATGGTCAGGTTGTCACAGGAATACCCCACTATCCTGGTAACAATTTGTCTTAGTCAGGGTTTCTATTCTTGTACAAACATCATGACCAAGAAGCAAGTTGGGGAGGAAAGGGTTTATTCAGCTTACTCTTCCACATTGATGTCATCACTAAAGGAAGTCAGGACTCGAACTCAAGCAGGTCAGTAAGCAGGAGCTGATGCAGAGACCATGGAGGGATGTTTCTTACTGGCTTGCTTCTCCTGGCTTCCTCAGCTGACTTTCTTATAGAGCCCAAGACTACCAGCCCATAGATGGTACCACCCGCATGGGGCCCTCCCCCCTTGATCACTAATTGAGAAAATGCCTTACAGCTGGATCTCATGAAAGCAGTTTCTCAATTGAAACTCCTTTCTCTGTGATAACTCCAGCTTGTGTTATGTTGACACAAAACCAGCCAGTACAATATTTAACATGGTAACCTGAGTTCAATTTGCCATTTTTACCACATATATGCATTAGGAATCCTCTCTCTCTCTCTCTCTCTCTCTCTCTCTCTCTCTCTCTCTCTCTCATAGCATTTGTGTTTGGTTTTGGTTCTACTCTAGGTATCTGAGAGCCATCCAGCATCTAGTTCCTGGCCACCCAGGCAGTATCTATCTTGGGCTCAAGTTAAACCATTCATTGGTTGGCCATGTCCACAAGCTCTGAACAACCTTGTTTTAGTACATCTTGCAGTCAGGATTGGTTTTGCGGTTGAATTCAGTTCCACCACTAGGAACCTTGCCAGGTTAGAGAAGATTCTAGTTCAGGCTCCATATTCGACATTACTAGGTCATCCACATAAGTTCCAGGAAGTTTCTAATACACAAGGTTTCCACATTGTCCCTTGAATACCCACTGTCCTAATTAGCATTTCTATTGCTGTTCAGAACTCTGTGACCATGGCAACTCTTATATAGGAAACAATTTCACTGGGACCAGCATACAATTCAAATGTTTAGTCCATTATAATCATGACAGGAAACATGGTGGCATGCAGGCAGATATGGTGCTGGAGAAGGAGTTGAGAATTTTACATTCTGATCTGCATGCAGCAAAAGGAGACTGTGTGCTACCGTGGGCATAGCTTAAGCATATGAGACCTCAAAGCCCACCCACAAAGTGACACACTTCCTCCAACAAGGCCACACCCACTTCAACAAGGCCATACCTCCAAATAGAGTCACTTTATATAGACCAAGCATTCAAGCACATCAGTCAATGGGGACCATTACTATTCAAACTACCATACTCACCTATTCCAGTTGTCTCTCCCCATACCAGTTATTTTTATTTGTTATATTTTGTTCTTATCTCTTATAAGCCTGTTTTATTGTTGTTTGTTTATTTGTTGTTCTAATGAGAGACAAAACGAGAGCAGATCTGGATGGACAGTTTGCTGGAAAAAAATGGGAATGAGTAGAGGGAGGGAAAATTGTAGTCAGGATATATTGTGTGAGATAAGAATCTATTTTTAGTAAAAGAGGGTAGTGAGAAAAAATAAAGCTTGTTTTTGTATTTTTTAAAACCTATTCTTCTCAAAAGAGTAAACTAGATTATTCCAAATCATAGCTATTATGAATAGTGCTGAAATGAACATGCCAGAGCCCACGTTACTACAAATATTAAACTGTACTCAATGATGCAATAGCTGGAGGATATGGTAGTTCTCTCTCTAGTTCTTAAAAGTAAATCATATACATTTCTGTAATGACTTTATTAATTTTCATTATTATAGATCAATATCCCTGCAAAACAATAAATGTAAATGTTTTCAAGAATGAAAAGTATTACAAAATCAAATCCAACAACTTTTAAATAAGATTTCCACCAGGATCTACTGGAATTTATTAGAGAAATGGAGTCATAATATACATATTGTTAATGTGGTACAATGTGTAAAGCATGATTAAAAAACATAATCCTCCTAAATTATAGAGGAAAAGACACATTGAAAAAAGTTTAACATCCCATACACTGTGCAGGCATGGATTTCCTACAGTGTGTAAGTCAGAGATATGATAATCACGATTTCAAAGCTAGCCTCTAGAACATGCTAAAACCTTGTTTCAAATAAAAAGAATGAATGTCTCATGATAAAGTTCTTCTAAATAGCCCTGCTTTCTGAGCAGAATAGAGAAATAATGCTTTAAAAAACTGAGGAGAGAGAAGAGAACTGAAAAAGTCACAATTTGGAATTAATTCTGGAGGTCAATGATGCTAGTAAGTGGAATACAAGAAAACTCTTTCAGATTCTTCACTCAATCTCAGGGCAAACTTAGCCATTTGATGTGTCAGTTCCTAACTACCTTATTTTCAGTCCAACAGCTTCTCAACTAATGGGATGGTATAACTCTGAGTTTTGGATTTCCCTTGCAATTTCTATTTTACAAAGTTAAATAATTCTGCTTTGATCACCCTGGGCTATCTTCATGTTCCTTGCTTGAATTGGTAGAGATGACCAGTAAGAATGGCAGGCCTAGCATGTAACATCTTAGTACCATAGTGTCCCTTAGGGATCTTAAGGAAACCTGCAGGCCAACATTCAAGAACTCTAGCAATAGAGAGTCATTTATGAAAGGTTTTATACCATGACCAATGCCAAAGTTGGCTCTGGAAATTTGCCATATTTTCTGTAATTAATTTTCTTAAATGTATCTATCATTTATGCTTTTCCCCTGCATGATTTTGCTTGTGGACCTAGTACTAACCTATTATTTTAAAAACTTCAATGATCAACAAGATATACAAACCATTGCCTGCATATTTCTCTTTTCTTCTACCTGTAGCCATGTGGGTCAACATCCTGTTTCACAGAACACCAAGTTTTGATATGTACACTATGATAATTGTCCTCTCTTGATCTCTTACTTCATACTTCCATGCCAGTGACACATTTGCTTACTTACTATTCATCAAAATGTATGTTAAATGTTGCTTTGTTAGAAAATTTCTGATGTACAGGTGTGTTGTCCATCTCCCAAGTTTTACGTCCCTTTCTTAGGCTTTAAGGGCTTTATTAAAGAGTGCTTGTTTCCCTGTCACAGAATTTTTTTATCACTTAAATTATTTTGACCACTATATTTCTTTGGGTGAGTCTTAATTTACTATGTGGCTTTTGTGTTAAGTACAAAATGAATAATCAATAATGACACTTGTGAATTTTCTCTTTTTCATGATTTGCATACACCTGAGATACTTATTTTTTTTAACTGATAAAAATGTATGGAGCTGGTAGAGTGCTTTTCTAACATGAGCAGTGTCATTGGTTTAATTCCCTGCACCACAGAAATATATAACAGCAACAATAATAATTAAAAACTAATAAATTATGGCCTAGCAAGGTCCGTGTAATGGTAAAGTTTGAACACGCTTTTGTTTTTGCATTATTTTCTCCTTTTACTTCTGTGTGCATCATAATAATTCTTTGTTTCCGTAAATATACAATGCCTATATTGATAACTAACATTTTTGCTTTCCCCTCTAATAGCTGCACAACATATTACTGTGTTGCTCTAAATTAAGTCCTCTGTGTCTTTCACTTCTCCCTAGGTTTATCTGAAGGGGGAAATGTTATTTTCTGCTCTGATGATGTGTTCTCCCCTCTAAATAAGGAAAGGGTTTTAAAGGATCTCTAGTGAGTGAAATCTGTTCCTAATGGAGACATAACTAGACACAGATCCACCATTTGGGAAACAACCATGGCTCTTGCTGTGTAGCATCATCAAAACTGTCCAAAGCAACAGTAGCTGAGAGCATTATTGTTTAATCACTTTATATGCAGTGAAGTCTGGGTTACATAATATTTTTATTATGCCATGGCAACCTAATGAGTCATTCTCCATTATAGGCCAGTACATTTGTGTCCATGATCAGGGCAACCATCATTAAAGACAAAATGGAGGCAGACTGACGGACTCTTACCAGCATTTATTTTCCTACTGTTTATTATAAGTACCAACATTTGCCTGAGTTACTTAAGCCACAAACTTAGTCCTAGAAACACTTCCAATATGCGTTGCAATTGTCATGTTTTGAAATTACGTCCAATGAGCTTTATTTCAGAACACTGAATTTCTGATGGCCTCTGTAAAAGACCTGATCTTATCAATCAAATCCATGGCTGAGATATGGATGGTATAGGTCATGTTTCTGACAGCTGAAAGTATTGCATGCCTTTCCTGACATGACCTCCCTATCTCTTTCTTTAAATTGAGAATACAGCATGTGATGGAAACAAACAAAATATATAATTTCAAACCAGATGTGGTCTAGCAGCTGATACCAAAAAAGCTCAAATTAAAATATTGATGAGATTTATAAAAAATAAAATAAAATAATTAGAAACAATTTAAGGGATTAAAGGCTTAGATGTAGAAAGGAATACAGAGTTTGGGGTTTACCCAAGGCTCAATAAATTATGTGTCAACAAAACAAAGTCTGTGACTGCTCCGTGGGAACAAATAGGCATACATGACATAGGACAATTAAACAGGAACTGCAACAGATCCTGATACTATCGGGATTTAATTACAACTGTACTATAGTCTTCAGTTGAATTTTACTAAAAAGCAGAATATTAAATGCAAAATCTATGAACATTTTCTGTGAGTCAGTATAGGAAAGTCCTGTCAGAAAAGTCACATAAGAATGATAGGGTTTTTTGTTTCTTTTTTTTAAGTTTCAATATTAAACATTAACTGTTTTATTTAATTTTTTCCATACTGATATTGAATTCTGGGACTTGTACATACCAGACAAGTACTCTACCATTGATTTAAGGCTTTCCAGCCCTGGTGGCTGCTGGTATTCTTTTGTTAATTTGTGTCCCCAAACTTGTTTGCACAAAAACATCTGCAAGCACCTAGCTTCTAGGACCCTGCCCCCAATTGGTTCTGATTGGTAAATAAAGATGCTGGCAGCCAATGGCTGGGCAAGACAGACAGAGAAGGGATTTTTAGGATTCCTGGGCTAGAGACAGGGAGGAAGAAGAAGGGAAGAGATCCAGTATTCAGGGAGAGGTGGAGGAGAGTTGGCGCTGTGCCTGAGAACATACAGGACAGAGAGCATTGCTGCCATGTAGGAGCCAGGGAAAAGCGGCCCAAGACAGATGACCAACTGGGTCCAGAGCATCCAAGATGGAATATAGGATTTAATAAGAAATAATTTGGGATTATTGGAGAGAGGTAGATTAGCCACGTTGCGGTTAAGAAGTGGCCCAGTCATTGAGCTGATTAAGACATATCAAAATATAAATGGTGTGGTGTGTGTGTGTGTGTGTGTGTGTGTGTGTGTGTGTGTGTGTGTATTTCATTTGGGAACCCAGAACATTGTGGCCAGTAGCAAGGAACGCTCCACTGCCAGAATTTATATATAATAAATACTACAAGCCACCAAAAACATAGGTTTTAATCATACATCAAGTGTTTTTTGGCTGTGAAAATAGGTTATTATTTATCTCTTTTAAACCTTGATTTTCTTATTATCAAAGTGATGAGAGTAGATTCATGAATTAATCTGGTTATTATTTTTAAAAATCTATAGAAATACTTAGGCATTCACCATCCTCTACCAGCTCTTAGTGCATAGCACTTGTGAATTTTTGAACAGTGTTTATCATATGTCAAGCCCTAACAAGGTTTTGGTCATTAAAGAATTATTTCTAAAATTCACAGGTCTTACATTCCTTTATTCACTCAAGATGTTATTTTTTAAACCAGTAGAAGAGTAGAGAGGATACAAACAATCACTTCAATTATAAAATGTAAACAGAAGCAATATGAATTAATAGCACCATCTACAAATACAAACTACACATATTTAACAAAGTAATTGCAAATAAATATCATAATTAGAAATACTCAAAGAGTTTAAGAGGTGATTACTTACTGAATTCTTTGTGATTTCCAAATAGGTAA
Source organism: Uromys caudimaculatus (assembly GCA_028551405.1). Taxonomy (NCBI): domain Eukaryota; kingdom Metazoa; phylum Chordata; class Mammalia; order Rodentia; family Muridae; genus Uromys; species Uromys caudimaculatus. Next base: position 47,949,368 of record CM052718.1, on the reverse strand, counting down.
CTGAGATTGAGCCCAGTGGTTCACATACTTCCTCCATATAGACAAAGAGTATTATAAATACATTTACCTCAGTATTAAACATAAAATCCTAAATGCTCTTTAAGGCCTGGGATTCATACATATATTTGAAAGAACAGTCAAATACATTCACACAAAATAGTAAATTAAAGTATGTTTAGCAATATGCTATCATTTTGATTCAAAACATATAAGTAAATATAGAAATATCTACTGGGAACATGTTACTTGGCTTTACCTTGCATTTCCTAGGAATGACAAAATGGTAGCCTATAAATATATGACAAATTGATGAAGAAATCTGGTAACTAAATCAGCCTTCTGAATTTTAAATATCAGTGTAAAGAGGGCCAGATGGTGAACTGAAAATATGCATGAGTATTGACTTTTAATGAAAACACTTACATGCTCTTCATGGCCACAATTAGAATAGCTTCACCACTGTCCTCCCTTGATGCTAGAACCTCGTCAGAATGACCTCTTATGTCAATAATACCAGCTTGAAGTTCACATGCAAACATATTCATAGCAAGCAATCTCCCTTGTTACTTAGGAAGGTTAATCAAGGTAAAGCCCTTGGTAGATGCAATATATTCATTTCTAAATTGAAAAGTCCTCTTGATATTAAAAGTTTGGAGGGAAAAATATTTGCTAACCCTATAAAATTGAATTAGCATCAAGCAAGGGAAGTGGTCATGCATATTTCTTACTTGAAAGGAAAATATTTGGTATCCATTCAATGCTCTTCTTTTGCTTAAAAGTTTTGCCTGAGAAACTGCACGTATATGACTGGAGAAAAAGCACTAAATCAATGCAATTATTCCAATAAGTTGCCACTCCATTTTTCACTGAAGCCCATTTTTTACTGTTCTAGATAAATGAAAATATGTGAACAGCAGTATTCAGAATTTCTGTTTTGTGAAAACTTCAATTAAAGCCCTGCAACTCAGAGCTCCTAAAGGAAGATGGGCATCGCTTACACAGATATCTTATTTTTTTTATCAGTATCGGTTTTCTTAAAATTGTGAGCAACATAAATCAGAATAGCTATCTGTCCATATTCTTACTGCAGACATGAACATTGTGCTTTTCAGATTTTACTTCCTCAATATTTACTTTCAGAAAATCAAAATGGAAAAGATCTGATAAGCCAGCCATAGTTCTCATATACCAGAGAGAAGATAAAGTAAGCTTGCATTTAATGCAAACAATGATATTTTACAGGTAATATCTTTGAAAAATATCTTTTTAAAAAAATCATATCCAGCACATGAAGGATCTAATACATGCTTATAACTTTCAGCTATGTCTCCAGTAACATCTTCAGTCTTATTGTTTGTGCTTGTTATATTCACCCTATGATTAAAATACTGACTGAGGTGTTCAACAAATAGGAAAGTCTCTGGATTTTGAACAAGTAGACAAAAATGAGCACAATGAGGATCTCTATTCTTCTTCAGGTGTCTTGTCCTTGTGCTCTTCATTAAAAGATTCAGCTAAGGCACACCCAGCATAACAAAGAAGATCCGTGGTTTATCACAGGTGTTTGAGAGCACAGAGGTACTCTCAAGAAAGAGAATGATGAGAGGTCAGAGAACAGTGCTGGAGAAAATATTCTCATGAGGCAAATGTACACAGTGGCCAGAAGGACTATCTCCACAATTCATATTTTAACGTAGCATTTAAGTTTTTTTTTATTGTTGTACTTTATTTACATTTCAAATGTTTTCCCCTTTCCAGTTCTCCCCTTTGGAAACCCCCTACCCCAAAAATTTTTAACAAATAGTGTCTTGAGAGGTGGTTTCTTTTCCATATGATGGACAGTTCCATTTGGATTAATTTTTCAGGGAGGGACAATGATATAACTTTGTTCTTTAAGGGAAAGCTTCTAGGTAGATAATAATCATAACATGCATTTTGGGGTCACCACAAAATAAGGAATTTATTAAAAGGTCACTGTATTAGGAAGGTTGAGAAACACTGCTCTAGTATCTAATTGGCTACCTTATGAGGACATATTAGTTATAAATGGAGGAGATAAACAGGATAGGTCCTATATAGCATACGGAAAGATAACATGTATGATCAAGTTATCTGAAGAAGAGCAAAGATCCGAGTATATGGGTGTTTCAGTATGCCTGCATGTGGCTTAGGGTAAATTATTCAACCTCCTTCTATAATAAAAATTAGCAGGTGGGATGCTGTCGGTTAGTTTGGGACAGGGCTAATACAGAACTAATCCAGAGAATAAACTGTTTTAGTAAAGAGAAACTTGCAACCATGGGGTATCAATCATGGGGAATCATGATATAGACTTAAAGTGGCCAAACACTGGAGAAACATTGGAGACATAGTATACAGCATGATAGGAACACTAGAGGTGAAAGAGCCTTCAAAGAAAGGACCCTGAAAGGTCAGGGAATAAAATGAATTTCATGCTTTCATAAATTTGAAGGAGGTGGTAAAAGATTCCTGGCATTATTTATTCTAGCTTACCCTCCATAACTCCCTCCTTGCATGGAAACAGGTACTAGATGAGACCATGAATTTGTGATTGCAAGGGGGAGATGGGATTACTTTATAGAGTTGAGATCTTTATTTTCTCTCTTTAACCACAGAACTTGGGAGATGAAAGGGTTGAATGTCTTATTTACAGGTGAAGCAGTTAGACAGTCTGTGATCTTACATCTCTCTGTTCTAAGAGAAGACTCAACTATCCCTTGGAGTTGGCTCTTAGTTACCCACACAGTGTAAAGACAAAGAAGTGTGTAGATTGCAGTTATCAGTAAAATAAAGGTACCAGTGACTCAAATATTGGTCTGTAATTACTTCAAATATCTAGCCAATCTGGAGAGTAACTACAAAGAGTTTTCCATAGATTACCTCATTTAGCTTTCATAACACTTTTGTGATGGTGATTCTATTATTGCATTTCTTACTTCATAGGAAAGAGATCAAATTTTCCCAGAGAGAGAGCGAGAGAGAGAGAGAGACAAAGAGAGAGAGAGAGATTGAGACAGAGACAGAGACAGAGAGACAGAGAGAGAGACAGAGAGAGACAGAGAGACAGAGACAGAGCAAAACCACACAGGAAATGCTACAATCAAACACTCATCCTGGGCTCTGACTTGGAACTCCAGGGTCTTATCATTATGTTATTGCTTGTCTGGAAATTAGTTTGTCTCTGAGGACTCATCTGTACAAATTAATTTTGATGAAAAATGATGGAATTTCTATTATTGAATATTGAATTGACCAGTTGACTTTTTCAGTCATTCCTGACTCTGATTCTGTGGGTTTGTGAATCCCGTGGGGTCAGTCTACTTTTATTCATGGAAAATACTAAACCCAGATATTATTCTCAATCTCCAGGCACCATTTCACAGGCAAACTCCGGCTGTTAGTTACATTGTCTCATCTTGAATCAAGCAAGAGCTAAACCATGTAGAGATCATTGTCTGGGGAGTGGTTCTTAAAGCCTAGTTCCCAGACCAGAGGCAACAGTGTTTCCCGGGCATGTCCCACATGCAAATCCTCAGTTCCCATCATAGACCTAATATATCTTACACTCACAGGGTGAGGCTCAGCTATTTGTGTTCCAACAAGCCTTCCAGATGAGTGTAATAAGCTTGAGAGTTACAGACAAGGAAAATGGTTCACAAAAACATTAATTTCACAACAGAAGCCTTGCCATGTTTGATGTGGTTTGCAGATTTCCCAGAATGCTTTGATTGTCTAATAAATCATTCATAAACCAATAAATGAGAAGACCTGATATGCCATTATGCCATGGCACTATTGACATAGTTGAAGATTTGGGTTTTTTTTCTTTTTTCTTTTCTTTCTTTTTTTTTCTTTTTTGCTTTTTGTTGCATGCACACACACGTGTGTGTGTGTGTGTGTGTGTGTGTGTGTGTGTGTGTGTGTGTATAAGATAAGGAGAGAGAGACAGAAAAATAGAGACACATCTTTATATTTGAAAACTAGAGTTTTCTTTTTACACTCAGAGAAGTTTTGGGGTGTAAGTTATCTGGCTGTTGATGAGTAGCCTTTGAAGTTTATAACTGGGGTACTTTTATACTGAGAATGGTACAAGAAAGAAAGATGATTTGGACATGGTTCCAAGAAAAGAAAAACAGAGAATTTTTGAAATATGAGTACACATGAAGTATGTAAAAATAATATTTAACGGGAAACTGAAGCTTCATGTATTCCTCACAAAACATCTTTTGAGTGCTTCCCTCTGATCCATGGTGGTGGCACTATATTGGAATACTGTGGAACCTGTAAGAAACAGAGCCTAGTTGGTTAGGGAAGGTGACTAGCAGTACCCCTTTCAAGGTTGTGTCAACCATGTTGGAAACATTGCCGGCCGTATACCCCTACCACAGTGATTTGAACTCTTCTACCACGACTTCCCTTTGAGTGAGGATACCCAACCCATTCAACTGTGACCCTAAAATAAAAACATCTCCTTCTTTTAAGCCATTTATATCATATATTGTTGTCAAAGAGAAGCAAAAGTAAGAAATACACTAAGCAAGTTGCAAGTGCTGTCCTTAAGATATGTGTCTAGTGCACCACTTGGCTCTCTTTCATCGGCTTTCTGCAGTTTCCTCCCACAATTAATTTTGTCTGACACCTTATAAAATAACACTCAAAAGAATGCTTGATTTCTGAAGCAAGGTGGCATGTGATTTTACTGTGTGTGTCTTGGAATCCTAGCACGTTCACCTTGGTGGGAAGACAAGTCATTATATAATAATCCTACTGTCTTAAACATTCGTTTTCTAAGGAGGTCTAAATGAGGTACATTGGGCAGACTCTTATGAAGATGAGTTATGATGCCAGGGGAGGCCTGGAGGTTGCAGATGGCCTAGCTGAAGTTCTAGCCAATAAGAGAATCATCTGCCCTTAATTCTCAGCTTGGCACCACAGAAGGAAACCCTCAAGAAACCAGTAAGGGAGGAAAGCACAGACGAGGCGACTAAAATAACAGACCAAGGAGAAATAGCAATAATTGTCTGTCCTTGGCTTCTCAAGTTCAGGGGGTCCTTACACAACAGAGAACAAAATTACTAATTTTCAAATCATCTTTCAATAATCTTAAAGTACATTCAAGTTGAATATGAGTTGCAAGTTGCTGTTCACTATCATTTCACACAATTTCTTCCAGATATAAATTTGCTATTCAAGTATTCTATAATTGACCACTCCTCTCTTTCTCTCTCTCTCTCTCCTTCTCTCTCTCTCTCTCTCTCTCTCTCTCTCTCTCTCTCTCTCTCTCTCTCACACACACACACACACACACACACACACACATACACACAAAATATGGTCAACCAGAAGAAAGCTGAATTTCAATCCGCGGCATTTACGTGGCTCTGTGTGCACAATATCCCTGATCGGATTGCTTTTCTTTGAGCTGTGGTGTTTGGAAAGGGAAAAGTAAGAATGGCAGAGCAGCCGAGGAAGCTTAGGACCTGAATGATAATAGATGAAGAATTGGTGATAATAGCTGAAAGATAACTCAAAGAATAAGTCTGAAGAGCACAGTGAGCTTAATGAGATACAATCAAATTTGTATTGTCATCAAACCACTCTTCTTTGTAAACTGATAATGTATAAATACTTCTTTATCAACTGTATTAAAATTTGTAGCTACTTTTTTCAAGTCTCCTTGTCATTGGGGGAAAATGTGCAGACAGTAGTTATCAGTATTGTATTGTTCTGCATCCTAAAGTATTTATCACTCCTAGGAACCAGAATGTGGTTGGATATCAATATAACTCCTTCAATACACGTTAATACATTCATCCACTATGCACAAATGAATGCCATGAAATTGGTTATATGCCATATGTATCCTCATGTAATTTTGATAACAAATAAGCAGATAATAATTTAATTCTTAATATAATCAACTGTTTGGAATTCATTCTTAATATGCTGCTTACTCTGGTCATCTTCCTAAGTGGAAGGCATTTGTACATGCTTTACAACCCTTGTTTTATACCAACAGGCAGTCACTTTTTCCTCAAATAATCTCCTGCCAACTTCATCCTAGAAAGTCAATGTGGTGTAATTGAATGTGCTGTGGACTATAAGTCAGAGAATATCATTTATTTCCTCACTCCAGGAAATCAGACCAAACAGCGGGTCTCATGTTAGATACTTGGAGGAATGGTCCCTTCTGTGTGGACTTTCAAATGTGTACATTAGTTTTGACCTTGTAACTGAGGAGTTGTATGCATGAGAAATCATGGGATCTTAAAAACATCAACTAATATTTTATTTTTAAATTGGTTATTTTATTTATGTACATTTCAAATGTCCCCCTTCCCCATATCCACTCCACAGACCCCATCCCCTTTGCCTCTATGAGGGTGCTTCTCCACCCACTCATCTGTTGGGCTGTGTGCTGGGAGCCTTTCTCAGGGATCTCTGGCCAGTCAAATGTGAGGGTTCTTGCAAGAGGGAGAGCACAAGTGGGGATGGAGTCTCCTCCACCTTGGTCTGTGGCCTCGGTTGTACCAAGACACTGCACCCGCTGCCCTGTGCTGAGTCGGGCCGGGCTGAGCCCACGAGAGGCCAACTAGCAGGCTAGGAGTGCAGGAAGCTTCTGGTGGCATTCAGGAGAACAGATCTCTTCCCGGGTTGCTGTGTTAAGCTCTTATGATAGAAGTTCTCAGAAGAGTGAGGAGTTCTCACACTTTTATTTCTTCTGGATAGCGGTCTCTCCTACACAGGTTGGGACAGTCTAATATACTGTTTGGGAGGGGTCAGGGATTTGACAACTGATACTTCCCATTGGCTTCGAGGCACCTTATTTGCATGTGGGAGGGCTTAGCATTGCTCCTATATGACAAATCTCACATGACAAGCCTCTCTGTAGGGGTTGTGAAAGCTGTAGCTGTTTTTACAGGAGTCTTCCGGGAGTGTTGGCCAAAAACATTTTACGGTCCTTCATGGATTATTCCACTGGGTCTCCCAGAGTTTTCAGCCTGTGTTCAACCAGTTGCCAGATTGCCTGCCACAGACCAATGGCCCACACCCATCCACTTCTACCTCACCACTCTAGCATCTCCCTTTGCTAGGGCATTAAGCTTTTAAGGAAAAGGCTTCCCTTCTACTAGTACCAGATAAGGCAACCCTCTGCTACATATGCTACAAGAGACATGACGTCCTTGTCATACAGATCTTTCACTTGTTGGTAAAAGTCAATATATTTTATATTATTTGTGACTGTTGTGAAGGATGTTGTTTCTCAGCCCATTTATCCTTTGAGTAGAGGAAGGCTACTGAGTGTTTGAGTTAATTTTATATCCAGCCACTTTGCTGAAGTTTTTAAATCAGCTGTAAGAGTTCTCTAGTGGGATTTTAGGGGCTGCTTATGTATACTATCATATTATCTGCAAATAGTGATATCTTGACTTCTTTTCCAATTTGTATCCCTTTGACATCCTTTTGTTGTCTAATTGCTCTGGCTAAAATTTCAAGTACTCTATTGAACAAATAAGGATAGAGTAGGCAGCCTGTATTGTCCCTGATTTTCATGAGGTTGCTTCAAATTTCTCTCCATTTAATTTGATATTGTCTGTTTGGTGTACTGTATATTGCTTTTATTATGCTAATGTTGTGCCTTGAAATCCTAATCTTTCCAAGATAATTAACATGAAGGAGTGTTGTATTTTGTCAAAGCCTATTTCAGCATCTAATGAGATGATCATTTTTTTTTCCTTTGAGTTTGTCTATGTAGTGGATTACATTGATGGACTTCCATATATTGAACCATCTCTGCATCTGTGGGATAAAACCTACTTGTTCGTGGTGAATGATAACTTTTTTGATGTGGTCTTAGATTTGGTTTGTAAGAATTTTATTGAGGACTCTCCCAGGAGCTTGGAAAAGCCGGGAGTGGGCCCAAGACAAGCTCCACAGCTCACCAGGAACTGACCCGAACCTGCGAGTCACAGGGACTGAGGTAGGCGGGCATAGAAACCCCCTGGAATCCAACAGCGTCTACTGAGGCAGGAGATATTTGCCTGGGCCACCAGGGTTCCATAGTCAAGCAGTGCCCACCGGGAGAAGGTTACTCTCCCAGGAGCGTGGAAAAGCCCCGAGTGGGGGCAAAACGAGCCCCAGTGCTCACCAATTTTGCCTGGTTTCCGCGGGCCACAGAGATTGAGGAACAGGAACTTCCGGCCTCCATCAGGAGGCCGGGGACCTCAGCTTGGGCCACAGGGCTCCATAGCCGATTAGTGCCGGGAGAGGGATACCCTCCCTAGAGCTTGGAAAAGCCAGAAGTGGGCCCAAGACAAGCTCCGCAGCTCACCAGGAACTGCCCCGAACCTGTGAGACACAGGGACTGAGGTAGGCGGGCATAGAAACCCCCTGGATCCCAACAGCGGCGGCTGCGGCAGGAGACGTCTGCCTGGGCCACCAGGGTCCCATAGTCAAGGAGCTCCAGGAGAAAGTTACTCACCCAGGAGCATGGAAAAAACACCTCTCAGAGAGAGCTGGTCTTCAAGGAGTATTGATACAGAGGCCTGCAGGTGAGAAAAGCCATAGCCCGAAAGTAAGATCAGCTAACATCAGAGTTAACAAAATGGCAAAAGGCAAGGGCAAGAACCTAAGGAACAGAAACCAAGGCCACTTGGCATCATCAGAACCCAGCTCTCCCACCACAGCAAGCCCTGGAGTCCCCAATACGCCAGAAAAGCAAGACTCAGATTTAAAATCATTTCTCATGATG
>CM052718.1:47882579-47940095 GCA_028551405.1 Uromys caudimaculatus | reverse complement strand
AACTCAGTCACAAAAGAAGGAACATGGTATGTACTCACTGATAAGCAGATATTAGCCTAAAGGTTCAGAATGCCCAAGTTTCACTTAACAGTAACCGCTGGACTGAGAGTGAGGTCCCAGATGGAGGAGTTGGAGAAAGGACTGAAGGAGTTGAGGGAGTTCGCAGCCCCATGGAGGGAACAACAGAGCCAATGGGCCTGAGCCACCCACCCCTTCCCGGTCATCCTGAAGTTTGGACCACCAACCAAAGAATACACATCTATGGACCCATGGTTCGGACCACATATGAGGCAGAAGACGACCTCGATGGCCATCAGGGAGAGAGGAGAGGCCCTTGGGCCTGAGGGTGTTAGAGGCCCCAGTAAAGGGGAATGTCAAGGTGGGAATAGGGGCATGGGTGGGCGGATGGGTGGGAGGTAGAATTCCCTCATAGAGGTAGGGATGGGGAGGGGATAGGGGGCTTCCAAAGAGGAGACCCAGAAAAGGGGAAACATTGGAAATATAAATAAGGTATCAAAAATAAAATAAAAAAAAATTTATTGAGTAGTTTTGCATCGATATTCATAAGGGAAATTGGTCTGAACTTCTGCTTCTTTGATGGGTGTTTTTGTGAATTAGATATCAGCGTAACTGTGGCTTCATATAATGAATTGGGCAGTGTTCCTTCTCTTTCTATTTTTGTGGAATAGTTTGAGAAGTATTGGTATCAGGTCTTCTTTGAAGGTCTGATAGGATTCTGCTCTGAAACCATCTGGTCCTGGGCATTTTTAGTTGGGAGGTTTTTAATGATTTCTGTTTCTTTAGTAGATATGGGCATGTTTAGATAGTTCACCTGCTCTTTATTTAACTTTGGTACATGGTATCTTTCTAGAAACTCATCCATCTCATCTAGATATTCCAGTTTTGTTGAGTAGAGGATTTTGTAGTATAATGTGATGATTTTTTTGAATTTCCTCAGTTTCTGTTGTTATGTCTCCATTTTCATTTCTGATTTTGTTAATTTGGATACTGTCTCTGTGATCTCTAGTTAGTTTGCCTAAGGGTTTATCTATCTTGTTAATTTTCTCAAAGAAACAGCTCCTAGCTTTGTTTCTACTTGGTTGATTTCAGCCCTGTGTTTATTTCCTGCCATCTACTCCTCTTGTGTGTATTTATTTTGTTGTTGTTGTTGTTGTAGAGTTTTCAGAACTGCTGTTAAGCTGCTACTGTATGATCTCTCAAATTTCTTTATGAAGGCACCCAGAGCTATGAGTTTTCCTCTTATCACTGCTTTTTTTTTATTTTTATTTTTTGATCTTTATTTACATTTCAAATGTTTCCCCCCTTTCCGGGTCTCCACTTTGGAAACCCCATACTCCCTCCCCTCCCCCTGCCTCTATGAGTCTATTCTCCCACCCACCCATCCGCCCACCCATTCCCATCTTCCCACCTTGGCATTCCCCTATATAGGGGTCTCTAACACCCTCAGGCCCAAGGGCCTCTCCTCCCCCTGATGGCCAACAAGGCACTCCTCTGCCATGTGTGTAGTCCAAAACATGGGTCCCTCAATGTATTTTCTTTGGTTGGTGGTTCAGTCTCCAAGAGCACCGGGGGGTCAGGCCAGTTAACACTGTTGCTCCCTCCATGGGGCTGAAACACCCTCAGATCCTTCTCTAACTCCTCCATATGGGACCTCACACTAAGTGCAAAAGTTACTGTGAACTGGAACTTGGGTATTCCGAACTTTTGGGCTAATATCCACTTCTCAGGCAGTACATACCATGTTCGTGCTTTTGTGACTGAGTACCTCACTCAAGATGATATTTTCAAGTTCCATCCATTTGCCTGCAAATTTCATGAAGTCACTGTTTTTAATAGCTGAGTAGTATTCCACTGTGTAAATGTACCACATTTTCTGTATCCATTCCTCTGATGAGGGACATCTGGGTTGTTTCCAGCTTCTGGCTACTATAAATATGGCTGCTATGAACATAGTGGAGCATGTATCTTTATTACATGTTGGAGCATCTTCTGGGTATATGCCCAGGAGAGGTATAGCTGGGTCCTCCATGTCCATTTTTCTGAAGATCTGCCAATCTGATTTCCAGAGTGGTTCTACCAGCTTGCAATCCCAGTAGCAGTAGAGGAGTGCTTATTCGACATCCTTGCCAGCATCTGCTGTCACCTGAGATTTTAGTCTTGGCCTTTCTGACTGGTGTGAGGCGAAATCTCAGAGTGGGTTTGATTTGCATTTTCTGATGACTAAGGATGTTGAACATTTCTTTAGGTACTTCTCAGCCATTCGAGTTTCCTCAGTTGAGAATTTTCTGTTTAGCTCTGTTCCTCATTTTTTGATAGGGTTATTTGGTTTTCTGGAGTCTAACTTCTTGAGTTCTTTGTATATATTGGATATAAGCCCTCTATAGGATGTAGGATTGGTAACGATCTTTTCCTAATCTGTTGGTTGCTATTTTGTCCTACTGGCAGTGTCCTTTGCCTTACAGAAGCTTTGCAATTTCATGAAATCCCATTTGTCGATTCTTGATATTAGAGCATAAGCCATTGGTGTTCTGAACCCATGTGTTCGAGAATTTTCCCCACTTTCTCTTCTATTAGTTTCTGTGTATATGGTTTTATGTGGAGGTCCTTGATCCACTTGGACTTGAACTTTGTACAAGGAGATAGGAATGGATCAATTCTCATTCTTCTACATGTAGACCACCAGTTGAACCTGCACCATTTGTTGAAAATGCTGTCTTTTTCCCACTGGATGGTTTTAGCTCTTTTGTCAAAGATCAAGTGACCGTAGGTGTGTGGGTTCATTTCTGGGTCTTCAGTTCTATTCCATTGATCTACCTGCTTGTCACTGTATAAATACCATGCAGTTTTATCACTATTGTTCTGTAGTACAGCTTGAGGTCCGGATGCTAATTCTTCCAGAATTTCTTTTGTTGTTGAGAATAGTTTTTGCTATCCTGGGTTTTTTGTTATTCCAAATGAATTTGAGAATTGTTCTTTCTAAGTCTATGAAGAATTGAGTTGGAATTTTGAAGGGGATTGCATTGAATCTGTAGACTGCTTTCGGCAAGATGGCCATTTTTACTATATTAATCCTCCCAATCCATGAGCATGTGAGATCTTACCATCTTCCAAGGTCTTCTTTGATTTCTTTCTTCCGAGACTTGAAGTTCTTGTCTTACAGATCTTTCACTTGTTTGGTTAGAGTCAGACTAAGATATTTTATATTGTTTGTGACTGTTGTGAAGGGTGTCATTTCCCTAATTTCTTTCTCAGCCTGTTTATCCTTCAAGTATAGGAAGGCTACTGATTTGTTTGAGTTAATTTTATATCCGGCCACTTTGCTGAAGTTGTTTATCAGCTGCAGCAGTTCTCTCGTGGAGGTTTTCGGGTAACTTAAGTATATGATCATATCATCTGCAAAGAGTGATATTTTGATTTCTTCCTTTCCAATTTGTATCCCTTTGACCTCCTTTTGTTGTCTAATTGCTCTAGCAAGGACTTCAATTACTATATTGAATTGATAGGTAGAGAGAGGGCAGCCTTGCCTAGTCCCTGATTTTAGTGGGATTGCTTCGAGTTTCTCTCCATTTAGTTTGATGTTGGCTACTGGTTTGCTGTATATTGCCTTTACTATGTTTAGGTATGGGCCTTGAATTCCTGATCTTTCCAAGACTTTTATCATGAAGGGATGCTGAATTTTGTCAAATGCTTTTTCAGCATCTAATGAAATGACCATGTTGTTTTTTAATTTGAGTTTGTTTATGTAGTGGATTACACTGATGGATTTCCGGGTATTGAACCATCCTTGCATCCCTGGGATGAAGCCTACTTGATCGTGATGAATGATCATTTTGATGTGTTCTTGGATTCGGTTTGTGAGAATTTTATTGAGTATTTTGCATTGATATTCATAAAGGAAATTGGTCTGAAGTTTTCTTTCTTTGTTGGGTCTTTGTGAGGTTTTGGTATCAGTGTAACTTTGGCCTCATAGAAGGAATTGGGTAGTTTTCTTTCTGTTTCTATTTTGTGGAATTGATTGAAGAGTATTGGTATTAGGTTTTATTTGAAGGTCTGATAGAATTCTGTACTGAACCTATCTGGTCCTGGATTTTTTTTTTTTTTTTTTTTTTTTTTTTTTTTTTTTTTTTTTTTTGTTGGGAGACTTTTAATGACTGCTTCTATTTTGTTAGGAGTTACGGGACTGTTTAGATGATTTATCTGATCCTGACTTAAACTTGGTATTTGGTATCTCTCTAGAAAATTGTCCATTTCATCCAGATTATCCAGTCTTGTTGAGTATAGAATTTTGTAGTAAGACCTGATGATTTTTTAAATTTCCTCAGAATCTATTGTTATGTCTCCCTTTTCATTTCTAGTTTTGTTAATTTGGATTCTGTCTCTGTGCCCTCTGCTTAGTCTGGCTAAGGGTTTATCTATCTTGTTGATTTTCTCAAAGAACCAGCTCCTGGTTGATTCTTTCTATAGTTCTTTTTGTTTCTACTTTGTTGATTTCAGCACTGAGTTTGATTATTTCCTGCCTTCTACTACTCCTCTTGGGTGCATTAGCTTCTTTTTGATCTAGAGCTTTCAGGTGTGCTGTTAAGCTTCTAGTGTATGCTCTCTCCAGTTTCTTTAGGCACCCAAAGCTATGAGTTTTCCTCTTAACACTGCTTTCATCATGTCCCATAAGTTTGGGTATGTTGTACTTTCATTTTCATTAAATTCTAGGAAGTCTTTAATTTCTTTCTTTATTTCTTCCTTGACCAAGTTGTCCTTGAATATAGCATTGTTCAGCCTCCATGTATATGTGGGCTTTCTGTTGTTGTTGCCATTGAAGACCAGCCTTAATCCATAGTGATCTGAGAGGAAGCATAGATTATTTCAGTCTTCTTATATCTGTTGAGGTTTGTTTTGTGACCAATTATATGGTCAATTTTGGAAAAGGTACCATGTGGTGCTGAGAAGAAGTTATATTCTTTTGATTTAGGATGAAATGTTCTATAGATATCTGTTAAATCCATTTGGTTGATAACATCTGTTAGTTTCAGTGTGTCTCTGTTTAGTTTGTGTTTCCAAGATCTGTCCATTGATGACAATGCTGTGTTAAAGTCTCCTATTATTATGTGAGGTGCAATGTGTACTTTGAGCTCTATTAAAGTTTCTTTTATGAATGTGTGTGCCCTTGCATCTGGAGCATAGAATTTCAGAATTAAGAGTAATTCTTGGTAGATTTTTCCTTTGATGAGTATGAAGTGTTCTTCCTTATCTTTTTTGATGACTTTTTGGGTAAAAGTCAATTTTATCAATATTAGAATGGCTACTCCAGCCTGTTTCTTGAGACCATTTGCCTGAAAAATTGTTTTCCAGCCCTTTACTCTGAGGTAGTGTTTGTCTTTAACTCTGGGGTGCATTTCCTGTATGCAGAAAAATGCTGGGTCCTCTTTATGGATCCAGTCTGTCAGTCTATGTCTTTTTATTGGGGAATTGAGTCCATTGATGTTAAGAGATATTAAGGAATAGTGATTGTTGCCTTCTGTTATTTTCGATGTTATTTTTATGTCTGTGTGGCTATCTTCTTTTGAGTTTGTTGAAAGATTACTTTCTTGTTTTTTCTAGGGTGTAGTTTCCCTCCTTGAATTGACATTTTTCATCTATTACCTTTTGTAGAGCTGGGTTTGTGGAATGATATTGTGTAAATTTGGTTTTGTCTTGGAATATCTTGTTTTTACCATCTATGGTAATTGATAGTTTTGATGGGTATAGCAGCCTGAACTGGCACTTGTGTTCTCTTAGGGTCTTCATGAGTTCTGCCCAGGATCTTCTAGCTTTCATAGTCTCTAGATAGAAATTTGGTGTAATTCTGATAAGTCTGCTTTTATATGTTACTTGACCTTTTTCCCTTACTGCTTTTAATATTCTTTCCTTGTTTTGTATATTTGGTTTTTTTCACTATAATGTGATGGGAGGAATTTCTTTTCTGGTCCAATCTATTTAGAGTTCTGTAGGCTTCTTGTATATTTATGTTCATCTCTTTCTTTAGGTTAGGGAAGTTTTCTTCTATAATTTTGTTGACGATATTTACTGGTCCTTTAAGTTGGGAATCTTCACTCTCTTTTATACCTATTATCCTTAGGTTCTGTCTTCTCATTGTGTCCTGGATTTCATGGATGTTTTGGTTTAGGAGCTTTTTGCATTTGGCATTTCTGTTGTGTCAGTGTTTTCTATGATATTTTCTGCAACTGAGATTCTTTCCCCTATTGATTGTATTCTGTAGGTGATGTTTGCATCAATGACTGCAGATCTCTTTCCTAGGTTTTCTAACTCCAGGGTTGTCTCCCTTTGTGATTTCTTTATTGTTTCCATTTCTATTTTTAGTTTCTATATGGTTTTGTTCATTTCCTTCATCTGTTTGTCTTTTCCTGTAATTTTTGTGTTTCTTCTTTAAGGGCTTCTATTTGTTAATCTGTGTTCTCTTGTATTTCTTTAAGGGAGTTATTTATTTCCTTCTTAAAGTCTACTATCATCATCATGAGAAATGATTTTAAATCTGAGTCTTGCTTTTCAGGTTTGTTGGGGTATCCAGGGCTTGCTGTGGTGGGAGAGCTGGTTTCTGATGATACCAAGTAGCCTTGGTTTCTGTTCCTTTTGTTCTTGCCCTTGCCTTTCGCCATCTGGTTAACTCTGATGTTAGCAGGTCTTACTCTCTCTGGCTGTGGCTTGTCCCTCCTGCAAGCCTCTGTGTCAGTACTCCTTGAAGAACAGCTCTCTCTGAGAAGAATTTGTGTTTGGAGAGTTGTGGTACAGGGTTAGCTCTGGGGTGCAGACAGAAACCAGGAGGATCTTGTCCCCAGCTGTCCCTTGGTTTCTGTGTCCTGATGGCTCTGCAAGGGTCCTCCTGATCCAGTGAATTTGAACAGAAGTGGTTTTCTTGCCTTTGCTAGAAGGTGTGTCAGCACTCCTGGGATTCCAGCTCTCTCCTGGCAATATTTGAGTATGGTGTCCTGTGTTACAGGATCAGTTCCCCAGCCACTGAAAGAAACCAGAAGAACACTCCTCAGTCAGTGTGTACTGGTATTCTAGGTGGGACCCTCTGAGCAGACAGGCTTATCCACACTCCTGGGAGTCTAGCTTTCTCCCAGCACTATTTGGCTATGGAGCCCTGTGGCACAGGCTGAGGTCCCCAGCCACAGATGGAAACTGGAAGTCTCCTGTCCTCAACTTTTCCTCAGTCCCTGTGTCCTGAGGATTCCGGGCGGGTCTGCTAAGCAGTGGTGGTCGTCTTAACCCCACTCACGGCTTTTCCACACTCCTGGGAGGGTAGCTTTCTTCTGGCGCTATTTGGCTATAGAACCGTGGTGGCCCAGTCAGAGGTCTCCCGCCACAGATGGAAACCGCTTATCACTGCTTTTATTGTGTTCCATAAGCTTGTATATGCTGTGCCTTCATTTTCATTAAATTTTATAAAGTCTTTAATTTCTTTTTTTATATCTTCCCTAACCACATTATCATTGAGTAGAGAGCTATTTATTCATCTTCCATGAGTATGTGGGCTTTCTGTTGTTTTTGTTGTTATTGAGGACCAGCCTTATTCTGTGGTGGTCTGATAGAATGCATGGGATTAATTCAATATTCTTGTATTTGTTGAGTTTTGTTTTGTGTCCAATTATATGGTCAGTTTTGGAGAAGGTACCATGAGGTGCTGAGAAGAAGGTATATCCTTTTGTTTTATGGTGAAATGTTCTGTAGATATCTGTTAAATCCATTTGGTTCATTACTTCTGTTAGTTTCAGTGTCTCTGTTTAGTTCCTGTTTCAAAGACCTGTCCATTGGTGAGAGTAGGATGTTGAAGTCTCCCATTATTGTTTTGTGAATTTCAATGTGTGTTTTGAGCTTTAGTAACATTTCTTTTACAAATGTGGGTACACTTGCATTTGGAGAATAAATGTTCAGAATTGAGAGTTTCTTTTGGTGGATTTTTCCTTTGATGTGTATGAAGTGTCCTTCCCCATCTTTTTTGATAACTTTTGGTTGAAAATCTATTTCATTCAATATTAGAATGGCTACTCCAGCTTGTTTCTTGGGACCATTTGCTTAGAAAGTTTTTTCCAGCCTTTTACTCTGTGGTAGTGTTTGTCTTTGTCAATGAGGTATGTTTCTTGTATGCAGCAAAATTCTGGGCCCTGTTTATATATCCAGTCTGTTAGTCTATGTTTTATTGGGGAATTGAGTCCATTGATGTTGAGAGATATTAGGGACTAAGAATTATTGATTCTTGTTATTTTTGTTGTTAGAGGTTGAGTTATGTTTGTGTGGTTCTCTTCTTTTAGGATTGATGTGAGAAAATTAATTTCTTCATTTTCTTGGGTATAGTTTTCATTCTTGTGTTGGGTTTTCCTTTTATTATTCTGTGTAGGGCTGGTTTGGAGGAAAAATGTTTAAATTTGGTTTTGTCATAAATATCTTGGTAATTGGGAGATTTGCTGGGTATAGCAGCTTTAGCTGGCATTTGTGTTCTTTTAGGGTCTGTATGATATGTGCCCAAGATGTTCTTGATTTTAGTGTCTCTATTTAGAAGTCTGGTGTAATTCTTATAACTCTGTCTTTATAAGTTACCTGGCCCTTTCCCTTTCCACTTGTAATATTTTTTCTTTGTTCCATGCATGTGGTGTTTCAATTATTATGTGACAGGAGGAATTTCTTTTCAGGTTCAAACTATTTGATGTTTTGTAGTCTTCTTGTACATTTATGAGCATCTCTTTCTTTAGGTTAGGCAAGTTTTCTTTTATGATTTTGTTGAAGTTCTTTACTGATACTTTGAGTTGGGAATCTTCACTCAGAGACAGCTTGACCTGAGGAGTTCTAATATTCGCAGGGCCACATGTGAGTCCCACACCCCCACCCCAATACATTGCCTAACTAGGACCAGTGGGGCCCAGAGGACACAGAACCTCTTTCCCTGCTGGGGTCATACCTTCCTTCCATTTGGTTCTGAGCCAGGGCACACATTCTATGCTCCAGAACCCCTCCCCACCCCTTCCACACCCAAAGATAGCCTGACTCAAGGAGGCCCAACATAACCAGGCTCACAGAAAGGACAGGCTTCAGGCAGAGACACAAAAGCTGATTAACAGAGATAACCAGATGGTGAGAGGCAAGTACAAGAATATAAGCAACAGAAACCAATGCTACTTTACAACATTAGAACCCAGGTCTCCCACCACAGCAATCCAACATCTGAAAACCAAGATTTTTATCTAAAATCCCATCTCATGAGGATGATAAAAGACTTTAAGGAGAACATAAATAACTCCTTTAAAGAAATGCAGCAGAACACTGGTAAACAAGTAGAAGTCCTTAAAACGAAATACATAAATTCCTTAAAGAAATACAGGAAAACACAATCAAACTGGTGAAGGAATTGAACAAAACCATCCAGTATCTAAAACAAAGAATTAGAAACAATAAAGCAATCACAAAGGGAGACAACCTTGGAGATGGAAAACCTAGGAAAGAGATCAGCAGTCACAGATGCAAGCATCACCAAGAGAATACAAGAGATAGAAGAGAGAATCTCAGGCATGGAGCATACCATAGAAGACACTGACACAACAGTCAAAGAAAATACAAAGCAAAAAGCTCATAATCCAAAACATCCAAGAAATTCAGAACACAATGAAAACATTTCATAGTGTATATAGTGGATGAATGTATTAACATGCACTGAATGAGTTATATTGTCATCCTAGCCACATTCTGCTTCTTAGGAGTGATAAATACTATAGAATACATAAAAAGACTATTCTAATAACTACTATCTGCACATTTTTCCCTAACAAGCAGGAGATTTGCTTTTAGATTGCTATCTACAAAATTATGTTATGTGATGACTGTGGTGGTTTGAATAGGCTTGGCCCAAATAGTGACACTATTAGGAGGTATGGCCTTGTTGGAGGTATTTTGTCACTGTGGGACTGGACTATGATAGAGCTTCCTCCTAGTTGCCTGAAGATGACAGTCTTGTTTGTCTTCTGAACAAGACATAGAACTCTCAGCTCCTTGAGAGCCATACTTGCCTGGATGCTGTCATGGTTCCTGCCACAATGATAACGGACTGAACCTCTTAACTTGTAGCTCAGATCCAATTAAATGTTGTCCTTTATAAGAATTGCCTTGGTCATGATGTCTCTTCATAACAATGAAAACCCTAAGACAATGGCTATTTTGATTGTCTTGATTATGCTTGAGATTAACAAAGAGACATGTCTCTGAATGGGCTTGTCAGAGTATTCCACAGATATTAACTAATAAAACCATCTAAAAAGTATAGTGCCTTCCAGCAGGATATATAGTCATTAAGTGAAACCTACAGCTTTTGTTTTCCTGCCTGCCATTGCTTTTGTTAGTGAGTATACCTTTCTTATTATTTGGATTGCTAACAGTCTTCACTGGCATGAAATCTAGAATCTTCCACTTTTCACCAATGTACTGATGACTGATGAATTTCAACTCTCTAGGAGCACACTCAATCCTTTATCAATAGATTTGGAATTCGGAGGCATCTTGCTTTAAAGACCGAGCTGATGCTATGTTCTCAATCTCTCTACCAAATAGATGACTATTGTTGGATTACCAGACCAAATGATATAAGCCAAATATTACCAACATATATTCATTATGCTGATGGTATCTTCTAGAGAACCCTGACTAACAGATAACTATCAGAATATTATTGTTACAATATTTGCAGGCTACCTTGGTCCTTAAAGTTTAGAATATGTTTTATTTTCATGAAATATGTTGTTTTGCAATTTAATATAATAGAATAGTGTGTTTTTGATGCAATTAATAAAATTTATTGTATTTTAAATCTAGTTATGCTTTAATTGGCATTGCTTTCTTGTTCTTAAATAATATTGCCTCAAGCTGTGAATCTATTTTACTATTCCATCATGTCAAAACCTTTATATTGAATGTCTACTTCTCTTTAAAAACTTATTGTTCTCTCATACATTACATCCAGAACCCAATTTTCCCTCCTTCCACACCTTTCAGAAGCCCTACCTCCACTCTTCCCCATATTCACTCTCCTCCATTTCCTTTCAAAAAAAGAGCAGGACACCCAGTGATACCAACTGAACATGGCATAAGTTACTCACCAACCCTAGTATCAAGATGGATGAAACAACCCAGTAGTAGAAAAAGAGTTCTAGGAGCAGGCAAAAGAAAAACCGATACTCCAACTCCCACTTCTAAAATGATCAAGGAATAGCTATATTCTATATGGGCTCAGAATGACCTGCAATCAAAATGACCTGCAGTAAACTGTCATAGAATGAAAAGATTGACAGAGCGTGCGCGCACACACACACACACACACACACTGCTGAAATGGGAAGATCAAACGTTTTATCAAGGTAAGAATAAGGCCTCAACATTAATACATTGCTCACTCAAGTAAAAGTAGCTATTACCAAAGAGTCTAGAAAACAAATTCTAGTGAGAAAGTCAACCCTTAGCATAATGTTGATGGCTGCATTGATTGGTATAGTCACAGTATAAAAGACTAAGGCAGATTGTGGAAGAAGGAAGAAATACAACTGCTGTAAAATCCAATAACCAGTTACTTTCTCCATCCTCATCTCTATTAAATAAGAGGCAAGAAGCAACTAAAGGTAGAGAGGATCTATTTGGTATCTTAATTTAAGGAATATAATCCACCCTATTGGGGAAGGGCTGGAAATGAAAGTGGTAGGGATTCTAGTAGCTTATACAAAATTCTGCAAATCAGAAGGCAGGGCTAAACTACAGCAGTAAAGCCCTTACCTATGGCCCACTTCCTACAGCTAGGTAACACTTCCTAAACGTTTTATAACTTCTCCTAAGAACCCCACCACCCAGAGACCCCATCTTCAAATGCAGAAGTTCATGAACTTCACATGCTAAACAGAGTAGCCACAAATAGATTGATATCCCAAACAACTTAATCCAGCACATTGAAGATATAATTTTTTAATTGTCTTGTTTGAAGTCTAAAAGGAAACTTTTAGCTAGATGTGATGAGGTTCACTGGAAAACTCATGACCTATTGACAATGCAACATTGTTGTTTAACAGAGCACTCTATAAGACGTGTAGATTCAGTGCCAAATCTACGGTCATAGTAGCATGTGCCTGCAATCCCAGGCTAATATAGGAAGATCTTTAGTTTAAACTGAATAAGTTCCAAGCCAATCTTAACAACATTAAGGATCCTGTACCTTGAGAAGTAAGAAGGAAGATTGAAGGAAGCAGGACAGGATAGTAGAGGACAAGAGATCCCAAGAGCAGAGAAAAGGTAACAAAGAAGATGAAGAAAAGAGAGGAAAGAGAAGTCGGAGAGGAAAGAAGAAATTCAACTGCTGTGATGGTTTATTATTCCTTTTATGGCCTAGGAAATTCCAATAAGGGTAATAAGTGGAAAGAAACACCTAACATTACTATCTGTAAGACTTCTTTTGTTTATAGCATTTATATAATAAATTTGAAAGCCCAAATAATAATTCATCAAATAAATTTTTAAAAATGAAATTATTATAACTCCCTTTAATAAGCAGCTATGTGTTATAATACTACTGGTTATAATTTTCTTTCTCGCAAAAGTACTAATTATTCACTGACAGTGAAGCAATTAAAGTTTATCCCCACTAAGATACTACTTACAAGCATTAAGTTTCTTCCTTTCTGCTGACCTACTTTAAAAGATTTAAATTGTGTCTGGTTTAAATGTTAGTAAGTCAATGAAAATTATGTGCTGGGCAGCACTCCACTGCAGATTGTAAGTTACATATGTGTTGGGCAGCACTCCACTACAGATTGTAAGTTACTCATGTGCTGGGGAGCCCTCCACTACAGATTGTAAGTTATGCATGCAAAAAATTGCCATGAAATATCAATGAACCCTCTTGTATATTCACATTACAGTTGTTGGTTTTACCCCAGAAATACAGGCTCATTTAAAAAAACAGGAAGTCTCATTAAGGGACATTACAGTAATTATTCATTTTTCCGGTTGGTATGGGAACGCATACTAACCAGTTCTAAATAAGGCTTCACAGAAAATTTCAATGCATGTATAGACCGTCTCTCGGGTCATGTGTAGGATAGTTCAATGTGCCAAATACTGATGTTGCTGTGTGAAGCATACAGTGTTCTTTTCTTTGTAGTTACCTTCATGTCTGTGTCCTTAGGGTTCTTTGAATCTTTGAGGTACAGTTTCATTTCACAATTGTAAATTTATTTTCAATGAAAACACAAATACATGTGCATCTACACAAAAACATTCTGTATGGAAATTATATGAAAAAAATCCCAGATACATAATCTGAGCATAAATTATTTAAAAATATCTCAGAAATATTTCCTTTATGAAATTTAAATCTTGATGATTTTATCATACACATTTAATCACTATGATAATGGTGTGTATGCATTTAACACAAATTGCACAATAGACAAAAAATAATGAGTATGGGTAGCCTCTTGCAATATTTCCCAGCAATTATAGTAAAAACTTGTAGAAAGATGAAATTGAAGTGAAAACATTACAAACTATGTAAAACTAGAAAATAAAGAAGGCATTTAATAGAACTACATATATACAAAAAACTCTTTTAGGAACACAGCCAACTTTACTTCTAGTAATACACTTTAAAAAGTCTTTAGTAGTAAAGCTCATACTTCTGTCTCTAGAGAATTTCCTCCTAATCTGGCCACTGGGATCAGAAGGTTCCTAATAGTGGTTAAGAATGCTTCCTTCATTTTTTTTTTTCTTACAACGTTCACATTTTTGTGATTATTTTCTTACCACTCCTCAGATGATCTTTAGTCAAATCTATGGTCATGTGTTTGATATCCATATATTATATAATACTGGTTAGACACACATACTTTTTATAGAAAAGAGTCCTGAACCCAAACCAAATCAGTCCTACATAGTTGCCAACTAGGACAAGTTTTAACATCAATTAAGTTTGCAACATTATTCATGGTTGAGAATATGCAGGGGAAAATCTTGGGTTTTTTCCTCTCAAGAATTTTTCCATTTAAGATGTAGAACTAAGATAACTCTGTCCTCTTATGGGGAAAACTGAGTGTTAAAAAAGTGGCAGGATTCTGTCATCCAAGTCTCCAAGTCTAATACGCAAGAATCACAGGTTTGGGGTCGAAAAGAAAAATCTTTAAATACATGTCGCATCATGACTTAATACACTGGGAGAAAAGGCACTGGATTCTGTGAAGCCTGTGTGATTCCAGAACTATGGTCACATTAAAAAGCAGTGATGGTCCATAGGTGCTGCTGGCCAGGCCGTTTCACACTACTGTTTAAGACCAGAAATATGCTAATTGGCTGAGAAAGGGAAAAAAATGATCTCTGGCAAGCATTAAGTTCATATTCTGCAAAGTTCTAAAAATGAGAAAGCTGGTTTTGAGCAAGCACCATGTCTGTGGTATGGTTTATTGACCAAGATTTTTTCATTAATCAGAATGTTTGTCAGGCTGCCATTGGTTATATTAGACCACACTCTAGGATTCTTTTAAATTATCCTTGTATGATATTAAGACCTAATT
Source organism: Uromys caudimaculatus (assembly GCA_028551405.1). Classification (NCBI taxonomy): domain Eukaryota; kingdom Metazoa; phylum Chordata; class Mammalia; order Rodentia; family Muridae; genus Uromys; species Uromys caudimaculatus. The sequence goes on along the minus strand of CM052718.1, from coordinate 47,925,489 downwards.
AATAGAAAAAGCTCTAGAACTTCTGCTGAGTGATTTTAGCAGTTCGCAGCAAGGTCTTGGTGTTAAGTATATATTTGAATTCCATATTCTGTGTCTGTCCATTTTGTGGTCAAAAGCAAACACCAGTGAGGGAAAACGAGTGGATTTGGTGGAGTCCTACTTGCTGACCTTATGCATCTCATAGAGATTTGCCGGTTAAGTCTTTTATTATAATCAGATATTTACCACGTGCTGTGTGGAAAGGATCTAGCAGCCAGCAAACAAGATATACATAGTTTTGACCATCCTGAAGAGAGCTATGTTAATCGCTTATTACTAATGATTTCAAAATGCCAGGATACGAGCAACGGGACAGTACATAAAGTCACTTTTTGGAAGGAAGTATTTAAAAACTAACAGAACTGTGCTGATAATACAAATGCAAGAAGTTAGTAGGAAAGACTTTATAATACTCTCAATTTGAACATTTAGTGCTTAGGTTGTTTCTTGTGTTGTGCCTTGAACATAATTATGGATCCTTGTCTTACTTCTTCCCTAAGCTTTCCCCTCTTTTCTCTATTGAACCCAAACCTGCATTCAGAGTACTCTAATAAATGACTAATGCCAAAGAAATGTGAGTCATAGTGTCAAACCACCTTATACTTAAACAAGGATACAAGTATCAGTCACTAATGATATAAGTACTTTTTCCCCAAAGGCTTTAAATAAGAAGGCAAAGAAAGGCTTTCTTCTCTCTCTTCTTATACCGTTCCTTTCGCCTCTCTGTCTCTTCCCTACTCTGCTCCTCAAACTTCTTTTGCCTCACCCTTACTCTTTATACTACCCTAAAATTTGATTTATAGTTTTTTTGTTTTCCCTCTTCATCTCATGATAGGAAAAAACCACCCCTGTCTCCTTATTCATCCCAAACTACAAAACCTACCTTTCGTTGCTTTACGTAGACCCCACAGCTTTACCTCACAGATAAATCCCAGAACACTCTTAACAGAAAACTGTCTGCTTCCATTCACTTTCTGTCCCCTGTTTCTTCAAGGTAATGGTCTTAAAAATTAAAACATGAAAAATGAAAGGGAAAAAAAAATATAAACTCCAGAGAATGCAATACTGGATCATACTCAGACCCAGTTTTCAGAAAGATAGCTACTTGTGTTAAACCGAATGGTAAGAAATCCCCAGTTGTTGACATGTTGTAGTGGCTATTTATAGGCCAGGATTGAAGAAAATTGTACATCATTGACATGATCTCTGTCTATTTCAAGAACATACACCCAACAATAAACCTCTGGTAGGTTCCAATATCAATGTCCTACTTCCACTACTGTTTTTTTTTCAGTTTGTTTGGTTTTGATTTTGGTTTTTTTTTGTTTGTTTGTTTGTTTCTTTCGGGATTTTTTGTTTGTTTGGGCTGGTTTTTTTGGTTTGGTTTGTTTTCTTTGTTTTACACTTTGATTTGCTAAGGTGTGAGACACAGACACATATCATTAAGACATTTAATCCATTCAGGAATGTAATAATTTCCAGGGCTTCCTTAGCCACAGAGAGGAATTCTAACATTCCATTGTTATTTATACTTCCCTTACCCTCTTTAAATGTTCACCACACTGACACGGTTACTACAGTGCATTTTCAGATGATAAGATCTGAACCTCTAGCTGCTCACAGTCTGTCTGGGGAATCCTGCTGCCACAGGAACATCTATCCTTGGCTCAGACTTATATCAGCAGTGACACCCAGTGGAAGGAAGCCTCTTGAACAGACACCTTCAAACTCCCAGCCCCCATCCCCCCCACTTCTTTCCATAGTTACATTTCTTAAGTACTTTGTTGCTTTGACCTTATTATAGGTCTCTACAGGAAAAGAATTTATCTGATTGCCTAATGCCAGCCAGCTTGCCTGATTTTTATTCACAGAGGCTCAGACATTTCCTTTGTATTAAAGACATTTAAACCTATCAAAATATGTTCAACTAATCAGATATTGGGGTTCTAAAAATAAACCATACATGCAAGTATAACAATAAAAACAGAGAGAAGCACTCAATGGTTTCCTATATTTTTGCACATTAAAATGTAAAAAATGAAATCGCCAACAGAAATAGTGGATTAATTACTTATTCATAGCACTATTCTAACCACACAAAGCTAACCTGAAAGAAAAAAGTAATAAAAACTAAAGCTAAAATCAAGTTAATTTTAGATGATGGCTATCATTAAAGTAATCTGCTCTTTGTAACACAATGATTTTGTATAAATCTAGTGCTTCTGCTCTTATAAGACAAGATACATGGGCTGTGCTTTTAAGAGAAACATAAAATGAGTGTTTAAAAAGTCAATATATAGAGCTTTTCTTTGTTTTAATTCCACCAACTTATTTGAGTTTTAATTTACAACAGATCCAGTGGAAAATTAAACAATATGAAAGAAAAAAACAAACCCTTGAGAATGTTAGATCATCTCTGTCGCCCTCCTGCTCTCTCCCTCCTTCCCTCCAGGCTCCCCCTCCCACTTCCCCTTTGCTTGCATACCTTTCCACTCCTGGTTAAATCTTTGTGCAGAGTCAAGCCTGACATGGCCAGTCCTCATTGAAAAATAACAGTCACAGCTACAAATAGGTAGTAGTGGTGTTTGTGAGCTCAATGCAGTTGTTTACTTCATCCAGACAAATATTCTAAAAATTCCTGGTGTTCAGAATGGATCTCTAACATTTGAATTTTCATCCCAGCTATTCTGAGTGGATTCCTTATTGCTATAGTAACTTTAAGAAATCATTTTTTTAAGTGAAATATTTATAATAAATTTTCTTTTCTTTTTGATACTGTGTCTAGGTGTGTGCTCTTTGCTGAAGGCTAGAAAGGAGATAAAAGTGATAACTTTATAATTATTCTCATTGTATTGTTACTTTCAAATAGCTGTAACCAAAATACCAGAGAGCACAGCTAAATGAAGAAAGATCTATTTGGATTCAGGATTACAAGTGCTCAGTTCATGGTTCATATTCTTCCCTAATTTGGGAACTGTGGAGCTCAGGAGTTTGTGGAATGCTAGGCTGTAGACCTCCTGGTAGAAGGAAGCAGAATAAAAGGAAAAGATTAAGAGCCAGATTAGATGAATATGTGAGCAGACCAGTAGACAACCGTCTTGATTGTCAGTTGATGTGGGAGGCCCTTGCCCACTGTGAGTGGCACTATTCCCCAGGCTTGTGTTCATGGATATACAATAAAGCTAGGAAAGCACAGTTTCTGAGTGAGCGAGTAAGTAACATTGCTTAATGGTTTCTATTTGAAGTTCCTGCCTAAGTTTATAATGAGTTGTGCCTTTAGCTTCCTGTCTTGAGTTCTAGGCCTGACATTCTTCAGTGATAAACTCTAATGTGTAAGCATAAATAAACCCTTGCCCCTTTCCAAAGGAACCAGGTATATTCCACAAAGTCATTACCTATACAATCTACTTGCTCTAGCTGATCCCGTTTCTAACATATCCAACACCAACCACTTTGCGCCACTAGCATGAATAAAATATTCAGCAACAGAGATAATGTGGGACCTTCCACATTCAAACTGCCATGCTCACCATGTGTTTTTTGTCCATTAGTGGATTTTTTTTTATATTTTCCTTTGTTTTCCTTTGTAGTATGAAGGTTGGAAACTTCTCAAGGATATTTTAAAGGAGATTTATTTTGCAACTGAATTAGCTTTGCCACTCAAAAAAGTAAATAATTGGACACATTATTCAGATTGCTTGAGCTCTAAATTATCCATTCCTGTTTTAAAAGTATTTCAGTACTGTGGTTCTGTTTAGCAATATCATTACTAATAAAGTATCTTGAAAGATAAGAGACAATATTAAACATGCCAAACTGCATTTTGATTAATATACTATCTCACTTACTTTTGTGATTTTTTTCTAGTACATTTTTTTGGACCCTCTGAGAGTTGACCACTGCACTATGTAAGAGTCTTCCTGTTGAGAAGACACCTGTGTTGTTATGTAATTTGATTCAGCAGACAGTGGATATAATAACTTCCTGGAGATTTCTTGCCTATAAAAAGCTATAAATCTAGTGCCTACTTCATGCAACAATGGTGAAATCAAAGAAATGATTTGTGAGAACACACTTTGCAAACACAAAGGGCCAAGAAGTGTAACTTGACTCGCATTCACAAGCCTAAGAATGAGCACACATGAAATAAAGCTTTGCTGGTAAATGCCATTGATATCCAAATAAGAAAATAAGTATTGAAATATTTCCCCATGCTTTTAGTTAAACAATAAGCCAGGAGTGTGAACAAAAAAGAGAGGTTATGAAAGATCATGAAGGATCAGTTTCCACAGATGAATAAGAGTTAACTGCCTGCAGACAGAAGGAGGCACATGAGTACTAGTAAACAGCCGGACTCTGAAGAGCCTGTTGTACCAAGCGGAACTAAGGAGATTCAGGTAGTCAAAGCGCTCCAACTGCAGGGAGAAGATCTGGTAATGACTAAGTCACTCAGGGTCTAAGAACTTGTATAGGGAAACCACTTAAGATACGTAACAATTTCAGAAGATGTAATTAAACAAGGTGCATGTGTTAGAAATGACTTTGGGAGATACAAGTTCAACAGGTAAATCTCTTACATCTAAGTTTGAGGATTTTCGATTGATTCGCAGGATCCACATGATAGAGAGAGGGAAGGGAAACCCAGCAGGATCCTCAGACCTCCTTATGTGTGCCAAGGCATTGCACATATACACATGGGCACGCGTATAGAGACTCACATTCTCACACACATTCTTACAAAAATAAAGGAGAAAATAAGTATCATCTTCTCCTTTAAAATATCAATTTGGATGCCAAATGGAAAATTAACTGGAAGTACTTGTTAGCAGTGAGAAGCAAAATCTGGACAGGTGGCTCAGTGGATATAGTACTTGCCACCCAAACAAGGATTGGCAATATAATCCTGGTGCTTCTGTGAAGATGGAGAGGAAGCAGAGACAGTATAATTTTCCAAAACTCACTTTCCGGCCAGCTAGTCGCATGCAGCAGCCCAAAGCAACGAGTGCCTGTTTCAAACAAGGTGAAGGACAAGGACTACACACACACACACACACACACACACACACACACACACACACACACACACGATTACCTTTATACACATCATACATGAGTCAAAGAAATAGAAAAGAGAAGAAGGAGTAAAGATTCCCTTACATTTATGACATAGTGAAGAAAAAATGGCAAGATGTGAGCTAACTTGTGACTGTTCAGACAAAAATGATGTTGGGACACTTTATATCAGGCAAGAAGTGAAAAGAGACAGACATGATTAGTCCTAGTCTTGCTTAGATATTGTATTCCTCATTGTGCAGAAGTAGTAAATATTTAATAAATTGGAAAGCCTGGGAAATTCTATCACAATCTGGGTGGAATGTCAACAGTCTAATATTTAAACTAGCTTCATCTAGCAAAGCAACTGTAGATAATATGTGTGAAACATACCTGAAGTAGGATACTTAGTGACTGCAACTCTTTTACCATGGATTTTTATTTTTCCATGAAAATCATCTCCACATTTCAGATATGGAAACTGTATTTGTAGTAGTAGAGAGACATATTCACAAGGTCATAGGCCCATACATGACAGGAAGCCAGACCGTCTGACACAGTTCTTTTTATAACAGTGTGCTTCCTCTAGCTTTCAGTTTAATATCTGTACTGGAAGGTTTAGTACCATGGGACACCATGTGCTTCCTTCTTATATACAATGCAGTTCTAGTGCTCTCACCTAACATTTAAGAGGAGAGTAACTATCCCCAGGCTTTTATTAAGATCTTATTAGATACAAAGTTTTGAAGGATAAAATGAGTTTATTCTTCCTTGTGGGGAGATATAAGTTAATGAGCTAGAATTCCAATAGGAATGTTTATCAGGTCTATTCCCTTGTCCATATTCATGAATCCTTTTCATAGGTAACAAAGACATAGAGCTGCAACTTTTAAGAGAACTAACTTCAGCATTGATGAAAAGTGCCTGGGGGTTATGCCTCATCTTGAAAAGCAAGAACATAATGACTGTTACAGGTACAAGAGGAACACTGATGTGTTTTGAAGGAATACAAACTCTGTGATATAATAATATGTAATATAATACACAAATATGTATGTACATATACATATATGTGTGTGTACATATATATATATATATAGTGTATGTGTGTACATGTATATTCACATGAATATAAGTTTCTTCCTTGACTACACTCCATCTTATCTTGGAGATAGGTTCTCACTAAACTCATTTACCATTGGCTATATAAATGGTTGACTGATGAGCTTGGTGAATCTATCCATTTATACCACAGATGATGAAATACATGCGGTTTTTTTACATGGATTCTGGGGTTCAGAACTCAATCCTTCATGCTTGTGGGCTAGGCACTTATGGCCTGCCCTATCTTCCCAGGGCCCTTTTCAATGCTCCTTTTTCAATTTTTCACTATTTCTCTCTAAAGTAATACAAAGTTACTACCTTGCTTTGGTTCTGGGCTTAAAACACTTTAAAATAATTTTATCCCTCTTGTTAAATCTGTCAGTTATAAGGATGAATTTTCAACTAAAGATAAGATAGATGAAATATCAAAAGTCAGAGCTAACAGAAGTGTCTCATTCGAGCAAGCAATTCATTGTGAGATGTAAAACCAGGTCACATTTACCTTTCAGTATCTGGCATTATGGAGGACACTCTTCCCTTAGAGAGAATCTTTAGTTGACTCGTAGGGACTGCCGTCAAGTCATGTTGGCATTGCTCAGCTTTAAAGTCCTTTCAAATATGAGCTAGAAAGTAGAGCACAGATTTTAGTAAAAGGCAAAAGACTTATAAAGTCTGAAGAGAAGCCATAGTGTACAGCATAGAATTCTTTTACAGGGCACAGGAGAAAGCCTTGGATTTACTACTTAGAACACGGGCTTCTTGTAGTGTATTTAGCAAACCTCTGGATGTAGTCACTAGAATGAAAGGAATTCTTTGGTTGAAGTCCACATCAAAGAAAGAGTTTACAAAATGATTTGAAGGGACTAGCAACAGGCTACATCCCATCCTTTTTCTCATTGTTCCTTCCACTCATTCTTCAGCGACAGTTTTTTTGTTTGTTGTTTGTTTTATTCTTTTCAGATGCTCTCTATTTTGTTTCTCCTCTGACCACAGTGTCTCACCAATTTGGATTTCCCTGCAATAAAACCACGTCTCAGAGAAGATGATTGGAAAATGCAAGCCTCCCTCCTCCTCTTTATGACCTGTTCTAAGTCTCCTTGAGGAACTTCAAGCAGCATCAGGAAGAATAAGCCTTCAGCTGGGTGCTGTAAGGTGAAAGAATGTGGCTGTGCCTAATGATATGTTGATTTTAGAAGAGGAGAATAACATTCATTTAAATTTCACCAAGGTAACGGGGCATATATTTTCATTCTGCTAGCCCATGTTTCCAACACAATGCAACACAGGACACAGGCTGGCATGTAGATGACTCCAAATATATGTGCGTGCAAAGAATAATGAACCTGCTCTTTGTAGGGCTGCTAACATTCAGGAGGCAGCTGGTTTTATTGGCTTGTTATGTTAAATTACACTGCATTGTAGCTGACTCATATTAAATTATACTCTGCTGTTTTTGTAAGTTTATTCAACACGAGGTTTAAATGTACCTAATGTTTTAAAAAATCAGGGAAATTCTTTCTCTCTGCCTCTCCTGTGTGTGTATGTGTATATGTGTCTGTCATCTGTCGTCTGTCTGTCTCCTTCCCTCCATCCTACCTTCTCTCCCTCCTTCCCACATTATTATTCTTTTATATACAGAGTACATGATCTATGTATGTAAGTGTATCTGAGAGAGAGGGGCGAGAGAGAGAGGGGGGAGAGAGAGAGAGAGGAGAGAGGAGAGAGAGATGATAGATGTATCTGTGACTAACTAGCCAAAAGTCTTTCAAGAAAAGGAAGTAAAACTTAAACATAGAGCTATGGTCAAATAGAAGGATTTTAATTTTTTATGCATTCTTTTTCTCTCTGTGTGTGGCAGGATGCAGGAGTCATGTGGCATGGTCAAATCCTTCTGGAGTCGGATTTGTTCTTCCACCATGTTATCCAAACATCTGTGGGCCTAAAAAGAATATGTTTTTAACATTTTATTTTAATTACTTGTTTGTGCATATACATATGTGCACATGTAAGCAGGTGCCCTCAGAGGCCAGAAAAATCTCCATGGAGTTGGAGTAAGAAGCAGTTTTATGACTTCTGGCTTCGGTGCTCCGAACCAAATTCAATTTCCCTACCTAAGCGTATGTGATCTTAACCACTGAGCCATCTCTCCAGCCCCTGAAGAAAGATTTTAAATCGTGGCTTGACCACAGGATTTGTTTAGTAAAAATACATATTTTTTTCTTCAAAAGTCTGGCCAAGTGGGGAAACAAAAGAGTGGGACGGCTGACGGCAGGGGAATATATTTGTAATTGAGTAAAAGTACCATGGAAAGAGCTGCTGAGCAGCGTTCTGGCTCCTTTCCCAGTGGTTGCATGCCACAGGCTGAATAAATATTTATCGGCAAACAGTGCAAATGAGGATGAAGCCACACAGCTAAACAGGAGTCCGTGCTTCAGTTGTTGCTGCTCATGGTCTCTGTGGATTTTGAAGCAAATGAGCATAACGTTGTATATTGACATCACGCGTCTGTGTGTGTCCATCAGAAAGTAATGTTTCTACCAAATCCAGGGCAGGGACAAATGGCAAAGAAAGCCTGCTGAGGGTCATGACTTGGTAAGAATTACAGAACAACAGCTACCAATGTCGGGACACTGTAAGTTCTATTGCCAGTTAACTTACAAGGACAGGGCAGCTTCATCTCTTCTTTGAGGCAATGTAATTTCATTCAGAGGAGCCATTCTAACATCCAAAATAATGCTAAGTAGCAAATATGGTTTGAAGGTTAATAATCAAGATAAATTTTAAGTGATATCTGAAAGCTTTTTAAAAAGTAGCATTTACCTATATGGAAGACTACTTTTTATAATGAAAATAATCTGAAAATATGTGTACGGAGAACCAACATGAGCTTCATGCTTATTTGCCTCCTATTCAATAAAGGGAGCATGGACTCTGATGCAATATTCTCATAGGCAAAGAGCTTCATTTCATATCTTGGATATGATTTTGCTTAGAAGATTGAATTTTAAGTGTTAATATTCTATTATGAACTCTGACAAAGTCTTCTCAGAGGGTAAATGAGCTTCATTTAAAATCTTGGATATTAATTTCAAAGTATATTTTCTCTGTTAATTTTGCTTAGAGTGTTGAACTTTAAGTGTTAATATTCTATAATGATACTGCTAATATTTCCATATTTTGTTCATTATGTCTATTAATTGTCTTCTGACAGGAAATAGAGATACCATGTATCTACCAAGTTTTAGTTTCTGTAAATTTTTCAAGGAATTCTTGGTGCTAATAGAAATATGTATGTGTGTGTGTGTGTGTGTGTGTGTGTATATATATATATATATATATATATATATATATATATATATATATATAATCATCACCCCTCCTACATATGTCTCTTGCCATAATTATGTTATAATGCTTGCAAATATTTGTCTTATCTTCAACTAAAAAACATTAAAGTACAGCACCATTTATATAATTTCATAACACTTTAACAATATAGTGAACTTTTTGTTTGTTTCTTTTAAAGTAGTAGGTCATAGATGTGTATTTCTGCCGACTGACATTGATGGGGACAATTTGCTTCTTCTTGAGTAAGAATCTTGAGAACAGAAAGCTGTTACGGATGAAAGAATATCAAACTGTGCATGGTGTGGTCTATGTAGTAGCCTCCTTTTTCTTTGGTGTGCTCAATGGTCTTGGATAAGATATTCTTCTTCATTTTTCATGTTTTAATTATTTTTAATTTGTTTTTCCATTTTCTTCAAAATAGTATAATATTTTCAAGATAATAAAAGATGGGGAGGGGTGAAAGGTAGTAGAGAAAATTATTTTAAAGTATTTTGCTTGTCAAATAACACCAAACACTGCCAATAAACATGTCACTGATAAAGTGGAAAGTGCTATCATCATAAAACAAAGAAATGTTATGATTTTGAAATGTCATACCTACATTATCTTTTTGCTGTGTTACAAACACAAAATTTAAAAAATGCTGGAAAATATAATTTATCTACTAATGTCTTGACAGACACCTAGGCTGAATTGGCTATCGTGAAGAGAACCACATAAACATGGATGAACAAATGTGTCTTTTAGAGCTGATTAAGACTCCCTCAGTTAACCCAGTTGTCTTTGATGGATCATATGGTAGTGTTGGATTTAGTCTCCTAGTTAACCTCATAGTGTTCTTCATAATGGCAGTACCAGTCTGCATGCCCAACATAATTCTCCTTTTAGCCCCTTTGCGGAAATGCAGGAGTTAATAAGGATCATCCTATGAGGCAAAATAAGCAGGCCTTTAAAGACAAATGTCACATTACATCACTCAATATTTCATATTTGGAACCAATAGAAGAAAAAAAGAGAAAAAAGTCAGAAAAGGGCAAAACAGGTTAAAGAATTAAAATAAGAGACATGATTGCAAAAGGATAACATTATGAAACCCAATGAATATGGACCTAGGAAAATGTCTAAAACAGAGGAAGAACATTTATCAAAATACTTTTCCATAATACATATTACTGAGTTCCAGTCTTAACTAATAGACTTGCATTCTGTAACTCACTATCCAAAGACACATAAAATATCTAAAAATGTGGAGAATGTTCAGTGTGACAAATTAACGTTTTAACTTAATAAAATCAATTCAAAATTTAAAACTAAAGCAATCATATTTTGTTTAGTACAACTTTACTTGGGTAGCATTTCATTTCACTCTAAATAGTAAAAATTCAGCATCATGGTTGAAGTACATGAAGTATAAAAACATATTGGATTTTGAAGAATTTGTGTTAAATTTCTAAAGTAGAACTGTTCTTTTGACTGTTGTATCTCATGTGACCTAGGTTGAGTTCAAATTCTGTATGTATCCAAGGACTGACTAACTCCTTATCCTCCTGGCTCTGCCTCCCAAGGGCTGTTTTGAAAAATATGAATTCTCCACCATATGCAGGTGACACGGGGAGACATGATTAAATATTGCAAATGAGATAGAGACATGTAAGACAGGAGAAGGGTTTCAGAAAGTGAGACAAGAACAGAGAAGTCTCTGGAAAGCAGCATAAATTATTGACCAGTCTAGACATGGCCACTACTTCTGTTGTTTATTTCCGAAACTATTTCTATTATCATCTATTATCTATTATTAACAAGTATTTCTTCCTCTTCAGTTTACAACTCCAAAAGTTCTCTTGAATGTGTTTAATCAGGGAAAGTATAAAATTGCTTGCAAAAGAAGTAGCATACACACAATTTTGAGGTTTTCCTTAAGTTGGGAAATAACAGTTAAAGAGAGGGAAAATAATATATGACTTTTAAAAGAACATAAATTTTTATAACCAGTGAGTAAGGTAAGCTAAATTCCCAACTAAGAATTAAAATTAAGTGGAAGTACTTTGTATTTTTATAACATTTTAAACATTATTTGTAAATAAAAACTTGTATGAGTTTTCGTATGGGATACTTCATGTTTGTGTGAATTGTTTCCATGAAGGTATTTTGCTTTTAGATGATGCTTTTGTTAGACTATCTGAGACACAGTTATCAGTTAGGGCATCTGTATCTGAGAGTTAGATCTCTATTTGAAAATACCATTTCCTGCCCTGCAGCTGGGAAGTGTCTGCTGGAACATCTGTGAGATAATCAGCTACCATTCACCAGATATCTCCATGGCCTGGTGTCCTGGGATTTGGAGCTGGTCATTTCAAAACAATGCTGAGAGTGAACTATACCCCCATGGGCAGCTGAGAATGTAAATGGATTTCAGGTGCAGAGGTAGTATCACTTACCACTGAAAGCTCAAAACAGGAACAAGCTTCAGATCTGGGAAAATTCAAAATAACACAACAGATCTAACCATGACAAGCCAAGCCACAGTCTTGGAACAGCAGCCCCAGAAATCTGTGGATTGGTGTAGAGAGACATATGCGTCATCAAAATGTGTTCATTGATTAACTGGTCCGGACCAACGAGGAGAGAATGCAAGACAGTTTCATTTAACATGGATTTTCCCTAATATGCTTGTTCTACTTTAAGTATCTAAAGAGACGGGGGCTGTAGCTCAGTGGGACAATGTTTCCCTAGCACATGTAATAGCCAGGACTCAATTCTATGTCCAGAAAAAGAAAGAAAGAAAAAAAAGAATACAAAGGAAGTACTCTGTCATTGTGTTGATTGATGAGAGATTTTTAACTGTGTTACAGATTGCGGAACTTCACTGGAAGAACATCAGGTTGTGAGAAAGAGAGTAAAAATGAAGACAGTTCTTCCTTTGACAGTTGTGTCTGTCCAAGGTGTGAGTGTGAGAACTGTCCCTACTGGGTGACATGATGCTAAGGTATCCATAGAAACAGAAGCTTTGATGTGATGCATGGCTTTGGTCCTTACTTAACTAGCTTAAAATAGAGCATTGCCCGCAAATCAGTTCCAGTCCAGGAATTAGAGATAACTAAATGTTTTGTCATCAACCGTAAAGGAGTTATTTTTATTCTCAAATAGTACCCAAAATTGAAGTTCTCATCACTTATGCAAATCATATTAAGGAAGAAAAATAAATAAATGTGATCTTTTTGCAAATGCTGCAGCATCAGATAACCAAAAGACTTTAGTACAAATCTTTATTGTTTCCACATGTTCATATTTTATTTTCAAGTATGATAGCACACATGTACATACATCCATACATAAATACCTAAAGTTCACCTCTTAGATTTTGAGACAGTCCTTTTTTTCTCCAATATGCTGACACTGAAAAATTATTTTATTTGTATAATCTATGTCATAAAAATCACTACCATTAGCAGTTAGTTTTTTGTTGTTATTCCCTATCCATGAACAAAACTATGCAAAATTTTACTTACTGCATTTCACTTGTAGACTGTTTTCCTTATATAGCATAAAAGGATATTTATAGGTAAGTCTGTTGTACAAGGGTAAACATCAAGTAATTCAAATAAACAGGATTTCCAGCTAGGCCCCTCTCCGTCCACTCTACCACGCTCATTGCATTGAAGAGCTCCATTCAAGTGTACTGTTTTCTCCAAAGTTCCTCTGTAGGTCGTTCATCACTGCATATGACCTAAGCTTTGCCTCCAGGGCATGAAGAGAAGGTTCTGTCTTGGTCTCTGAATATGACTTTGCATATCTTTACTGAATTACTTAAAGACTGTTATTTTAGGGGGGATGGGTATGAAAGTTCCCACATTTTTCCTAATCAAAACAATGAGGAGAAAACCGGAGCCTGTTTAACACATGGTGACTCAAACTACGTCAGCTCCCCCTTCAATCTTGTAGTTACAAGATTCATTTTTAAAATCTCATAGAAATAATCTGAATTTTCAAACTCTCACAAATTATATCTATGGAGTTCATATGGATTATACGTTTTTAACTCCAATGTCAATGTATATGTTTTTCATTTTAACTTCAGGACTAATTTTTTAGATATCAGTTAACATGCCTTGTTATACTTAGATACATCAGAAGGAATTAATATTTACAGATAGGAACCTAACACAACTGTCTTTGGAGAGACTTTACCCAGCAGCTGATGGAAACAGATGCAGAGATCCACAACCATTGGACAGAGCTCAGGGATTCCTGTGGAAGAAGTGAGGGAAGGATGATGAAGGGAACTGGGCAGGTAAAGGAAACCACAAGAATTCATACAAGTCAACTCTCCTGGCCCACGGGGGCTCACAAACACCCCCCAACCACCAACAGAAGAGAATGCTTGAGCGGAACCTAGACTCCCTACACATATGCAGCAGATGTGAAGCTTGCTATTCATGTAGGTCCCCTAATCATTGGAGTGGAGGCTGTTTCTGACTCCATTGTGCACCTTTGGATTCCTTTCTTTTAGCTGGGATGCTTTGTCTGGCCTCAGTGGGAGAGGGTGTGCCTAGTCACACTGTGACTTGTGCCAGGTTAGGTTGGTACCCATGGGGTGGAGGGCTCAACGTCTCTGAGGAAAAAGGAAGGGGGTGGGATGCGAAGACAGAATGTGAGCATGGTACTAGAAGGAGAGGAGGGAGGGAGGCTACAGCTGACATGTAATGTGAGTGAATACATAAATGAATAAACAAACAAGCAAGCAGACATACAAAATTACAAGTTCACTTCATATCCCATGTTGTAAGAAGTCCCTTAGTTACTTCTAAAAAACCAATAGTATACAAGATAAGGATTTGGGGCCAACACTTTATTAAAATAGCAACTATTCTTCAAAAAAATCAGGCCCCTGAAAAGTTGCACATTAAATGTTTGCCAAGCAGGTTGAAAATTGAAGTCAGAGGTCACGTCACCCATGATAGAACCTATGCACTAGTGCCTATGATTTTTTTATGCACCTTGATGAGATCATGTGAAAATAGTCATACCTGTCATTCTGGATCGAAACTATAAATGCTTAAAACTATAAACAGATTAGACTTCCAGAAGCCAGACTGTTCCACATAGATGGAGTAAGATGTCACACACCTTGAATATTAAAGAAAAACCAGAAAGTTTCAGAGAAAAGAAATCAAATTTTACTTCTTAGCAGGAGATTAAATATGCTAATAATAATGATAATAATAACTCCTTTATCTAACAAAAATCACCAATTTTTAGACTAGGCTAAATTATCTAAGTATTATTTAAAAAATAATAAAATTATTTATTTTATTTTCCATTAGCCAGATAATTAGTTTTTATATTATAACTTAACTTCCCTCTTCATATTGCTAGGGTGATAAATATCAAACAGGTTGTACACTCGTGGTAGGAGTTTTCCTCATTGCAAGCAAACTAATTATTAAACTAAAGTCCTATGTTCTCCAAACAATTTTTATACTGTGTGAGCATTTTAACTTTTCCATAATATGCTAATATATTATATATAAGTTTCAGTGCCCTACAAATATTAGTTTAATTGTAAAATCACAGAAATCTGTAATCATCCATTCTTAGAAATTTTATGTATTACCTTCCAAGCCAAAGATTTGACAGAAAGCAGAGTAATTAAGAAATATAAAAACATAACCTCAAAATAAAACATACAGAGTTAATCTCCCTGGGAATTTTTAAACACATAAAAGAGAATAACAAACTAAATTTCTTTGAGTGTTTATTAAGCAAGAGAGGAATAGTTTATTAAGAGAGAAATATACTCTCAAGATATAAATACTTGACATATCCAATTCCGATTTCACCAAGTATCAGCTGAATTTATATTAACAACCAATTTTTCTGAAGTTGTTTTCTTACTAAATATATGTTTAAGTCAATTTACATGGGAAACATTTCTCTTAGATTTTCCATGACTAAACATAAAAATTGACAGAATTCCATCCACTGTTAACATTGGGGTTTTCTTTCTTTCACTGAAGCACCTTCTTGAGTCAATATCCCTTCTAATGGAATTAGCCAACTCTTGCCATAGGATTTTACAAGTATAGTTTAGTAGTCATTCCTTCCATAGGAAATAGAAATAATTACAAGTCAATCCAGTTTTCCTAGTGCCAACTCCACACCCTTCATTTCCTTCATTGCTGAAATAAGTCTAACAAAAAAAAAATGATGTAGAAAATTTAAAAACTCAAGTTTTAAAAAAATCATAAAAAAGCACTTTTTGAAACTCAACTGTTCCCTCAAACTATCACACTATCTAACTCTAAAGTTATCATTCAGACAGAATAGCAAGCGGGTTTGAAGTAGAACATTCTACCCTGTGATGTCTTTTCAAGAAGGCTGTCAGGAGAATTACAATCGACTTTTCTGTCTTGCCCATGGATCAATGTCCTAAGAAGAAGAGGTCATGTCTATATTTTTGTTCATTATTTTCTAGTACACTGGTTAATACAGAGCATATGGAAACAATTTGTTCTTTTTTACTGAACAAAATGTCTGTCTGTATTTCAAAGTATCCAGGGAGTGATTTGAGGGATTTGGGCTATCGGCGTCTTCTTTTTTCTGATAAAAGTTATCTTTGACCCAATGTACAACTTTAAGAGAGAAATGCATAGAGACTGGATGAAGAAGATGCTAAGTTTGCTAGGACACGGATCGGTCCTAAGGGATAGTGTGATGAAAGTAGCTTGAGGTAAACATCATTGTTACTTCAAATCAAAGTTACTACTCTAGTTACCTCTTCCTCAATAACTGATTCCCTGAAGTTTAAATATCAATTTAAATTTTAATGTCAGCTTCTCATATAGGTTTTCTTTTCAGTTTTTGTTCTTTTACATACTCTATGTGCTGCCAGTTCATTAGCAATAATGCATAGCTGTTTACTAAGCTCTTGAGGCATTGGCTCCTAGATGGAGGAGAGGGGCTCAAGAGACTGAAGAAGATAAGGAAACTTTAAACATTCAGGAGACCTCTCCTAGAAGTGAAACAGGCAGAAACCATTTGCCTTCAGGTTGTGCAGGGAGTTTCAGTGATGCAGCTTTGTTGAGTCTTTACAGGCTTGATTGGGCTTTTAATTGGTAAAGCTGTCCAATAAATGTATTGATCTCAGGCAGAATTTAAAATTAGTCATTTATTTAATATATTATTGCTCTACTTGGCATATACATATTTTTGTTGTCTGCACAAGAGATGCCACACAACAGATTACAATTCTTCGGGTCCCTGATTGCTAAAATTCAGACAGTATTTCCAAATGTTTACACTTCTTATACATCTTATTATAAAAACTTCAACTAACAAGGGCCAGTGAAGTCATCACTATTGACAAAGAACATATAACTGCCAGTTTACTAAACAAGCATAATTCCTAACTATATTTCTATATATTTGACTTTATATCCACAGATAATTACAGATAGGCAATACTGTTTTATTAGAATATTAACATTTTTCAACCATACATAGCTTTACATCTTTCTTATCACTACTTCCATGAGGGTGACTGGCATTTTTCCATGTTTGTCTTCTAAATACATTTATAAAGATATAAAGACAGTGAAATCATATATATATATATATATATATATATATATATATATATTGCTGTTTTCACACATTTGAGGGAAAATGTATCTGATATTTATACCTAAAGTATGTAAATAATGGGACTATGATACCAGAATATCAAGGCAAAATTGCATTAAATAGCCTTGAAGGAACAATCAGAGGTAAAGGTGTTAGGGTATATGGGAATTTCTTGTTCTTAAGAACAGAGCTATTGTAGGCAATTACTCTTTAGTATCAGCAGAAGTGATAGGATGCTGGCTTCCTACTAGATTGACCCAGGATAAATATGGCTGTAAATTCTGAATTAAGAAGCCTGTAGGAAACTTCCAAAAGAACTCTATGAAAAACATCCTAGTCATACATGCAACTATACTCATATGGACATACTAATTTAAGAACCTGTCTTATAAAAATAAAATTAGGTTAAGAATTAATTTCTTTTAACACCCACTAATTCTAGAAAGCATAAATGCCAGGTTCTAACAATGTCTGTGGACTAAGAATTATTTGCTCCTTCTATCACTTTGCCTAAACCCTAAATTCTAGAAGCTTTGGAGGAAAGAATTAGAATGAAAGAGAAATGCACAAGGAGAGAAACACAAAATAGATCAAAAGATGCCATCCATTCTGGGTGTTCCACTGCAGCATACTGTCTACAACCAGCAAGTTTCAGAAGGACTGTTTAAGTAGAACTCATAGTTTTAGGACTGGACATTTACTATATAATGAAATAGTGTTTATATCCAGAAATGCCTGACATTGTATTATTAGAAAAATACCAAAGAGTAATTGGGCATGTTCTTAAATTTATTTTAATTTCAGAATAACATATTTTCTCCACTGGGCAAGTTGGAATATGTCTTTACTTATGATAAAGCTTTGTGTTTTATCTCCTTCTATTTGTATCCTTTAACAATAGGACTCTTCAATGGCCTAGAAATACTCAAGGGTGAGAACCTGTTGATAAACTAGAAGAGGATCCATTATCTGAACCCGTTATGAAACCTGTAAATGTTCAGAATTAAAATATAACTATTGGTGTGTTCAGATTAGCCTGTCTGGGAATAGCTAAAATTTCAAGCTGGCACCACAAAGCTTTCATATGTAATTCTCCTGTTCAGTGCTGTTTGTTTAACTACCATAACATCTCTTCAAAAAGGATTCCCACTTTTCTGGTATCAGTTCCTCATGTGTATATTCTTTTATCCTGAAAAACAGAAAGCCTCCTATGTCCAAGATAAAGTAAAGACAATTACAGAATTTCAATGCTTTATTCTCTAATTGCTTTACTGTTACCTAATTTGCTTATAAGTAATAAGAAATACCTATTAGAGGGAAAAATGTTTTGGGAAGGAATTTTTTGACTTGGCCTGTATGTATTACTGCAGAAAAATAATTTATTTGCCCCTCAGCTAATAGTCACCAACATAAAATATTGTGTGTTAACTATGCTCAGATAATCTTTGGCTTGACATTGTCACTAATTCCAGGACTAGTTAACTGACCATTCACTTTTGCATGGTTGACAGATTTTTATATAATTGATAGCATACCAATTATTGCCAACTGAAGAATTAAAAGCATAACAGCTTATGGAATCATTTTTCCATACTCACCAATGGTGTAGACATGTTAGTTGGATATTATAGGAACTGTTGGAATTTTTTTCTAATTATGTAACAAGATCCAAGTTTTAAATGATGTTAGCTGAAACAAGGCAACCAAATAGTCTGTTGGAGTTTTTTTCCTGGTGATAACTTGTCAATGGGAGAAACAAATGGTCATCGGGTATGTTCTGAATCCAATAACTGAATGAGACTCAAATACCAGTAATTTGGAAAGCTATCAAGGAAACCCAACAAGGGCCCTCATCACTGCTTCTGGGGACTTCTCATTGGTCAGTGTATAAATACAGGAAGGAACTTGACTAAATTGGTTTGAGCTGAAAATATGCCGAACTATGGGCTTGAAAAAAAATAAGGTGAAAAGGTTTAGTTTGGTAGACTCTAATGAGCTTCAAAAATTGCCCATGGGGTAAAGTTACAAAGAAATAAAAGATAATGCAGGAAATTGACTTAATTAGAAAAACAAACAAAGAAGCAAACCCAAGTCTTATTTCAAAGGAAAATGAAATAACAAAACAAACTCAATGGTTTTTACCTTGAGTTTTACAATTTCTATAAATACAAAGTAAATATGAAATATGGCAAGTATACTTCTGTTTTGTACAGATGCAAGTAGACTGGCATGCTAGAATGTGAACAGAAATTTGTTGGATAATTTATACTATTATTAATATTAGCAAAAGTAAGACTTTTAATAGTATGTAATGAAAAAAATTATATGCTCATCTCTCTGATCAGTATGACTTCAGACTTAGAAAACACACCAAGGTTTATGATCTTCTTAAAATGTGAATACTTATGACATCTAGTATACTCAGTGATAAATAGTGTTTTCCAACATTTTTTTATTTATATCTGTGATGGATAATTTTATATCAATACCTAGGGTCATCAGAAAAGAGAATAAGTTTGGCTGTGACAAATCTGTATGGCATTTTCTTAACTAAGCAGAGCCCAGCCCATTGTGAGTGGTACCATCCCTGGACTGGTGTTCCTGGGGTCTATAAGAAAGCAGGTTAGACAAGTCATGCTGAGCAAGCCAGTAAACAACATTCTTCCATGGCATCTGCATCAGCTCCAGCCTCCAGGTTCCTGCCCTGTCTGAAGGCCTGTGCTCATTTTCTTCATTTATAATATGACAATCATAATTTTTATAAGATAATAAAAAATACTGCAGTACTAAAATTAAACCCAGTCAAGCATTCAAGTGCAGCCAACTCAAACTCAAACACTATAGTTCACTTCTTTGTACATGTTTCCTTCTAATTGAGGAAAAGCTTCATAGTGCCATTTTTAACTCATTTGTAGAAAAGAGTTTAGAGGTAAAATGGGTGGGATCTACCATGAGAAAAGGAAATACAACTAAAACTAGTCCTTGCAATAGTCGTGTGTGTATTTTGATTCCTAATTATCTACAAGTTGTTCATCTTAGGAGACTTATTTTTCTGAAGTTATTTCTGAAGAATCCTACTTCAGTCTCTGTGAGGCTAGTAGTTCTGGGAAACCATGAAGTACTTTTGAAGCACTGATATCCTCCTACAGAAATGCATGGTACATGATAAACACTTATGCAGCATCAGTTTACTGGAACCTGAAACAACAGTACACTATAAAAATACAGGAGCTCGTATTCTTAAAACCTTTCTAAATTGACTTTCTAAGTTTTGTTCTTTATTTTTTTCTGCTGGGCAGAAAAAGCATCCTTCTATACATTTCCAGTAACAAAGTTAGTTTAATTTCTACTTAGAATTTGAAGAACAAACTATTCTCAAACCAAAGTAATGACTTGTTTTACAATAATCTGTACTCTTTTCTCAACCATCCCTTTATCTGGAAAATTAAGCCCATCAAAGGAAAGGTATTTAACCCAGGGAGGCAGAGTCTAGTAAAGATAATGTGCAGAGTGACAGCAGGAAAAGCCCCCTCAGGAGCTCCCTCTGGGGGTTCCCTAAGTACTTTTCATTCATTGCTTCACTTAATCCTACAAGAAGCCCTATGGGGCTGATGCTGCTCTTCTTGCCATTATACAGTCAAGATAATTAAACTCAAGAAAATAAGAAACCCAAGCTCGTACTAAAAAACTTGTATTTAAACTACTATGGAGAACCTGAAGTCTGTACCTTTTATTGTTCTGCAGTAACCCAAGGCAGCATTGCTTTCTGTCTGTTTGCATATTCATGTTTTTAATTATCAGTGCTAAATTGTTCCCTCTGTAAAGTCAGAATCAGAATTTGATCATAGCCAACAAATTACTATAAGAAATATTTTGCCTTTTGGTAGTAAACTGCCCCGGCCTGAGGGGAGTTCAGCGTGGTCCTAGGGAAAGGGGACTGATGGATGAAAGAACGACACAAGAAACAGGGGGTACCTGGGAGCAAGGCAGAATCCCTCCGTTCAAGCTCTGAAGTTTACTTCGGAACAGCTGCTTAAGAATACAGGCGGGCGGGAAGTTACACATGACCAAGGCTAACCCACTACCGTAACAAGTTTACAGGAAATACCAGACATTCTCTCAATCTCTGGGACCCGAGACCTTAAACACTCTGTCCTTTCTAACCTTGCACCTTAAACTGACTAAACAGAACAGTGGGTAGCTTCCTGGGTTTGGGCACCTTAACTAACTATGCTTCACAGAACAGCGGGTAATTTCAGGTTTGGCTCTCGGCACCTCACGGGTTTGGCTCCCGACATCTCCTCGATATTATTTTATTTTATGACCTGCGTGATAACCAGTGAGTGAACAAAGACCTGTCTTAAAGACAGGTGGGCGTTAATCAGGGAGTGGAGGCATTGATCCTGATTCCTCCAGGAAATCTCTTATGTCTTCAAGATAACCCAAAAAAAGGTGTCTTTGGGGGAGGAAAGGTTCCATGTGACCTTCTATAATTTAAGGAACAACTCTAAACACCAACTTCTATGCAATCAGGTTTGCTCCACAGGGGACTCAGAAGCAGAATGCATGGTCCTACCCTTGCAGTGCTTTGCCTTGCACCTCTCCTGATGCCCATGCTGCTCGTAAGCACAAATCTGAGTTTTGTGCAGCTCCCGTAGAAGTCTCACTGGCCTCAGGCACTTCAATGCCTTGGTCAATTAAGTCAAGGAGGTGGTAATGGGCTTGTAAAGGTTGGGATGCCAAGGATTCAACCTGTTGTTCTAAATGCCAATCTAAATCCTCTTGAATACTCAAAACATTAGTTACATTTTTTGCAAGATGATTAACAAAAGTAGCTGTCTTAACTTCTTGTGAAAAAGCAATTATAGAAGCAGTGGTGGTAGCTATTAGTGTAATTAAGGCTGCTATATCAGCTTAAAGTCTGACTCACTTCTTCCAAAACTTGCAAGCCTTTTTTAGAATACCAAGGTCCTGTAAAACTCACAGGCAATAAAACAAAAGCTAGTTGATAGACCACCATCACAGACATGCCAGATTTCAACACTCTAACACAATTAGAAAGTATACAGTCAATACAACTTACATTAAACACTGTAGAAGAAACAACATTTACTAGAAATACAAAATTATTGTTTTAAGCTATTTTGATGATGTAAACAATGAGATTGTTTGGCCAATTGTTCTTGTATAAGGCCTATAACCTTCTTGATATACAAATCTGCTGTGGCACTGCCCTCACTAAGGGTTCTAGGCAATCTAGTATAAGCTCTTAAATGTCCTACAAAATAAGGAATTGAACGTTCTCTTAAATTGAATTGTATTTGCATAAATAATTGCAAAATTTGAGAATTAGCAGTATCTAAAAATGGAACAATTTCAAGTAATTGTAAACCATGAGCTCTATATTGGCTATCATAAATTAAAAGCTTGATTTTTAGTATTTCAAAAACAACAGCTACAGCATGTAGTTCAGGTACTTGTGCTGAAGCAGGGGAAACTCAAAAAAAATGAATATGTGATCCAATCACATGTGTTGCCTTCTCAATAGATGAGCCATCTGTAAATACAGTAAATGCATTTCCTATGGGCTGCATGTGTAAATTTACAGGCAATACAAAAGCATGCATAGAGGCAAATTGCAACAACTTAACTTTTGCATAATGGTTATCAATTTTCCTTGAAAAGTTTGCACATACAATAGGCCAAATATCAGTATTTTGCAATAACCAATTTAATTGCTATTTGGAATAAGGAATAAATATTTCATCAGGTTCTATCCCAAAATACTTGTATGATTCTATCCTATAATTCTCTATTACAACAGCAACAGTTTCATAATAGGGTGTTCAAACTTTACTTGGAGATGAAGAAAGATGAATCCATATTAATGGTCCCTTTTGTCAAAGAACTGCTGTGAGCTCATGAGTAGCAATAACACAAATAGCCAACAATTGATCTATATTTTATATAATGTATCTGTTGTTGAACAATAGCTTCTTCTACTTTCTGCAAAGCCATTTGTCTCTCATCAGTTAATTGTACAGGGGAAGTAGAATTTGCCTACCCCTTGAGAATATCAAACAGAGGCTAAGTCCTCCTGTGGTGAGCTTAAGGTAAAGTCTTAGCCCTTTAGTATCTCCTAACAACTTTGAAAATACTTGAATTTTCTGTGCCACAGTTTCTTTAGGATATAACTGAGGCCCCAAATATTGAATAAGATATTGTCTTTGAATCTTTTCTGGAGCAACAACTACTCTTAAAATTTTAAAGCTTGCTGTATAAGAGCACAGGCTTGTAGTAAAACTCTTTTAGAGGGATAAGCCAATAAAATACCCTCCATAATGAATAGTATATGTTGAAACATTCGAAGTCCTAGTTTATCGTATTGAAGCAGCAACAAATTTTTTTTACTTAATTTTAAGGCTATTAGCCATTCCTTGAGGCCCAACTTTCCAATGATATCACTTCACAAACTCACTAAAAGCAAACTCTTTATAATCATCAGGATGAAAAGGGACAGTATAATAATTCTATAAGTATTTCCTGGAATGGCAGCTAGAATAGACAAGCCAGGTTCTAATGCCTTCATAATTTCCATAGCCTCATTAACTTTTCATAAATCTTAAGTTTCAACTTTATTTTGGATCAATGGAATAACCAACCCCTTGCAGGTGAGTAAGTTCATCAGCTCCAATGTCTATTAATCCTTCAAAACTTTCTTCAATTATTATTTAATTTAAGGTTAGGTCTCTTATTAGTAATAGATTGAACTCAGTACACATCAGAGGAACCAAAGTCATCTTTCTCTAAGGGTAACTTAAGGAAACTAAAACAACTTGAGCAAGTCTTTTGTTAATGCTATAGGGAAAACAGCCATAATTCTTTATGACACCCAGATAATCGGCCTGCTGTGAATGCCTTGGTGTCTGAGGCTGACCCCTTGTCCCGAGGAAAGGTGGGCAAGCACAAAAGGAATGTCACACATGTTTTTGCAGAGGCTGCTCTGAGTTTTGCACCAACTCAAATGCAAATATTTCTTAATTGGATCTATTTACTGATACCTGGACGAAAGTTTTACTTCCTACACCAAGGTCAGATTCCTGAGGCTTGACTTGATTGTCTGTTCTTGCCCCTGTTCCTGGAAAAATGGTTCAATTGTTTATTTTTTTTAAATGACCCAAATCTCCACATTTAAAACATCTTTAGCCCTTATTTCCGTGGAAGCATTGCTTGCACAGTGGTCCCTTATAAGGCATCAAGCCATAGCCAGACCCTGATCGTATGAGGGTCTGATTTCTGTACTAAGATGAATATATCCAGCTAAGTCTGTCTTTGCTCTGTATGGCCTAATAGTGACATGACAGGCTGCATTATCATTATCATAAGCCAATTGTGTAACAAAAGGAACGCCTGCTAGAGTATCTCCAAAAATTCTACCTGTTGCTTTTCCTGAGGCTGTGATTGAACTGCAAGCAGCAGCTAACAGAACACTGGCAGTTTAACTATAATTTTCAAGTTTCTCTTGTAACATCAGAACACAGCCATAACTTTGGAAAAACTCAACCCCCAACAAACAATCCAGTCTCTCCAAAGTTACCAAGTGATTCACCCCCATGCTACAAAGTTTGGCTGACAGTTCCTGCACATGAACACAGGATGGTGTGACCTCTAAAACCTCACCAAAGAGACATTGCCCTAATTACTATCTTTTATAAGTCTGGTTTCTAGGCTAAGAATTACATAAAATATTACCCAATTTAAGTGTATCTTTAGAGATCTGTTTCCCTGGGTTGGCTCATGTCACGTGTTGCTGTCTAGAACAACTCCAACCCTGAGTTACCAGTTTTAAGTCAACTTTCTGTTACCAACATTACAAACTTTTTATCATACCCAATAACTTATAAGCCAATAATCTATAACCAAGACATGCAGAACATATTTATACTTTTAAAACCAGTCAAAAACAAAAATGAAGTAGCTACACATTTACTTATTTAGATCAGACAAAATTTAGCTTTTTCTAGTTGTAATTTCAAGAGAGAAACACCTTGTCACCTACTGAACCCAATAACCATGATCACAGAGATTTTTCTAGGAGAAATAGCCATAAGCTCCCTTACCATAGGAGCCGAGAAGCTGCTGGCCCTTTAAGCGCACCTTTTGCATACAATTAAGCCTCTGGCAGTGCTTGACTCCAAAGGTCATTTGAGACTTTCTTTTAAAACAAGTTAAGCTAAATCAAGGGGTAGATAGCTAGCGGATAAAATTTTAACCAATTTTTATTTTCTTTTCAACATGAAACACAGAACAACTTCCATTCATACGACACAAGGACACAGACTTAACATAAAACAGTTTTGAGACATGGACAGATTGGTGTACCAAGAACATACAATACAAGAGAATTAGATGTCCCAAAGGGTCTCAGATATACTACTTAAGAGACCCAGAACTAGAATTAGGAGCCAGAAAAAGTCAGGACGTCTCCCAAATCTCCTTCTATCCCTAGGAGAGCATTTTTCCTGTAGGGGCCAGAGAAGAGCAAGGATGTCTCCTGTCCTTCTCTTGTCCCCAGGAGAGCTCTGAAACAGCATACATTCATTTTCCTTCCCTGGATAGTCAGGGAGGTTTGCTTTTCTCAAATCCATTCTCTCATGTTTAGGGTGTAAACTATCTCTAGTCAGGGTCCAAAGACTAAAAGCACCTATGAGAATTACCTTCACTTCTCTAGATTTTAGCATAACTCTAAACACATACATAAAACACATTTTACCATTACTTGTAAACACATACATAAAACACATTTTACCATTACCTTGTCCTTCAATAAGGTTTATTTACTGCTAGTTCATCTTTTTTCATAAAAACATGTCTGGACGGGCACTTTCTCTGGCCTGAATATCTCTTACTCTAGTCCATCTCTTATACCCTCCTGGGGGGAACAATGGAAAAGAGCTTTTTCAAATCTTTCTTTTTTTACCCTGATACCTCGTGTCTTGAGGGACTCCTTGAGTCCTTGTAAAAATAAATCATACTTGCTTAATTCTTGTCCCAATATTGTCACTCACCATGCTATGTCAGGCGGGCCACTCCGTGGCATCTCAGACTCTCCTCATTAGGCGAGGGATATTTCTCCTCAATAGGAGCATCTGGCCAGGCTTCCGAGTGATGTCCATCAGCTGCGCATCCCATTCCTCCAGCTCCACGGCTGGGCACCAATTGCCCCGGCACGCGGGGAGTTCAGCGTGGTCCTGGGGAAAGGGGACTGATAGATGAAAGAAAGAACGAGACAAGAAGCATGGGGTACCTGGGAGTAAGACAGAATCCCTCTATTCAAGCTCCGAAGTTTACTTCGGAATAGCAGGAAAAGTTACACATACCCAAGGCTAACCCACTACCTTAACCAGTTTACAGGAAATACCAGACATTCTTTCAGTCTCTGGGACCCGAGATCTTAAACACTCTGTCCTTTCTAACCTTGCACCTTAAACTAACTAAACAACAGCGGGTAGCTTCCTGGGTTTGTGCACCTTAACTAACTATGCCTCACAGAACAGCGGGTAATTTCAGGTTTAGCTCTCGGCACTCACAGGTTTGGTTCCTGACAGTAAGCAATATTCATACTGTAAACCATTATCGAGGGTCAATAATTGACAGTAGAACAGAGACTTTTTCTGTGACATCTAATAGATGACTAATAAACCAATTCAAACATATTAAGACTGTGTTTATTTTTCAACAATAATGAAAATATTCCTAAAAGTTACAATGTTCATTGACAGTGTCTTTCTGAACCCAGCACTGTCTTCTCTAGCTAAGAGTCATATATGAAGAAATCATTGTCAAAATTTTAAATTAATTTATAATGAAAACAACAACTACTATATACTGGAGGTGCTTTTAAACTGTTGCACAAGTGCGAGCAAGAGAGAATGAGAGACAGAGAGAGAGAGACAGAGAGAGACAGAGAGAGAGAATGTATATATGTGTGTGTGTATATTAATTCATCAAATGATTTTGAGAACTATGTAATAATGAGCAATAATAAATGAGAAAAATGTCTTGCTTCCATAAAACTTTCCATTCTAGCTATATAGTCAGAATTATATGACCCTAGGTTTTAACTATGGCTTCTTAAAATCAAAAGAAAATACACAACTATAAAATATTGTTAAAGGATGAAAATAGGATGGGTGCTAAAGTCTGCATCTGACTCTTCCAGCTGCTTGTTGGGTCTTCCGGAGTGCTGTCGGGCTAGGTCCCTTTTTATGAGTGCTCCATATCCTCAGTAATAGTGTGAGGCCTTGGGACTTCCCCTTGAGCTGGATCCCACTTTGCGCCTTTCGCTGGACCTTCTTTTCCTCAGCCTCCTCTCATTTCCAGCCTTGCAGTTCTTTCAGACAGGAACAATTATGGGTCAGAGTTTTGACTGTGGGATGACAACCCCTTCCCTTATTTGATGCCCTGTCTTCCTGCTGGAGGTGGGCTCTATAAATTCCTTCTCCCTACTGTTGGGCATTTCCTCTAAGATCTGTCCCTTTGAGTCCTGAGAGTCTCTCACCTCCCAGGTCTCTGGTACATTCTGGAGGATCCCCCCAACCTCCTACTTCCCGAGGTTGCCTGTTTCCATTCTTTCTACTGGCCCTCAGGGCTTTAGTTCTTTTCCATCACCCAATACCAGATCAGGTTCCCCTCTCTCCTTTCACCTCCTGTCCACTTTCCCTCCCAGGTCCCTCCCTTCCCACTTGTGATTGCTTTCTTCTCCCTCCCAAGTGGGACTGAGGCATCTGCACTTGGGACCCTTCAGCCTGTTGACCTTTTTGAGTTCTGTGGACTGTATCTCGAGTCTTCTGTAAAGTTTTTGGGTAATATCCACTTATTAGTGAGTAAATACCATGCATAACAATAATTAATGTAAAAAAGGAGGCTAAGGATTTGAAACAGAGCAAGGAAAGCTATATGAGAAGGTTTGGAGAAAGAAAGAAAAAAAGGCAAATTTTGTAAGTATATTATAATCTTAAAAATAAATATTCTACAAAATAATGATCTCTATGCCTTAGTTATACATGTTGTGGGACCATTGCTGATCGGGGTAGAAAGATTTTTAAGAGCAAATACACAGAATTTATTCTGAGACTATTTCTTAGGAATGTCAGAAGATATACTGAAAGTGTCTCAACAGTATGACTGCCTAACAAGAGCCAAACAGGACAGCAGAAATGACATGCTAACATGGATGGGGCAAGTTCACTAGGTTTCTGCTGTGTTTATAGAACTATAGGCAACTAAAAGAAGGAAAAATAGTCTTCCTCAGGGAAGACCACACAAATTCAGTATCTAATGCCAAAAGGTCAACCTTGAAAACATGTACATACAAATAACAATATACAGATTGGGCACGTATCTATGTATTTAAGAATGATCACACATACACACACACACACACACACATACACAGAGAGAGAGAAAGAGAGAGAGAGAGAGAGAGAGAGAGAGAGAGAGAGAGAGAGAGAGGAGTAAATAGTAATAATCATAATGATGAAGAAAAATTGCATAATGAATAACTGTATGGTAAAAGCAGTGGGTCTGGTTGAAACATATGCTATGATATGTCTCATCACAAAATTAGAAGACATAATGGAAGATGGAATGGAAGATGCAGTAGACAAAACCCTAAGATAACTGAGTACTTTAAGAGAAAGGAATTGTCATATTTTGAGTATGGCAGTGGTTTAGTTATTATCTCTGTGACAAAATGCCTAAGAAAATCAAATTGATAGAAGACTTTGTTTGTTTTGGAACCTCCTAATTAGTGTTATATTCAAATAATAAGGGCTATTTAATTTTGGATTTTAGATGAGCTATCACGCAAGAGATATAGAATTGAGAGAACTAACTATTAGATGGTGAAGTAACATAAATAGGAGTAAAAATCACTTAAAAGTAAACATAAAAGTTTATTTGAAGACATGTCTGCAGAAGAAGAATAATTCAATATGAGGAATTAAGAAACAGACATTGGGCATGACATAATAGCATCAATATTTGGGACCATATAAGTTCATTTGTTGGGAAGAAATTTGCAAAAACATTCAGGAGAGATTTGAGGAGATGTTCTGGTTACAGTGAGCATGGTCACAAATATGACTATATTTTCCTAACAATAACTCATACATATCTGTCAGAAGTTAGAACATTTAAACCAGAAACTGCTCTAACAAGCCCAAGACCTACATTGACAGGTTACACTGTAACTGCATTTGCATCTGACTTTCCCTTTATAGAGCAAGCCCAGTATAGTTTTATCTTCACAGATCCTCACTTTCTGAAGACAGCTTGTCACAGCAGGCATGCTATGGTGGATTGATAAACGTCTATCAAAAGCTTAGTCCTTGTGTGATTTAGTGCACTGCTTCCTGAAGCATTAAGCTAAATACTACTTCTAATTTTAAAACCCTCTGAATATGATGTTTATGGAATTGTTCATAGTGCCACATTTCTCTCCATGAATAATGCATATCCTATGCAACTTGGGTCCAAAATAAAAAGCACTAAACATTTATTAATCCTAATTTAATATCAGAATAAACCAATGTGCCTGATAATATATTCCTTAAAATAAAAATTATTATGTGGCACATTCTACCTAGAAAAAAAGAAGTTAACTAATTGCCTATCTCTTTCTCCATAGGTTATTTCTTGCCATTTTCTAAGTATTTATAACAATATGAAATCCTACTTTAAGACAATAGAGCAGGCTGAGAATGTAGCTCATGGCTGCCTAATATGTGCAGAACCCAGCTTCAGAATCTCCCCCAATTAAATACACTAAACATATTCCAAATCACAGGGAATAAAACTAAATATTAAATGAGTGATTCTAGAGTATGTAATATAATGGAAGACTTTTAAAAATTCTGCCCTTTCAAATAATTAAATACAATTGATCCGCATATGATTAATATTTTCCCAAATCAAAGAATTCAGACGACCTCAGACTGACCTAGAGCACAGGAGCATTAGCTTATTTAAAATTTAGATTCAAAAGGAAAATCTAGTTCTGCCTCTAGCTATGACTGATTACTGTAGTGGGTTAACTCATTTGTCAACTAAAGGTTACTAATGAATACCCCACATTAATTAAATAGTTATTGGCCCCATTGTCTACAAAAGAGTGAATTCTGGATTAAGGGCTCAAAGACTGGGGTACGGGTTTTAGTTCTAATATACTGCAATTGTGATACTAGTAAGTGTCATGATCTTGAAATAGCAGTATAGTTTCCATAGACTGCTTGAGTTACTGGTACGACACTATGGAGGGGCAGAGACAGGCATAGGGACAGGGACAGGCAAAGGTAGAATAGGATGAAGGTACCATTTGCTCTAGACTTTCTTCTATGCCCTTGGTCACTTTATTCATTGATTGTCTTCTCTATAATCTTACCTCCTCTTTTCTGACTAGATTTCTTTAAGCTCAATATTTCCCTCTGCCATGCCTTCTTCTCTGTAGGCTTTTCCTTCCTTCAGAATCAATGTTTAAAGAGCTGTCTGCCTAGCAGTAGACATTCTTTCTCTCACACACTTTTTCTATCTCTCTCTGCTTAAGGCCACAGAACTGGTTCTGGACATTCAGTCTTAATGAAAAGAAACTGTATCTCAGGACTTGCTTTTTCTTAGATTATTATTGTTTGCAAGTTCTATGCCATAGACAGATATATATGGAAAACAGATATATGATTTCTTCGTGCTACTAGCTTCAGCATTATGCCTCCCCCAGTCCACTGCAGTGCGGGTATCCTCACATGTTGCTGGCTCTATACAGTCTCTCCTTCCTGTGCCTCTGTCACATTCAGTTCCTCCTCAGCTATTTGTCTTTTACTGGGATCTTGGAAAATGTTATTTCCCAGTGTTTCTTAGTGGCATTTGATCACCTCTTCCATTTTTAAGACCTTATACCGACTCCCTACTTACTATTTTCCCACTGCCTTAGGAAAGACTTTACACATCTTCAATTTTGTTTGACTTTAGAGCTCATCTTTCCTTTCTTATCCTTTGTCACCTTTCTCCTATAAAAGATTTTGAAATACTTGCTAACACAACACACATTTGCCCAATCCATTACTGCATTTGCCATAGCATCTACAGCTTCATATCCATATTCAATTCTGATCCTAAGTTGTCCTTCTGAATGCCAAAATTAGAATAGTTATTTACATCGTAAAAACAATTTTGTGTTTCTATAACTAAGGTATTTTCTACTCACTGTGCCATTACACTTTGGATTTCATGGAATGGTACCAGTTGAATATCTCAGACTTTTCAGGGTGCTTGACACCTAGTGAATGAACAATTCAAAAGTGTGGTGAAAATATTGTAGAAGTTTATGCATAATTTTGAAATAAATTTCTTAATAAAATTATAATAAAGTAAAACCAGAAAATGTAAGTACTCTGTACCTGCTTAGATATAATGGAATTTACATTTGCATTATATTTTAGGTTACAACTTCTTCTTTAATTTATGAATAGCTGTAACACAAAGAAACTCTTTGTCTATTTTTAATTTCATGACTTACAGTTATATTTATACATATTATATAGTATATAAATATAAACTAAATATAATATATTTAATTTTATGATTACATAATTATAATATATAAATATAATCTATACATCTGAATACATAGAAACATGATTTTTAGGTCAATCTAAAAATTAAGTTGTATCCTCGGTTTACAATTAATAATCTAGTGGATATTTTTCATTCATTTTAATGAAAATCTATATTTTTCAACTCAGTGCTATCATATATAACTATTATATATAAATAGGAGAAACATAGCCTTAGGAGTCCTAAGAAAAATTACTTTACAATTTGAATATTTTGTCAACCCACAGTCATAATTTTAATCTTTCTTCTTTTCTTCTTTGGATTATGTTAAGGAACGAGTGTTAAGATTATCTGCCTCATAAGTTAAATTTATGACAAATATATCATTTATTCAAATGCTACAAGCTGATAAAAACACTCCTAGAAGCTTTTAAAATGTTATGGCTGTTAATAAAATTACTTTCTTCACAGAGAGCTATTTAGACAGTTTTCATTTAGCTTACCTAGAAACTCCCTGTTAGGATTTTGGTGACCACTAAAGCACCACCGTGAATATTTATTAGACCACTGCCTCTTCAAATGATTTTTCTTCTGAAGCTATCAAAAGCTAATACATTAAAAAAGCAAATGTTACAAATAAATAACTCAAATCGTATTTTCTCTTTACTAATCCAATGCTGAATGGATTGCAACAAAAGTTTATTATTTCTCATGACTGTTGTGTTCATGGGGGTTAGTAGAAGAATTTTTTGCATGGCAAGTCCCACTAGACTCTACATTTCAAATTCGACTGTAGCCAGAATGTCCAAGATGGCCTCCAAATGCACGTCCACAGCATCCTTACCACCCAAACATGTACCAAACATGTATTCAAGAATTCTGCTATAATGACTCAGGGTTTTATTAAGCTTTTATTTCCTTCATACTTGCTGATATCCCATAGACAACAGAAAATTATATTATGTAGGCCAAAGCCAATATAGAAAGGACCATAACAGCCAT
This sequence comes from Uromys caudimaculatus, assembly GCA_028551405.1. NCBI lineage: Eukaryota > Metazoa > Chordata > Mammalia > Rodentia > Muridae > Uromys > Uromys caudimaculatus. The sequence continues at coordinate 47,892,708 of CM052718.1, read as the reverse complement.
GGCCTTGGTACTGACTGGAATGACCTGGTCTTTGATGTGTGTGTGTGTGTGTGTGTGTGTGTGTTGGGAGGAGGAGGCTAAGCCAGTCTAAATAAATTTAATTTTCAAACCCATATTGTCTGATCATTTACCAAAAGCCCAACCCATCATGATGGTTCACAGATGGTATCCCAACACTTGGAAGGCTGAAAGAAGAAGAACAGAGGAGTTTGAGGTTCACCTTTGCTATAGAGCAAGACATTTTCTCAAACAATACTAAATCAAAGAACAACAGCAAAAAGTCAAGTTCTGTCTATACATTATCCTCGATAGAAAACACTACTTTGATCTATACGACATGGAAACAGAGATACCTTCTTTAATAGAATCCTACCTTACAACTTAATATTAAAATGATTAACCCTATATTTATTAATTGGGCATTTACTTTTTCTAAAAGTCCTGAAGCATCATGAAATGTCATATGTGTCCTTGAAGCTGATTGTAAAATTTCAATTTGAATTACTTTCACATTGACATATAAACTTGAGTGGTACAATTAATAAGCCATAATGTGACTCAGCGAAACTGAAATTTGACCTGCCTTTTTTAGTCATAGAAGATATCTTGGAAGACACCTACTCTTTTCAGACACATGGTTTATTATGCAACTTTTCCATGTCTGGTTTAGCAATTACACTGAGGCTGTGTCAATTAGACTCAGTTCCACTAAGCAGTTTTACATTTTTATTCTTTGAAAAGGTCATATATATACATAATGCTTCATCCTCATACATACTTCTAGTTGCAGGACTAGATACTACTGTGGCCATGCTGATTGTCTTATGTCATTCTAACAATCCCTGGAGTTAGACATTTCTCTCCACACAAGAGAAGATTAGAGTTACTCTCCTTTAAAGCTAATGCTCTGTCCTTGCTCTCTTAAGCTTTCTTGTTACACTTATGTCAGTCCCATTAAAAATGATTCATAGTGTAATGAAACAAAGTGTGAGGGATTCTAAGAATCACCAACTTAGCTTGATTGTCCTTTGACTCTTTGATTGCTATAACTACGGGCTACGCAGTTCATCTTCTAAAATATGTTTCATCACATAAAAGAGGTTATTTGTCTCACAGACAGTACATGTCATCTTTTACTAGTTTTGCCTTTTAAACACTTTGTTTGTTCCTGTAATGATACAAAACATAACCCTGTGTATAACTGGTACATATTAATTGAAACTATAATCCTAGGGCTAAACAAAAACACATCTAATCTACTGTTGAGTGGCTTCTGTGTTCATCTCTGTGACTCCACTAACTAGACAAATAGCTTATATGATCATGGTATACAATCAGAAACTGAAAGTAAAATAAGAGAGGAGAAGTAATAAGAACTAGGTAGTGGAAGAGAATTAGAAAGAGTGAATTGGTGAATGTTCGCAATTTGAATAACTATTTGGAGAATCTTGTAATTGCTATAAATTATCTCATGACAGAATATCAAATTTCTTCTCTGCTTCAGCACCTCCACCTAAACAAATGGTCTTTCAACCATTCCAAGTAATAATTTGGCAGCTAAGGATTAGATTGCATACCTACAGATTCATGAGTTGAAATTTTGTCCCCAAGTGTCTCAGTTACTGTCATTTATGATCTTCTTTAAGTAAGGTCTATACAATCCTTCTAATCCTTATAAAAGTAGGAACTATAAACATGGACATGCAGATGAAGGGATAATGTAAAAAGATGTAGAGAGAAATCCATACCCACACAAAGGAAAAATACCAGTCAAAAATCCCCTGTGTCTAGAGAGAAATTACTCCCTGATTTAGGAATATGTGACAGAAGAACCCAAAGCTCTGTTGCTGAAGACCTCACTATAGACATCTTCATCCATTAAACTTACTTTATGAAATACAAAGACTTCTGATGCATTGTTCAAGTCCTTGTAATCTGTGAATTTTGGAAAGAATCAGCCAATACTAAATAAATACATACATACATATATACATACATACTTTCATACATACATACTATTTTATAACTATAGAAAGATGTGCAACACTCATTAAAGTATAAACAATTAAAGCAACTTCTCTAGAATAGTCCTAAAACAATATTTTATCTCTAATAGAGGCATAAATCACTGACTACTTCTAATTTTAAACTGAAAACCATTGTGGATTTTCTTTATTCATCTGCTCAAATAGGTTCTAAATGTACATAGGAAAATACTTGCTATTTATAATGCTGATATGTTAGCAGCATAAAAGCAGGAAGGGTACTAATATGATTCCTCTGCTTTAAAGGACATTTAAGGCAATTGATATTGAAACTCGGAGCTGATGCTACCCAGTCATACCTTGGTCAGATGAGCATCAGTAAGTGATGCTATTCAGACAAACCCAGGCCTATCACAACAGTTAAGTTGGCTCACGATATTTCAGAAAAGAAAATAGGACATTTAGTTTAACATAATTAGGGGAAGAAAAAGACTTAGTGCTTTCCTAACATCTAAAAATATTCTTTTAAATCTATTTGTTTCATTACAGACTGAGAAAGAGGTTATTGAAGCCAAATTGTATTGGAGCCAAATGGAGACAGCAAGCAAAATTGAAGTAAAGAATGATGAAGAAGGTTTTGTTTGCATACTTCTTCTAAAATACCACCAAATACATTACATTGTAAGATATTTTGATTTTTTGTCTTATTCTTACTGACTGTTTATAAAAGCTTATAGAAATTGTTTATTTTTTTATTCTGTATAAGCAAGGATGCATGAATAATTATTTTTAGGTTTTGGTTTTTTTTTTTTTCTGTGGTTTATGTGAATGAAGGGGTTGGCTCATCTTCAAGAAAATTTCTGTGATTCAGTGAAATGTTGGGATGATGTTGGTTAACATCTCTCAGTGTAACAAAAGAAGAAAATTTGTCTCAGTGTGGAAAGAAGACATTGGTCACGTTTTTTATATGATAATGAACCATAGCATCAGGCCAGAAAGAATCAGAGGAAACCACTGGCAATTTCGGAAGGCCGTTGAAAGTAGTATGTTCCAGCAAATCTGAGATTAGAAGCAGTTGCATAGGAGCAAAAGCTACCATGTACAATTCCATCAGTATCCATACATTAACAAGTTATAAATGTTTGCAAATTGGAAATATAAATCCAACTGAAATACAGAGAACCACGCATGCCATCTATTCTATTGTTTTAGCATGTTTGCTTTGAGGTTGGGCTATCTCTTGGTTGTCCAGGCTGGCCTTGGGCTTACAAAACTTCTCTCTCCGTTTGCAAAGTAGCAAAGGTTACAGGCACAATACACTTTACCTTTTTTTGATTTTTTAAAAATTATTTCATCAATTTATCTTATTTGAACCTAAGAGACTGTATTACAACAATCAATGACAACTTGACCTCAAGTGTAGGAAGCATCATAAGCGACACTGTAAAAAGAATGCAAGCTCTGGCAGTTAAGGAGAAATACTGTAGAATGTTATACTCTACACATGACATTGCAGCCACACGTATGAATTATATTAATCATAGAATTAAATATATTATCATAGCAGCTGTTGCTACCTAAACAAGACCTCCATAACACCAAGCCAGTTAAAAGTTTCATTATGGAGAAGAGAGTGACTTTGAAGGCCTCACTCCTATCTTAGCAGTTACAATTGATGACTGCTAGGGTGAGGAGTTACTGGCAGTTGATGACTTTTTAGGGTGTGGCAACCTGTAGATAACCCCGGCCTTAGTGAATGAGCCCACATCTATGCTTTTATAAGCAGCACTTATTTGACTCAGCAGATAATAAAATAAGTAGATTATAAGACAAAGGAAATGTGTCCAAGAAGTGGGCAGTGCAGGGCGGGAGGAAGAGGAGGTATATATGATAAAGATATTTTTTTTTCCAAAGAATAAAAAATCAAAAGAAAAGAAGGCAAAAATGCTTGCTCAAGCATGCAGTCACAGGAAATGGTGTACATTTAAAATAAGGCTTTCCTTCTATTTTAGAGCAAATAATAAGATCATGCTTCCTTTTTTATGCCAAGAATCTACTGACAAAGTATAGAAAATACTGTAATTGCTCAAACTCGAGAATAATCAATCCACACTCTTCTCATACAAAACAGCTATATTTTATATAAAATGCTTAATTAATTGATCTTGCTGTGTTCCATACACTCTATAGTTGTAACTCCCAACAGGATAGGGCCACTTTAATTGGCCTCCGAGGAAAATGAACTTATCATTACATAGGATAGCTTTCTTAAAAACATCTGCACATTTGCACAGCTCGAAGCCTGGGAATTGTGTGTGTGTGTGTGTGTGTGTGTGTGTGTGTGTGTGTGTGTGTGTGTATGTATGTGTGTGTGTAAGATAGAGCTAATTATTCAGGGAAAATGTATCTGGTTAGAATTAGTTAAATGAACACTAACTCTAATTTTGAAAGGTAAATTTCCTATTTTCTGCTGTGGTAGGTTGACAGCTGAGGAAAATGGTTAACAGAAAAAAAAAAAAAAAAAGAAAAAAGAAACAAATACCTCCAAAACTTAAAATGTCATTCATGAATATACTTATAATCACTTTTGCAAACTGAAAACAAAAAACTGAGGCAAACTGAAAATTAATAACTTTCCTGAATTTAACAAGAAACTGAGCTGACAGGGTAAATTATCAACTTGGCATGTATAAACAAGCTGATTCAGACAAATCTGAGGCTCCTTAAAACACAGATCATTCCGTACCCATGATGTTTCATGCAGCTCACATTTGCTTATTGTATCCTTACAACTCCATGTAAAAACACCAAATATCTGCTCAAGTGTCTGCTAGATACAGCCCTCACATGTGAAATGACAGAGGGCCTTAACACAAGCAGGCCTATCCATGGAAGTGTATCCCGAGAGGAGTCCACCCACGTCCATGGTCCTACAACTATGTAGAAAGGCATTAATCTCAGCTGAAACCAAGGCAGGATTGACATGAACCCTTACTCGAAAGCTATTTACCTCAATTTCTGTAATCTAATGCAAAGTGACCAACTTTTGATCCAAAATTGCAAGGAATAGCAAAAGCAAGGAAAACTGGAGTTTGAAAACATAAATGTATCACTGGAACTGTACTCAGCTATTACCCAGCGGACAGAATGACCAGGTAAGGAGACAAAACCAGCTATGATTAATAGATCTAGGAACAGAGGGGGAACAGTAGACCTCATGAAAGCAGAAATAAATAATATAAACAGGACAATGCATGTATTAGGGAATCAGAAAGAATATTAGGAGTCAAGAAGCCATTTAAAAGAAGCAAAGCATGCCCTCCATAACTCAGCCTCAGATGTACAATGGTCAGTGGGATGATAATATGATATATTTCTTGATAGGAACCAAATGAATTATAATGTAGGGTGTAGGGAAAGATCTGAGATTTTGAAAGAAAAAGCATTAGCTAATTCAATAACTGACAAAATGTGTCCTTTGACAATAAAAGATGCATCATTATTTTTGGATGAACAAAAACTGAATAAATTCATATTAACATATATTCTACATACAACAATATTATGGGAGGTATTTTAGGCCAAAAGACAACAATCACCTATGTGTCTGTATCTACATGATTCAAGGAAGAGCAGAAAGGATTAAATGAGAACAAAATAAAATCTTATTGCTAAAAATCACAGAAGAAAAATAACAACATGGTTAGATGTGGTAGTGCACAGTTGTCATCTCTGAATACAGGATGCCGAGACAGGAGTATTGCCATGAGTTTGAGGGCAACCTGGGCTACATAATGAGCTTAAGATCAAAATAGCCTACCCTGCATAGGAAAAAAATGGCACCTCATAAAAACAAGAAAAGAGATCTTTTTGTCACCATGTTGGGACAGGATTGCTGAGAAAGTTACTTGTTAATGGATAGAAAGTGTCTGTGTTTCAAGTTCAAAGAAGTCACAAAAATGCATGGTGATACTTATTGCACATCATTGTGAAATATTTAATACCACCAGCGAACACTACCCTTTAAGCGCACTAGACAGTCATGCCTGCCAATATTTCCATTAAGCTAAACACAAGTTCTTGTTGTTGCCAACCCAACATGGATTATGCTAGATTATTCCCTTTACTTGTCTACATTCCTGTCAAATAGTGAGAAAGAAAATTCTCAAGATCTACCACTCACCACTTCAATGTTAATCCCACAGATAATAGGAAATCTTCACTGTCCTGACAAAAGAATACTGCGGCTGGGAAAAAGACTATTTCTCCAAATTTGTGAAATTTGAACACACTATTCACTTTGCTAATAACATATATATCAACGTATTAATTATGAATAGTTTAATTTACTTATGTAAGATGATAGCTATCATAAAACCTGTGTGTGATGTATATTTTCTCAGTAAGTCAAACACTATACTAACATAAAATATTTGTGTAGACGATGTCATCTACAGTTAATATGAGCGATATACATTGAGAAGGCATTAAAATAAATATTGTCTATTCACAACACACAATCTGAATATAACTACAAGAAATACCATATAATCTATGTTAGTATGTTCTACAGAGTATCTGGTATGTATTTCTTACAATGGTCAATATAACAGATAAGAGAAAACTGAAAATTTCCACAAACCAGGCAGCTACTAGAGAGATATAACAATTGAACATGGTCATTTTACTGCATGATGTACCAAATAGAATATATAACAGAAAGACTGGTTAGCATAACATAAAAATCTGAAATTCTCTCTATATTTTAAATCTGGACTCCTAACGTACCATAGAAACACACGCTGTGAACCATGGATATAAGTAGGCATAAATTAAACAAGGACTTCTCTGTAGTATGATTCATCAAGTTTCTATAAATCTACAATTATGCTAGAAATTTATTTTGAGAAAAATGTTATAATGCCTCTGCACCAAGAAGAAATTTGGAATGTAATTGTAAAGGTAGGCTAAACGACAATTTTTCCAGGTTTATTTACTAATGTTACTTAAGTATTTTGAACAGATCATAAGTAACCTAAGTTAGGTTTTAGGTTCCTGAAACAGAATTAGTTACAAGAGCATTTCCATATTCACTTTTCTCACTGACAATCATAAATTCCAGTTGCTCTTAATTGCTAGCCAAATGGTCAAGTCTCAGATAAATGAACAATAAATTCACTGTGCTATAGGATCTGCTTAGAAACATAAGCTATAGGAAAAGAGACAGTAGAAAACTGAAATAAAAGAAAATGGCAAATTTTAGATGATATAAAGGTCTTAGGCCATCAACATTAAAATAAACAAATCCCCAAATTGTTTTGAATACAACCCTACAATTAGCTATGTTATAAGGAACTGACATAAAATGAAAGAAAAATTATTTAAAGCAACCACAGAATATTCACTATGGTGAAAACTCAGTTTATTAGAGTAACAATATCAACATGTTAAAATGCCAACTTGAAAATCTACCATAATTAAGTTGTCACTGAAGAATAACAATAGAGGCTAAAGAGACTGCTTGAGACTTGTAATCATTTGTCGCTCTTTCAGAATACTGCAGCTTAGTTCCTAACACATAAATGACAGCTCAGAACTCTCTATAATTCCAGTTCCAAAAGATCTGATGCTGGCCTTTGGCTTTTGCCGGCAACACATATTCATATATATGAAGACAAAGCACATACACACATATATTAAGACAAAAAAAATCTTTACAAATATCTTAATTTGATTTAAAAATGGCTATTCTACCCCCTCAAAGGCTAAAAAGTAATCAATATGAAAATTATACCAGAGGGGTAAGGTGATTCACACCTTTAATTACTGCACTACAGGGAAAGATACAAATGGATCTGAAGTGAGTTCAAATCAGTCTGTGCTACTGTCTTAGTCAGGGTTTCTATTCCTGCACAAACATCATGACCATGAAGCAAGTTGGGGAGGAAAGAGTTTATTCAGCTTATTCTTCCACGTTGCTGTTCATCACTAAAGGAAGTCAGGACTGGAACTCAAGCAGGTCAGGAAGCAGGAGCTGATATAGAGGACATGGAGGGATGTTCCTTACTGGCTTGCTTGCTTCCCCTGGCTTGCTCAGCTGGCTTTCTTATAGAGCCCAAGACTACCAGCCCACAGATGGTACCACCCACAAGGGGCCCTCCCCGCTTGATCACTAACTGAGAAAATGCCTTACAGCTAGATCTCATGAAGGCATTTTCTCAACTGAAACTCCTTTCTCTGTGATAACTCCAGCTTGTTTCAAGGTGACACAAAACCAACCAGTACAATTGACCCCTTGTCAACTTGACACACAAATACATTACTATTAAGCCTCAACCCTTACTTTCTTATTTATCCCCAAGATCTAAATAACTTTTAAAGTTCCACAGTCTTCACAAATTCTTACTATTAAAATTTCAATCCCTTTAAAGATATTCAATCTCTTAGAATTAAAAGTCTTTTTACCACCAAAAGTCTCTTAACTGTGGGCTCCACTAAAATATCTTCTTTCTTCAGGAGGGAAAATATACGAGGGCACAGTAACAATCAAAAGTAAAATCAAACCCCTACCGTCCAATGTCTGGGATCCACTCACGATCTTCTGGATTCCTCCAAGGGCTTGAGTCACTTCTCTAGCTCTGCCCTTTGTAGCACACACCTTGTCTTCTAGGCTCCAGATGCCTGTACTCCACTGCTGCTGCTGTTGTTCTTGGTGGTAATCTCATGGTACTGGCATCTCCAAAAACTATTGTCTTCCACTGCAACTAGGCTTTACCAACAGCCTCTCATAGGCTCTCATCATGGTGCCAAGCCTCAACTCCTTTGCATGACCCCTTCAGTCCTGGGCTGTCAATTGCAACTCAGGCTGCACCTTCACCAATGAACTTCTGCGGCCTCTCACAGTGCCCAGGCCTCAGCTGCTCTTCATCATTCCTTCATGCCTTCAAAACCAGTACCACCTGGGTGACACTTACACATTACGAACTCCTGCCACAGCACAAGGTACAACCCTGGCTATCTCTGGAAAGCAGCGTCTGTGCTCTCAGAAAACACTTCTCAGAAGATTTCACCTCAGTGATGATGGTCTCTTCCCAATCATCGCCAATTTCCCAGCTCCAGGTAACCAGCATCAATAGTCCCAATAATGCAATGGTTTTGCTTTAGTAGTTCTGGTATCTTGTTAATCACAGCTGATTTCTTCAGCCCCAGCTAACCAAAACCACAGAATGTTAAATCAAACTAACAATGGCCCTGATAAGTCTTTAATCTTCCCTTTGAAATTTCACAAGCCAGGCCTCCATCTTCTGCACTGTTCTCAACATTATCTTACAAGCTCCTATAGAACATTCCATAGAGCTCTTAACATCCCAATGGTTCTTCTAGATCAAAGTTCCAAAGTCCTTCCACAGTCCTCCTCAAAACATGGTCAAGTTGTCACAGGAATACCCCACTACGCTGGTACCAATTTGTCTTAGTCAGAGTTTCTATTCCTGCACAAACATCATGACCAAGAAGCAAGTTGGAGAGGAAAGGATTTATTCAGCTTACTCTTCCACATTGCTGTCATCACTAAAGGAAGTCAAGACTGGAGCTCAAGCAGGTCAGGAAGCAGGAGCTGATGCAGAGGCCATAGAGGGATGTTTCTTACTGGCTTGCTTTCCCTGGCTTGCTTCCCCTGGCTTTCTTATAGAGCCCAAGAATACCAGCCCACAGTGGTACCACCCACAAGGGACCCTCCCCCCCTTGATCACTAATTGAGAAAATGCCTTACAGCTGGATCTCATGGAGGCATTTTCACAACTGAAATTTCTTTCTCTGTGATAACTTCAGCTTGTCTCAAGTGGACACAAAACCAGCCAGTACAACTAAATCATCTCTCCCTCTCCCTCTCCCTCTCCCTCTCCCTCTCCCTCTCCCTCTCCCTCTCCCTCTCCCTCTCCTTCCCTCTCCCTCCCTCTTCCTCCGTCTCTCTCTCTCTCTCTCTCTCTGTCTCTCTGTCTCTCTCTCACACACACATATACACACACAGTGTGTATGTGTGTGTGAGAGTATATATATATATATATATATATATATATATATATATATATATATATATAAATATAATGTAGAAGTAATATTACCTCAGGAGATAAAATATAAAA
>CM052718.1:47851504-47882479 GCA_028551405.1 Uromys caudimaculatus | reverse complement strand
GAGAAAAATCCTAATTAATGAAATTTGTCTCCTCACAATGTATAAGGTTTGATTTATTATTATTATTATTATTATTATTATTATTATTATTATTATTATTTTGAAGAAAAAATGGCAAGTGTCTCAAACTCTTCTGGAACTCATTATGTAGTCTATATAGTGAAGGACACCCTTATGACATTATGTGAAATCAGCTGCCATCACATTGAAGAGTAACACATAAGTGAATGCATTGTGACAAAACATAATTCAGGTCATAACACATGCATACAATACATCAAGATCTAGAAAGATACATCAAGCATTCTTATGCAAGCAATGAGGACAAGAAAGGAGGATAGGTTACATTGTCCCTTACAGATTTTAGGACAAAATTCTATGATGGTTTCCTAGTTAAGGTTACTCTTGTGATAAACCACCACGATGAAAAGGAACTCAGAGAGGAAAGCATTTATTTGGCTTAGCTTTCATATTGCTGTTCAGCATCATAATTATTCAGGTCAGGAACCTGGAGGCAGGAGCTGATCAGAGGCCATGAAGGGGTGGTGAATACTGACTTGCCCATTATGGCCATCTCTGCCTGATTCTTTATAGAATCCAGGAACACCAGCCTAGGGATGGCATCACCCATAATAAGCTGATTCCTCCACCATCAATCCTTAATTATGAAAATGCCTTAGATTTGAAACTTTTGGAGGCAGTTTCTCAACTGAGATCACTTCTCTCAGATTATTCTCAATTGTGTCAGGTTGACAGAAAGCTGTCCTGTAGAGCTGGATACATCAAAATGTAGTAATAATTGGTGAACAGTTCAAAATAGATTCAATAAGTATGTTAAAATAGTAAGTTAAAAATAAGTCAAGACAAAGTAACGCACATGAATGAGGGTCATAGATGGAATAGCAATTTTAGTGTGCGAATTTTTATGCTTCTTTAATGAATAGGAGAACAAGTAAGCTGAAAATGAGGAATAGTATAGAAGGATAATCACAAGTGTCACTCCTCATCACACTGACATCTACAGCACAATGCTATGAAAAAGGAGAAAACATTTACATCAATTAATTCCAGAACATCCAGTTTCTGAGATTACAGCCAGCACTATCATCAGTTAAAAGGAAATTATGAAATCACATGGGCTACATGTTTTGATTATAAGGTATTCTATTTAGAAATTAACTTTAGAACGATTCCTGGAACATTCCCTCAGATATTTCAAACCTTTCCAAAAACCTATCAGTTACTGAAGCAATTAAGAGGGATATCAGAAAATATTTTGAACTATATGGAAAGAGAAGTACAACATACCAACATCGATGATATACAACTGAAATACTCTGTAAACAAGTATAGAGTAGGCATTGAAAATTGAATATGAAATTGAAAATGAATAGAAATTAAACAATAGAGAAAAATAAAATCAAAGATCAAAATGTGGAGGCAGGAAAAGGTAGATAAGGGAGGGGATTTGAAAAGGAACAGCTAAAACTAAGGGCCAATTAAGGAAGGTAAACTGAATATAATAGAGATTCTTAATATGTGCATATATATATGAAAGAACTGTACATGGAATCATCAAATAATAGGGGAAACAAAGTCCCATCTAGGCATCTCTTGCTACCTAATAAAAACTTCAGTGCCTTGAATGAGTTACATTTATTAAATTTTTTGGCCAAAGGTGTGCCCAAAGAAACCCCCAAAAAAACCCAACTACTGTCAAGGCTACTGTTTGATTTTTCACAAACAGATGTTAATGCCCTATTGCTGAAGACAAGAACAACATAATTCATTGAACACAAAGAAATTGAGCTGGTATCTATCTAGAGCATTCACCCCTACTGACCAATGTTCATGATACTGGATGGTACTCTTCATTTTACCAAAGGAGAAAGGGAAACACGATTCCAGCTTTAAAACCTTTGATCTACAGGAGTGATCTGCTTGCAGGAAACAATGGTGCATTGTTGGTACGAAAACTGTGGGAGTAACCAAACAGTATCTAATTGGAAGTAAAACACCCTTCATGAACCCATGGGCTACAACTGCCTGGGTGGCCAAAAACCTGAGACTGGGTAGGCCATGGAACTATGGAAAATCCAGTCACTACTGTTATGCTAAAGGAGCCTATCAATAAAAATGTCACTAACAATATTGTGCCATATTCATAGGCCAGTATATTGATGTGCCATTATCAGAGAAGCTTCACCTGAAGTGTACAGGAACAAACACAGAGAACTAGAGCCACAACAGTTCCATGTGTAGACAGTGAGAAACCTTAAAACACACAGTCTTCCAGGGGATATCTCCAGCAAATACCTCCTCTCAGAGCTCAAGGAACTCTGGAAAAGGGGATGCAAAAAGATTTTAAGATTCAGTGTGGATGGAAGACACCAAGGAAACAAGAAGTCCAAGACATAGCGAGACTGAAACTCATTTGAACTACACTGGCAACATGTATATAGAGCCAGCACCAGTATAGAGGCCCTAGAGCTGCGAAAGAAAGCAGAAACAAGCCTACATCTCTAAATAGAAAACTATTTCCAACTGAAAACTGCTTTACAAATAAAAATTCACTTTTTCTAATGGTGTCTCATGAGGTATACAATTCACACATAAAGGTAGGTCGCATGACCAGCAGAAGATGACCCTCACAAAATGAACTCAGTGATATTTTTGGAGTTTTTGCTTTTTTTGCAGGTCTCTTTCTTATATATTATGGTTTTGAGTTTGTGGTTTTATGGTGTGTGTGTGTGTGTGTGTGTGTGTGTGTGTGTGTGCATGTGTGTGTGTGTGTATGAGTGAATATGTATCTCACTGCATCTATATGTGTTTCATATGCTTTTTCTTTTGTTCTTTTTTTCTGTTTGTTTTGTCTTAGTCTGTTTTGTTTCAATTTTATCTTATTTACTATGTTGTTATTATCATCATCTTCATCATCGCCGTCATCATCATCATCATCATTTTAGATACTTTTTTCTTTTCTAATTAGAGAGAGAAAAATGGGTGCAGATTTGAGTGTTTGAGGAAGTGCCAAGGATCTGGGAGGAGTTTGGGAAGGAGACACCATAATCAGTATATGTTGTATGAGAACAAATCCAGTTTCAATTAAGAAATAAATACGTATGAGAAGAAAAAAAACATGGTAAAGTTCAGTTATATTTGTTAAGATATATAAAACAGGATGATTGATTTGCCAATGTCATGAAGGAATGAGGGTGCATTACCAAAGATTCTACAACTGTCAAGAAAAGAGCTTCATAGTTTTTTGTTCTTTGAAATTTTCTTACATTCGTATCATGAATGTAATTATTTTCTCCTCCTTTCTCATTTCTCATCTCACTTCCTCTTGTACTGGACTGTTCTCAATCATTCTTCCACTTGTACTCATATGTTCATTTGATATGTAATCCATTAAGTTTAATTAACAGAGCATTTTGATATTATCATGGGCATTTTGATAATATCTTTAGTTCAATTGATTTGAAACAAATCAGTTAGACATAATCACTAAAACATGCATGATATTAAACTTCAAAAGAAATGATGTATTAACATATTCCCACATTTAAAATTGTATTTCTATTTACCTTTAAACAAAGCAATGTGCCCTAATGCGACTTGGTCTTCACTGGCAAGTTGACGTTATATAGAAGAGAGTCTTAATGAGGGGTCATCTAGATCAGTTGGTCTGTGGACATGCCTGGGAGGGGATTTCTTGAGAAAAAAATGAATAAATCAAGAATACTCTCCCCAACACACAAAGAAGGGGCATACAAAGTATTTCTCTTCCGATAACTATTATGCCCTTACAAATAACAGCATAGTCAAAAGAGAGGGGAGATAGAGATGTGTTAAAATATAAACATATTTTAACAATGTTGGGATTAACTTACAGTTGAAAATCTCCTTTAATACATAAAAATTTATTTTGGTGTATAATTCAAAACATACATGGTAATCAAAACATTTCTCAAAACTGAAAACTTATTCAAAGTTTAAAGCAGAAAAACCTCAATTGAAGTTTCTTATTCAGATAAAGAACAACTATGAAATATCAACTTTTAACATCACAATATTTAAATAACAAGACTAAAAACTTTCAATGTTTTATAGGAAGAAGATAAGGAACTTGGTTTAATTGTTGTGAAAATAAACATCATTGAAAGTCTAAACTAGAAACCCTGTCTTGAAAAACCAAAAAAGAAAAAAGAAAAAAAAGAAAAAAGAAAGTCTAAACTATATACTCTAAAATGAAAAATAAAAAGTCATGAATTTTTAAAATGAAAAGCTAAAGTTGTAAATATTAGCAAACAGCATTATTGTGTATATTAAAATTGATTAAGAATTGTCGAGATAGTTATTGGAGCAATTATAGATATTTGGAAATTCCATAAGACAAAAGAACAGGAATATACAAGTATTGATTCTATTTACACTAATAAATGTTAAGCAATGAAGAAACTGAAATTAAAATTGCATGGAGTGGCATCAAATAAAGTAAGAAGAATTCAACAAAATGTATGCAAAGACCTATAAAATAAAATTAACAAAATTTTGCAAAATGAATTTGAGAATTAATAAATTAAGAATAACATCAATGTTGTTAGATAATAATTATCCTCATTTTCTTCTGTATCATATATGATCTTAACTAAAGTTCACAGTGTTTTTTTTTCCTAGAAATTGGCACAATGAATCACAATATGAAATTATACATACAAAACAGCTTTAAATGAAATCCTCAGAAGATCTGTCCTTTGTTATTACAAAGAAAAAATGTTTAATTAAAAAGGTGAAGCCTCAATGTTTATGTCATGGAAAAGCCTCAAATTTAATGAAAAAATGTCATATTTTATATAACAAAGTTATACAAATTTTAAAGGAAATTAAAGACCAGTCTAATCAACAATCATTAATATTAGTTAAGGCAAAATTATTTCCTTGATAAAAATAAACAAGCAGAAATATCTACCAACAACATTTGAGGAAATTCAAATAGCAACATAGTAAGAAAGACTCAAGCAGTGACAAGATACAAGAGCGAAATCTGGTGCTGGAAGACTGAAAACACAATGGTTATCTTTAAAAAATGCATTCAAAATAAATATATAAGTAATACTAATAAATAAATAAGGAAACTTTCTCTTAAATATTAGTTAAATCCATAGAAATTTCCAGGAGTTATAACAAATATCCATAAATAGATTATCTAAGCAATATGTATAGATAATATATACATATTTTATATATGCAATTGAAAATATAATTGCAGTATATAGCATTTATGTAAACATAATATATAATAGTATATACTGCTTGAAAAATAGGAAATGAGTTTCCATCTGTGGTGGGAGACCTCTCTCTGAGCCACCAGGGTTCCATAGCCAAATAGCACCAGGAGAAAGCTACCCTCCCAGGAGCATGGAAAAGCCATGAGTGAGGTTAAGACCAGCACCACTGCTCACCAGGACCGACCCGGAATCCGTGGGACACAGGGACTGAGGAAAACTTGGACACAGGAACCTTCTGGTGGCTGGGGAACCTCAGCCTGTGCCACAGGGATCCATAACCAAATAGTGACAGGAGAAAGCTAGACTCCCAGGAGTGTGGACAAGCCTGTCTGCTCAGTGGGACCCACCAGTAATCCCAGAACACAGTGACTGAGGAGTGATCTTCTGGTTTCTTCTGGCTGCCTGGGAGCTAATCCTATCACACAGGGCTCCATAATCAAATAGTGCCAGGAGAGAGCTGGTATCCCAGGAGTGTCGACACACCTTCGAGCTCAGGCAAAACCATCACTTCTGTTCAAATTCACCTGATCAAGAGGGACCCTTGCAGAGTCATCAGGACACAGGAACGAAGGGACAGCTGGGGACAAGATCCTTCTGGTTTCTGTCTGCACCCCAGAGCTGACCATGTGCCATAGCTCTCCAAAACCAAATACCTCTCAGACACAGCTGGTCTTCAAGGAGTATTGACACAGAGGCCTGCAGGAGGGATAAGCCACAGCCAGAGAAAGTAAGGGCAGCTAACATCAGAGTTAACCAGATGGCAAAAGGCAAGGACAAGAACGTAAGGAACAGAAACCAAGGCTACTTGGCATCATCAGAATCCAGCTCTCCCACCACAGCGAGCCCTGGATACCCCAACACACCTGAAAAGCAAGACTTAGATTTAAAATCATTTCTCATGATGATGATAGAAGACTTTAGGAAAGAAATAAATAACTCCCTTAAAGAAATACAAGGGAACACAGGTTAACAATTAGAAGCCCTTAAAAAGGAAACACAAAAATCCATTAAAGAATTACAGTAAAACACAAACAGGTGGAATTACAGGAAAACACATTCAAACAGATGAAGGAAATGAACAAAACCATCCAGGAACTAAAAATAGAAATAAAAACAATAAAGAAATCACAAAGGGAGACAACCCTGGAGTTAGAAAACCTAGGAAAGAGATCAGGAGTCATTGACGCAACCATCACCAACAGAATACAAGAGATAGAAGAGAGAATCTCAGGTGCAGAAGATACCATAGAAAACATTGACACAACAGACAAAGAAAATGCAAAATGCAAAAAGCTTCTAACCCAAAACATCCATGAAATCCAGGACACAATGAGAAGACAGAACCTAAGGATAATAGGTATAGAAGAGAGTGAAGATTCCCAACTTAAAGAATCAGTAAATATCTTCAACAAAATTATAGAAGAAAATGTCCCTAACCTAAAGAAAGAGATGAACATAAATATACAAGAAGCCTACAGAACTCCAAATAGATTGAACCAGAAAAGAAATTCCTCCCGTCGCATTATAGTGAAAACACCAAATACACAAAACAAGGAAAGAATATTAAAAGCAGTAAGGGAAAAAGGTCAAGTAACATATAAAGGCAGACCTATCAGAATTACACCAGACGTCTCACCAGAGAATATGAAAGCTAGAAGGTCCTGGGAAGAACTCATACAACGCTAAAAGAACCTAAGAGACCGTGAGAGAACACAACTGCCAGCCCAGGCTGTTATACCCAGCAAAACTCTCAATTACCGTAGATGGTGAAACCAAAATATTCTACGACAAACCAAATTTATACAATATGTTTCCACAAACCCAGCCCTACAAAGGATAATAGATGGAAAACATCAACTCGCGTAGGGAAACTACACCCTAGAAAAAGCAAGAAAGTAATCTTTCAACAAACTCAAAAGAAGATAGCTACACAAACATAAAAATAACCTCGAAAATAACAGGAACCAACATTCACTACTCTTTAATATCTCTTAACATCAATGGACTCAATTCTCCAATAGAAAACATAGACTGCCAGACTGGATTCATAAAGAGGACCCAGCATTTTGCTGCATTCAGGAAGCGCACCTCTGTGATAAAGACAAACACTACCTCAGAGAAAAGGGCTGGAAGACAATTTTCCAGGCAAATGGTCCCAAGAAACAGGTTGGAGTAGCCATTCTAATATCAGATAAAATCAACTTTCACCCAAAAGTCATCCAAAAAGATAAGGAAGGACACTTCATACTCAACAAAGGAAAAATCTACCAAGAAGAACGATCAGTTCTGAACATCTATGCTCCAAATGCAAGGGCACCCACATTCATAAAAGAAACTTTACTAAAGCTCAAAGCACACATTTCAATTCACACAATAAGAGTAGGAGGCTTCAACACCCGACTCTTATCAATGGACAGATCTTGGAAACACAAACTAAACAGAGACACACTGAAACTAACAGATGTTATGAACCAAATGTATTTAACAGATATCTATAGATCATTTCATCCTAAATCAAAAGAATATACCTTCTACTCAGCACCTCATGGTGCCTTTTGCAAAATTGACCATATAATCAGTCACAAAACAAACCTGAACAGAAATAAGAAGATTGAAATAATCACATGCATGTATCAGATCACTCTGAATTAAGGCTTGTCTTCAATGGTGACAACACCAACAGAAAGCCCACATACACATGGAAGCTGAACAATGCCTAAGGAATTAGAAGCAGTCATTAAAGGACCCCCAACCAAAAAAAGCCCAGGACCAGATGGGCTCACTGCAGAATTCTATCAGACCTTCAAAGAAGACCTAATACCAATACTCTTCAATCTATTCCACAAAATAGAAACAGAAAGAACACTTCCCAATTCATTCTATGAGGCCATAGTTACACTGATACCAAAACCTCAAAAAGACCCCCCCAAAAAAGAAAACTACAGACCAGTTTCCCTTATGAATATCAATGTAAAAATGCTCGATAAAATTCTCACAAACTGAATCTAAGAACACATTAAAACGATCAATCATCATGATCAAGTAGGCTTCATCCCAGGGATGATGGAAATCCATCAATGTAATCCACTACATAAACAAACTCAAAGAAAAAAAAAACATATGGTCATTTCATTAGATGCTGAAAAAGCATTTGACAAAATTCAACACCCCTTCATGATAAAAGTCTTGGAAAGATCAGGAATTCAAGGCCCATAAATAAACATAGTAAAAGCAATATACAGCAAACCAGTAGCCAACATCAAACTAAATGGAGAGAAACTCAAAGTAATCCCACTAAAATCAGGGACTAGACAAGGCTGCCCTCTCTCTATCTATTGAATCTATCTATTCAATATAGCAATTGAAGTTCTAGCTAGAGCAATTAGACAACAAAAGGAGGTCAAAGGGATACAAATTGGAAAGGAAGAAATCAAAATATCACTATTTGCAGATGATGTGATGGTATACTTAAGTGACCCGAAAAACTCCACCAGAGAACTGCTGCAGCTGATAAACAACTTCAGCAAAGTGGCAGGATATAAAATTAACTCAAACAAATCAGTGGCCTTCCTGTACTTGAAGGATAAACAGGCTGAGAAAGAAATTAGGGAAATGACACCCTTCACAATTGTCACAAACAATATAAAGTATCTTGGTATGACTCTAACCAAACAAATGAAAGATCTGTATGACAAGAACTTCAAGACTCTGAAGAAAGAAATCAAAGACCTCAGAAGATGGAAAGATCTCCCATGTTCATGGATTGGTAGGATTAGTAGAGTAAAAATGGCCATCCTGCCAAAAGCAATCTACAACTTCAATGCAATCCCCATCAAAATTTTAACTCAATTCTTCATAGACTTAGAAAGAACAATTCTCAAATTCATTTGGAACAACAAAAAACCCAGGATAGCAAAATCTATTCTCAACAATAAAAGAACTTCTGGGGGAAATCAGCATCCCTGACCTCAAGATGTACTACAGAACAGTAGTGATAAAAACTGCATGCTATTGGTACAGCGACAGGCAGGTAGATCAATGGAATTGAATTGAAGACTCAAAAATTAATCCACATACTTATGGTCACTTGATCTTTGACAAAGGAGCTAAAACCATTCAGTGGAAAAAAGACAGCATTTTCAACAAATGGTGCTGGCTCAACTGGCAGTCTACATATATAAGAATGCAAATTAATCCATTCCTATCTTCCTGTACAAAGCTCAAGTTCAAGTGGATCAAGGACCTCCACATAAAACCAGATACTCTGAATCTAATAGAAGGGAAAGTGGGGAAAAGTCTCGAACACATGGGCACAGGGGAAAAGTTCCTGAACAGAACACCAATGGCTTATGCTCTAAGATCAAGAATCAACAAATGGAACCTCATGGAATTGCAAAGCTGTAAGTCAAAGGATACTGTCAATAGGACAAAACAGCAACCAACAGATTGTGAAAAGATCTTTACCAATCCTAAGTCCGATAGAGGGCTAATATCCAATATATACAAAGAACTCAAGAATTTAGACTACAGAGAACCAAATGACCCTATCAAAAAATGGGAAACAGAGCTAAACAGAGAATTCTCAACTGAGGAAATTCACAAGGCTGAGAAGCACCTAAAGAAATATGCATGCCAGGCAATGGTGGCGCACGCCTTTAATCCCAGCACTTGGGAGGCAGAGGCAGGTGGATTTCTGAGTTTGAGGCCAGCGTGGTCTACAGAGTGAGTTCCAGGTTAGCCAGGGCTACACAGAGAAACCCTGTCTCGAAAAACCAAAAAAAAAAAAAAGTAAAAGAAAAAGAAATGTTCAATATCCTTAGTCATCAGGGAAATGCAAATCAAAACATCCCTGAGATTCCACTTCACACCATTCAGAATGGCTAAGATCAAAAACTCAGGTGATATCAGATGCTGGTAAGGATGTGGAGAAAGAGGAACACTCTTCCATTGTTGGTGGGATTGCAAGCTGGTACAACCACTCTGGAAATCAGTTTGGCGGACCTTCAGAAAAATGGACATAATACTACCTGAGGACCCAGCTATACCACTCCTGGGCATATACCCAGAAGATGCTCCAACATGTAATAAAGACACATGCTCCACTATGGTCATAGCAGCCATTTTTATAATAGCCAGAAGCTGGAAACAACCCAGATGTCCCTCAGCAGAGGAATGGGTACAGAAAATGTGGTACATTTACATAATGGAGTACTACTCAGCTATTAAAAACAATGACTTCATGAAATTCGCAGGCAAATGGATGAAACTTGAAAATATCATCCTGAGTGAGGTAACTCAGTCACAAAAGAATGAACATGGTATCTACTCACTGATAAGTGGATATTAGCCCAAAATTTCGGAATACCCAAGTTTCACTTCACAGTCACCATTGGACTGAGAGTGAGGTCCCAGATAGAGGAGTTGGAAAAGGGACTGAAGGAGCTGAGGGAGTTTGTAGGCTCATGGAGGGAGCAACAGTGTCAACAGGACCCGCCAGTACTCCTGGAGGCTGGTCCACCAACCAAAGAAAACACATCGAGGGACCCATGGCTCAGAACACATATGTGGCAGAGGAGGGCCTTGTTGACCATCAGGGGGAGGAGAGGCCCTTGGGCCTGAGGGTGTTAGAGGCCCCAGTGCAGGAGAATATCAAGGTGGGAAGATGGGAGTGGATGGGTGGGTGAGTGGGTAGGGGAATACCCTCATAGAGGTGGGGGAGGAGGAAGGGGATAGGGGTTTCCAAAGTGGAGCCCTGGAAAGGAGGAAACATTTGAAACATAAATAAAGTATCAAAATATTAAAATAAAAAAAATAAAAGGAAGAAAAAAAAAGAAATATAAGAAATGAGATTCTTCCCAATCGTCTCATGAGACCAGTATAACTTTGGTAAAAATAACAGATATTAAGAGAAAGAAAACTTAAATTCCGAAACCTATATTCTTCATCAATACAGTTTATAAAAACAAAAACGTTTGCAAATTGAACTTATGAAACAATATAAAGAAAGACAAAGTTACTGGAATTCTTTCTAAAGCACTTAAAATTGTCTAAATAAATGAAGACATTTGCCCTTCTAGAATATAAGTAGTGTAAGTTATATGAAAATATCAATTCCTTTTAAGCTTAACAATAATTACAAACCATATCTAGTCAAAATTATATATATAATTAACTTCAAGATAATAATTTTGTTAGCATAATTATTTTAATGTTACTACGGAAGCCGATTGTACCATATGATCACCATAAATACATAGAGTAACAATACAATATGTAGCTACATGGATTTAAACATGGCTTAAGTTATAATAATTTTGATGGTTTGCTACTAGCAGTATGGTGTCTCCCTGAACTCCTGTATTTTACTCTCATATTAGACAGAAGGAGTCATTGTTGTAGTGCACCTTTCTATTTTGAAGCACAGTCCTTCGTGTTAGAAAAACAGCACTGTAACAGTCACAAGGGAAGAAAAATTTAAATTCTGTTTTCTTTTTGTAAGGACACAAATATACAGTGAGCCCATGACTGTAGACAGATTGAAAACAGAGTGCTGACATGGTCATGTTAAGACTATGATTATAATTGATTTGAGTGAATAAAGGGGTCTATCACTGATGAAAAGAGTCTCATTTAAAATATTTTATTTATTATAGCTATTTTGATGAGTGATGAACATGTAGAGGTAAGAGAACAAATTTCTGGAGCTCTAGGGTAGCCTACTATGAAATTCTGTCATTGTGTTTTTACACACCAAGTGCTTCTTGTTTTTTTGGTAGATGGCTGAATACCTTCCTGTACTAAAGAGACTACGACACGGAATGAAGGCTCGATGCAGGTCCTGGCTCATGAAGCCAAGCAAGGCTCCCTATTTCCAGACTGGATTGCATGCCAGTGAGTTGTTGGCCTAAGGGGTCCTGTAGAGATCCTAGATAACCCAAGCTGATGCCGCAACAGAGGTTTGCTATCCATAACCGGACAGCAGGGCCCCCTAGGTAGGGAAATCTCATGTACATTTTAATCTATGTACTGATTAGAAGAGAGGTGTCTGCCTGCCTGCCTGTCTGTCTGTCTGTCTGCCGTCTACTTGTCTTTTTTGTCTTTGAGAGGACCAAGAAATACTTATATCCCAAGTGTTCAATGCATCTCATTGCTTTTGTTTGTTAATTTCTAAATGCCATTCTCAATAAAAAGAATTAAGACTCCACAGATAATTCTCTGATAACAGAGCTGGAATTGAGAATAATACATTAGTTTGAATGAAGTTTGTAGTATCAAAAACTTAAAAAGACTTTGTGGCATGATAAAAACTTATTAAGGCTATATAAGGAAACTTGAAACTTCCAAACTGTTGAACCTCGGAAGACATGAGCAATAAAATAAACAAGGATAATATGTGATTATATGTAAGCAAAACATAAATTCAAGAGGCCCTTATGAAATAAATGCTATGTGCTGTTTCTGTGTTTCTCACTTCTCACCTAGAAGAGCAGGAATGTGTTCTTTCTGGCTTAATTGGAGCAGGATGCTTATTTTCTGCTTTGTAAAAGAACATGAAGTCTTGGAGTATTCGTATCTTATTGCCTGATTAAGATCAAAGTATTCATTGCATATCTTGAAATGAATGTAACTAATAAACTTTTAAGGAGAATATTTCTAGAAGGCTGGTATGTGTTCTATCAAAGAAAGATCTAGCCAGTGGTACATGTGCAGTAACTTCTTATTAAAGGAATGGCAGAAATTTAAAAAGAGAGAAAATATGAAGTTTAGTGCCCAGTGTTCCTTTTAATAATTAACTTTAAAATTCACAAAATAAAAAGAGTGATGAGCCAGACTACGGTGGTGCATGCATTTTGTCTCAGCACTTGGGAGGCAGAGTCAGGTGGATTTCTGAGTTCGAGGCCAGCCTGGTCTACAGAATGAGTTCCAGGACAGCAAGGGCTACACAGAGAAACCCTGTCTCAAAAGAACAAAACAAAACAAACAACAACAAAAAAGTTGATAAGATGTGAAATGTCTAGCAAGTGGTCATTTAAAAAATATAGTATATTGATATTGATTATATTGATTGAACAACAAATTTATCTTTTTGTCCTTTCTTTAAATTAAAACTAATTTTAATACAATATATCTGATTATGGATTCTCCTCTCAGACTCTCCTCATTTCCCCACCTATTCAAATTCACCTGGCAACAGAATACAAACAGACAACAATGTCATCATCATCATCATCATCATCATCATCTAAACACAAACAAACAAAATTAGGAAAGAAAAAACAAACAGAAAAAAAGAGCCAAGGATAAAGCACAAGGGACACACACAGTCACTGAGACACACACACACACAAACAGAAAACTAGTGTGTGCCACATGAGAGCAGAAAGTGAGACTATTTGGAGTTTTTGTGAGTGATTGATACACACACATATATATATATACATATGTTTAATATATATCATACATATAAACACATTTAGGTGATTACATGCTATATATATGTGTATATATATGAATTTGAGTGGGAGTTAGGGGACATTGGAAGGGTTGGACGGGTCAAGGTACAGAAATGAAGTAAATACAATACTTGTGTATGAAATGCATATAAAATTCCAAATTTCAATTTAAAAAAATTAATAAAAAGAATAAAGGCAGCCCATGGGTCAGCTCAGAAAAATATAATGAAAGTGAAGAAAGCTAAAATGAATACATGTATTTTCAAATTATTGACATAGACATCTACCACCATAATGTATAATGTAATTTTATACATTAATTACACTTGTAGAAGAAAATAGCTATATACTAATATGTTGATAGATTCCTGAGTGGACATGTGAGTAAATTATTTCATCTAAATAAATTTACAAAATGCACTCCCATTTGAGGGAGTTATCTAACCCTGTATCCCATTACCAATTATATCATTCTAAATACAAATGAATGAAATGTAGACAAGTCTTAAAGATGCAGAAATGTCTTACATTCCTTAAAAATTTATTTTCATATTCTCCTGTCAGCTCTATTTTACACAGTAATTGTTTTTTAAAAATTGTCTTATTTCAATAATTTAATCATAAATGGGAGTTCATAAATAATTTCCTTAGATGCAAGTAGAAGTTTTATTTCTCAGTCACCTCCTTGGTGTGTCATCCTTGCCTCCCTTGTCCATCTACTCATTAAAGATATTTTCAGAATTTCAGTCGTGCTTTGCTCCTATATCCTACAGGTTTGTATGGGGAGAGAAAGGGTTTCCGTGTCTGACAGGCTTTAAAATAGAGTTCTCAGTTGTGAAGTATCTGTTGATGGAGAAACCTGGGTTCCTCCCCTTCTGGTCAGCAAAGCAAATTAGAATGGTGTTGAAATTATATCTGTCTTGTCATCCCCTGGCAGGACACCTCTTGAGAGGGCCTTCTGTTCCTCCCTTTCTTGGCAGCCTCTTCCTTTGGGATGTCTGGAAATAATGGAACTTTCAAGACTAAATAATGGAGCCTGGCAGAGCTTCTGCACTTCTGACTTACAGATCTAAATCATATGTTTGCACCAGGTCATTTCAAGTAAACTTGAAGCTTCAAATATAACTGTTTAGCTCTACCTCTCCGTTTTGTCACAGTTTTTTGTGGCTGCCATTTCGTCTAGAAAATAGAGATTGCAGGGTTCTGTCAAATGCAGCCTCTGTTTTTTAAAGTATACAATGCTTCACACTCTGGGTAAGAATCAATAAAATACACAGACACAAGCTTAGATGCCCATCATTGGAACCAGATGCATAATTTTAAAATGGGCAAAGGAAGACTATCTGCCTGTATATGGTTTCATTCCATTCCTCAAAAGCTTGATCGAAACAGGAGCTCCCGCTGACTTTTCAAGGTGCATTAATGCCTTTGACTCTCTCTGTGCTTTTACTGTGGTGGTGAAGATTTAACCCAAGGACTTCTGAAAGCCATACGAATGGGCTACCCCAGAGCTACCACCCCAGCTAGGAGAGCACATTTCTGATGCAGTTCCATTGGTCATAAAGCCAAGTAGAAATCTATCGCTGTCAGGATGACTCGTGTAATAGTTCTAAATAAGTGTGTCTGTATGTATGTTCAGTCTCTGACAGAAACAACTTGCATGTCACTGGCTGAGGCCTACATTTCCCATACTGTTCTTGTTGTTTTTTTTTTTTTTCCTGATGCAAAACATTTCAGTAATGCCATTTTTACAGTATGTTCATTAAAGCTTTGGCTGTGGTACTTTTTAATCATGAAAAAAATATGGCTGTATTAACTGACCATGTTTAGAATCGTGTTTAAGCAACTGTGTGTCGCTTCTCCAGGTATATGAGGTCATAAAGGAGGCAAAACTAATCATTAATTAAGGATAGGTAGTTCTTTTATTGATTTGTTTTTCAATGTCTTTATTTGAAAACTAGTATCTTATTTTATTGCAGTACTATGTACATACATAGTATAAACATGAACACTGCAATAATTTTGAGGTATACAATTTTTCTGCACTAAATACATTACAAATTCTTTTATATGAACAACACAGATGTCTACTTGCAGAACTTCACTGTGTCACAGGTGAATCTCAGCTTTCTATAATTTTCCTCTGGTCTGTTCAGTCCCTGGATTTTTTTATGTGTACCTCTTTTCTTCCTCACACTCACTGACTAAATAGAAGTGTCTCTTATCCTGGCATGGGGACCAATGAGAGGTTCTGCGTTGTTCAAGACGACATATCAGATCCCTCTTTCCCCTTGCTTCCCTCATCCCTTACTCCAAGGGCAGGTCAGTAAGCAAAAAGCACACACAGATTATGCGGGGGGATGGGGGGTGGAGACATGCACTTGCATAAACTTACAACTTAAAGCTGAGTTGTCTGTTTTCTAACAACACACTTTTAAATAAAATGGGGGAAAAGACAGTGTAAGATATAGGGTAAATTATGATATGTGATGGTGGCAATGTTTGAGAATAACCTCCCTTTGGACGGTAAATTACAGAAGCCCAGGATTTCACAAGAAGTTTTCAGTTGACTTTGAAAGAAAGACAAAATGTTTTGACAAATGATTTAGTGGCATCAGCAGAGGGAAGGAAATCGGGAACCATTAATCCTATTCCTGTATACTGTGACTTCCTGTGTGGGTTTGGGCGAATCATTTAGTGTTTGTTGTGTTACATATTGGGGTGCTCTTGCTTCTCAGAATGACTAAAGTAGTTAAGTCTTCTAAGTTCAAGTGATGTAAAGAACTTACACACTGCTGAACTTGATGAATCAAGCGCAATAACCTACTTTCTGAATGATTACCTGGCTCAGTATTTCTCGACGTGACCTTTATGTGTGGCCACATTGACATCCTGCCAAGTCATGTCTGAAGGAGCAGCCTTTGGCAAACACTGATCATATCAATAACAAACAAGACTTCACATGTGCTTTTAAAGAGAGAGGTTACATAAGTATGATAGAAAAATATGCCTGTCTCCCTTTCCAATGGCTTCTTCTCCCTCCATCTCTTTCTCTCCCTCCCTCTCTTCATCCCTCCCACTCTCTCTCACACACAAGTTTAATTTCAACTTTCACGTTCCTATGATAAATTTCACAAAGGCTTCTCTTGGGGTACCTACTCATTCTCATACGTTCTACTTGTATATAAATAGCATGTAGTACATCATAGTTTTTACATAGCAACTTGGAATATACTCCATAAATTTATTTCAAGATTATTTATACCCTTTCTATTCATTGTAAAGTATTTATTGTATACTAATAAGAAAAACAGTTTAAATTATTTTATTGCAAATGTTTATTAGAAGAAAAAATGAAAATAATACAATATAATGATCTACACATATGACCACTAAAAATTTGATATGGTCTTATAATTGAGAATAAGACGAAGCATATATAATCTGCTATAAAAAAATCAAACTTTATTATAATAAAATATATTCATTAAATTGTTAAATAATTATTTAGGATCTAGTATATTCTCAATGATTTTATACATAGTGGGAATAGTTGATAACAAATATAGTTTCCCCTATAAACATTCACACATAAAAATGCAGAAGTGGAATACATTCTTATGAGAACTATCGAGAGCCAAAGTAAAATGAGGAGAACAATAATGTAGAATGCACTATAAACTAGCTAATAGTGTGGTGATAAATCCTCAAATTCTGATATTTTAAAATCCGTATGTTTCTTGTCATACCTATCAGCCACCTCCAGGAAACCATAGGTAAGGATAGCCTGAGGTTCCAGTCTGCTACAGTCCTTAGCAGGTTCCCAGAAAGGCAGAGCGAGTAGCAGACAGACTCTCCCAGGTAACTCTATATTCCTTTGCATTAACATGGGTGACCCATGGAAGTTGAGCAGACTCTGTTAGATCCAAGATGAGAGGGAAATTCAAATAAAATCCCACAAAAATAAAAACAAAAACAAAACAAAACAAAAAACAGTTTCAGCACCATACCAAACTGAGGACGAAGATGGAGGAAACCATACAGCATGGGTCAGAGCAGTGATTATCTAGGCAGACTTCTAGAGCTGAGCAAGCCAGAGAACTGCTCTTAATGCTAAGTGAGACAATAGAAGAGAGCCAGTACTGCGGATACTAGCTGGAGGGAACTAGACCTCTTGACTTGGAAAAGTGACCATGCAAGGCTGGTAGAAAGCATGTGAAGACAGAGACAGAAACATTAAGGCCATAGAAGTAGATAGCTTTTAGCACTGAAAGCCTTCTTACCATAAAGAGTTCACCTGTGAGGGGGTGAGAAGGGCAAAAAGCAAAAGAACGACAGAATCTGGCTTGTACTTTTTAAAAGATCACTCTTTTTTCTAAGAGGAAAATAATATAGGGCAAAAGGTAAAACATTTAAACCAATGGAAAACTGGAAGATGACTTACAATAAGTCAAAGAGGTAATGCGACATGGGGATAAAATAATGTCCTAAAAATACTAGAAAATCCCAGATCCTCTATTGATTAACACACACACACACACACACACACACACACACACACACACACACACACACACATCTGGGCAATGTTAGTCCTAAGCTTTAGAAGAAGGAGCAGGAATTTATTTACACTTTGCTCCCCTATCTATTAAATCCCCTTTCTTTTCAACATTAGCATTCATATTTTAAAAATTTATTTATTCACTTTACTTTCCAGTATCAATCCCCTGTTTCCTCCCAGTACCCCTTCACACAGAGCTTCCCCTTTGCTCCTTTGCTTCTCCTCAGAAGATGAGCCCCATGGGCATCACACACACCCTCAGGACATCAAGTCCCTTTAGGACCCGATGCTCTCCCACTGAGGCCAGACAATACCTAATAGTAACGATTTTAGAATATGTGGCTCTCAATTAAACATAATCTCAAAAAAGAAATTACGAGAATTATAGATCACAAGATAGGATATTTAAGAGCTACATGTAAAGTATCTGTAAGTTTTCCTTATGGAATAAAGAGTTGATTCCAGTTATAAGAATTATATCAACAGTGACCAATTCAGCTCTTAACAAACACACATATGAAATTTGTTCATTAGAGCATTGATTTTGATTCATTGAAGATATTATTGTATATTCTACTGTAGGAATTGAATTACATTAGAGAATCAAAGGAAAATTAGATAAAAGCAGAAATAAATGTACCAAGAGCAATAGAAGAACATACACACAGTTCAAGACAAAACTGCTTTCACAAAATGAAAAAGGATATTATATTAAAAGACATAAACAAGAGGGAAATTGTTTTACAAACTCACAAGCACTTGATTCACTAGATTCTTCATTTGGAATTCTTACTAGATTATATTGTCCAACTTGAGGCTGAAAGACTGAAGACAGATAGGAGATCTTGAAGACTCTTTCACTGCAGAATCACAGTGATGGAAAATTAGATTCTAATCCTTATGAGAAAAGGCCACACAAAGGTAATTATTTAGTCTAAAAACAGATGATGGGTTGGTGGTTTAGTATTGACCTTTAAAATAACAAATGAGTTCAAAGACCCCGTAACAGCTTTCTAACTCAACAGAGAAAACTAAGGAAATAATTTGAAGCTATCGTGGCAAGCTAGACATCAGTATAAAATGACGGTTGTTAGACACCCTTGTGAAATCATAGAGTTTCTTACTTAGGGGCCTTGGTCTTTAAAAAAGATCAATTTTCATCTGCTTAAATGACTGGCTAAATCTCCTTCATCCTTCTGATTTTCTCTCTGGAGAAACAGATTCCTTGACCTGGTTTAGCAATCCATTCCTAAGCCAAATAGCTTTCAAGGTCAGGAAGCATTCTCGCATAATTCACGTAAATAGATCCGGCTTCAACTTAAACCCATTTCCTCTTGTTCAATCCTGAGTGGGGAGAAAGGAACATTTGCTGAGGAGCACCAATGCAGAGTAGCTCCAACAATTCAAGACAGCCATCCCGTGCTCTAGCCCCATTTTCTTTACGCCAAAAGACGTCAACATCAGCAATACATCTTACTTTTTGTCCACCTCTTAATGCAGTTTTTTGTCTTTGTTTACAGAATCAATTGCAATACTTCAATGTACAGTGTGGACAGAAACGCTTGTGAAATATCGCTGTTTTTCACTGCAAGAGAACAAGTTTTGATTAAGGAGCCATATCCTCAGACTTTGATATTTTTACAGGAGTCATGTTTCTAAGCTTTCAAAGGTGAATCATCTATTCATTGAACAGCCAGGGCAATTAGCCACATCCCAGTTGGGTCCTGGATTGGATTGCCTCTTTTGCTTCCCCAAACCCAAATGTGTTATGGTTTCTGAGTCAATTAGTCAAAAAATCATTTTACTGCCAATGCCAAAAGAGAGTTTTAAGCTAGCTTTAAATAAAAAAGGGGGGAGGGGGAAATTCTGCAGCAAAATCAGTAAGGAAGTATACAGATGAGCCTCGGCAAATAGAAAGCAAAATTAAACATGTTCTTGACTCTGCCTCTCTGTGCACTTCAGATTCAATTTTTCCTCCCACTGACCGACTCAGGAGAATTTAATTCTTAAATATCTACTTAATGTGCCTCTTCTCTTTTCTCAATTCAATGATCACCAGTCTGTTCTTAATTATCTCTTACCCAGCCAGACTTATGCAAGTTCCTTGTAAGTGATTCCTATGCCCTCATATTCTTTCATCTATTTACAATGCAAATTGCCTCATGCATCCTCTCTGGTTATTGACCTACAATACTTCTTATGACTGGCATATGGAGTACAAATCCAAGCTTCGAAAATATTCCCGACCTTAAAGATTAGTACCTTTTAGTTCCTCTAGTTGTAACTTCTTACAATTCAACTACTCTGAATGATTTTCTTTCTGTATTTTTTTAAATATTCAGAATTGGCCTGGCAGAGTGTTACATGCCTTTATTCCCAGAACTCAAGAGGGAGGGTGGAGGCAAGCAGACCTTTGTGAGTTCAAGCCCAGCCTATTCTACATAGTGAGGTCCAGGACAACCAGGGCTTCAGAGAGATCTAAACACAACATATATATACTTAGGATTATTCATACTACCAATTAGGTCTGGGATGGTCTTCTTTACTTTGACTACTAGGTGCCGTTTCTTTTATTGGTATGTCTCACAATACTACATAAATTATATACTTCATTTTCATGGACTTTGAATATAATTTATATATACACACACACACACACATACACACACACATGTTTTCTATGTGTTGATTTTCTGTGTGTTTTGGGGGGCTAAAAATATTGGTTGGTTGGTTGGTTGGTTGATTTGGTTTGGTTTTAATCTTATTTTATGGGGGTAATTATCTTCCCTTCATTCTAGTGGAAGACTCTGACTCCCTTAAGAATGGTGGTAGTGGTGGACTCCTTTAGTTTTGTTTTTCTTCTATTACTTTTGTTTTGTCTTGTTTTATTTTGTTTTGTTGTTGTTATCGTTCCTTTGTGTGTGTGTGTGTGTGTGTGTGTGTGTGTGTGTGTGTGTGTGTGTGTGTGTGTTTGTATTTTGTGTGTTTGTGTGCTTTTAGTTTTTAGGGTTTATTTGTTTGTATTTTGTTGTTGTTGTTGTTGTTTCTCTGCATAGCCCTAGCTGTCCTAGATTTTACTCTGTTGACCAGGTTGGCATCAAACTCAGAGATTCTCCCCCTGCCTTTGCTTCCTGAGTTCTGGGTAAAGTGCCCACACTGCCTGGCTTTTTTTATATTACTTTACTCATCCTTTGATTTTAGAGTTGCTTTGCTGAAGAATATTCTTAGTTGCCAATATTGTATATCAGAGCATTCATTATTGCATCTAATTCTTTTGTCTTTTAAGAATTAAGGAAAATTTAGTTGTTAGTCAATAGTTTCCCATGATTTACTTGTCCTCTTTCTATTGATAATTTAGATTTTTTTTCTCTTTGTCTTGTACTTTTGGCAGTTTAACTAAATTAAGTCTATTTGGAGTACGTTGTGTTTTATGGATACAGCTAGCTTGATCATTCTCTTTCGCTTGTTTTCGTTTGTTTGTGATTTTGTTGTTACTTTATAATGCTAGGTATAATATTTAGCTATATTATTTTGCTAAGAATCATAGAACATTACAATTTTTATTTCTCATGTTTTTACTTTTATTTAATTTTTTAATATGTTTTATCTAATTATATCATTTCAGTCTTTCAAATTTTTATCCATACATCACGTACTTCAACCGCGTTCCCTCATTGCTATCTCTTATCCCAACTCCACTTGTTATTCTCAACAATTTCCTCACACTATGCTTCCATCCTCTCTCTCTCTCTCTCTCTCTCTCTCTCACTCTCTGTGTGTGTGTGTGTGCGCACACGTGTGTACCACTGCATTTAATTAAAGTTTATTTGCATAAACGTGTTGGGAAGGCATTCTTTACTTAAGCATTGGAAGCTGACCTGTGGATAACCCCTGAGGATCCCTCCTCACCTAGCAAAGATGGAGGTCAACTGACTTTAACTTCTCTGGGGATGAAGGAGCACCAAGAGCCTTCTTGCATCTGTAATAATGTTCATAGCTATATCCTGTGAGGATCTCATACCAATGACTAGGGTTTCTGAGCCTTCGTGTGTAAAATAATCCTATCATGTCCAAAAGACAGTTTCACACCATCCCTACTCATCCTTTGATATTTTCTTTCTACTTCCTATTCCACCATGTCGCCTGAATATAAGAAGAGGTAGTAGGCCTGTCCCATTTGAGACTTAGCACTCAGCAGGCACTTATCCTCATCATTTTACACAGGTATGTAATGAACTGAATGAAGAAATTTATTTGATCAATGACAAGCGCTGCACTGACCTACTGGTATAAATAAAAACATGTAGTTGGACAATAGGTCCATTTAGGAAAAAAAGGTAGTACTTTCATCTCTAGGTCCTACCACCTCTTTAACTATGGGATGGAAATTTGGAATATCAGACTTGATTGGTTTTCAATAAAGTGGGCTTCAAATCCATAAGAGCCACACCATTATTATATCAGTGAGCACATCTTACCTGGCAGTTTATACGACCTTGCAGAGAAGATGGGTAGGTAATAATGATTTTCTACCGCTTCAGCTTACAAATCATTCTGGGCTTCAGCTCCAGTACAGGCTCTTTTGATTTCCTCTATCCTTCAGCCTGAGTGTGAGCCATCTTGAGCTGTAGAGTCCTCTGTTCTACTCTCTACTGATAAACTTTTTAGCAAGTGCTTTGGCTTTACATCTGTCCTTCTTTAACAAATTTATCAAACTTGCCATTTAAATCATGATAATTCTTCATTATTTCATTAACTTTTTCACTTACATTATTTACATTCCATGGTATTTCCCCAAATCATTATGTTAATTATTTTATATTAATTGGACAATTTCTTTTTATTTCTGTTGTTATTTCATTGGGTTGTTTTTTGTTTGTTTTGTTTTGCTTTGTTTTAGGACAGAGTGTCATGCAGCACAGGCCAGCCTAAAACTCGCCATTTAGCTGAGGCTAACAATTCCTTTTTCTTTTGAACTTTCCCAAAAAAATGATTGTTCCTTTAAAGATCACAAACTCCCTTAGCATTTGCAATCTCCTTGTACCCTTATGTATGTTTCTGCACCTGGTAAACCAGTTATCTCTACCAGTGTGATATGGTAGCTATGAAGTCAAAGTGTTTCTCCTAGTTATATGTTTCAGGCTGACAGTCAGTTCAGGCTAGATTGACCTCAGTTCCATTTGGCTACTATCTGTGAATGGTCTGTATAGCATATTAAGTTGTAAGCAATGCTGGTGTCATCATTAGGTATTTCAGTTGACTATAATGTTAGTACTGAGAGAACCAGATGTAGTTCAGCATTCCTTGATAGTTCCCATTCACAAGTAACTCTGAACAGAGTACAAAGTGTATGGGATGTCATCAATATCCATAGGTCACACAAGAGGGAAGCAGCTATTTTGTGTGGCCAGGTACTGCTATTGCAGCAAGGAAGATGGAGAAATTATCAATTACTCATGGTTCTGATGGGTGGGCAACTCTGCTGGGGCCGGGTAGTTACATATCATTGTTCCCAGTGTAAGGGGTATATTGGTGTTTAAGGACTACATAAGAGACTTCATGTGGACTCTAGCAATGGAGACACTCAAAGAAGGATATTCAGGTACTTCTTGGGACCAAAGATTGTTGGGTATCTATTCCATTCAGAGATTAAACATGTTGAAAACTTCATGTGCTTTATTATATCGTGGAACCTCTACCCAAGTAATCTCTTAGAATATGTTTTAGGAATATTGCTATTTACTAAAGATAGATTTGGGGAGTTTGAGAGATGTTTGCTGGAGTTTCCAAAGTTCTAAAGACTCAGACTAATCTTGTTGACTATAATTTTTATAGACAAAAGTAGATAAAGCACCCCCTCTAATTCAAGGAAATGGTTTGTGGAGTTTATAGGGGTAGCCAACCTGGCTGCACGCATCGCAGAACCCTAGCTGAGTCAGACAAAAACTGTGATGTACAATGTTGTCTGTGTGTTTGAGATCACATAGCCTGGATGCTGGCTCCCAGGTAATGTGCTGGTATAGTTCTCCAGCAGGTTTCTAAGTGAGGCTCAGATACAATGAGAAATAAAGTCTTCTTCAATAGTAACTTCTTTGGGGAGTTTGGATTAGATGGAATTCGCTGTGGCTCTTCTCTTAATCTTTCTTCATTGATTGGAGTTCTTCACTATTCAGAATTAACCTCAAGAGATGAAGCATCTCTTGCAGTTCCATTCTTCTCAAAGTCATCTTTATCACTGTGCTCAGCAACATCTCTGCCACATCGCTACAGCACCTAACATGGAGCTTACCATACAGCAAAATAGCTATTTTATTGTTGTTTAGGTTTTTGTAAAAGAAAATATTCTAGAAACCTCTAGAAGCCTTTTTGTTCTAAATAATTCACCCCACACACTTTTAAGGGGATAATAGTAACTTTGTCTAATGCATAGCATTGTTCTAAGGACAAAATTATTAAAAATACAAATTGCTTTAAATATAAAATGGCTGGCATGGGACCCAATGACTATCAGTTTCACTATTGCATTTATCACACAGTATCCTTAATGGGGTACCTAGCAATCAATAGTATTCAATAAAGCCTGGGTGAATAAAAGGAACGCTGTATCAGTATGTGGATCAAAGGAGCCAATAAAGCTAATGGCCTCTAATACTTACTAACATGATGCCATTCTTACAATCTACTCACATTTTATTCATGAAAGTTAGGATATGGTAGTATCCAAAATTATTCTGAATTCAGGGGATTAGGTGATAGGTAAAACCAAAGCAGGTGACTCTCCTTGATTTCCCATGTTTCTCACAAGGAGTCATTTAGTCATAACTCACCAACTGCAAGAATTTTTCAGACCCTTGCTGCAATGTGCTGTGCAGGCTCTCTGACTTCCCTTTAAAGATTCTGTCTCTATTATGACTCTGACTTTATGTAAAGGGAAACTGGTACTTCAAAAATAAAAGCTAGACAATAATTTTTCCTAATATTCTTTCTTCTACATTAATCAAGAGTAAGAGGAAAATTAACCAGAAATTAAACAAGAAAAAAAAAACACAAAAAAACACATCTTCTTATTTGAATTTTTCTATATAAAATATTTCAAGAGGACAATATCACTGAATTATTATAATAACCACAGGGGATGTCTTGTTCTTAAAGTATGAAGAAAAAATATTAATAATCTCTACTTAACACTCTTTTTACCTTATCATGTAATTCCTCAACAATATTTTAAGATGATAAAGTAGCAAAAGAACCAGATAGAAAACAGATAGCTCTCCTCTTGGAATTAGACAAAGATGAACTAAAGAACACCCAAAGTGTCTTTGGAGGGAGATATGAGAAGGAAGAAGAAGAACAAGAAGAGGAGGAGAAGGAGGAAGAGGAAGAGGAGGAGGAAGAGGTGGTGATGTTGATGGTGGTGGTGGAAGAGGAGGAGGAGAAGGAAGTGGAAAAAGAAAAAAGAGAAGGAAGGAAGGAAGGAAGGAAGGAAGGAAGGAAGGAAGGAAGGAAGGAAGGAAGGAAGGAAGGAAAGAAGGAAGGAAAGAAAGAAAGCAAGCAGGCAAGCAGTCTTAGGGACATAATCAAGCCAGTAGGGAGGAAGAAAATATTTTTCAAGAAATAGGAATCAAATATATAGTTAAGATGAAGGTGGCACATGTCTTGGACTTCTAGCATCCCTACTGAATTTGAATTTGTACACCTTTATATTGACACTACATTACTTAGATTTGAGTCAGGTATTGATTTTCTGTGAGCTTCAATGTCCTTAATTCTAATAAAAGTCCTAATATATACAACTTCATGCTACTATAAATGCAAAATAAGATAATTTTCAGTATTCACACTACAAATATTTAAAAGAAAAAGGAAGATGTTTTTGGTATGTGATATAGAAGAGGCAAACAGGAGTGGAAATAGGTGTTTAATGAGTTCTCTCTCTCTCTCTCTCTCTCTCTCTCTCTCTCTCTCTCTCTCTCTTTCTCTCTTGTGTATTTGTAGATAGAAAGAGAAATATATGTGTAATTTTTCGGGTGTCTCATAAAATTTTAGCCTATTCATTTAATCATCAAGAAGAAAGCAAATAATGATTATCTGTTGTAGGGCTATACATCTTACAATTGAATATTGGAAAGTGCCTTCAAGATAATCTAGTTTGATATTCATATTTTGGTATCCATATTTGGTACTTAAAACATTCATCTTCCTGGTCTTAAGTTATCTGTGCCATGTTGTGTCTCAGTTAAGAAAATAATCATGAGTGTCCTACTCTGTTCCAAACTTGGATTAAGATTTCAAAGCATCAGCTGTATATAGCAGAATTCTTGAAATTTAAAGATAGCCAAGAGGCCTTAAATAAGAATAAGCTGTTACCAGCTAAACAGCAGGTGAGAACATAGCTCTATATCATAACTTCTTTCACTGTGGGAACTACCACAGCTTGGAAGAAAGTCAAAATGATAGTTATAATTCTAAAAGGGCTGAGGAAGAGGAGGATAGGGCTGAGCTCTCTTTCTCCTCCACTGCTGTATTATACTTAATGCATATTGGTCATCTAATTTCTATTGAGCTAATATCTGTCCTTCTATGTCATGAGGCTCCTTAGGTAGGACTCTGAAGCAGACGTTTTGAACCCCTACTATTATATTCTGAGTCTCTTTAATTTGGGCAACTATGTTCTCATAGTCAGTGTGGGAAAACAGCAGCCATAATTGAATAAAATTCATAGTATTATTTTGAATTGGTCACAGAAATACTTCAGACTTAGAGAAATTTCATCCTGATCTTTAAATGTCAGCCCTTCTGAAAACTCTGAATGCTGATCTTTGCCTCTGCAGTTTTTTCTAAAGATTTAAGTTATTTATTTTGCTCATAGCAATCGTTTCTTTTTTTTCTTTTCTTTATATTTTAATTTTAGAATCATGCTAAGGGCATTTCTTTTCAGAGTCATAGTGGAAAGAGAGCTGTCTTAGAAATGAGAAATTATGGTTAAATCACCTTAGGTCACAACTATACCCTGAACCAACCTCACCTTTAGAAAGCATTAATCATTTTGTCTATAAAATGAACATCGTCAATCAGGTAACATCTTATAATCCTCTTCTGAAGAAAAATATTCAGTTTTATTTTGAGCAACCTCTACATTCTAGAATTTTTCCTATACCCTACATACATTCACAAAAGAACATCAAAATACAGTTTACTTACTTTAGCTTCATTAATTCCCAGGTTTCTTTCAAAATGGCTATTGTTGCTATAAGAAATGTAAGATTCTGTAGAGACAGGGTAGCAGGTAAGAGTGCCTGCTGCTCTTATACATGTCTGGAATACAGTTACCAGTACCCACGACTGGCAGCCCACAATGACCTGCAACTTCAGCTCCAGAAGGATCTGATACACTGGCTTATGGAGCCACATGCACTCAATATACCAAACCTACACACAAAAACATACATATAGCTATAATATACAATAATAAAATGAAATAGTAAACATAAAGGCTTCCATTTTCCCTCCCAGGGGTGGCCAAAGATAAACAGAGAAGTTTAAATTTTGTTTTTTGAAAGGTCTATATAAACGATGTGGGATTTTCCCTTCATTCTAAGTTGTAGATAGAAAATCTTATGTATTGTATAGATGCATTACCTGTCAACTATGATATGCCTATGGTCTTTGACTTGGGCAGAAGGTGGGACATTCAAGAGTCAGAAATGATTCTGGGATAGAGCCAGGCTGTGGATCACACAGGAAGATGTAAGGAGATGGACCCATGGTCCCTGAGCACCGGTAACAAACCACATGGCAGAGTGTAGATTAAAATAAATTGGGTTATCTTAAGTTATGATTGTTGTTGAGAAGAGCCTATCTATATGACCAAGGTATTTGTAAATATATTTTGAGTCTGGGTCATATTTCTGAGAGCATGAGACTGTGAGGAAGAATCAGGGCCAAATTCTCCACAAAGTGTGACAGCAATCTACAAATAACCCATCTCACAACTTTGTTCAGAGAGGACATGTTATAAACCTCAAAAAGCCAGAGGGAGGATGTCACAGCACAACCCGGTCAAGTTGTACTTCCTTTAGCGTTGTTTGATTAATGATGGAAAATTTAAAGTCAGGCAGAAGCAACAGTCCTCCGGAGTACTATTAGCCATTGTCTCTGCGTTTGAGCACACAGAACTCTGACCACTGCTGACTGCTTTGGACTGAAGGGTTAAGCTGAGGAACCACAGGGAGAAAACTCAACCAGGAAGGGATGCTGCCTTGCTGGTCTTCTACAGGCCAGTGCTGTTTCTTGGCTTTCTTTGCTGTTGTGGTTTGTTTTCCATTACTTACCACCACAGAAAAGTCTTGAGATTTACTGACTGTGACTGATCTATTTATTTTTCCTTTAGAAAATCTACTCTCTACTCTAAACTTTTGTTTTATAACCCTCACCTCAGATTCCCTTAGTCTTTCAATAACTTTTCACTCACAACCACATAAACAAAACCGCATTTCGTTTTTCATGTTCTCCTTATAAAAGACCAGACGTAAAGTATGAGCTGGTTTTAATCCAGAATAGTAAGTCATTGCACTTTATTCTAACGTGGAGGGCCAAGGCCACCCCAAACTCTGATTTTACAAAATGTAGCACCCTCATCTGGAGATGTGGCTTTTCAGAGAGGGTGTTGTTAAATCTGCCTGTGTCTCTGCAGTCATGAGATGATGAAGACAGCCATCCCACCTCAATAAATGAAAAATAAATCTCCACCTTTGAAGATTGCTGTGTTCACTAAAGCTGGCAATGTGGGATAGTCTTAACATTGTCTGCTACACAGAAAAGCCTTACAGCATGTTACTTTTATGACATTACTAGACTATGCCCCCATTACTGCCATTAATACAATTTGTAAAGATAAAACTGAAATAATAGATTAATCAAGTGTTTCAAAGAAAAACATGTCATATTAATTGTCCTTAATTAACATAAGTGATTGAAAATCAAGTAGTGGTATGTTTTAATTAATATTGATTGTTCATATTGCTGTAAGAATTTGAGAAAGTGGTTTGTATCCATTCAAAACAATATTTAGCAGCAGAGATAATGACTAGCAATAGTAAGTGTTCATTAAACATTGAAATAATTGAACAATTATCTCTTTATGATATTTCTACAATCAGGGAAGACTAGAAGATTTCCAGCTTGCTTGCTTTGTTTCAAGCCCTGTACCTAGAACAAATTCCAGAGGCCTCACACGATATTCCATCCAGTGGCTGGATTCTCTTCCCTCTCATGTGCTCCCTAAGTGCTGTAAGTGCAACCTTCAAATAGTAACAGCCATTATCTCCTGTGTCAGGGCACTTTGGTCCCTTTCAGGAGAGTGGGAGGATTAGTTGTCCTTGAAGGGCAGCAGCTTGGTCATGAAGTAAGTAATGGGGTCTGTGTGCTGAACAAAATTGCCCATATTACCACTCTCAATCCCAATCATGGGAGTCCATTTTAAAACAGTACTGAATAAAAAAAATTAATTCTAAGAGTAATGTCACCACTTGGATTGATATTAATGAAAAATCTAATGAAAATTCAACGGTGAATTCTAGTTAATATTGTATCAATATTAATTTCTTAATTATGGAAATTAATGGTGAACAGTGTATCCCGCTACACTGGAGTAAGGTAGGTGAATGATAAACAGTAGTTCTTGATCTTTACAATGTTTGTAAAGGTCTACAGTTATTTAAGCATACAAAGTTCACTGAGGCTTGGGTATGGTACAGCATATATCTAAGAAACTCTGTACTTGAGGGATGGAGACAGGAGGATCAGGAATTGAAAGACAGCAGCAACTTCACAGGGAGTTGGAAGTGAGCCCATATTATATGAAACTCCTTTAAAAATGAACGAATAAAATAATAAATAAGTACTTATTTATGTAAATAAGTAAAAAATAATAAAATAAGTAAAACTGAAATTAAAGCTTCAAGCAATGACAGATGCTGAAGTAAAAATATGAGATACTTTCTCACTAGGATATAGTGAGAGCAGCTAGGGAATAGTCCACATAGGCGAGTGACCAGTACAGAAAAAAACACAGAAGAGTGATGATTACGAAGTTGTAGTAAGCATGGTTAGCCCATGAAACATACTTTATTCATACTAAACCTCGTAATTCTCACACTAATGCATAAATATGGATGTGTGTGTGTGTCTGTATGTATTTGTGTGTTCATGTGTACCTTTTATAGACATTCTTAATTACAACAGATTTTCTCAGGATCAACAAATTCTGAAGATGCAAAGTCATCTTCATGACCTTAGCTCAGTTGCCAGTCATGTTCTGATCGCAGTATTCCTTCAAGCAAGGTGAGACAGAGGACAAGTAACAAGAGGCAGAAAGCATGAGTAGGAATGAGACGCCGAAGCAATAGTGGCAAATGGAGCACTAGACAGACATTTAAACCACTGGGGACAGAAGATGCTCAGTGGCTAAGAAACTTGCCCCTATTGCAGAAACGCCAGAGTCAATTCAAAGCAGCTGGATCCAGCCGTCCGTAACTACCTATAACTCCCGTTTTCGAGGATCTGATGCCCCTTTCCAGGGGCACCTACACACATGTGTTTTACATACAAACAAGCAGGCATACACATAAATAAACACAAATACATTATATTAAACCAATGAATTTTTATT
>CM052718.1:47703310-47851004 GCA_028551405.1 Uromys caudimaculatus | reverse complement strand
AGTTGCAATAGCAACTTGCCCCTATTGCAGAAACGCCAGAGTCAATTCAAAGCAGCTGGATCCAGCCGTCCGTAACTACCTATAACTCCCGTTTTCGAGGATCTGATGCCCCTTTCCAGGGGCACCTACACACATGTGTTTTACATACAAACAAGCAGGCATACACATAAATAAACACAAATACATTATATTAAACCAAGGGAATATGGTTTTGGTTCCAGCCTTTCCCTTAAATACCTGAATTATTTTTATCAATCATGTTATACTTGTGGGTCTCATTTGTATTATCTGCACAAAAGAAGGAGATACTAAATTCATTCCAAAACTACACTTGACCATTAACTAGTATATAATTAAAAAGCACCCAACAGAAATGGAAAAACATGGTCTGCCGTGGTGCCACAGCAGTTTGCTATTGATCAATAAGAGCATGGGGGTTGTATTCATTGATTACACAAAAAGCTAAGTAATGCCAATTTTACGAAGTGTGATTTATGCAGTATGGGAGAGAGCAATGGAAATATAGCACTTGTTTAAATTAGTTAATAACATTGACACCACAATAGTTAACTGAATTTAAAAATGTAATGTCTAAATGTACTTGGAAGAGAATTAATGTAGCAGCCTACAGCTTATATATTTTTTCTCCTCCCAGTATTTTGAAAATGCTTACTGTTAGGGTGGCAGAGACTTACAAACAATTATAAAAATATTCAATAAACGAAAATGTTTCAGGGATGAAGAGAAAGGGCCACCTAACTCAAATAAAAAAGATGGAAAATGTGACAGGTGTGTGTGTGTGTGTGTGTGTGTGTGTGTGTGTGTATGTGTGTGTGTGTGTAGAAGTGAAGATAATTCCAGAAAAAACTGTGAGGCCATTATGAAATGGGAGGCATTGATATAAATTTAGCATGATTGGTGAGGACTAAGAAAGGAAATTGAATGAGTACTGTCAGCAGGAAGCTATTCTGATTAGATTTGATTTTGAAGAATGGCAATAACTATGCCATTGTACACTGACCTAATCAGGTCACATCTGGAATATTAGATTCAATTATAAGTGTCCCATTTTGAGAAGAGTGCTGACAAACAGAAGAACATGGGAAAAGGCTACTGAGATGGAAGGGGAGATGGAAACTTTCTGTAGTAAATAAAATTTTAAACTCATTTCTATTAGTGGACCCAAGATCTAGAACTTTCTTTTGATTACTAATCCCAAGTCCTTGACAGTTTCCCTTGAATTCAACATTAAGCTATGTCAAGAATGCAAAAGTTTAGAACCTATGAAAATGTGTAAGAAAAGAACATAGTAGAGAGAAATGAAGGAGAGTAGACTTTTGTATCCATCAGTCTGATGGGTTAATCCAGGCCTACTGTGTAAAAGAGAATGGAGCTTGCTGAACTACTGAGAAGACTTTATGAGTTGACAGAGAGCTGGTCCAGACATTTGTAGATAATCTACAAGAAATCTAAGGAAGACATCACACCTCTTTGGATTTTTGAAGTAGGAGTAATTGTGTGTGTGTGTGTGTGTGTGTGTGTGTGTGTGTGTGTGTGTGTGTGTGTGCGCGCGCGCACACACACATCTATGTGGGATGTATGTGAGTGAATGCCATGTATTTGTCTAGGGAAGCCAAAAGACAGAATTAGTACCTTATAACTAAAATTAGATGCAGAGGTGTCCAGCATTGGTTTGTGCTTGGGACTGAATTCATATCTCCTGAAGAGCAGTAAGCATCCTGTGCAAGAGCATCAAGAACCCTTAGCCAAGAGAGCCATTTCTCTACCCCAAATATTCTTATTTTATGGATGCCAGTCCTATTAGATTAAAGACTCACACTTCTGATCTCATTTAGCGCCAATTGTCCCCCAAAGTAATATCTTCAATGATATTCACTAGGGATTTAAAACTTCAACATAAAGTTTTAGAGAACACAATCGAGTCCTTAATAAAGCAAAGGGATTTCTCTATATCTTCAAATTTCAAAAGCAGATCTCACTTGATAAAACCTCTTCATTCTTATTTCTATTCCACACACACACACACACACACACACACACACACACACACACTCCTGTGGTTCTTACTTCCATCTTCCCAACACCCAATGGTCACAGAATTTTATTCCCCAGTCCTCAGTGGTCATTTTTCTAAAGCTGGACTAGGTTAAGATATTTACAGCTTTACCCAAAATCTCATCCAACATGTCATTCCTTTCAAAATACATTCTTCCTCTAATAGTGAGTAGAGTTTCACTAGAATACGGTTTCTGATTAATTCTTGCTTGTTTTCTTGCCATTTGCTTGAAATAGTAAGCTAATTAAGTACCCAAATAGGTTTCCTATATATTTTATAGAACATGCATAGTATATTTCTTGCCTCCTTTTTAATTTATAAATTTAATTGAGAA
This sequence comes from Uromys caudimaculatus, assembly GCA_028551405.1. Taxonomy (NCBI): domain Eukaryota; kingdom Metazoa; phylum Chordata; class Mammalia; order Rodentia; family Muridae; genus Uromys; species Uromys caudimaculatus. Next base: position 47,848,593 of record CM052718.1, on the reverse strand, counting down.
TAGATTTTTTCATTCAATGTATCCTGTTTACAGTTCCCCCTTCCTTTACTCCTCAGAATTCTTCCTCACCTCCCCTTCATTCCAGATGCACTCTCATTCTGTATCTCATTAGAAAATAACAGGCTTCTAAGAGATAAAAACCGGACATGACAAAATAAAATAAAACAAAATCACCACATTGCCAGTGCAACGTAGAAAGCCCCAAGAGCAGGCACAAGAATCATAGACCTACCTGTTCACACATTGAGAAGTCCCACAAAAACACCAAGGGGAAAGGTGCAACAGACTTGTGTCAGCCTTGTGCTTAGTGCTTCAGTCTCTGGGAGTTCATATATGCCTTACTCAGTTGATTCAGAGGGCTTTGTTCTTCAAATGTCCTCCTTCTCTGAATCTTATGCTCTCTTCACCTCTTCTTCTCTTTGGTTCCCTGAGCTCTGACGGGAAGAATTTGATAGAGATATTGTTGGCTTCACTGCATGAAGGTTGACTCTGTATTCAATTTATAATTCTGGGCAGAGTTAAACAGTGGCAGGATCTTGGTATTGTTATTTCTATGGCCCATCACTGGTCTCATATTTTGTAAACATTTCTTCTTCCTCGTCTGCTTCATGCAATCTAGACTGGTATCTGATTGGCTGTAATAAAGATCCGATGGTCAATAGCTTGGCAGGAAGTGGAAGGTGGAATGTTCAGGCCTAGAGGGACAGTGGGAAAAGAGGCAGATGTAGCATGGGAAAATAGCAGTGACCAGAAGAAGCAGAGTGGAGTAGAGAGGTAGAGCCTGTCACATGGCAGGATGGAATGCCAGGATTAGTCAAGTTTAGTTAGATGATCTAGAGGAGAGAGTGCCCAAGCAGCAGTCCAAAGCTGTAAAACATTAATGAGCCTCTGTATATTATTTATTTTACTGGCAGACACATGTGAGTTCCACAATAAACATCCCACTTAGAGCTGTGTGTTTCAAAGTCTCTCTCTCTCTCTCTCTCTCTCTCTCTCTCTCTCTCTCTCTCTCTCCCTCTCCCTCTCCCTCTCCCTCTCCCTCCCTCCCTTTATTTTTCTTATATTCTATTTTTATTTCATTTTCCTTTTAGTTTTTCTTCAGAACTGAAGTCTTAATTCAATTTATTAAAGCCAGTCTTTATATGTCTCTTAAAGAAAATACATGTAAGTTTAATGAAGCTACTACCTTGTGAATAATTTCAAACAATGAATTTTCTTTTATTTGATAAACAATCCATTTAAATGTGTTTTATAGGGCTTCCCCAGAGAAGAAGGGATCACTAAATTATCCAGAGAGAGATAAAAGGGAATTTACTATGGAACTATGCTTCATATATTAAACGTGGATTCTTAACATTGGTTGACCAGACATGCTGGTGCTGTACTTCTGTCCGTATTCTACAGGTCTCAGTGTATATTTATGAAGACAATACTTAAAAATTGATGTTCCACTGAAAAGAACATTCTCAAAAGAATAAATGCAAATGACCAGGAAACACTTTAAACAGTGCTTAATATCCTTATCTGTCAATGAAATACAAATTAAAATAAAGACTCCAGCTCACCTTAGTCAGAGTAGCTCTCATTGGGAATTCAAGAAACAATAAATGCCAATCTAAATATTGCAAAAAGGAACTCTTATTCTCAGTTGTCAGGAGTATAAAGTTGCATTTGAAATTCAGAGGAAACTTTCCCAAAATGGGTAGACATCTGCCTTATGGTCCAGTTATACCTTTCCTTGGCACATAGATCACACAGTCCTCATGTCCTAACAGAGACACTTGCTAGTCCCGATTCATTGCTGCTCTATTCACAACTTAGATCTTTTGTTCTGAATGTTTAGCTTGGAGCACTAATGGAAGCCAGGAAACTATAAAGGGCCTTTTGGAGGGAAAGAGTAAATTATCAGTAATATTGAAGCAGAGAGGTAAACTACTGGGGCTAGAAACATAGGTACACAGGAAGGGACATAGGTATACAGAGAAAATCAGGGGCTGACAGGAAAACTTGTTACCAAGCAACCAGACATAAAAATTAATGATTATAGGAACCGCAGAACAAGTGCTAAATGACAGTAAGGGAGATAAAACTGTGAGAAATAAAGAATTAAATGGAGATGGTAGCAAGTGGATGATGAAATTAATAGATTGATCAGTTAAGCAAATCTAGACATATATAAAAAGCCTTATATATCCACTAAGGAGTAAGCTGATTCAAAATATAACTAAAAAGAGAGAGAGAAAAAAAAAAAAAAAAAAAAAACATGTTCTGAATGCATAGCCCATGCTCTCCCCAGAAGTGAAATGGCAATCTCAGTAAATAGGATTGAAAAGCTCCTTAAGAGTTCTTTTTTTTTAAATTAATTTTTTTATTTATTCACTATATAACCCAATATGAGCCATTCCTCTCCTCTCAGTATCCCCACATGTACACCATTCTCCCATTTCACATCAGAAAGAGAAGGCCCACTCTGGGTGTCAACCCACCCATGCTTCCCCTACTGACTACCCCAATTACTTAATCAGGAATTCTCCAGAGATCTCTAAAACAACACAGTCTGTTGTCATTGTTCTCAATTACCCACCATAGCTCTATAGCGAGGCCCTAATGGTTCAAGCATTATTCATTTTTGGATGTAGGACATATATATATATATATATATATATTAATAGTAAGTTATTTTGCTAAAAGCTCATACTTTGAATTTATTTCCTAAATGTTTATGTTTATTCCCATAGACATAGACTACTCTTAAGCTTCCTCAGCGAAGCTTCTTATAGGAGACAGCAATCAATGGAGAAATGTACAACTGGTTTAAGTACTGAGACTAAGAAAGAAAGCGGTCAGATACAAAAAGGATATCTGTATTAAGACCTTAACTACCACCAAGGTTTAGGAAATATTGTGTAAGAAGTTACAGAAAAAATGTAAGACCTGAAGGAGCTGAAGGGGTTTGCAATCCCATGGGGGGAACAACAATATCAACCAACCAGAACCCCAGAACTCTCAGGAACTAAACCACGAACCAAAGAATACACATGGAGGGACTCATGTCTCCAGCTGTATATGTGGCAGAGAATGGCCATGTCTGGCATTAGTGGGAGGGGAAGCCCTGGGTCTTGTGAAGAGTTGATGCCCCAGCGTAGGGGAATAATAGGGCAGTGGGGCAGGAGTGATTGGGTGGATGTATGGGGGAGCACCCTTGTGGAGGCAGGGGGAGGGGGTGGAGTGGAGGGATCAGAGGGGGAAACTGAGAGGGGAAATAACATTTGAAATATAAATAAACAAAATAACCAATAAAATTACATGACAAGACTATCTTACTCATAGGCTTATAGCCCCTGGACACAACCTATACAGAAATGAGCCAGACCAAATCCTGGCACAGATGGGATTGAAACATCCTAAACCCATTTCTTAGTGAGGCACCACTGACAGAGCCTTGCTACAGGGGCAGGAAGAATCATACAGACCATTATTTTATTAAGAGTGTGGCCACTGGAGGTTTCCTATGACTGGGTTGTGGTTCTTCACTATTGCATATGGGCCTGATTTAACTGTGCTTAGTGACTGAATTATCAAAAAAAGAAAGAAAAAGACATGAATTTTTGGAGTGAGGGCATCTTGAAGAGGGTGTTCTTGAAGTTGGAGGGAAGGAATATGGAGTGAAGAGAAGCATACTTCAATACATACATGAATAAAATTCTCAAAAATAATGAAAGCAATTTAAAATATCTAAGATATAACATTTTAGGAGGTAGAAGGCCAATTAAATCACCATACATGAATAAGAGAGAAAAGAGGGGATGGTGGGACGGAAGGATAGATGTAGAGTTGAGAAGAAAAGAAAAGAAGATGAAGAAGACAAAGGAGGAGGAGACTCTACAGATTTTTACATTTCACAGATAAAAACAACACCAAAAAGATTTTCTAAAAGAATCACCATTTTTTCCCCACAGAAGAAATAAGGAAATCCACATTTACATATTCTAAGAAAAATATCTAGTGTCTTCAAGCACAGATTGTAGACTAAGAGCACCACCGCACTCATACACATCTTTTCTCCAAACTGAATTGGAAAGAATAGAAATACTAGTTCAACACATATGAGCAAATAACCTCATATAAATAACCTTGAAAAGCTACAGTAGAAGGTGCAGACAATGGGATTTGGAAGAATGAGATAAACTTACCACAGATGTCACTGGAAACATCTGCCATATAAAACACACAAAAGTGTTATTACGATTACAAAAGAATTCTAGGAAAATCAGGTATTGGCAGTTGATAACTGCTGGGCTAGAAAAAGGTAGAAAGAGGTTTTTTGTTTGTTTTGTTTTTTTGATTTTTTTTGATGGTATTCCGACTGGTAGATATCTGTGCTGCCTTGGATAACCCAACACACATGAAAATAAGGAAATTGATGTCAGTGGGTCATAAAATAAATCTCTAATGGCAGGACATGATGGAGCACATTACCACTCCTCACACTCAGGAGGCAGAGGCAGGTTGTTCTCTGGGAGTCTGAGACCACCCTGGTTTACACAGAGAGTTCTAGGTCAGCCAGAGGTACTTTAATAAAACTTCGTCTGAAACAAAAACTTTGCATTTGTAATCTCAAACATCCCACAATGAGATGAAAGCTGGAGACGAGAGAATAGAAAACTTTAGGACCACTAGTATGGAGTATGTGTATGCAGTAGGGAAAATTAAAAAGACCTTGTCTAAAGGAATATGGAAGATGAGTACTGACACCTGAGGTTGTACTCCGACCACCAGGGCTCTCTGACTTACTGGCACAATACATAGAAAGAGAAGACTAAAATATTCACAACTGATAAAAACATAATAGCAATGAGACATATGTAGCAACAATTAGCAACAGGCAAGGAATTTAAGAAAAAACAAGGGACCAGAGAGAGGAAAAGGAAATGAGAAAATGATAAAGTTATATCTTAATTTAAAACTATTTTAAAAATACATAAAGTTTTAGATAATTAGAATTTTCATGAAAAAAAAATAACCTTTGGGCTATCCTGTAGTATTTTAGAATATTTTAAAAAAGATTTTCCCTCTATTGCTTCTTATTTTCTGAGTTGTTTTTAGGCTTACCACTCGAAGAATATAAATGCATAAGCCTAGGGATTATATGCCTAGAATAGAAACGATAGCCTCATACATTGATCTTAATAGATGCTTGTTGAATAGAGAAATGTTTGAACCCAAGATCAATCTTTTCTGTGTTCTACTTTTCCTTCTTGCTTCCTTCCAAATCTCATAAGAATGTCTCCCATCAGTAGATACTAAACTGGAACCATATGGAAAGAGTCCTGGGGAATGTGAATCCTTGTTTCTCTTTCCCTAAGAATGTGACTGTGGTGAACAAAAGTTGAAACGAGGTAATCTGTCATGTGGAAGGTAGAGTCTTGCTCAGTGTCTCACAACTACATTTTTGTTACCTCACTTAAAGCATGGTAACGTCTCCAAGGTACCAGTCTACATAAACTCATAGGCCATATCGTGCTATAGAAGAGGCTCTGAAAGTCTACGGAAACCAAGACCACTAGACAGGGGCATGGTTTAACTGAAGTGGTACCAAATGCTGCACAAGCAGACACCAGAAATAAAACACAGTAGGCAGAACAAAGAAAGACTGTTGTGGTTGATGTGGAGGGTTGGAGGGTGTTATTGTGTTGTGGTGGTGGTCACTGTTGCTGTTGTTTTCCTGACTAATGAGCAGTACTCGTGGTATCAAAGCTGCCAGGAAAGGAGCCTGGCGAAAGCTCATGCAGGTGTGTAAACAGCTAATGGAAGTGACAGTTAAGATGACATATAACCAGGGTGTTGAAAAATGAATTATCCATGTGGTTTAAATGAGCCAAGTGATATATTGGAACACCGTGGGGTTTAATACAAAGCATGGCATTCAAGATGGAAGATCCAGATTCTAACTCTGGCTCTAACACAGACCACTTTCATGAGACTGAATGAGTCATTTAAACCACCCCATACTGTGGTTTCTCCCCCAGTCAAATCAATTCAACAAGATGTACTGGCCACTTACATCACAGGATTCTGTAAGGAAACAGGGAGGCAGCAGCCACTGCAGCATTTTCTGTGTAAAGCAAGATGTCTGTTTTGTGCAAAACAATGGCCCTGCATAGGATTGTTAAGCCAGAGCATTCACAAAATCAATTCACGTTTCAAGCTATGGTGGTCTCTAATGTTGTATAATGCATTAGAAATATTAGATCCCACTGCCATGAATCTGTGCTCCCATTTTGTTAATTTATATATCATACAACATTTAGAATTAGACAATCCATTGTAGTTCTGCCAAGTGCTGCCAATCATTTGGAGTGTTGTGCCATCACCTATAAAGTCCCCTCAGGCCTAAAATATGTGGCTTCATCACTGCATTCACAATCTTATATTTAGACCCAGCAAGAAGGTCCTTTAGGTTGCTCCAAATCAAATAAACTCTAAAGCCCACACAGTAAGTATTAGATTACTACTGTGCCGAAGGTGTGCAGGCTGGAGGAAAAAAACAAAACTCAGAGCAAAAGGAATCACCAGACAAGCATTACGCACAAAGGTTCTTGCAGCACCCTGGAAAAGGAACAAGACAAGGAATCAAAATAGCCTAAGTGAAATGCCAGCTCTGTCACTTCCGATATAACACACATCCATCTTACATAGGACTTTGGACCTTGTCCATGAATGCTAGATTGCGTCAGATGGACAGAGGCAAGAAGGCACACATTCATCAATTCACCATGTACAAGAACCTTTCAGAGCCCAGCTATAAGGCTACATTGAGTGTAGCCTACCAACAGCACTGACTTTAACTATGTGTCTTTGCTCAAGATAATTTTACTCTGTTTGTTTTGGATTTTTAAATATGAAAACCCAGAGCAGTTGTAAAGTCGTAACTACAGCAACGTTATAAGGATGAACTGAGGACCTGGGACCTCTGTAAACAACTTAAACTAGTATATGACAGGTAGTAGCATTATGATGATGACAACTGTGTCCTAGGCAAAGGGAAAACAAAGTTAAACCCAAATGATGAAAGAAGGACATAAAGAACATCAAATAATCTCCCCAAATCTTTTGCAGAACCAGGATGCTGTCAGTTTTAGTTTGCTTCTGCATCTCTTCACCCACAGCCAAGGAGATTTCATGATGCTGAACGTTTGTAAGCGTTCAGTCTCCTGAGACACCTTTATCAGGGTTGGCAGCATCAATCCTCAGGCAGTAACTGCTGCATCACTGAACAAAAGCACTGTGGGAGACAGCAGCAAGAGAAATGATAACTATGCAATAATCAAAGAGACTTTGCAACCTTAGAAATAAAGCATGAAAAGGCAAATACAATGACAAACCATTTTTACTCTTCTTGACTGCGTTTTGTGGTCAGGAGTCTCGCTGATGCAAAAAGAAACTTCAAGAAAATGCTATTATGGTAAATTTCTACAATTTATATAATAACGATTCTCCTTTTAGTCTGTTCTGGCTCCTCTCACAAAAATGTGATAAATTGGGTAGTTTGTAAACTACATATGCTTAGGGCTTGAAAGAAGACTTGATGGGTAAAGGTAAAATCTAGGCACCAGTACATGTGAACTCAGCTGAGGACCCTTTTCGTCCTCACTGGTGGAGTCTTCATGATAGGTGTACTTGAAATGAAAAAAGTAATCAAGCTCCCGCGGACTTGTCTATTGCTCGTATTTATGAGGGGTGCTGCCCTCAAGACCTTATTATGTCCCAAACTTTCCACATTTAACAGCTCCACTTTGGGGAATAGGTTCCAACAGAGAAAGCTGTAGGAATAAAAATATTTTGCCCAAAGGATCTCCAAACCATGTATCCTTTCCCCAGACCTGCAGGCTTCCTGTTGCATGCTTCTCTGTGTAGATGTCTTCACTGAGATTCTGTTTCCTGTTGACTCCTCATTGTCTGTTTCCTGTGGTTAAAACTGATTTGCACAAAATCCGGCTTCTCTCTTCTTACATATCTCATGCCCAAGTCTCATCTCCTCTTTCTAAGTCTTTGTCTCCACGATAGTCTGATCTTGTCAGACCTTTAGAGTCATATACATAAGTATGTTCTACACATCTCTAAGAATAGCATAAGCATCTAAAAGTCATTTTTACACATCTGTTCGTGGCATTACCATAGAAATGAGGGTCCCAAATAATGTTCCTTGGTGATTTCTTAATTTTTCCTGCCATTCACTTTCTAATGAAAGCATTTCAAACTCATCTTTTGTAACCTTAGACATAAGATTATCCTTTCTTATATCTCAGCATATAATTAGCTCTAGTCATTTCTTTTACACTATACAGTCCAACAGGATTCTCTTGCTCTCCAGTTCTCTTGATAAAAGTCCAAACATCATTTCCTGTGCTTGCATTTTGTATTTATCAGAGTAGGGTTGTTCAATCACTGAACAGCAACAGACAAAGTTTGGGTAGCTGGATCGACTTGCAGGAAGGAGAAAGATGAGGTAGGTAAGAACAGAGAGAGGAGAAAAGAGGTAAGTAGAGATGAGAATTTATAGATTAAGGCTAATAATAAAATCATAAAAAGTAAGCGTATGAATAAAATTATAGAGCATGAATACCAAAATCCAGAACAGAATAAAGTAACTAAATGGAGCTCAGAAGCATGCAAAATACTAAACAAAGAAAACAGGAGTGAGGCTTATGATCATGAACAAAAGTGTTTTTCAAAATTCCTGGGAAAAGGTGGCTCTATGGATTAATCCACAGATTACTAACCTGACGCGCTGAGTTGGGTCTCGTGAGGTGACTTAGTGGATCAAGCCCTTCCTGCATAACTCTGAAGATGGGAGTTTAGATCCTGGCACCTACATGAAAGCTTTGTGTCATGGCTGCCTGATTGTATCCCTAAGGGGGAGAGAAGGGAATTCCCTGGGCAAACTGTCTGCCTATAATAGCCAGAGTCTACATGCTGTGAGTTCAGAAGAGACTCCTCCCCAGTAAATAAACTAGTGCTTGAGCATGACACTAAGACTGCACTGCCACACTTTTTGTGTCCACAGATATATAGGCATGCATGCGTACATGCACATGCATACACACGTAAATGCAGAAAACGTTCTAAATTCTCCTCGCTCTCAGTTTCTTTATGTATAAAACGGGAAGCAATGATAACATAAACATCACAGAACTGCGCTAATAATTACAGCAAGCATTGGGAGTAAAACTTGAACAAAACAGAGTGATTGCAACTGTTGGTGTAAGAGGAGATTTCACAATTAGCTGCCCTCCCAGGTCTACTCAGCCCATCTGAACTACACTTCGTACATACTTCCCTTCTTAGTACTGTAGATTGTTACATTCAAAACCGGGTGATTGTAATCTACACACACACACACACACACACACACACACACACACACACACACACACACACGCATGCATACACACACACACTGAATATATATTTTCACAGTAACAATATATACTAAAACTTAGTGTGTCTGTAATTTTGCTCAGTCTTGGCACTAAAGGCTGTAGTCAGTTTCTTCAGAAAGGCAAAGTGCACTTGATTGCTTTTTTCCTGTTCTGATTTAATGTATCACACATAGCATCGTAGCATATACGCGTTTGCATTATATCCATCCCTAGGAAGAAATTTATCTTAAAATACAATAAATTACACAATATTTAATTCAAACACACACACACACACACGTGCACGCACACGCACACACAATTACAGAGGTCATGCAAACTGCCCAGGTCCTCTATAGATTGGATTAGGCTCACCAACAGTTGCTCTATTCAGTCCAACAGCTCCCAAACTAATCGCCTCTTTGTACACTTCCACAGTCATATCCAAACAAAAACAAAACAACAGCAACAAACAAGGTGCAACCAAACATTTGGGCATTCCGTGTTTTACAGCTTTTGGCACAAAATTAACCATAGCATCGTGGAGTGCCAGTGCTCCCAATAATGTTAGCATATGGGTCACCTCTTCCGTTTTCTATCCAGGGGCCACTCCCAGCACCCTTTACTTCTCAGATCCTGAACCTCTAGGTCTCAACTCAAGTTTGGTACAAATCTGGTCCTCAAGGCTGCCTTGCTAAAGAAATCTTATTTATCTTTATGTTATCAAACAGCAGAAAGTTGAGTGCAATGGTGTTAATCTAAAAATTATTCATTTCAACTGAAACTCTGGAAAATAACAGCTACTTTGTTAGTCCGAAACTTATAAATGAAGTTTTTAAGCCTGTCTTTCACAAAGTTAGCAAAACATTTTTTTAAAATTCACGTAAATCTCAATGCAGTAATAAATGGACCAAGTATAATATAATCATGAAAAAATGAATCATTTAGCCGGGCAGTGGTGGCGCACGCCTTTAATCCCAGCACTTGGGAGGCAGAGACAGGTGGATTTCTGAATTCGAGACCAGCCTGGTCTACAGAGTGAGTGAGTTCCAGGACAGCCAGGGCTATACAGAGAAACCCTGTCTCAAAAAACCAAAAAAAAAAAAAAAAAAAAAAAAAAAGAATCATTCCCTCAAAAATGTGTAATATAAAATATATTAGATAACCCTTGAGAAAGTTCAGGGAAACATTGTCTTCATGCATAATATTAAGATCCTAATAATGCTGAAAAGAATTTATCACTATTTTGAGCTAAGATGAGAATGTAGGGTCTGTCTTTGAGAGGGATCCTGTGTCTCCAATAAGCTATCATTCACAGAGTGGCCTTCTGTTTCCTTCTGCAAGGCATTGGGGAACACCGCCAACTTTTCTGAAGATAATTCTGTTGATAGTGTGTTGGTTAAACTCCAAACATGTATTAGGTGACACTGGAACATATGTTAATCATAGAAAGAAAATATGAAGCAGTCCTTCTCCTTCAAAAGTTTTCTGTCTGATCAGGAAGATACATAAATAAATAACTAGCTTCAATAGGCATCTTTCTATGAATAATAAGGATATAATGGATTAGAACACGTGACAGATGCTAAAAATCAATAGTTTATGAAAGTGCCATTAAAAAGTCAGGAACCCTGAGCAAATCTTGGTGTAGGTTTAAAACTTTTATTACTTATTATCAAAGTGAATGCATTTTTATTATTAAAACTTTTGAATAGCTGGAATAAATGATGTCTACAATTTAATATCACCACCTAAAGTTGCATTTGGTAAACATTTTGGAGGTTTTCCTTTTTTCTCCCTATCTCCATGTTATTAAGAAACTATTAACTTTAAGTTATTTAGGAATTAAAATATTTTTAGAAAACCTTAAACATTTTCCAAACACTTTATATGGAATTATCACATTTACTTCCATACCGAAATCCAGAGGCCCTTTCTAATCCACAGAGGATATGCCCATGCCCCCTCATAGATGCCTGAAAAGAATAATATTGACACCCCTTAGTAAAGATGCGTCTCCATCAATCTTTCTCTGCTCATTAAATGAAAGTTTGTATATAAATGAGAGAAAAATATTTTTTCTAAAAGAACAATTTTAATGAACAATCAGCATCCAGTCATATCAGGGTAAATGTTAGACCACTGAAAAACAATGAATGAATTCAGTGAATATTGTCATGCAATCCAGAAGCAAACAACCTGAGTAGTCTACAAAGTCATGCTGAATGTGAAGGGATTTGGTGGGACAGGTGCCAAAGCTGAAAAAACATGTACAAACCAGATCATAAATACACGCCATGTCATGATCTGTAATGTATCTTTTATCCTGAAGGCAATGGAAATTTAATAACTGTTTGCTCAATGTAATTGATTTACCCACTTAGGACGAGTTTGCTTCCTTATGTAAATAAGACTAGTAATAGAATATCTGACAAGGGCCCTCATAAAGATATTCTTTCTTCAGGAAGTGTAACTTATCTTCACTGCTGAAATTAGATGAAAACCACTGATCTAATTTATTCAGAATTTCTAATGAGTTAATTAATCCAAAAACTTATAGGTACAAATTTAATATGATGTTCATATATTGAATATTTATATATGTTGAAATTCAGGCACATGCTTTAGATATGAGCTTTAGGTAAGAATCATAGACATTCACTTAAAGACGGAGTCATCACTCAAAGCCCTACCTCCTGTTCTTTTCCATAAACAACACACACAATTCATAATATTACATGACCTATTTTTATTAGCTTAAGATGGAACTATTTCCTTAAATGTACAACACAGTCAAAAACTATGAATTTTTAAACTGTCAAAATTGCTATGAGAATAACATAGTAATATTTGTCTAAATAACTTACACAGTTCTTCCCCACATTCCCTTTCCTCCAGATCCACTTCCTTTGTGTCTCTCTTTAAAAAAAAAAAACAAAAAAACAGGCTTTTCAGAGATGACAACAAAACATAACAAAATATAATAATATGAAGCAAAAACTATCATATCAAAGTTGGACGTGGCAATAAAACAGGAGAAAAAGAGTCCAAGATAAGGCAAGTCAGAGACATACTTCTCACAGTCAGGAGTCCCATAAAAATACTAAGCTAATATCTCTATATATGTGTATATATGTATGTATACATATATCTCATATATATGTGTATTACTATGCACATATATGTGTGTATGTATATTTGTGTGTGTACATATATACATATACACAAATATGCATATATACATATATACCAATATACATATAACCTTAACCCTAACCCTGTATATACACACATATACACATATATACATACAAACACACACATATATGTACATAGGAATATATATACACATATATATGTATATATACAAGTAGTACATATAATATACAGGTGTAAATAGTAATACACATAATATGTAGCATGCAAAGGACCTGGTACTGACCCATGTAGGCCATCTGCTTGCTGCTTCAGTCTCTGCGATCTCATATGGGTTTTGCTTAGCTGTTTAATGGGCCTTTTTCTCTTGGTTTCCTCCATTTCCTGTAACTCTAGAATCTCCACTGGATTCATTGAGTTCTGAGGGGAACGATTTGATGGAGACTTCCCATTTAGACTTTCTCTCTGCATAATATCTGGCTATGGCTCTCTGCATCTGTTCACATCTGCTGCCAGAGGAAGCCTGTATGATAATGACTGGATAGGGCACTGATCTATACGAGTAGCAGAATACCATTTAGGAGTCACTTTATTGATCCTTTTTTGGCTGTTTTTTGTTTGGTTGGTTGGTTTTGCTTTGTTTGACCAGTAGTGCTTGGTTTTACCCTAGGTCTCTGGTCTATCTAGTCTCTGGTTCTTGGTTCACCTAGCAGTGTCAGGTATGAGTTCTTTCTCATGGAATGAGCCGTATGTCAAATCAGACATTGATTGGCTCAGTCCCAACATTGTCCTAGTATATTTCCAGGCAGGAAAGATCATAGCTCAAAGGTTTTGTAGCCAGCAGAGTTCGTTCCCACACCAAAACACTAAACCTTAGGGGTGAAGTCTTCATGTAGGCAACAGCTGAACTTCTCCATGTTCATTGAGTTGTGTGGGTATTGTCATCAGCGATAGGGCCCTGCTCTCAGTCTTCAGAGAGTCACCCTTTGATTTAGGAATAGCCTGGGTTGTCCTGAGAATTTCATGGCCAACAACACAATTGAATGCAACCTAATGCTGCCTCTTCAAGCCGTGTTTGGCAACAAGAGATGGCCAGTTGAGACTCTCAATATTACCCATTACGAGGAGTCCTCATTAGGTTCACCTTCATGAATTCCAGGCAGTTTCCCCTATACTAGGTTTCTACACCACCTCCCAAAAACCATTTATCTAGCCAGCTTTTCTGTACTCTTTCCATCTGCTTCAAATCAAATTACCTGATTACATCCCTCCATCCCCACCTGCTCCCAGTTGCTGAAAATCTATTCTGTTTTCCCCTTTCATGGAGATAATGTGTCCCCTCCTCTTTACCTAACTTTTCTGTGTCTACAGGTTCTAGCTTGGTTATAATTTACTTAATAAATAATAATCACTTATAAGTGAAAACATACCATATTTATCTTTCTGGATAATTCAGAGTGGACTTTTATATTTCTATCCATTTGCATGTAAGTTTCATGAGATATTTTTAACAACTGAGTCATACTTCATTGTGTAAATTTACCACATTTTCTTTATCAGTTCTTTTTTTGAGGGATCGAGGTGGTTTACAGTTTCTGGCTATTATGAATAAAGCTGTTATAAACATTGTTGAGTAAGTATCCTTAAGGTAGAATGGAATATCCTTTGGGTATAAGCCCAAGTGTGATATAGCTGGCGCTTGAGATAGATTTATTTCCAATTTTCTGAGGAACCACCATATTGATTTCCATAGTGACTGTACTAACTTGCATTTCCACCAGTAGGGGTGGGGTGTTCTCTTTGCTCCACATCCTCTAGAGCATAAGCTTTCACTGGCGTTTGTTGTTATTGCTGTTGTTGTTTTGTTTTTTGTTTTTTGTTTTGTTTTGTTTTTGTTTTCGTCATTCTACAGGTGTAAGATGGAATCTCAAAGTACTTTTGATTTGAATTTCCCTGATGGCTAAGAATGTTGAGTATTTCTTTAAGTGTTTCACCATCATTTGAGTTTCTTCTATTGATAATTCTCTGGTTTTGGACCCTATCCCATTTTTAATTGGATGGGTTTGTTTTTTGGGTTTTTTTTTTTTTTTTTATATTTAAGTTCTTTGAGTTCTCTCTATATTTTGTGTGTTAGTCCTCTATTGGATGTGACATTGGTAAAAAGGTTTTCCTATTCTGTAAGCTGCTGCTTTATCCAATTAATGGTGTCCTTTGCCTTACAGAAGCTTCTACGTTTTAGGAGGTCCCATTTATTAATTGTTAATATTAGTTACAGTGCTACCACTGGTTTACTTTGTTTTTTTTTTTCAGGAAATCATCTCTTGTGTTAATGCATTATATGCTTTTTCCTACTTTCTATTCTATCAGATGGAATGTATCTGGTTTTAAGCTGAGGTCTTTGATACTTTCTTAACACTAAATTCAGCTTAGATTTTATTTTAAAATAAATTTCACCTTAACAGCCATTAATTGAATATTTAATGATTCAAAGAGTCATAGTAACTAGTGAAATTGGCTCAATTTCGATTTCAAGCTACTACAATCAACTCTTAGTATAAATCACATAAGTATAGGAAACAGGTTGACAAGCTAGTTTGGGGCTTCAGTTGATTGGTTTTACAATGGTAAAGGAAGGTCATTGGTTAAATTGTCAAGATACAATTCAATTACTAGCAATAATATAATCAGTAAAATTTCTAAAGTCTTCAAAGTTGTTGAAAAAATTGATTCTTATCAATTCAAACTTAAAACTTAGGTCTTGATTTCTCCTCCATTCCCATAAAAGCATCTTTGTGATATCTTTGTACCCGTGACATAAAAACTTCTATTACATTCTTTCAATTTGTTGGTGGTAATGCTAAAACATTTGACAACTCATAGGTGCTTTAAAGTATATAAATATTGTTTAAATTAATCATGGCCTGAATATATGTCTTACCACTATCACGTGGGAACTTTTTTCTCATGTACTTAATCATTAGACCTCACCTATAATATTAACGACTTAATATTATGTTTAGGAAAAATATACCATGATCCTCAAAGAGATAATACAAAAATGTTGTCTTAAGGCAATGGTTCCAGGCCGTGTTAGCCTAGGGCATCGCTCTTATAAATCCCTGCCTTCTTGTATTCTCCTGCTTTGATTCAGCAAATCTGTCTGCTATGACTGCTCTTTCTCGTTAAGGTGACAGAACTAAAAATCTCCTACCACACAAACCATCAGTTGTGACTGTGAAGCTTTGGCCGGAAGAGTGAACCAAGGTGGGAAGACCCACTCTGAATATGAGTGGCACTATTCCATGTGCCGGGGCCCAAACTGAATACAAAGGAGAAAGAATAGAATACCAGCACTTCTCAACCATCCATCCCCCACCCCTTTCTGCTCTCTCCTTCTCCTTGACTATGGATTCAAAATGAATCGATCCTTCATATTCCAGTGACCATGCCTCCCCTACCATTGGGGACTGTTCCCTCACACCATGATCTGAAATAATCTCTTCCTTCTTTAAGTTCTTTATTTTGGTTGTTTTGATGCAAATAATCAAAAAAAGTACCTAATAGACTCTACCTAATCTGGAAGGCAGCCAGTGTTGTCGACCCCAGCTTTGCTCCATGGTGTGAAAAGGCACAATGCTAAGAATGTTGATCCCTATTCCAACTCCACCTAATGCAGTGAAATTTTAGTAGTGTTCATGCCCCTTAATTGACATACCCTCTGTGAACCAGCCTAATTCCAAGAGTTAGACCCAAAAGGTCCAAAAGCCATGTTTTCTCCATCCTTTCATATTTAAGTTGCTATTTTGTTCTGTAGGACCCTCTACAAATCTTAATAGTTTTGTGAAACTCACCCACACTTCTTTTTTTTCAATTATTTATTTACATTTCAAATGTTGTCCCCCTGCCCCGTCCCCCTCCTTAAGTACTCTACCCCATCCACCATCTCATTCATCTACCCACTCACTCTTACCT
The DNA here is from genome assembly GCA_028551405.1 of Uromys caudimaculatus. NCBI lineage: Eukaryota > Metazoa > Chordata > Mammalia > Rodentia > Muridae > Uromys > Uromys caudimaculatus. Next base: position 47,832,043 of record CM052718.1, on the reverse strand, counting down.
AACCCTTCTAGGATCCCCCTTTTCTGGGGCATTAGCCTTCACGGGACCAAGTGCATCCCCTCCCACTGAAGCCAGAAAAAGCAGTCCTCTGCTACACATGTAGTGGTAGCCATGGACCAGCCCATGTATACTCTTGGTTAGTGACTTAGTCCCTGGGAGCTCTGAAGGGTCCTGTTACTTGCTACTGTTGTTCTTCCTATGGATTTGGAATCCCTTCAGCTCCTTCAGTTCTTTCCCTAACTCTTCCATAGGGGTCCCTAGGCTCAGTCCTATGTATGGCAGTAAGTATCTGCATCTGTCTAATTCAGGTGCTGGTAGAGCCTCTCAGAGGATGGCCATGCCAGGCTCCTGTCTGCAAGCACATCTTGGCTTCAGCAATAGTGTCAAAGATCAGCAATTGACAAATGGGACCTCATGAAACTGAAAAACTTCTGTAAGACAAAGGACATTGTTGATAGGACAAAATAGCCACCTAAAGACTAGGAAAAGATCTTTACTGACCCTATATATGATAGAAGGCTAATATCCAAAATATACAAAGAAGTCAAGAAGTTAGACTCCAGAGAACCAAATGACCCAACTAAAAATTGGACTAGAGAGATAAACTGAGAATTTTCAACAGAGGAATCTTGGATGGCCAAGAAACACCTAAAGAAATGTTGAACATCCTTAGTCATCAGGGAAATGCAAACCAAAACGATCCTGAGATTCCACCTTACACCAATCAGAAACTCAGCAGATGCTGGTGAGAATGTGCAGAAAGAGGAACACTCCTCCATTGCTGGTGGAATTACAAACTGGTACAACCACTCTGGAAATCAATCTGGTGGTTCCACGGAAATTTGGAAATAGTTCTACCAGACTCAGCTATTCCACTCCTGGACATATACCCAAAAGATACTTCACTCTATCACAAGGACACGTGCTCCACTATGTTTATAGCAGCCTTATTTATAATAGCCAGAAGCTGGATACAACCCAGATGTCCCTCAACTGAAAGAATGTATACAGAAAAGGTTGTAAATTTACACAATGGAATACTACTCAGTTATTAAAAATAAGGACATCACAAATTTTGTAGACTAATGGGTGGAACTAGAAAATATCATCCTGAGTGAGGTATCACAGATCCATGGTATGTACTCACTGATAAGTGGATATTAGCCAAAAACTTCAGAATGCTCATGATACAACTCACAGACCGTATGAAACTTAACAAGATGGAAGGCCCAAGTATGGATGCTTCTATCCCACTTAGAAGGGGGAACAAATAATCACAGGAGGCAGAGGGAGAGAGGGACCTGGAGGAAAGGAAAGTCAGGGGGAGAGAGGAGAGAAGCTCAGAGGGCCAGGAGAATGAATGGAAATATGCATCAGTAGGGTGTGGGGGAAGGAAGGGAACCACTAGAAAGTATCAGACACCCGAGATGTGAGAGGCCCCCAGGAACCAATGGGGATGATCTTAGCCACAATGCCCAACAGTGATGAGATGAAACCTGAAGAGACCACCTCCAGTAGATAGACATGGCCCCCCAACTGAGGACTGGGGCCACCCACCCTTCTCAAAATTTTTGATCCAGGACTGTTCCTGTCTAAATGAAATGAAGGGGCAAAAAAATGGAAAAGAGACTGAAGGAAAGACCATGCAGTGACCACCTCAACTTGGGACACAGCCTAAGCACAGACATCACCCACACTTCTTTAAACAGACTTCAAGTCAATTTTATTTTAAATCTCAGGTGAACGTATTTTCTGTTTCCCTCCAAAATACATGCAAGCAGCGATTAATATCTAACACTTTACAATATGTTTCTCTACCTTAAAAATACATTTTCTTACTTTTTTTTACATTTCCACATTATTTATGCTCCATTTCAGTTTATTAGAGGGATAAAGGGCATTCTGGGTATTTAATAGAAATGAAATAATTTCACATAATTTAACAACTAACAAGATCCTATTTTTTGGACCAGAAATTCTACTACTTGAACCCTAAGCATTTAATGATACACCCTAGGAAACACAAAAAAGACCTAAGATGACAAAAAAGATATTAGATAGTGAGGAGGCTAATTAAGTGCCTCACAAGAGGGAGGGAAGAGGAAGGACGTCAAGCGGAAGTGTATCTCTGTCACTGTAATGCTGAGGCTGTACACTATCAGAGTAACTTATTGAAATTCAGAAACACAACCAGAAATTGTTAACTTATTTATTTGGTAAAGTCCAAACTACAGAGATTAATTTAAGTGATCTTGATTAGACAATGTTGATTTATATTGATTTATATATTTATATGTTGATTTCTTAATTTGTTAATGATATGGATTGTAAACGTACAACCATTCTTCTTTTCTTGTGTTCATTTTTTAAATGCAGTGTCTGAAAGTATATACCAAGCCACTGCCTGCCCTTATATAGCAGGTTCCCATTCTATCTCTATCTCTAAAGACTAATTTAATGTATTTTTCTCAGATAGAGGATACATTAGATATTAAACTGATAAAACCAATTGTTACCTTAGATGCTAGCCCAGAGGCTAAGAAATGATGAACCTATATCCTATATCTGGCCATAAAAATCTACTACTTCATGTATCTGTGTATCACCAATTTTAATCTGTGATTAGTAAATGAGAATATTCCTACTGGACTGCTTGAAATAGGAAACATTTAAAGAAAAGTTTAATAACACTCATAAGATAAGTTTAATATCCCAGCTAAAATTAAAGGGCAGAGAACTAGAGAAATGGTTAAGCCATACACATGTGTTATTAGAGGACCAGAGTTCAATTCCCAGCATTCACTTCAGGTTGCTTACAACTTTATATATCAAGGAAATAGATGTCTCTTCTGGATTCTGCCAACCTCTGCCCTCATGTGACAACACAGCCATACAGAGAGCATGACGTGATGTAGACGAATCTAGAAAGAGAGAACATCAATCAAGAATGTGCCTCACCCAGACTGCCTATTAAAAAGCCTATGGGACATTTCTTTATTAATAACTGATGAAGGGGGAGGCTCAGTACATGAGGGGACATACCACCCCTGCTTGGCCCTGTGTTGTATGAAAACGCAAGCTGGGAAACTTATGGGTAGCTACCAAGTCAGCAGTATCCATAGTCCTGATTAAATTCCTGCCCCAGAAGTGTTCTTTGACTTTCCTTGATGATGGTCTATGTTCAGCACATGTGACTCAAACAAACTCTTCTCTCCCCAAGTTGGTTTTGCTCATGAATTTGTCAATGCCATAGAAAACAAACTAAAAAACCAAATAATTTAATATGTGTTTTAAAGAAAATAAATTTTTATTTTTATATAACTATATGTATTTAAATAGATTTATTTATTCAAATGTATTTATTTTATAATGTATTTCATAAATATAAATATAATAAATTTTATATTTTATAAATGTAATATAATTTTATATTTTTATAAACTTTTGTTCATGGAGCAGAGACTGGGAAGGAGATAACATTTGAAATGTAAACAAATAAAATTATTAAATAAATTTAAAATTTTATAGATATAATATACTTTATAATTTTTTTATATTTTTTAACTGGTTATTTTACTTATTTACATTTCAAGTGTTATCCCCCTTCCCAGTTAAACTCCCTAGCCTCTCCCCCATTCTCCTTAGTTCTATGAGGGTGCTTCCCCATCCACCCAGCCCTCTTGCCTCAACACCCTAGCATTCTCCTACACTGGAGCATCAAGCCTCAACAGGACCCAGGGTCACCACTCCCCTTGATGCCATATAAGTCAGTCCTCTGCTACATATGCAGCTGTAGCCATGGGTTCCTCCATGTGTACTCTTTGGTTCATGGTTTAGTCCCTGGGAGCTTTAAGGAGTCTGGTTGGTTGATATTGTTGTTCTTCCTGTGGGGTTGCAAACCCCTTCGGCTCCTTCAGTCCTTCCCCTCACTCTTCCATTGGGGTCACTGTGATTAGTCTGATGGTTGGCTACATGCATCTGCATCTGTATTAGTCAGGTTCTGGCAAAGCCTCTCAGAGGACAGCTATACCAGGATCCTGTCAGCAAGCTCTTATTAGCATCAGCAATAGTGTCTGGGTTTGCTGTCTGCAGATGGGATGGATCCCTAGGTGGGGCAGTCTCTGGATGGCCTTTCCTTCAGTCTCTGCTCCACTCTTTGTCCCTCCATTTCCTTTTGACAGAAGCAATTCTGGATTAATATTTTTAGAATTTAATGAACATGAAGATACAACATACTCAAACTTTTGGGACACAATGAAATTTCATAAATTTTATGAATATAATAAATGTAAAATAAAATAAATTTTCAAAATAAGTAAAAGTTTTATATATATATATATATATATATATATATATAAAACTTTTATGTATATATAAACTAAAAGTGTTGTGCCATTTGCATGGATTTGAATTATTTTTTAAAGCAGTTTCAAAAAGCATAAAATTCGTGATTCAATATGTCAAAGTATTTGTGTATTATAACTGTGTATTTCTGCATGGAAAACAGTTTGGAGTAAACTCTAGCAAAGTACTGCTCAGAGTTTTAAGAGCAAAATGGAAATACAAAGATTTAAGATTATATTACTTCTTTTAAATAATATTTCATGGGATTATGAAACACTAGTGGATATTAGCCCAAAAGTTCGGAATACCCAAGTTCACTTTACAGTAACCGCTGGACTGAGAGTGAGGTCCCAGATGGAGGAGCTGGAGAAAGGACTGAAGGAGCTGAGGGAGTCTGCAGCCCCATGGAGGGAGCAACAGTATCAACTGGCCTGCCATCCCCCCCGCCCCCCGATGCTCCTGGAGACTGGATCATCAATCAGAGAATACACATCGAGGGACCCATGGTTCGGACCACATATGTGGCAGAGGAGGGCCTTGTTGGCCATCATGGGAGAAGAGGCCTTTGGGCCTGAGGGTGTTAGAGGCCCCAGTACAGGGGAATGTCAAGGTGGGAATATGGGGGTGGGTGGGCGGGGGGGTGGGAGGTGGAATTCCCTCATAGAGTTGGGTTGGGGAGGGAATAGGGGGTTTCCAAAGAGGAGACTTACAAAGGGGGAAACATTGGAAATGTAAATAAAGTATCAAAAAAGAAAAAGAAAAAGAAAAAAAAGAAAAAGAAATGTCAAAAAAAATTTAGCTTTTTGAAATTTGGGCTAGTGAGGTGGTTCAGCAAGTAAAAGTGCTAGCCTTGCAATCCTGAGAAACAGAATTCAGCCAAAAAATCCATTGTGGCAGGAGAATACTACGTCCTATAAGTTATGTTGTAACACCTCTAAAACAAGGCTACGGCATATATATACATCCACACAAATCAAAACACACACACACACACACACACACACACACACACACACACACACACACACACACATGCACACACATGCACACGCACACTCACACATGCACACATGTGCATACACTCACAATAGTTATAATAAAGCAAATTTCAAAGTTTCTGAAACATTAGCAGTCACTGATTAGCTTCTGAAACCTTTATTATCTCATCATACACTATAGGAAACAAATTGTCAACAGTCAAACAATGTCGGGTAAGAGCATGTACTTACTCAGCTAAGAATCACAGTACACTTTATTTTTGAGATAGCTCTACTATCTTCCTCATTTAATTATTGTAAAACTAAGGCATACAGTTTAGTAATTTGTCCAAATTTATACAGTTAAGAAGTTGTAGAACTTGTCATTTGAACTGTTTACTTCAAGGCCCCATACACTACAAATGAAGAACTTTGTCTGTGTGTTATCCATGAAATACCAATTGCTCTAGAATGGTTCAACATTGACAGAAGCTAATGGCATTAACCTCTTATTCATAAATTATGTAACTTTAATTTTTATAAAACTTGAAAAATATTTTATTCTGGCCCAAATTGCTCTGTTATTGAGAAGCAAACTAACCACAAGGAATTTTCCATATCTTTTTATGTGAGCTTCTAACAGGAGTTAGGAATTTATAGATTTACCTCTATCTGAGCTAAAACAGCTAGTAGCTGTTTCTTAAGTATTCAGCCAAAGAAGGACTTCAGTTTCTAAGCTTTCTTGTGGTAGGTGCCAAAGCCACGAGTAGAAGAAAGGTTGAGGTCACTTGATCGTCTGTGGAAGAAAGAACTTGGTCGCATGGATTTAGAGAACATTTAAGAACATCAAAACACCTCGAAGACACCCTTCATAATGCCAAATGTTTTTCAGGAATAAACCCAGAAGCCCCTCTAGGAAGAAGCTGTTAGGCTGAGTTAGACCTGGGTCTTTGGTACCTCAGCAGCAATGTGTTAGAACATGCTGGCTTCAGAAGTCCCCCGCCATCCTGCCTCATCTTTGCAACACTTCACTCAGCATTAATCAAGGCAGGGCCAGGTTTTGACAAGAAAAATGATCTTCATTTTGCCACTAGTACTTTCTAGATGATCACATAATTATGGCAAAGGAGATCTCTCTACTCTCAGGCTAAAACTCTATGTAAATTGCAAGTAAGGACTCACTAAGGGTGAAGACAACATGCTTCCCGTCTGTCTCCAGGTACAAACACTCAGAATCCTTATCCTAATTCATTCAATCAAACATATGTGTTTATCTGCAGGGCATTTTCACAACATCAAAGCCAATTGCTCTTTGTTCTTCCTTTTGCTTTTGTTTGTGTTTTCCTAATGAGTGTAATTCAATACATTGCATGTTGCTTTATCTGGGAAATTCCTAAAGTTGTTAAAACAGATTTCCAACAAGCCTTGAACATACCATTGAAAGCACACATAAAACTATGATTTTTCCCCAAATTATCATTTGAGTATATTTTTAAATAAGGGAAGAAAGAATAATTGGGAATCTAATTCTATTGAATGAATAGAATTTAGGGAAGAAATATTGAGGGTATAAGATGTAACTGACGGAGGAACAGCAAAAGAAACCAGCTTCTGGGCTGGCTCGATGACTCATTTGATAAAGTACTTTCCATACAAGTGTGAGAACTTGAGTTGGTCAACAGAATTCAGCACAGATTATGTTCAAAGCAATGCATCAATTAAAAAAAAAAAAACTCAAAAACACACTATAATTCCAACCTAGACTGCTGGAGTTCATTCAGGACCCTTTCATGATTGGATCTATTGCCCTGAAAGAACAAAAGGATAAGAAAGAGGAGGAGGGGTGAGAGGAAGAGGAAGAAGAAAAGAAAAGAAAGAAGGAGAAATGAGAAGGAAGGAACCATTTATTTATTTATTAAATTATTTTATTTATTTACATTCCAAATGTTGCTCCCTTATCTGATTTCATCTCTCTGAGTTCTTTACCACTCCCCTTTGCTTCTGAGAGGGTGCTCCCCCACCTCACCCCCACCAGCATCTCTCTTTCCTGGGGCATCAAGTTTATACAGGATTAGGCTCATCCTCTCCAACTGAGGCCAGACAAGACAGTCCTCTGCTACATATGTGTCAGGGACCATGAACTGGACCATATATGCCCTTTGGTTGGTGACTTAGTCTCTAGGAGCTCTGAGGTGTCCAGCTAGTTGCTACTGTTGTTCTTCCTATGGGGTTGCAATCCCCTTCAGCTCCTTCAATCCTTCCTCTAACTTCCATAGGGGTCCTCGACCTCAGCCCAATGGTTGGCTGTAAGTATTTGCATTTGTCTCAGTCAGCTCCTTGTAAAACCTCGCAGAGGACAGCCATGCTAGGCTCTTTTCTGCAAGCACAGCATGGTATCAGTAATAGTTTCAAGATTTCATGGCTGTGCATGAGATGGATCCAAGTTGGGATGGTCACGGGATGGTCTTTGCTTCAGTCTCTGCTCCATTTTTGTCCCTGAATTTCCTTTAGACAGGAACAATTCTGAGTCAGAAATTTTGAAGTAGGATCGGTGGCTCCATGCCTGAGTTGGGGGCCTTGTCTATCTACTGGATGTGGTCTCTTCAGGTTCCATCTCCCCACTGTTGGGCATTTTGGCTAAGTCCCCTTTGAGTTCTGGGAACCACTCACATCCCAGGTCTCTGTTACTTTCTCGAGGTTCCTCCGATCCCCCCATTCCCCACCCTCACCACCAACCCCCACTGCTGTATATTTGCATTCATTCTCCCGGCCGCCCCTCTGGTCTTCTCTCCTGTCTCTCCCTGTACCTGATCCTGCCTGCCCTCTTCCCTTTCTCCTCCCCTCTTCCACTCAGGTCCTTCTCTTCCTCTGCCTCATGTGATTATTTTGTTTTCTCTCCTAAGTGTAATTAAAGCATCACCTGAGCCTTTCTTTTTGTGAAGCTTCCTACAGTCTGTGAGTTGTATCATCAGCCATCTTTTATAAACTAAACACTGAACAAAGATAACTGCTAAGCCTGTGGTGGTAACATCTGTTTTAAGGTCCAGAGATTCATGAGAATATGTGTTTAGATATTCCAAAATCCAAAAACTGTCTAGACTCCCATGGAAGCTGGGTGCAAAGTTTGAGATCCTTTTTCTCGAATCACAAGAATATGACCTGTAGTCTCTATGATTTTTTCATAATAACTATGTGTATGCCCTTAGGTTATGGTGAGTGTGGCATTTTTATACATGCAAAGCACTTGATCCAACAACATGCAGGAAAGTTTATGGCAAAGAAATGGATCATTGCCATCACTATCCTGATTAGCACAGTATTAACAGTAATACTTGATAACAATATTAGTATCTTGATACTAATTATTATCTTGATACTAAGTAGGTCATGATAGCAATATTATATTAACCAAGTAGACCTCTGCAGTTCCCCAAATCAAACACTCTTACATTTTTATGTTGATAAAAGGAAGCATAGTATACTGATTTTTCTAAATAAAATACCTGTAGAATATGTTCACAGACAGGATCTTTGTACCTCATACTCACCTCTCGTCCTTACCTACCAACACTGCTCTTCTCAAAATAAGAACACTCACTCTGTCTTATTTCCATGTGTCTTCAAAGTGCCCTTGTTCACTCCCTAAAATCTTTTTTCTAACTTTATTTTGTTGATATATTTCTACTCTTAAAAAAACAGTTACATAGTTTAGCTACCAGAATGACTTTAATGGTGAAGGAGTGCTCAGTGGATAAAATTCCTGCTATGTAACTATGAAGACCAGCGTCAGGTCCCCAGTGCCCACAGAAAAGTGAGGCTTGGCCTCGGCAGATGGATCAGCAAGAAAGATACTACAAAAGTCTGGAAACCTGAGTTGGATCCCTGAAGCACACATAAAAGTGTCAGGAAAGCACTGATTCCACAGTTAGTCTTCTGAACTCTAGATGCTGGCCTTAGCACACACACTTTCTAATGATAAACACATCATATTAAATCAATTAATAAATAAAAAATTAGCAAAGAGATTATGATGATACTAACCCATCAAATAAGCCAGACTCGCCTATTTAGCTCTATGTCCCTTCGTGCCTCCAATGTGATGGCTGCCATATTTTGTTTTAATATTCATGGTTTATGTCCATATATGTAATAAATCACATGGGCCTGTGTCTTGCATACCTTAGTAAGCCTATCACACATAAACTACATACACTGTATAACACTACTCATTGAGAGGATGGTCACTATATCTCATAGTTCCTCACCACTCTTACTCATTTCAGTATGTGGTTGTACTCTCCTACCTACCCTCAGAGTTATTACAACTTACACAGTTTCTGAATCACAAATATGACATTAACTAGTATATTTAACACTCTTATTGAGCATTGGTATTGTATTTTATGAGCGCTGAGGTTACGTGCCTAAATATACATCATATATTATCATAAATTTACAGACAAAAATATATAAAATGTCTCAAAAGAAATGTCTTATAATTCATGTCTGACTTGCTGGCATTTGACAAAATTAAGTTACAGAGTTTAACCAAAGGGGAAAAAATATTTCTAAATTGAATCTATTTGTGATATACTGGTTTAAAATTCAAAACTGCCAACATATTCTGTTTACTCTCTTGGCATCTGCTGCATCTGCCAACTGGTGGCCAAAAATTAGAGCAGACTTAACTAATTAGGAGGGTCCCCATCTGGTAGCTGAACTTCTTGTTTATGCTTGCCTTACAGTCTTAGCACTGAGATTCGAACCAGAACTTTTGTGGTTTGCAGCAAAGAAGGCTCTGTCTGGCTAGAGTCCTAGCTATTGTCCTGTGGAGCTGAACTTGGCTCAGATGGAAGTGTTTCTGTGTTTTATAGTCGCGTCCCTAAGAAGTTCCCCTCGGGATGACTCATGTTTGCCACAGGAGTTTCCACTGTCTCTCAAAACACTCCTTCATCCACTTTTATCTCTGCGGGCCTAGATCTAGGTCTGTAAATAGTTTATTGAGAAACAAAAGCTTCCCAAAAGAATCCATGATTGGGTAAAATCAATACTCTTTCCTCTGAACAAAAGTAGAGGAAAGGATTAAAGGAAGATATCCTGGTGGACTGTGTTTCTTTGTGGTTTTTATTTAGTCATTTTACCATAAAGCCTACTTCTGGCAGAATCATGCAGTGGTCACAAACACAGACTTGAATACATACTTACATTAACATTCTGGCCCTGCTCTCTGTTAGTTGTGTGTCACTCAAGCAAGTTGTCTCAACCTTGCTAGTCTCCTCATATGCAAAGCTAGAACGACAATCTAAGTGTTTCTTCATAGATTTATGATGATCAAATGAGAAATGTTATTGAAAAGTGCTTAGCTTGATTACCTGGCAAAAAGAAAGCAAGAAAAAGGAAAGGAATACTCAATCCAGTGTTGGCAATTCATGCTTAAAATATTTGAAAGAACTAGCAATGCATTTTGATTGTAGAGTGCTTAGCTACCCTACATGAAAATCCAAGTTGGCTCCACAAAACAACAAAAATCTAGGTATATTACTCCTCTCTCTCTCTTTCTCTATTTCTCTCTCTCTCTCTCTCTCTCTCTCTCTCTCTCTCTCTCTCTCTCTGTATGTGTGTCTGTGTGTGTGTGTAAAGGATTCTAACATATATATTTAGACTTCGATTCAATGTAAAAATTGGACATATAACTGGATATTGCATAAATATCATTTTGCAATTATGACTAATACTTTGAAGCAAAATTATTCTGTTATATTTATTAACTTTTACTTAGAGAAGTATTTTTCTGTAAATACTTCAGTCAATTTGAGAGAAAGATTATCAACCTGAGATATGGCTGAAGAAAGCAAACGTGCCATTACTACATCACTAAGGACAAGAGAAGTGCTCTACACACTTTGCCATCATTTTTTCTTTTTTATTGTTAATAGTTATCCCACCTACCCAAGCATAAAGGATTTGATAGGAAACTTGAAAGCAAATTTACTTGGGAGATGTTGTAGATTTATTTAGAATCAATTGGATGACTATGAACCAGGCCTATTTTCAGCCTCAGAATACAAAGTAAGTCAAGAACTATATGTTCAAGTTGTCCATCATGCTTCATGCTTCAGGGGAACAAGGTATAAAAGAAACAGATAGGTGACTGTACAAAACACAAACTTTGTGATACAAAGCCTAGGAAAACTTCTGGGAGAAGAGACACCTGGGGAGCAAATTAAAGGGACAGAGTAGTTAGTAGATATCAGTGTAAGAGATGAAATCAATTAGCCTAGGAAGAGGCATGCAAGCTCATTTATGGGAGAGGTGATCTGCTGAGATAAGCAGCTTAGAATGTTAGAAATCTAATGTGCATGGCGGGTCACAATGAAGGTCAAGAAGTGAGAGTCATGAGAATCAAATTTCTAGTGCTGGGATTTGTGGCAACCAAAAACTAAGGAGAGGTATGTCTCCTCACAAGTCACATTTCAAATGATCCAGCAGCACCAGTGATGGTGAGTGTGAAGAAGTTGGCAAGAAGAATTTACTGCAATGCCAGCATATCAAAGAAAAGATAGCATCATACGGGACTATAACAGTTTGAATAAGAAAATCAAAACCAGGATCCCTGAAATGGAATAAAATAGGGAGACCTTGACATTCTAAAAAATGTCAATGGTGGCCTGGCATGGTACATGCAAGAGAATAAGGCAAAAGGTTGAGGATGTCGATCTTGTAGCTATCCTGAGCTTTAGAGGGATAATCTATTGCATATAAGCACAAAAGAGCAATGACAAATAAATGTTGGGTAATATACAGTGAATTAGGAGCAAATAGGTAACCAGTGAGAATGTGGATTGTAGAAAAAATATATATACTGTCTGTCTTAGTCAGAGCTTCTATTCCTGCACAAAACATCATGACCATGAAGCAAGTTGGGGAGGAAAGGGTTTATTTAGCTTACACTTCCATGCTGCTGTTCATCACAAAAGGAAGTCAGGACTGGAACTCAAGCAGGTCAGGAAGCAGGAGCTGATGCAGAGGCCATGGAGGGATGTTTTCTACTGGCTTACTTCCCCTGGCTTGCTCAGCTGGCTTTCTTTTAGAGCCCAAGACTACCAGCCCACAGATGGTACCACCCACAAGGGACCCTTCCCCCTTGATCACTAATTGAGAAAATGCCTTACAACTGGATCTCATGGAGGCATTTTCTCAACTGAAGCTCCTTTCTCTGTGATATCTCCAGCTTGTGTCAAGTTGACACAAAACCAGCCAGTACACTATCCTCATAGTTCACATAGAACAGATTTGCATGCTTCAGACATTACTGGCGTAGCACTTACTTTTCTATCAGGAAAAAAATGGAAGTCTTGGGGAGACCTTTGACCATAACCTTTAATGAAATGCTCAAGAAACTATATGGTAGAGTAAGACCAACATTGTACGACTGTCAGTAGCAGCACCCCTCTAACATTGGTGTGCATCATTGTTTCCTTGTACTGAATTAATGTTTAATAAAGGAGAATGTAGCCCCATGAGTTTCACAGGCCGATAGAGAAGATAAATATCTGGACAGACTGCTGTGCACTATGGCATTTTCTTTAGCTGACTTTTCTGCTATATCTAAGAGTTGACTAATACCAAATATTTTCCCTTGGCAAAGTCTCAGCCAGGCTCCTTTAACGTGCTGGTGTCTGGACTATAAAGTCTTAAATTAAATCCTAACATGGTTTTCAATATCTCAAGGTTATGTGACCCTATCCATTCTAAAATGTCTAGCTTAAAGCACTCGTGATTGACAAAGGAATCCCAAGAAAGGCTCTCTGATTCTGTTGTGTGAGAATAGGGTTCTAACTTAACTCACCTGTTACTGGGAAACAGAGATTGCTATTGGATGAACAAAACCACTTTTGTTCTTTTATTATTTTCCATTTTCTTAATAGCACTTAAATCTCCACTATTGCTCTCTTTTGTCTCTCATTTCTAATTTAAATTGCAGCTACCATTGTAAAATTTGAAGTTGAGTTTAGTTTACAGTGGACTCCCCCCCCCATTAGAAATTTGTGGATATAGCTAAAACTGTTCTTGCTAATTTACAGTGTCTTCCTTTATGTTTTAAAACATCTGATATTGGCACCAGAAAAAAAAATCTTACCACAATCACTAAGATTTTCGAATGTACCAAAACATCAAAACTACAGAAGACAAATTCACTTTTATAATTCAGTCTATCAAAACCTAAGGCACATGTCAGTTCATTTATGAAATAGAAGGATGATGGCTTTATCTGTAGTCAGATGACTAACAATTGTAAAGCCACATACAGAACTAGAAATAAAGACGGAAAAGAAAGTTAACAAGAACATACAGAGTTCAGGTATATTTTATTGAACATTTTAAGTCCTTTATCAACATTTCATTTATAATTAAGATATGTCAATAAATGAGAATAACAAGAATGGGCAAAATGAGAAAAATCATAGACCAAGAATAGAAATTTGAATAATAATCAGTATTTCAAGAGAAGTCCAATGCACTATCCATATGCAAACACCAATCCCTGACAGTATTAATGGTACTCCGTTATGCTTACAGACAGGAGCCTAGCATGCCTGTCCTACGAGATGTTCTACCCAGCAGCTCACTGAAACAGATGCAGATATCCACAGCCAAACACTAGGCAGAGGGAGGGAACAATTATGGAAGAGTTGGGGGAAGGATTAAAGGCCCTGAAAGGATGGGAACCCCACAGGAAGACCAACAGTGTCAACTAACCTGGATTCCTGGGAGCTCCAAGAGACTGAGCCACCAATGAAAGAATGTACATGGGCTGGAACAAAGCCCCCTAAATATATGTAACAGAAACCTGTCTTGTCTTGCCTCAACCAGAGAGGAGGTGCCTTATCCTGCAGAGACTTGATGTGCCAGGTTGAGGGGATACCCAGGGGGGCCCACCCTCTCAGAGGCAAAATGGAAGGGTGGGAGTAGAAAAATCTGTGAGGGCAGACAGAGGGAAAGCATTTGGAATGTAAATAAATAAGTAAATATTTCAAGAGAAAACACACTAACTCATAAAGATGTCAACAGGAGGAATCATGAAAACCCAAGAAAAAAATAAATATTTTGAAGTCAAAGGCATGAGACCCTAGAGAAAAGGCAAATGTGACAGATAGATGGCAGGCAGATCATAACATGTCACTAGGTTAACATGTGTTCACATTTGACCTTGATTTGGTGATCAGAGCAAACTGAGTTTGAATCTTACTTCCCCGTGTCTCCCCATTTCTATGACTTAGGACAAGTTTTTTGAAACTCCAAAGTTAAATTTTAAATCTAAATTCAATATATTTCCACCTGATTTCTTAAAAGTTAAGTAAATAATGTGATTAAGACAGTTGGCACAGTGTTATATTACTATACTTTTTCAATAAAAGGGTTATTTTAATGATTTCCCCACAGAAACGGTATAAAATAGTCAACATTTTCTAGTGAATAAATTAAGAGTACTATGTAGTCATCAGTCTCTAATCATCTGGTGTTTATATCAGCATTTATATTAGTATATGAGGAAAATACATGAGACAATGTATTACTCTTTCTGTTATTTGATACAATACTTGACACGAATAACATATAAAAAAGGTTATTTGCTCTCATGTTTCCCTCGACAGTTTACTGTTTACATTTCTATGGGCTTGTGATGAGTCAGAACATTGTGGTAGAAAGAGCAGAGGAAACTGTCCACCTATGCCAATCCCAATCAAAAAGAGAACATTTCAATTACAAGATACACATTTCAAAGAAACATCTCAAAATCATCCCTCCTCCCACTCTATCCCACCGTCTAGTAGCCCATTCTGCTATGAATTCATCAGTGGGTTAATCCATTCATAAACTTAGTGACCTCTTAACCCAATCGTTTCTCAATAGTACCACCAAAATGAGGACTGAGCCTCAACACAGAAAGCTTTTGGAAGAACAGTCTTATATCCAAATCTCAACAGGAAATTCAGAGTCCACCTACATAGTCCCAGGCCTATTACTTTATCAACCTAGACAATATCTTTGGCTAGGATGAGAGTTGAAGAACTGCAATCATGCTTTGATGGAGGACTTATCATATTTCATATAGTATATTTTAGACTCGTAGAAGAATTGGCAGTGAAGTAGGAGCAATTGTTCCCTTACCTTCCCAAATCCTCTATTTTCCTGTCTATAAATTTTCACACAAACTACATGTCAAAGTTGATATCAGAAAGATGTCAGGCATAAATAATAAGAACCAAATGGAGGCACTGTATATAGTACAGCCTCAAATAAAATAGGTGTTGTGGGTCAAATACAGTATATTAGGTGCTATAAGATTCCTCTAAAAAATTCTGTCTTAAAGATATAAACCTTGAATAGCAGTATATAAACCATCAAAAGACAAAGAACATAAGCATTAGTCTTTTAGTAAAGGGTCCTGGGAGAGTTCATTAGATTAAATATTAAATAAAAAGTAACCTTCCAATGAGTAGATTCATTTAGTGATATGTATGTGTTTGTAAATGTGGCATAATTTTCTAGGCCAAACACTTAGTACCCACAAGCATAAGACAGAGTTTGTGAGGAGTGTTCAATGCCTAGTCTGTGGTGCTTTCATCATGTCTATACTAGGGAAAGGAAATGGTCTTGCCAGAATCCAAGACATTCCAACAAATTATTAGGCAACAGTATACAAGAGAGAATCAAGTATTTTCAATATATTACTTTTATTTTTTTTCTCATAGTAAAACTCTACCTCACTTTATATCATTGTGCTTGAAATAGTCCACAGTGCTCTGTATCTTTCACTGTAATCGCCTTTAATACAATTTGTCAAAAGAGCAGCAACAAAATAGGAGAGTCAATAATGAAACTCGCTGTTTGATCCCTATCATTTTTCTTGTATTCCTAGGATTTTCCTTAGTTTCTATGGTACACAAGTGTAGCATAGTAAGTTTACAGACAAAAATGGTAATGAACATCTTAACAGATTTGTTTTGGGGAACAGATACTACATCCCATGAGTGATGGTGAAATTTTTTCCTAGTGTGTTGACTCTGACTAATGCTGTCTAGGAAGATGGACACTAATTCTCTCATTTGATCTCATGTATTTTCTTTGGGATTAAAATATAAGATGGTATAAATGCTTAAATATGTAAAACCAGAGTAAACCAAATGTAACACAGTATCCTTATTGGGCTTACCAAATATCTGATTCAATACCCTTTCAACGTTCCTCTTGTGCTTTTATTATTTGTATGTAATATACTGTTTTAAGAATTATAAATAGAGGGCTGGAGAGATAACTCAGTGGTTAAGAGCACTGACTGCTCTTCCAGAAGTACTGAGTTCAATTCCCAGAACCCACATCGAAGCTCACACTTGTCTGTAACTCCAAGATCTGACACCCTCACACAGACATAATACATGCAGACAAACCACCAATGCGCATAAAATAAAAATAAATACTTTTTTTTAAAAAAGAACTATAAATATAACCACTGAGGTGGCTCAGTGTTAAAGGTATTTTAACAAGCCTGATGACCTAAGTTGGATGCCCAATGTACAAAAGGAGGAAGGAGAAAACCAACTCCTAAATTTTATCCTCTGACTTTTATAGGAGGGCCATTATACATAGGTCCAACATAAACATAAACACACACAGAAACAGATACAGACAGACAGACAGACACACACACACACACACACACAAATGCATAAAATATAAGTATTTCTGGGAATGTGTGATAAAATGTCATTCCATTCAAATCAAAAGATCATTTTAGATCAAAAATAGATTATTTAATATCATCCAATTTTAAATTCTGAATACTGTAAACAATATCATTAATGTAATATGGGATGCACATAGCAATGTACTATAAAATGCATATCTCCAGCCTTCAAACAAAGAAATATAACTTACAAATAAGTTACCATCTTAACCAAAACCAAGAGTCCTTTTAGCAAACAGTGACTACTTGTCTGTCTGCTCCTTCCAGTTCTCATCCACAGCTCTGTAACATCATACCATTGACAATGAGGTTAGCTTTGAGCATGAATGCTTAACAATCATGTCTTCATGCTTCAATCATAAAGCTCCACAACAAAATTATTAAAGTTAAAACCCAACAGTAGATGGCCAACCAAAATGAACTCAATATATTTTGGGAGATTATTTTTTTGTTTTATACTGCTTTATTGGGGCATATTTTAATAGCACTTATCTTTTGCTTATATGTATTATAGTTTCTAATTTTGTGGGTTTATGTATTTGGTGTGTGTACTTTATGAACTGCTGCCTCTGCATGTGTTTTTCCTATTTTTTTTATGTTTGTTTGGTTTGTTTTCTTCTGTTTTGTTTGTTTGTTATTTGGCTATTTATTTTTTTAATAAAGAGAAATATAAAGCTTGGAGTTAGAAGGGTGGGAAGTTGGGTAAGATCTGGGAGGTAATGAAAGAAAGAACACTGTTATTAGTTTATATTGTATGTAAAGAACTGACTTTCCATAAAAAAAGAATTCAGAAAAATATCCTTCATATAATAGCACTGAGGTACTAAAGATCTCATTATATATTGGTATGTAGAACTGAATAGGACCTAGACTATAAATTAAAATTACCATAAAATACAGTTTTGCTTTGAAAAGAGTTTAAATTTTTTCATATACCAAAAAAGTCTTCTGTCTGATATAAGGCAAATATCCTTAACAAATTAATCAAAAATCTTTCTTTAAAAAAATACTTCATGACCAAATGCATCCATTGACTTAAGACAATCTCAAGTGTGGTCTTGCTGACCGAACATGTATACAACTGTTACAACTCTGACTGCTGTTCATCATTGTCTAATGCAGCTCTTCTAATTTATATTCTCATCAATGGTTCACAATTCTTAGGGACCCACTTCTTCACCAGGGCATCATATCCAACAGTTTGTGTTATTTCCATTTTGAAGAACAGAAAACATCTCTCTTTACAGCTTTAATCTCATTTTCCTATTGACTAATAAGACAATTTTGCATGAAGAATGTTGCCATTTCCAAACTCAGCCATAAATTATATATTTATTCTAATTTAATGAATTACCTGCACATGTCTAGATGGCTAACAGAAAGCAATTTCTTGAAATTCACTTGATTCAATGCCCTGGAATTTTGTTTGGAGATAGGGAATCCCCATTACACAAATAGATTGAAGCCAGTTGGACAATAACTAAGGAGACAAATGACTTAGGGTGGTGTTTGCAATAAAATTATCAGGGTCTACAATTGATGCCCATTGACCAGTCTCGTGAACTCAGGAGTATATTTAATATAAAGAACAAGAACAGAAAGTTCTTTAAAAGAAAAATGTTTTGTCCAAATTTTCAAAGACACTGAAAACTAAAAGCTGTGTTGTTTTTCTCAGTTTCTGTAAATCATTATTACATTACACTGACATTCCTGCAGTTATGCTATCTTTACCCCTGTCCCACTCATCAGTTAGCCAGATTTTAGAGGATTTTGACTCTGGAGCCCTGTGGGCATATAGTGTTGGAGGGCACAGCACAGCCCCTCCCTAAATCTGTAAGCAGGGTTCTTACAAAACTTATGTGTTCCAGATGTCAGACCAGTTTGGCTTCTTCTTGGAGAAATATCCTCTGCTTCAACCTCCTCTATTCTATTGCCTCTAAACTGTAAAAGTAAAATAAACCCTATGTCAAAGTTTTACACAATGTCCAATTAATATAGACAATTTTATGGTATTTGAGAATCATTTAAAATGTAAATTTTAAGAAGAAGTATGAAAATGCTCTTCCTTTATACAAATATGATATATAGATAGAAGAGGAAATATTTAGCCTTATGTTTTCAAGATCTGGTGTTATATTTAATTTAGGTACTGAAACTAGGCAAAGGAGAAATTAGATACCCTTCATTTTGATGGTGAAATTCAAGAGATTAAAATATCAAAGAAAGTAGAGAAATAGCAGAAGTTACCATTTTAGTCCTGTCTACATTTGCCAGTCTAATTTTGCAGCTAAGTCTATGTTCTCAAGTAAACTGTTATCTTTTTTAGTGTTGGTAACATATTGTGATTCTAGAGTCCATTATGCCTTGAGCGATGTCTGCAAAGGTCTCACATAAGTATTTTTAAACAATAACATCAATTCATGTTTTATGAGACAGGATCTTACTCTGTAAATTAACCTTTATTTCTTTGGTTTTGCAAATGAAAATCCTATTCCTATTAAGTAAAAGAAGTAATACAACTTATTAACTTACTTTTCTTTGAGAGAAAGGTTAGCCAACTTCAATAGAATATGAACATTGTGTTGGTTTTTTATAATTAAAACAAACATGAACAATTTTAAACTATTAAATATTTTCAAGTATTTCAAGTAAGCCATACTCACTTCTCTATGTTTCTACGAATGGAATGATTACTCATTGTTGCTATCAATTAATTAGACCTAAACTCATTTTTTCTTTTTATTCTGTGAGCTGGGACAAGATTGTAGAATATATTCACCTGTCTCTATTTCTAAGTGTAGAATGGTTGTCTGACAACTTATAAGAAGAAATTATAATTAAGATGCATGTGTATGTGTATGTGTGTGTATGTGTGTATGTATGTGTGCTGCTGTAATAACTCTTAAAGATTACAGATCCCCCCTTTGCCACACTGACATCTTCACAATCTCAGTTGTGTTAAAACTAGTATTTCATCTTTTCTTTTATACCCTGCTCTAGTAGCATTTTCTTGACACATACCTCACTTTCTCTTTATTTCCTCAGTGCTTTGAGCATTTGTCTACTAATTGCATGTATTACATTCTCTGTTCAAAACACAGTGTGTTTTATGTTTTACTTACAGGACTTTGGTGGGATGCTTGTCTGTGAGTCAGCCTTCTTATTCCATATCAAGAGTGCTGAAAGACAGTAATGACATCCCTTTATACAAGAAGGTAAAAATTATCTTCTTATGTGTGTATGTATATTACAATTACATATACATACAGAAGGTATATCAGAGAATCATTCATTTTATATAGGATGGTACATATATGTATGTATGTACATAGAGATGTCCATGTTTATCATCACACTAACAGCTATTATCTCACAATGAGCAATAATAATGTGTTTACTTTCTTTTTTGCACTAAACTAATCACTTTATTCATTTGATACAGCCATTTCTGTTTTGAAAATAACATTCTAGTATTTTCAGTATACGTAAATATTGTAAAGTACTTCATATTAATTGTATTTATTGTATTAATCAGGCATAATATGCAAGTAGTATCAACTGCAATCCAGACATACTGCAAAATAATATAAATTCTTTCAATTATACGCATAACAAACACTTATTAGATTAATATTATTTTAGTATATACATTAAATTCATTTTATTACCACAGTGTCATTTCTCCCATTGATGTTTAAAGCCTAACTTTGGTTATTTTAATATAAAACATCCTTTTATTGATGGTACCTAAGTCAGAAGATAAGTGAAAAAAATAATACTCTGAGACAAAATAAGATGAAGGCCTAAATAAACAGTTGGTAATTGCATCTCCCAGGCACCTGTTTTCACTGTAACTGAACAGCAGGATGCTACATGATTCCAAAGAATGTCCAAAAGAAATAAGGCCATTTCCATAGAACATGTGAAACACTCAGCAATTCCATTTTGTTGGTTACTGGTACAAACCTAATGCTGTTTAAATGTACTTTTTATAGTGTGTTAATAACAGTAATAAAAAAAGAGGAAAAAATGACAACATGTAGCTATGTTATGACAAGCAGATGGTGGCTCGAAATGGGCTGTCTTCAAGTGTTCCCATTCTTTTTAAATTAATGATCAGTACCAAAAATGAACGTGTGTGTTGCCCCACTCAACCATAATATCCCAGCTACAAGACATGGCACCTAGGTATCTTACCAGAAGACAATTTTTCACAATAATTATTTATTGTTCTAAATTCAATATTAATATTCCAATACCATGAATGGTGATTTGGAATGTTCAGAAACATCATTACTTCTGGCCAACATTTTGCCTATGATTAGAATGTCTGTGTTAAAAAATATATTGTCAATAATAATTTATAGACATCCTTTGTGTAAAAAAAGGCATACCAGATTCTTCTCAGAGTTCTTTGATAGTCTCTCAATTTAGTGATTATTGGTGTGGGATCTCCCAATCCTGAATATCACTCAGCATGTGTTTAATCCTATATATGGTTAGGTGGCAGGAGTCAGCACTAGTTTTGTTCTGTTTAATCTGTCTGTCAGGAAACACTGTATATCGTACAGTCTCAGGTCACAATCCACATATTGGTAGTCTCGTGCCTACCACTGGTTTCATGCCACAAAATTTAACATCTGTTCTACACAATTTATTACTCTTGACATCTTATTCCATTATGTCATTACTAGAAAAACTAACAGAATTCTTTTTTCCTATCCATATATCATCATGTCTGAAAAAATATCTGAATTATCTGCACCACAATTTATCACAAAAAGACTGAATCTTATGTACCTCTTCATTTTCCCTAAAAAAAAAGCATCCTCTATGAAGTCTGACACACATGCACAATGGAGTTTAAATGTTGGGAACATGAGTGTAATAGTGTAAGAATGCAGATTGTGTTTAACTGGAAAGTCATCCTCTCTACATGGTGCTGCTACTGCCTCAGCTCAGACACTGACAAGTTCCAAGTTTCACTGATACAACAGCCTGTCAAGCAGCGTCAATGCTTTCATAGCCGGGTGCCAGATTATATAGTCTTGAATTTTTTCAAAGACAATTGTTGTTTTGTTGCTTCTTCTTACAGAAATTAGTATGGAGAACTTTCAAGAAATGTAAAATAGAATGGCATATGACCCACCTACACGATTACCATGTATCTATCCAGTGAACTCTGCATCCTATCACAGAGACGTTTTTGCATGCATATTTATTGCTGCATTATTCACAGTATCAAGAAAAGGGGATCAATTTGGGGTTCATCAATTGATGATGAAAGCTGAGTATACAGAAAAAATGACATTTTGTTCAGCTGTAAAGAAAAATAAATTCACAGAATTTTCAGAAAAAAAAGATGAGGCTGAATAGTATTGCATTAAGTGAGGCAACTCAGACTCAGAAAAAAATCACAAGCCCTGTCTCCTATGCAGATACTAGTTTGTGATGTCTATATCTATTTGCAAATGTGGTTAATAAAGAATGCTATCAGAGGAAAAGAGGAGGTTCTGAGGAAGTGGAGAAGGGGGATTAGATACACGTGACATGGGAGCAGTGAGGAGGCTGTGGGCATGGGTAGAAAGACAGATGTGTGTGTATATGTGTGTGTGTGTATACATATATATATGTATATGTGTATATATATATATATATATATATATATATATATATATATATATATATATTATTTTTTAAAGGAATCAACAGACATCTGTTTTGGGTGTGTTGGTCCAGAAGTCCAGAAGTCAGAACCTGGAGCATGCTGAGCAAATTCTTTGCTATTCTCCTACTTCCAAGTTCCTACCAATTATTATAAACCCAAAAATTAAATCCAATATTGTGTATTCTAAAAACAAAGAAACAAATGGCTCCGTAGTCTGTAGTTGATAAAATCTGTAAGGTTTTTATTTTTACTCTTCTGACTTCATTTCTTTGCATATCAGTATTTCAATTTAATTTCTGTCCTTATTAAATTGCTACAAATTTTCAAACTTTTTTATGATGCAATGTATTTTGTTTTATTTGGTTATAAATATATGTATTTTATCATAAATATAATATGAGTACATTTCTTATAAAATACATGTATCTGATTCATTTATTTCTGTTTTGTTTTGTATACTGGGAAAATCTCCACTTTTGACTCATCTATGATCTCACTAGTCTTCAAGTCTAAGTACTTCAGAGAAAACCCACCCTACTCCACAACCCTTGTGCAAACATGTTTGACTCTTTTTTGTTATCAGACTCTAAATTTGCAGACGTGAGGGACTATTTCTTAATGTTTGCCTGGTTTGTCTATGCATCCTCTATAACTGAGTACCATGTTTATTTTGTTCATTTGTTCTAGACAAAGAAACCAGAATTGTATAGCTGCAATATTTAAATTTCAACCAATATTAAACCAGCAGATTAAAGATGAGAAACAGTAAGCCATAATCAGTGTGCTACTGTTCAAAGTCTCTTAGATTCACAGTCTACATTCTTGATTCCTTTAAGCTTTGTTTTTTGTTTTTTGTTTATTGAATTTTGTTGTTTTATTTTTTGAGGCAGGGTTTCTCTGTGTAGCCTTGACTGTCCTGGAGCTTAATCTATAGACCAGGCTGACCTCAAACTAAGAGGTATACCTGCCTCTGCCTCTCATGTGCTGGGATTAAAGGCATGTTCCACCACCGTCTGGTTTATGCTTTATTTTTGAGACACTATTCCAGTGACCTTAAACTCATACACTTTCTCCTTTGCTCTCCCAAGTGCTGGGATCACACCTCTCTCTACATATATTCTTTTCTTAGAATGTATTTATTTCTATTTAATTTTATGAATGAAGGTTTTGCTTGAATGTATGTATGTGTGCTAAGCATGTGTCTGACCATCGAGATCAGAAGAGAGCATTGGATCCTCTCGAGATATCAATAGTTATGAGCATAGGTGTGGGTGCTGGAAACTAAACCCATGTGTTCTATAAAAGTAGAAATACTCTTAACCAGAGGCGTCTCACTAGCCTCATTGCACATTATCCAGCTACTGTATTCTTTTCATCTGTAGGATATATGGGGATCATCCTAGCAGCAGATTTTACTGCTTTTCCCTGTTGTAAATATTCTTAATTTTCCATCTGTGTGCTATGAGTAAAATTCATTTATTGTTTGCTTTCTTTTCTCATAAAAGATTCTAGTCCCCCAGCCATTCTATTTAGATGAAACATAACACAAACCAGACTGGTTAAAATCAATGGAACTCAGATCTGAGGTTCTGTAGAGTTAATAGACAAAGAGTTTACTTATTTATACACACGTAAATACAAGTACATAGACATGAGTCAAGGAGTAATGATAAACACTGCGTGGCGCTGATGAAACAACCTGCTTCAGAATAGAGCTGATCCTGGGGAACGAACAGAGAGGCTTAGCCAGAGCAGTTTATATGAGCATTTACCACATTTCTCTAACAATGCTTCATATAATCCAATCAATTATTTTAATTGTTTTAGAATATTTGAAAAGATGTAGAAGTACGAGACTGATAGAAAGCATAGTGAGTTTGTCTATATTTTCCTCCCCATTTTCTTTCCTCAAATCAAGTTAACTTTTGCTTTGAAATTCTCCCTTACACCAAGTGTGTGTGTGTGTGTATGTGTGTGTGTGTGTGTGTGTGTGTGTGTGTGTGTGTGTGTGTGTGCGCGCACGCGCGCACATACGCGCATGTGTGTGCGTGTGTACATTTTAGCAAGAGTTTGATAGATAACCTTTTTTTCAGTGAGTGTATAATGAGCTCTAGGACTTGATCCATCTCTTCCATCTAGCTACTCTTCTATATTTAAATTTTGTTTTGTTTTGTTTTAATTTCTTACATGTTAATACTTAGTAATGTTGTTATTTTTAGTTGCAGAAAACAAATGAACCAAAGGTGATGCCTGGGTAGTGTTCTGTAAATTAGATTTACTC
Organism: Uromys caudimaculatus; assembly: GCA_028551405.1. NCBI lineage: Eukaryota > Metazoa > Chordata > Mammalia > Rodentia > Muridae > Uromys > Uromys caudimaculatus. Next base: position 47,807,024 of record CM052718.1, on the reverse strand, counting down.
ATGTGTTCTCAGGAGACATAGTATTCAACTCATATTTTCTGTTCAACTTTTCTCATAGCCGTGTTTGCTTCCTCTTCTGTTGTTTTAGTCTGATAGAGAGGTCCTCACTGAAATAGTTGTTTTGCTTTCTCATAATATTCTTGTATATTTTCCTACCTTTCTTTTGCCAAATGTATGATTAATGTGGACAACCAAGTAATATATTTCAATATGCATTTGAGTTATTCCTTCCACTGAGGAAAGCCTTTGACAGACAACTCAATCAAATCAAAGTACAAATGTAATTCTTCTTGCTAAATGTATTATATGCTGTCCTACAAAGAGTTAATGTAAGATTTTTAGAAATAGCAAATCATGACAAAGAAGCAATTACTTAGCCTTTAGGGTTAAGTAAAGATCATTAAATTCCTAAGAAAAAGTGGGTAAGACAAAGAGAAAATCAGAGTTTTGGAGGCTATCCTTTCTCAGGTTTTTATTTATTTCTATTAGTAAAATTGTGGTTATGAAAACCTGTTAATGTTTAAGTCATAAATATCTACAATAATTATAAAATAAGACAAACCTGTAATTCACTGCACTGTAAAATCTTAGGTCATGCTCATATCCATGTATCTAATAAATTTGTTGGTACATACCAAAAAATCATGACTATCTAATATACAGCAGAAAAATATTCATCAGCAAACAAGATATCAGGCAGAGCTCAGTCCATTTATTCAGGAAGCTTATAGGTTAGTGAAATATGATAGGTATATACAAGCTCCACAATTCATTATATACATACTTTTTATCAGGCTATCAATGGTAAGTTAGACATCTCATTAAGAATAGCATGCGGTAAATGAGATGGCATAGCGGGCACAGGTGCTCACTAGACAAATCTGGGAAATCCAATTCCAATTTTCAGGACCCATACAAAAGTAAATAGAGAGAACTGGCTCCACAAAGTTCTCTGACTCCCATACCCATGCCATGGAGTGTAAGCGTGCACGGATGTACACAATTATAATACAAAAAAATACTTTTTTTAAAAAAAAGAACAGAATTTATTTAATTCAAGGTATACTAAGGTGGGAAAGGAGAATAATGAAGAAGACAGGGAAGTGAAATGATTCCTTATACTACCAACAAGCGTGAGTTGAGAATCCTGGAAGATGCACTGTTACTCTACGCTCTGTGTCTATAATACCACAGAATGCCCACATTCTGTTTATCAGGAACCAACTAGCTCCATGTGTTCAGTAAAAGAGGAATTCACCCAATTCTCAGGGCATAGCTCTCATTAGCTAATGGCCTCTTAAAGGTCACATTCTGTGACGTTTCCATGGTGGCTTTCAATTTCTGTATCTGCCGGAGTGTGGGTATCCAAGTTAGAGCACCAGCTAAGTGAGAGCTGTGAGCATGGACATGCAGACCACCTATAGGAACAAGCAACATGCTTCAGAGAATGGGAATACCTTTGGACTTTGCATCTCTTTTAAATGTTCAGCTAGTATATGCCATTGGCATACTGATCAAATCCAACTACATACCAGTTGACATGAGAGTGTGAAAGTGTGTATTATGTAGTCAAACTCTCTGCACCAGGTGTAAAGGAGAAAAAGATAATTCAGAGAGCCAACCATTCTGGATAGGTCATGTATGTCATGTTAAAACACTAGATGGGATTGAGCGGGAACATATGATTAGCATTTATGAAGTAACAAAAAAAGGATCAGTAAATTCTTCATACTCAAATTAAAAATGAAAGAAGGAAGGAAGGAAAGGAAAAAGACAGGAAAGGAGGAAAGAAAATAATGAAGGAAAGAGGGAGAAAGGACAGAAAGAATAAGAGGAAGGATGGAGACCAGAAATAAAGACCACTTACATGCCAACATTATTTCTTAAAAAAAAAAAATAGAAGTCTACATGGGAAGAGTACTTATAATTTATTGTCTATATTTTATATTGGTGAAGCAAAATATTAGTTAGTAAGATATGAAATAGTGCAAGGTATTTTTCCACAAAAGTAGAAATTTGGAGAATGCCACTCACAAAGAGAATATTTTTTTCTGAACTAATTTACATATAAGAACACAAAATAATGTTTGAAGAGAGAAAAATCTTACGTCTCCACGTAGCTAGAAGAATAGTAATGGCTAAGACTCAGAAAGCAAACTTTCATTATAAATGTTATTTATATTCTATATAAGCCTCTCAAAAAATTCAAATATAAAATCATTATGTAGTATAATTTATTTTATGTTGCAAGTCTGGACTGAATCAACAAATGTGGAAAGGTGTTGGGACCATGCCTGCTCATACTCTGGTGGAAAATAAACTAGTCATAGGTCACAAACATATGAATCCACAGCAGATTAAAATTGAATACGATTCTATTCAGCACAAAGCACAATAACCAAAACTAAAATAAGCCAAGAATCAATAACCTTCCAAGCTGAAGGTCCCTAAGAATTTTGAATATAGATATTCATCCTGACTTCCCAAAACAATGTACAGCTGGGTCTCGGAGTCACAGTGGGGAAGCTAGAATGTAGGAAAATTTACCTTCTTTCAAGCCTTCACATCTTATTTTGCCTCATGTCACATACTTAGCCATGACCATATTAAGTATCTTAATGTAAGAAACATGACTTTGAAAAGGCACCAGAACTCCATGCTGCAGAATACAGTGATGTTCAGTGTGTTTTAATTTCACTTGTGTTTTATGATTTTTATGCCTGTTAGAAAGAGAAGGAAATATGGAAATAAAAATAGGTATTTTATCTTCCATTTACGCTGTTTATGTCTTCTCCATGTTTTCCTTTGGGAAGGAAAAGAAAACTAAAGTTCCCAAAAGATTAATGGATTCACATCATAAAAAATTACGGTGTATTTGAGGCCTGCAAAACATTCAATAAGAATGAACAACCACTCCAAGATTTAAATCTGCATCTCTGGGTTTCATTATTAGCTTGCATCTCAAAACTGTCAAAAACACCAAGTCTCTGCACTGGCACCAAATAAACTTTTTTTTTTATATGACATGAGTGGTATTAATGTCCATAAAAGGTAAATTCCAAGCTTGTATTTGTAGAATCAGAAAGCATGTTGGGGAGATACTTGCCTCAGTGAGAATTTAATCTTATCCAATATCTGTTGGAGAACAATAGGCTAAGGCACTGGAACAGTTGTTCCCGAATTGATGGTGCTGATTTGGGAGCTTGTAGACCATATAGAAGACACATGTGGGTGAAGTTCATCCTGGGAGTGATGCTTGAGGTTTAAATCCTCTTCCATACACCCTGATTTATCTGTTCTCATTCAAAATATATGATCAAACAATTACACCACTCCTTGCCATCACCAAACAGGTTGCTCCCACCCCCCTGCTTGCTCTGCCAGGATGGACTGTGTACCCTTAAACCACAAGCCAAAATAAATCTTTCCACCTATAACTTGCTTTGTGTAAGGCATTTGATCACAGCAATGAGAAGGGTAGTTAATAAATTTACTATTCAAAATTCACAGTATATAAAATGTATTGTGTTCAACAAATATGAGGGGAAGTTTTCCTAACAATCCTGTCTCTATAAATTGACTCCAAGTTAGGATGACTATAGACAAGTGTGTGCTTCATGAGACATGAGAATTACAGTACCCCAAGAGTGGAGGCATAACTGCTGAGTTGACTTCGCATTCCAACCTTCTTCAGTATTTCTCCCTTCACTAATTTTCTACAGGACCTCAGAGAGGAAAGAGACAGGAGAGAGGTAAAGATTTATAAAACAATATTTGTAATCTTAACATTTGCCTTGTCCCTTGACATTGAATTCCATCACCTTCATCTTAAAATTTTCATTTATTACAGCTATTTTTACCTTAATTTCTTTTCCCATTGTCACATCAAAATACCATGACTAAAAGAAACCTTTACAAGGGGGGATTATAGTTCATAGGTAAGCTACAGTCCATCATGACAAAGCAGTCAAAGCAGCAGGACATTGAGGCAGCTATCACACACAGAGCCAAGACACAAAGCACAGTTGTCAGTTGGGTAGGATCTGGGAGGAGCTGAGTGGGGAGGCTGGGATCATGATCAGCAAATACTGTATATAAAAGATTTTGTTTACAATAAAAGGAAGAAAAATCATGAAATACATTATACTGCTTTAGTAGTCTTCTCCAAGATCTCAACCAGGGAATAGACAGCACATGCCACAGTTAGCCTAATAAAGACAATCCCATCTACCAGGTGGTACTAGATTCTATCAAGCTGACAACACAAACCATCACACTTTGCTACAATCTATTAGATTTCTATTGCCATAACAAGCATTTACCATATAGTTTGCTATATTTGTAGAGATAGAGACCATAAAATATCATTCCTTCAACTTTCCTGGAATTATTACCCAATTTCAACAGCCATTCTTTATACACTCTGTTTCACCTTTAGCTTGCTTGCAATTTTCCATTTTGTACATGTTTTATGAATATGGGAAAATATAATGAGGCTTATATACTGCTTGGTAGCTTTTTATATGTTGCAATCTTTTCTCTAACCTAGCAGAAGTAGGTTTACTTCCACAATAGAACTAAACTGTGACTAATTCAATCTTCAGCCACATATCCTTTATGTTTCTATTTCTGGGCACAGACAGCCCTTCCTCAAACCATTTGCAATGTTTACACTTAGTCCCTAAGTAACTGAGCAAACATAGTGCAGTGATAGCCTGGGGTTGTAAGGAACAGAGACAACAGGCTTTGGACAATTACAATGAGAATTATACTAGTTCTTTCAAGCATCAAACATTCTTTATTTTCAATTGTATACTTACTCTACCAAATGATGGGTTTCTTCGTAACATTTCGATATAATTATATTATTTCCTATGACCATCTTCTCTTATTGTCACTCTTTCTACCTCCATCTACCGCCCCCTAATTTTCTGGTTCACTTCCTCTTTCCAAATAACTCCCTTTTTCTTTCTTATCTTGTATATTTTTTTTTTCATAAAACCTCAATTCAATGTATGAGAGAAAGCATCTAATGTTAGTCTGAGATTAGCTTACTTCACTTAATAGGATCCTCTCCGACTCTATCCGTCAAGAGGAAAAGGATAAAATTTTGTTCGTGGGTGTTTGAAGCCCATTAAAATGTCTAGCTTTCAGAGTAAGCTTCAAAAAAATTTAATCATATTTGATAATTGTTATATGTATTTCTTTTAGCATATTACTGATAAAAGGCAATAAAATGTTACATGATCAACAAATGATTCCGTTGATCTTAGTTCCTTAGAGAACACACAACACAAAGATGGAATTACACAGTGAGGGTTTAAGAAATAGATGTAAGAGTTTTTAAAAACATCTGAACAAAATTTAATCGCAAAACTTGGAATGTATGGCCAGTATAAACAGGGATACTTGAATGTGAAGAAGCTCAACAAGTCAAGGCCGGGAGTGCAACACAGTTTAGATGATGGGTAGCTCCCCAGGCAGAATGTGGCGATATGTCAATGTACCAGAAGGATGTTGTAGCACACTTGGTATACTATTTTGAGTTCCATTCATTACCTGAAAGGTTCATGTTTTCATTATTCTTTATAGCTAGGATCCACAAATAAAAACAGCAACTAAAGAGAATCATCAGTTTCCAACTCTTTCTACTAGCCAGTTTTGCTTTAATAACCAAACAGATATGAGTGCAGACAAAAAAAAAATAGAAAAGAAAATTACAAGCCAGTATCCATGATCCCACCCTTAAATGATAGCTATAGATTATTAATGGCTGTTGAGAGAAGGCAAGTCATTATTCTCTTGGGACAATTTCCCTGATGGATTATTCAATCCCAAATGTTTAGCCTTAAATACATATTCATATAAGCAATGGACTGTGTGTGGGGGTGGTGTTATGAAAAATGTGTGGGATTTGGTTATCTCTTTCTACCACATTGATTTTGGGAACCTAATTTAGTTCATTAAGCTAGACATCAAGTGTTTTTTCTCGCTAAAGCATTGCACAAATATTTATTTTACAGCTATAGTTTTGCATAGAGTTGGTTTAACTTCTTTTTTATTTAGGCCAACTTCCAGAGAAAACATTAAAAGTCTCAGACTTGGACAAGAAAGAAAACTGAACAAAAGTGGTCGAGGCATATTCAACAAAAATTTTCCTTAGACAAGAAAATATTTAAAGCAGTATCTTAATGGGTACATTTGAGTTTAAAAGGGAGAAAATTGACTCTGTAGTCACTATTGGACTATCGTGCTTTCGACCTTCTTAATGCTTATCTTCCACTTCCTACCAAATGATACAATGACACAGGAGCACACTGTAGTAATTTTCAATTTGGAAAGCCTTTTCCTCATCCATCCCCTGAATGCTTACCCCTGTCTCCTACAAGTTAATTGGTATTTAGCATTTTAGAACAGTTTTCCAATAGACAGAGAAAACTGACCTCACAGGCCTAGCACAAGGTTGTAATTTCAATTCTAAGTGTACACCCACACAATCCTTTTGATACGAATCCTTGCCAGAGATTTAATACAAAAGGTGAAGTCTCCAAAGGCTAGACTCCATCTTGGCAGAAGAACATCAAGGGGCTGGAAAAATGCTTTGAAAGAGGACTTCAGGATGTGTGTGTGTGTGTGTGTATGTGTGTGTGTGTGTGTGTGTGTGTGTGTGTGTGTGTGTGTGTGTGTGTGTGTGTGTTTTCATTTTTTACTCATTAAAGCTTTAGCATTGCCAAGTGTGTCTTTAGTGTTTGGCCTTCTAAGTATAAATGATAGATTATTATTCTCCTCTGAGATTTCTGCTACAAAGCTTCTCATTAAAGATCACCAAATGATTTCCCCATGCTGATATCTTCCTAAGACTTCACACTCACACTCCGAACCTGCTTCTCCAGCTCAGTTTATTTTTCCATTTGGTCTCAGAATTTAGATAAAAGATACAAGGCTATAATATTTTCTCTTACTCTTTTCATTTAAATGCTACTTTTTTCATTTATGATTATTACATTTTCTACCTAAATTGATACTTCTAATTCTATTTTTTTATTTCCTTAAAAAACATTTAAATTTGCAAGCACAGTATTTTGCAACTTATATGTGTGTTCATATATGTACAGACTATCAGGTCCTTGTCGTTGTTTTGTTTTAGCATATGAGACCTTTGTAAGGCTACAAGTAATTTCTCATGAACAAATCCAGGGCTCACTTTTCTATTTTAACTTTTATTTTCTTTGCATTATCTCCTCATTTGTGATTTTCTGAAAATATTTTTACTATTTTACTTTATACAGATCGTCATTATTTATTTATCATGAAGACTCTTATTCAGGGCTGGAGAGGTGGATCAGCAGTTAAGCGCACTGGCTGCTCTTCCAGAGGACCTGGATTCAGTTCTCAACACCCACCTGGTAATTTTGTCATCCAGTTCCAGAGGATTGGGTGCAGAAGTCTGGCCTCCATAGAAACTACATACACATCTGTATATACACTTATATACAGATATATAAGAAGACATAATATCCATAAACATAAAATAAAAATAAATCTTTGTTATCAGGACTGAAGATATAAGGATATTTGTTTCAAGGTCCCATCTTTCAAACTCTGTGATGCTTTTGTCTCAACCTAGTTTTTGTAACGCTCAGAAGGTTCAAAGGCCTAATGATTGGACCATTTAAAGCTACTGGAAACCAGAAACATTTGGAATAGCATTGCAATGAGTAGAAGAACCCAAGGATTGCCTCTGCTATTATCTGAAAAAAATAATTATGTAATGTAAAGAGAACATCTATTCTTGAAAATAACATCTTTAGGAAAAATAAAAAGACCAATGGATAAGTAGAGCATGTGAAGGTATCTGGAGGGTGGGGCGAGGAATATGGCTATTTGGCATAAGATGGAAACATTAGAGAAATTGTATTCATATTTTAAAACGGGGTCCTTTGAAGAGGAAAAAGAGAGCAATGTTATCAACTATGTTGGGACAGCATTTGCAAACTAGGACTTTCCCAAACAAATTAAATCATATGATGAAACGGAAAAAAATTAAAGATAGACTTCATGCACTGAAATATAAACACAATCAATTTCAGAGCAACTTTAATAAAATATATGTTTACAGAGCCTCACATAATATAAACACAGAAGAAAGAAAATAATAACTTTCAAGAAGATTTAATTTCAGTCACAATCACCAAAATGCAGGCAGAAGCATTTCTGTGATAATTAAACATGTAATCAATATCCTTGAGGAGAAAATGCAAATAGAAAACAGGAACAAGATGCATTTTCATTTCCTATTCAAGGCCAGAAAACATTGTATAATGGCATGGACAAACACTTAAAATGACTCTAATCCAGGTAGATATGATTAAATAAAAAATAAAAAATGTGAGTCTATCATTTAAAATTGCAATCATCAATATGATACTTTAGGTAAAACAATGACCAAAATACTCATGTCATGAATAAAATCTGAGCAATTACAGTTCAATGTTATATTAACTGCCACATGCTTAGGTACAGTTGTAAACAGTTTCTATGTAAGCTTACAGCCCTCCATCATTGTTTGCACTGAAGAGGGTTGCTAGGGAAAAGTTCCTGCTAGGGGAGTACTCTATAGCTGAACTACATCCCAATGATGTAGTGATAAAGACAAAAATATTTAATATCAACTTGATTACATTTAGAATCTGCTGGGAGAAAAATCTGGTCATGTCCTTGAGAGCTATGAGCATTTATAATGGCATGTAACTACAGAGGGGATACTACCCTAAATATGGACTGGGGAGGGGATACCACCCCAAATATGGGCTTGAGTTCCAACTGCATGGAAAGGGAAAAGGAAGAAGCCAGTAGGGTGCCAAAATTAGCTCTTCTCTGTTTTGTAAACAGTGCAGATGCAATGAGTTTCAGTTGCTAGCCCGTGGCTCTATGAACTCAGCCATGTCTTTCCTACTATAATGAACCAAAACCCGAAGTCATTCATTCTTCCTTTAAGTTACATCTCATCAAATATCTGGTTACAGTGACAAGAAAATTAACTCCTATAACTCTTAAACAAATATTATCTTTGAAATAAAAGTCATTTGTTAAAATAGAACTCTGAAAAATCCTCAAATACCCAAGATACAATTCACAGACCACGTGAAGCTCAAGAAGAAGGAAGACCAAAGTGTGGGTGCTTTGGTCCTCCTTAGAAAGGGGAACAAAATACTCATGTGAGCAAATATGGAGACAAAGTGTAGAGCAAAGACTGAAGGAAAAGCCATCTAGAGACTGCCCCACCTAGGGATCCATCCTGTATACAATCATCAAACCCAGGCATCATTGTGGATGCCAAGAAGCTCATACTGACAGGAGCCTGATATAGCTGTCTCCTGAGAGGCTCTGCCAGATCCTGACAAATACAGAGGTGGATGCTCACAGCCAACCATTGAACTGAGCTCAGGGTCCCCAATGGAGGATTTAGAGAAAGGACTGAAGGAGCTGAAGGGGTTTGCAATCCCAAAGGAAGAACAACAATATCAATCAACCAGACCCCACAGAGCTCCCAGGGACTAAGCCACCAACCAAGGAGGGACCCATGGCTCTAGCTGCATATGTAGCAGAGGATGGCCTTGTCAGGTATCAATGGGAGGAGAGTTCCTTGGTCCTGTGAAGGCTCCATAGATGCCCCAGCATAGGGGAATTAGACGGCAGGAAGTGGTACTGGGTGGGTGGGTGGAGGGACACCCTCAAAGAAGCAGGGGGAAGGAGAATGGGATAGGGATTTCCGGAAGGGGGGAAACCAGGAAGGGGGATAACATTTGAAATGTAAATAAAGAAAATATCCAATAAAAATTGTTAAAAAAAAAAAAATCACAGTTCATCAGCATGACTGCACAAAGAAGACCTAAACAAAAACAGTACCAACAGAATGCTAACATGGAAGGGGAAGTTTTCATTGGGCTCCATCCAGAAATGAACAACTTCAGGCAACTAAGAAATGATGAAAAAAGATAGTCTTCGGCAGGGATGAACTCCTTGGCTGGTTATTTGTTATCTAATATGAAGTCATCAGCCCTGAAATCGCATACATAAAAATAACACTAAACAGGCTGAACAGGTTGTGTGTACTAGTGGGGGAGGGGGTGAATAAGGGTGGGGGTGAGGGTGTGTGGATGTGTAAAGCAATAATAATTAAAGAAAAAGAGATCATAAATTCAGGACTGAGCAAGAGGAAGGAGCAAGGAGAATATGGGAAGAGGAAGTGAGAAAAAAGAAGAGAACAATTATGCACTTAAATATTATTTTAATTTTTATTGTTTTAAATGTTGGTCTCTGAAATGCCCTATAAACCCCTTTCCCCCCCAAAACAAAACCAACTTAAAATTTCTTGCCTTATATAACGTCATCTCTCTTGAACAAGTTGTAAGAAAACATTTTATTCTGTAAGAAACAAATTTAAATGTCATGAATTTAATTTCTTTGCATCCTAAAATTTAATTGGTGAGGACCAACAGAGTTTAAGTGTTCCTTATTTCATAGTGTGAATGCTCCTCTGGAAGCACTAATTTTGGGATTTGCTAAAGAAAAATACAGATTTTTCATTAATATGAAAAAAAAATGTGTTCTAGTTTTCTTAGTAGATCAGTAAGAGAAGACAGTACTTCCTTTCCCAGAATAGGGAAATAATCAGTATCAAACTAATTATAATCAAAAGAAGAATAGAACTAAGAACTTGGATATCCATCTTCACCATTAGTATATGTCTCAGCGCAAATATGTTTATCTAAAACTCTGTAGTGTTAAAACAAATATAAGCCATTTCTTTAGGAGTTTTATTGTTAGTTCATTCATCTGGAGAGGAGTTTTTGACTTTATAAATATAACTGGCTTTATGGTCTTTTGAAATAAAAATTAATTTTAAAAATTTTGCTTTTCATTGTATCAGTTTTCAAGTCTGTCTTTGCCATGTTTTCCACAGGTCTCAGGCTTTGGTCCCTCCTCCAGCCCCAGTGTTGGCATGCTTCAAGCTGCCCCAGCCCCTTCTACCAACAGATTTGTGGTGAGACAAGAACAATTTGGTGGAACTATTCATTCTCATGAGGCTATAATTTTTGTTCCAGTAACTAACACTTCATTAAGTTGAAATAGTTTCATTATGAAAGGAAATATTCACAGAGAACTTAACCAATGAATGGAAAATTACTGTTTCCAACTAGTTTGATTCACAAGAAATCAGACTAAATTTTAAAGCTTGTTAATCAATTTGGTTTATGGTTTGAGTATTCAAATTATTTTAATTGCTGGAGAACGAAGATAGGTTTTTTAAACTTTTAAGTTTACCACAGAGAAACAAGACATTACATACATAAATGTTTAATTATGCTTTAAAATATGCCATTTCATGACATATAAAAATATTTAAATATTCTTTAAAATGTAGCACTTTTTAGTTCTGAATTGAAAAACACTTTTTCTATTTAAGATGAATTTCATTTTCAGTTATACGTATGTTCTGCATGTCTTTGTGTAGATGTGTGATGTGAGCCTGGTTGCTTACTGAGACCAAAGTTGTTGGATCCCCTGGAGCTTCAGTACACCACATTGTAAACAGCATGATGTGGGTACTTGGAATATAACTCAGGTCATCTGGAAGAGCAATATATCTCTCAAGATGCCTGCTGTCCTTAAAGGCATCATATATCTTACTTTCCATTCTTAGTTAAACACAGAAATTCAGTCTCCTTCATTTCATTCATTGATCTCTTCTTTCTTCCAATAACCACTTAAGGTAGACACACTTGGTCACAGGAGTGAACTAATATCTGGAGATAAATGTTCAAAAACATGCATCCTCCCTAGAGAACAAATTTTAAGAATAATGCAAAAATTGCAAGAACAAAGGTCACAATTATTACACTGAGACCATTACAGGTGGTTGGAGGTGAAGGTCCATGTATGAGAGATGCTTTTTGCTTAAACTAATGTTAATACCACATTAGAAAATTGAGCAGGGCTGGCTTATATAAAGGAGCAAGACCAGGATAGAGTAGAGAAAAGCCATCTAGAGATGAGGTATAGCATAATTCATATGATAAATGTATGCTGGAAACAAAAATAAACAGAAACCAGCGAAAGCTCAAATCGAAAGAACTAAAGGGAAAAAAGAACTGGTGAGAAATAGATCATAGAGATCCAACTAGGGATCACCCACAACTTCTAGGTCCCGTAATCATGGGAGACTTTATTTAGCTCACTGTCCATTGCACAGGCCTAATAATACTAACTGCATGGCTGTTAAGAATTAAGGAATTAACAACCATTTGGTATTGGATAAAAAAATTGGCTCACTCTTCCCTGTGAAAGACCATGTATTCTGTGCTCAGCATTTTTTAGTTGCTAGTACTTCTTTGTATACAGGTGAGATTTGTTGGGATTTCCCTTGTCTAATGTTAGTGTGTCTATTACTGTTGTCCTGACTGAGCAGATAATATTGGTGTATTAGGAGTGAGTTTGTGTGTGAGAGAGAGTATGTGCATGCATGTACATATGTGGGTAATATATGTGTGTGTGCGCAAATGTGTGTAGTGTGTTTAGAAATATTCACATAAGCATGTGAAAGATAATAAATATTTAAAATGAAAATAAGAGGCCATGGATCTATAAGAGCATAAGGAGTGTTAGGACGGGGGAGTTGAATGGAGCAAAGGGGAGGGGGAGCTATGTAACTATATAATATTCTCAAAAATAAGTGCCTAAAAGAAAAGAGTTAACATCCTGAAAAGTCGTTTCCTTGAGAAAAATCAGTGAAATGATCAATCCCTTATCCAAACTAACTAAACTGCAGAGAGATAATATAAATATTTTAAAAGTCAGAAACAAAACTGAAGACATGACAACAGATATGGAGAAAACTGAAAGAACCAATAAGTCATACTTTCTAAAACTGAGTACAATTTTTCACAAAATTGGAAAATCTAAAAGAAATGGACAATTTTCTTGATAGATACTACTTACCAAAGTTAAATCAAGATCAGATAAACAATATAAATAGACCTAAACCCCTAAGGAAACAGAAGTAGTCATTAAAGTCTCCCAACCAAAAAAGGCCCAAGGCCAGATAGTTTTAGTGCAGAATTCTACCAGATATTCAAAGAAGAGCTAATGCCAGTACTCAAATTATTCCACAAAATACAAACAGATGTAATGCTGCCAAATTCAATTTATGAGGACATAGACATCTTGAGACTTAAGACTCACAAAGACTCACAAATGAGAGCTATAGACCAAGTTTGCCCATGAACATTGATACAAAAATAATAATAAAATACTTGCAAACCAAATTTAGGAACATATCAAAAATATCATTTACCATAATCAAGGAGGCTTCATCCAAGAGACACAGGGTTGTTCAGTATATCATAAATTTGTCAATATAATCCACCATGTAAACAAACTGAAAGGAAAAAAGAAATGATCTCAGTAGATGCCTAAAAAACTTTTGACAAAGTTCAATACTTCTTCATGATAAAAGTCTAGTAGAGATCAGGGATATAAGGGACCAAAACATTATTCAGCAAGCCTATAGCCAACATCAAATTAAATGGAAAGAAACTCAAAACCATTCTACTAAAACTAGGAACATGACGAGGCTATCCACTCTCTTCATATCTACTCAATATAGTACATGAAATTCGAGCTAGAGAAATAAGAGAATTAAAAATGATCAAGGAGATATTAATTGGAAAGGAAGAAGTAAAAGTATCGCTATTCACAGATGATATAATATATATAAGTGACCATAAAATTTTCATCATGGAACTCCTATAGCTGATAAACACTTATAGCAATGTAGATGGATACAAATTTAACTTTTAAAAATCAATAGTCTTCCTATATAAAAACTGAGAAATCTGAGAAAGATTTCACTGAGAAAGAAATCAGGCATTTGTCTTTCACAATAGCCTGAAATAATATAAAATATCATGGTGTAACTCTAACCAAGCAAGTAAAAAACCTGTATGACAAGAACTTCAAGTCTTTGAAGAAAAAATCTAAATAGATATCAGAAAATGGAAAAAATTTCCCATGCTTATGAATCGGTAGGTTGAACATGGTAATAATGTTCATCCTACCAAAAGCAATCTACGGATTTGATAAAATCCACATAAAAATTCCAACTCAACTATTTACAGTACTTGAAAGGACAATTCTCAATTTCATGTGGGAAATAAAAAACTCATGATAGTTAAAATAATCCTGTACTATAAAAGAACTTCCAGAGGTATCATCATCCCTGATTTCAAGTTCTACTACAGAGCTACAGTAATAAAACCTTCATAGCATTGAAACAACAACAAAAAAGACAGGTTGATCAGTGGAATCAAATCAAAACCCAAATGTTAATTCACATACCTGATTTTTGATAAAGAATCCAGACATATACAATGAAATAAAAGTGTCTTCAACAAATGGTGCTGCTTTAACTGGATTTCAGCTTATAGAAGAATGAAAATACATCAGTGTCCATCACCTTGCACAAATCTCTAGCCGGCACTAAGGCTGAAACTCTTAGCATAGGCACTGAGATTGAAAATTAGTAAATGGGACTTCATGAAACTGAAAAAAAAATTTAAGGCGAAAGACAGAGTCAACAAGAAAAATGTCAGCCTATTGAAAGATAAAAATATTTCAACAGCCCCACATCTGTCAGAGGACTGATATCCAAAATATATGAAGAATTCAAGAAACTATACATTAATAAACTAAATAATCCGATTAAAAATTATGGTACTGATCAAAACTGAGAATTCTAAACAGAGGAATCTCACATGGCCGAGAAGCCCTTGAAGAAATGTTCAACATCCTTTAGACATCAGGGAAGTGCAAATCAAAACGACTCTGAGATTCCATCTTAAAATTGCCAAAATGGCTAAGATCAAAACCACAAATGACAGCTCATGCTGAAGAGGATGTGGAAAGAACCAAACACTCCTCATTGCCGGTCAGAATGAAAGCTTGTACAGCCACTATGGCGATCAATGCAGTATTTCCTCAGAAATTTGGGACTACATCTCCCTCAAGCTCCAGGTTTGCAAATCCTGCTTATATACACAGAGGACATTCCATCCTACCACAGGACATTTGCACAACTCTATTCATTGTGGCTTTATTCATAATAGTCAGAAACTGGAAATAAAATAGAGGTCCTTTAATAGGAAAATGGAAAAACAAAATGTGGTAATTTATACAATGGAGTATTACTCAGCTGTTAAAAACAAGGTATCATGAAATTTGTAAGCAAATGGATGGAACTAAAAAAACCCTGCTGAATGAAGTAATTCAGACACAGAAAGACAAATATGGTGAATACTCACTATAAGTAAATATTAGCCTTAAAGTAAATGATAACAGGGCTACAACATGCAGACCTAGAGAGGTTAGGTAAAGAGAAGAGGTTGACTGGGGACACATGGATCTTCCTAGGAAAGGGAAATAAAATTATCTCGTGGGTAGACTGGAAGTGGGTGGGTTTGGGAGTAGGAGTATTTAGGTGGCAGGGAGAAGATGGGATGAAAGGAGAGAGTATGGGGTGAGATGCGGGGAACTTGAGGCATTTAGCAAGTGGTAGGGAAACCTAGTGCAGTGGAAACTTCCTGGAATCTATGAGCGATCATTGTAGGACTCTTAGTAATGAGGAATAAGCAGACTCAACTGCGCATGTCTTGTTAGGCAAGGCCTCCAGTTGTGGTACTGGGTTGTATTCGGTTGAATTGCTGTTTGAGGGGGTCTGGTCGAGAAAGCCGAACAACCCAGGCTGATGCTAGGACAAAGGGTTGTGCCTCACAAACTGACAGAAGGGGTCCCATTGTCAGGGGCCCCACACTTCTGTTTGAACATCGAGAGCTGCATCCGGTGCCTAAACGGAGCCTTCACCTTTATGTTTTAGTCTCTTTGGTGTAGGAAGGTACTTTTCAGGCCACCAAAAGAAAAACCTGGACAAGAATCCAGCCACAAAATCTTTTAGCAACTAATATCTTGTAGCCAACTAATATCTGATTTAACTTGAGGCCCCTCCATGAGAGGGAGCCCATTCCTGACACAGCTTGGATGGCCAGGAACCAAAGACTGGATAACCCAGAAAGCTATGGTAGAACCAAACAAAACTGGTCAAAAACCTCAATGAGATGATTCTTAATAATAGGGTATAGTTACACATTGGTGACCTATCCCGTCCTCAACAGAGACTTCCTTTACACTAGCTACGAACAGGTGGAGAGATTTTATGTGGAGGGAGAGTCCAAATTGGAAGTCTCTTCTTCCGAGTCAGGGGAATCTGGAATTCCCCTGAAGGGGAAAGGAAGGACTGATGAAACAGATGAGATGGATGGCACCAGAAGAACATTGCTCATTGAACCATCTAAGCAGTGTGCCTATGGGTTCATAGAGTCTGAAGCAGCAAGGACCAGGTACTCTGAGTATATGTTATGCTGTTAACTTGGTTTTGTGGGACTCCTAGCTATGAGAGCAGGCAGTGTCTCTCTGACTCTTTAGTCTGCTCTTGGAACTCTTTTCTTCCTGTTGGGATGCCAGTTCCAGCTTCAGTATGAGGGATTTGGCTTTGTCTTATTGGTTCTGTTTTTTGTTTGTTTGTCCGTTTGGTTTGGTTTGTTTGTTGTTGTTATTGTTTGATTGTTGTCTCTTGGGAACCTGCTCCTTTCTGATGGGAGATGGAAAAGGAGTGGATCTGAAGGAGAGGAAATTGGGAGTAGTTGGGAAGAGTGGAGGGTGGGAAACTGTGGTTTGGATGCATTGTTTGAGAAAAGAATCTCTTTTCAATGTTATGTATGTGTATATATGTATATATGTGTGTATATGCATATATATTCAATTATATATTCAATGAGACATATGTATACATGTATACATATGTATATATAGTAATTGAATATATATCTGTATATGTATACATATATATACATACATATACATATATACACTATCATATATTGTGAACAGGGTATCTATTACAAATATAAAATGCAAACACATTGTGCTTTTGAACCAAAGCACAACTTAAAAAAATTTAATCAGAATGGTTAAGATCAAAAAGACAGCACATGTTGGTGAGGATGTGGAGAAAAAGGAACACTCCTCCATTGCTGGTGGGATTGCAAACAGGAAAAATCAATCTGGACGTTCCTCAGAAAATTGGAAATAGATCTACCTGAAGACCCAGCTATAGCACTCTTGAGCATATACTCAAAAGATGCCTCACCATGCCACAAGGGCACGTGTTCCACACCTTGATTTTCAAAGGCTTATTTTCTTTCCTTTCTGTCCATCCCTGCTTTCATTCTATTTGATATCATTCTGACTTTATTCATGTCTTATTGTGTAACTGACATAACTTCTACTTTTTCTGTTTTGGTTTTGCTTGATTTGCTCTTGCTGTTCTTTGCTGGTTGGTTGGTTGGATTTGTTGTTGGTTTTCCTTGGGTATTGTTTGCTTGAATGCAACTGGCCACTTTCTACATTGGCCAGTTTTTCCATCTGTTTGTGGATAAAGCCAGCAACATCTAGGTCCTTTCAACTCTAGGAGAATTAGCAGAGCCAGTTGTTTTTATACCACTTGTTAGAATTAGGATATGAGTCCAGGCCTGTTCTCTGACCTGATCTCATAAAATGTATACATATACCTCATCAATATAAATTTTACTACAAAAGATCCATTAATGGTGATGTCTTCCATCCAAGTGGGGCAACAGATGCAGATTCTATGTAAATCCCTTCAAGATCCTTTAGAAGGAATTCCAACTTCATTGATGCTCACTTTGGGAGAGATTCAGGACTGTGCTAAATTTAGTTGAAAATGAAACTCCTCTGGGGAGTAACAGTGAACCATATACAGCCTGGCTCTGTGTGAATATCTACCCTAAAGTCTGAATCTGTTTTTCAAAGATGAAAACTATTTGTTCCCGAAGCCCAGACTTATACTTGCCCCATTTGTTTTCCAAACTCTGTATTAACGCTTTCAGATGTTCCTTAAAACTGTTCCAAACTCATATGGTTCCAAATCATCTTCATTTTCAAATAGGAGAATATTTTTTAAACTGTAGGAAGCTTTTGAACTACCTCGTTCTTCATTATTTTTCAGTTTTATATTTTTACAGATTATAAATTAATAGCAAATCATTGTGAAAACTTTAGAAAGCAGAATAATATGTATCTATCATCACCTATATGTGTAATATAATTAATGGTGGATGCTTAATTTTTTTCTAATCTATTTAAACTCCAGAAAATTACTATTTATATATTGGAAAGCAATCCTTATGCCACCTATATCCCCAACTGACCACATCAAGTTTTCTGACATCTTTGCTTCATTGGTAAAGGGGAATATATATTTCACAGGCGCTACAATTTCTAAGTAAATGTGGCTTTGAGTTATTATAAAATATTATAATGAGAATGTTGCACATTAAAATCATTAACACTCTTTGCACAGTAGTAAAAAGAGATAATGATGTGGGCTGAACAAAGAAAGAAGCCAGTGTTTTTCCTAGACTTTTTGTGTTGAGCGAAAAGTAAATATTAAAAGAAAGCCCTTCACTCTCACCGAGACTTCACTTAGCCAAGAAAATTTACAATACTGGTTAAATGATATTTCATAATTATGGGATTTTTAAAGTAACATCACACAGTAAGTAATTGTGGTTGAATGCAGCTCTATTGATTCAGAGGCTTTTATAAACACATACAAATACATAAAGTAAATTAACCATGACTTTGTTAGTTCAGGGAAGAAACAGCACTTCTGTATGTCACATATGGAAAAATGAAAACATCCAGATGAAGTTAATGTTGTTATCTTGTTTCTGAAAAGCAAAAATGGTTTCACCACAAGGAGCCATGACTATAAAAAGCAAACTTAAATTAAAACCTTGAAAAAATTACTTTGTGGTCATGCATTGAATTTTACATTCCACTTCATAGGAAGAGCAAACTTTATATAAAGTCAACGTCAAAAAATATCTTGTATTTTCTTTCATATTCTTTAAAAATTTGAACATAAGAAGAAATATATTCATCTTCTCAGATGTATACAAATTATGAAATAGATACAGAATGTCACCAAAATAAAACCTTAACGATTATTGTCCCAAATGAATCAAAGTTAATAACTTTCAATATTGGCCTATAACAATTAGGTTTAACACCTCAATTTACATATGTGATTTTTCTGTTTGAACTATGAGACCGTTAGCTAAAAAAATTATAGTGTCAGGATGTTTGCTAGAGGTTATACCAAAGTGCCAAATGTCCCAACCAAACTCTAAAATTACAGAGTGCAGAGCTGAGGTGGGGGTGAGAGTTTACTGCTGTTAAATGGAGAGGAAACCCCGTTTTAGGAGAGGAAACCCCACTTCATACTATGCATTGATTTCCCCACACAATTGATATTCAGCTTCATGATTTGACATATCCAATACATTCTGTATATCTTCTCCTCTTCACATGAAAGAACGATTTTCATCGTTTCTGGATATAAATGAATGTTCTACCAATTATGCTGCATGACATAAAAATACACAGGCAGAAACTACTAAACCATATAGTCAATATCCAGTATATCAACTAACAACAGGACGCCTAACTGACTGAGGCTAGAGAGCAGATCAGAGCCAAGCCATTTACCTAATGGCCAGATGTGAAAGAGCAAAAGGTCAAAGGACCACGATGCATGATCTGTCTTGAGGCCAGTCTCCAGTGAACTAAAATGCTCCCTTAAGACCCTTTATAAAGATTCCACTAACTCTGAGCCACACTAAGCTCTAAACCAATTTTTATCATCTGGGTTTTTAAAAAAATATTCTAAATATTCTAATGCAAACTACAGAAAATTGGCACTCAAATATTTTCACTATGAAGAAACAAAATCAAAAATGTTCCCATAATCTATTGTTATTTGTGTCTCCAAAGAGGAGGACTATGTCTGGCACCTTGTTTACAGGAAGGAATGTTGTGCCCTAGTGGGGACTTTCAAGCTATGATTCTATAAGAGATTATTAAAATAGTTTGTAACACGAACATGCCCTTGGAATTCATGTGTTTGTGATGACCCTTCTGCATGAGATGCAGCTGACCTGTACAGAGCTCAGCATATAGAACAAATTACTATGGGGAAGTCCAAAGTTAGACTGTGGAACACATGACTTCTACTTTGTTTTACTGGATCATCTTCCTGGGACATGCATTGCTGGTGGGCTTGCAAGCTGGTACAACCACTCTGGAAATCAGTTTGGTGGATCCTCAGAAAAATGGACATACTACCACCTGAGGACCCAGCTATAACGCTCCTGGGCATATACCCAGAAGATGCTCCAACATGTAATAAGGACACATGCTCCATTATGTTCATAGCAGCCATATTTATAATAGCCAGAAGCTGGAAACAACCCAGATGTCCCTCAGCAGAGGAATGGATACAGAAAATGTGGTACATTTACACAATGGAGTACTACTCAGCTATTAAAAACAATGACTTCATGAAATTCACAGGCAGATGTATGGATTGAAAATATCATCCTGAGTGAGGTAACTCAGTCACAAAAGAATGAACACGGTATGTACTCACTAATAAGTGGATATTAGGCTAAAATTCGAAATACCCAAGATTCAATTCACAGTAACCATTGAACTGAGCATGGGGTCCCAAATGAGGAGTTGGAGAAGGGACTGAAGGAGCTGAGGGAGTTTGCAACAGTGTCAACTGGCCTGAACACACACCCCCACCCCAGTGCTCCAGGAGACTGGACTACCAACCAAAGAATACACATGGAGGGACCCATGGTGCTGGCCACATATGTGGCAGAGGAGAGCCTTGTTGGCCATCAGTGGGAGGAGAGGCCCTTGTTTCTGAGAGTGTTAAATGCCCCAGTATAGGGGAATGTCAGGGAGGGAAGAAGGGAGTGGGGGGGGGCCCTCATAGAGGCAGGGGGAGGGAGTATGGGATAAGAGGTTTCCAAAGGGGAGACCTGGAAAGGGGAAAACATTTGAAATGTAAATAAAGTATCAAAAAGAAAAGAAAAGAAAAGAAAAGAAAAGAAAAGAAAAGAAAAGAAAAGAAAAGAACAGAAAAGAAAATAGAAAAGCACTTTGCAGCCTCTGCCTCAGGAAAAAGAGAAAATAGAAAAGCACTTTGCAGCATCCGCCTCGGACCCTGCAGCCACTGTGGTGTTGATGCCTAAGAAGAATCGGATTGCCATGTATGAGATCCTTTTTAAGGAAGGCGTGATGGTGGCCAAAAATGCCCAAACACCCCGGATTGGCAGACAAGGATGTGCCCAACCTTCATGTAATGAAGGCCATGCAGTCTCTCAAGTCTTGAGGCTACTGTGAAGGAGCAGTTTGCTTGGAGACATTTCTACTGGAACCTGACAAACGAGGGCATCCAGTATCTCCAAGATTACCTGCACCTACCTTCAGAGATTGTGCCTGCCACCCTGCGCCGCAGCCGTCCTGAGACGGGCAGGCCTCGGTCCAAATGTCCAGAGAGTGAGTGACCTGCAAGATTCAGACGGAGACACCTACAGAAGGAGTGCTGTGACCCCTGGAGCTCACAAGAAAGCTGAGGCTGGGGCTGGCTCAGCAACTGAATTCCAGTGGACAAGATCAGCCACCTCAGTGAAGTTGGAGATTATGTTGTATTGAATAAACTTTAAAGAAAACCAACAAAAGAAAAAAAAAGGAAGGAAGGAAGGAAGGGAGGGAGGGAGGGAGGGAGGGAGGGAGGGAGGGAGGAAGGAAGGAAGGAAGGAAGGAAGGAAGGAAGGAAAAGAAAAAGAAAAGAAAATAGCAAAGCAGCCCTACAGTGAGGACTTAATACTTCCTAGAGAACATCAAGCAAAGGATGAAGACTGTTGGCAATGTCATGAGTAAACCAGCCATCTTGGAACCAAACCCACCAGCCCCAGGCAGGTCTTCAGTTGACTGAGGACCAGCATTTTTACTGAAGCCTCAGGAAAGAGCACACTCCAGCCCATCTGCCATAGCTACTTTTAGGTCTCTGTGGCTCTGAAATTCCATGCTAATAAAATTTTACTGTTTTTCACTTCTAAGTATTGGGGTCATTTGTTGCTGAGCAATGAACAATTAGCACCGATTCAGTCAATAAGGTGGACTATTCTAGCACTGCACTTGAAAACATGCACAAACTCTGGGTATTTCATATGGTAAAAAATGGCAACTGTGAATCGCCTCTTCTGATAGCTAACATTTTAATGTCATTTAAAACTTAAGAAGGGCAACTGATTAACCTAAAGGAAAAAAAATGAATTCCTTCTCAAATCTCAAAGGAAGGAAATGAGTTATCATAGTAGGTTTAATCTGCTTACTGTCTCAAATTTTTATCAATTTTTTTAGTTAATAAAAATTTTTTGTGATTCCAATGTATTAAAAATAGCACTCTTGGACTTTTGTTGTTGTCATTTGTTTATTTGATTTTTATTAACAGTGAGAGTAAAATCTGAGTCCTATGTCTCAGAGAGGTATTTGCATCACCAGTTTTCTGCATGTCAATTGTTTTGAAGATTAAAGAAAAACAACATTGTAATTATGTGACAGCAGCTATCTCCTAATTCTAAGATTTATACATGTTATTTACCATGCACTGTTCTCAGGCAATATAAGAAAACTTCTAGCTCTCAAATTTTTAGGTCTATATTTTGAGTCCTTTTTTTTTTTTTTTTAAACAAGAGGAATGTTTTCTGATGGAAGCATGATTGGTCTCATTTTTCTCTTGTTCTGCCTAGTGACAAGACATATGTACCCATTCAATAGTGTGGTTAAGTCAGAGAGCAAAACAATTGTAAAGTTTAGAAAGGAATTGGAGCTATATCTGATAGAGTCAAATAACACATATTTGCACAACCACAATTACACTGGGGTAAATTATTAACAGACCAGTGTGGTAATGCATCTTGGTGATGTCCACTTTGGCATTGTATTCACGTAGCACATGTGCCAATCTCCAGCAGATTAAATGCTACAATCGAATTTCTTAGCCATGAAAAATTGCCATTTCTCTTTGCAACACCAACTGACACAATCTTAAAATTTGGTTCTTTTAGTATATTTAAAACTTTTAAATATTTAGGATGAGTTGTCTGTAAGTGTCTTACTTGTACTGAATAAAGTTTGTGTGCCCCAAATTGTGTAAGTGTCCAGTACTACCCTCATAAGGCTGTCAAACTCAAGTGCACATTTGACCTATAAGTAATTTTAATGGAAGATGTGTACTGGCCTAATTTTTCTGGCCTGAGCCTCGTAACGTGGTAAGAACAGATCCATTGAACCAATACCTTCTGGTTTCAGAACATTAAATTTTTAGAAAAATAGGACTGTGCATGCTAGTTAATGTTGTAGTTATCAGGGGGCCATCTGCGAAATCATGAGAAGGATGACAGGATGACTGATAAGGAGACTGAACAATATAGCCAACTCCTGTAGAAAAGAAGAGGACTTCAGAGACTCTGGCAGGTGATTGTCTTTCTTGGTTCTGTTTCATGTGAAATTTGCCTGCATTTCAGTAACTACTCTGTATAGAACATTCAATAACTCTTGGTCCTTTTTGTCATTTATGACTCAGAGTGGGTTTTTATTCTTCAACAACAAAAGTCAATGACAAAATGCCTTTAGGTTACATGTAGAAGAGAATAGAAATAACAAATGAGTCAAGTAATATCAATGAAAATGAACACTGTGGCACTTGAGAAGAAAATAATAAAATTAACTTACTTTTCTTATCTAAAGGGGCCTTTCTGTAATTGTTTCACCTATTATCAGTGGTCTAACACTTTTATTTTAATAGATGATTACTAAATTCAGCCTTCATACAGATCTCTTGTCTCCTGGTCCTATCTACTTAAACATCAAATAACATTTTTTTTTAATTTAGCCAGTTGAAAAATAAAGTTTACTATTCCATTCTGTATTAATTCTGTTCCAGTATTTTCTATTTTTGCTGTTACTACTCTTGTATCTATGCTGAAATATAAAATTTATTTTGAGAGAATTTTATTCTCCCAATCTTCATCAACTTATATATTTACTCTTCTAATTATACATTATATAAATACATTACTTATATATTCATTAGCATATATATTTTCTTAG
This sequence comes from Uromys caudimaculatus, assembly GCA_028551405.1. Lineage (NCBI taxonomy): Eukaryota > Metazoa > Chordata > Mammalia > Rodentia > Muridae > Uromys > Uromys caudimaculatus. The sequence continues at coordinate 47,782,859 of CM052718.1, read as the reverse complement.
ATATTATACTTATATATACAAACAGATATATGTATATATGTATATAAGTGTATATGTATATAAGTGGATACTGGAGTATATGTTTATGTATATATATGTACATATGTGTATATGATGTGTATATATGCATATATATGTGTATGTGTACATGTGTATATATGTATATATGTACATATGTTTGTATGTTTATATATATACATGTATATGTGCACATGTATATGTGTGTCTGTGTGTCTGTGTATATGATGTGTACCTGTGTATGTGAGTATATATGTGTGTGTGTGTGTGTGTGTATATATATATATATATATAAAACTTCTTTTATATTCATTAACATATATTCTCTCTCCCATTTCTGTCTTGGCCTGCTTCCCAACACAGACTAACTGGTTCCTGCAGTTTTTAACCATAGACATTTCCTTCATTTTTAGTCTTACCACCCTGAGTAATTTTCATGTCTCCTCAGTCAAGTCAAGAGGTAACCATGCTCACTTACCTATGCTCTGCTGTATATAATATTAGTAAACCAACCACAGTCCCGGGAGCATTCCATCCCTTATTTCCAGAGGTGAGTAGAGTTGTCACATGTTATTTTTCTCCTTGCTGCCTTCGGACCATGTCTCTGCCTTTGATCACTCCCTGATTTCACCATCATGACTCTGATGTTCCTTTACCTTCTGCCAGTCCTCACTTCTCTATCAATTCACTCCCCTTTCCTTTGAGTTCTCATTGAGTCTTAAAGTTTTGTTACTTAACTGAATGCAACTTCTATATCATTCCCGGGTGGTCTTAGCACTCACATTTGAGATCTTCCTGCACCCTGCTATTAAGTCCCTTTGCGACTCTCATCTTTCCCTGTGCCAAACCTCATAGTCACATTTTGCAAACCAACATGCCCTTTAGCATTCCAGTGTTTAAACTCTACTTTCTGACAGTTATTTCCTTCATTATTCATCTACTTTAACATCTCAATTCTAAAGATCTTTCATCAACAGTTGGCCTCCATTGGCCCTGGCTTACATTCTATTATATTGCATACTATACATACATGTTATTATATGTTATTATCTCCTTGCAAATGATTAGCATTTGTTACCTCCTTACTTCCACCATTTCATTATCTGCACAGAAATCAGAGCCATTCAAAAATGCATTTTTAAACTTTCTTCAACCAATAGAAAATGAAGTAGTTTTCTTAAAAGAAAGTATTCTATATAGTAGTCTACCAGGGTGAAATATTCTTTACCAATTCTGCTTCAAGACTCTTGGTACATTGGATTAAAAGCATGAATCCACTCAACGGAAGGGAGTCCCTAGAGCTACTTGGAAATTTGTTTTTACCTTATCCATTCATTCTCTCCTATAACTATTTGATACTTTCTTCTGTTTCCACAAACCTAAATTATACCCACCTTAACTTGTTGCTCCCTGCTATGGAAACAAAAACTATCAGAGAGACTTAATTTGCAGAGCTACTATCATATCTAGATGTAAGTCCACACAACTTGCTTATCTTCCATCCAGAACAAAGAGAATGTCAGCACTGGACTGCTTAAGAGCACTCCTCTACTTGTACACTGAACTCACGCTCAGTCCCTTCAGATTAGTATGCTAATAATGTTCTCATCCTAGCTTCCTATTTCAACTTCCTCTTCCCAGTTAGGAAATTTAATCAGTCTGCTAGCATGCTTTGACATTCGCCATCTTGCAAAAGCAAAGCTTCTATGGACAAACCTGCCTGCACCTCTACTTCTTTCCCAGTCCCCAATATTCCATGATCATTCTTTTCTTCCCTTACCACCTCAGCTACCAATTTGTTTTTCTATATTCTTTTCAACACACCTCAGGAAGACTTTAGCTAATACAGGTTGGTCTCTTAATGCCATTACAGTCTGTATAAGGCAAGCTACCTATGGAATCTCTTTTGCCTTATTTGCCCTATATTCAGTGTTTATATGCATGGGTTGAAGATTTCTCTTCATTTCTCTTGAGGATTTATTTATTCTATCTTAGTTTCTCTTTCTATCTTTTCAGACTTGCCTATTCACTCTCATTTATACATTCTCCACTTAACCCTTTACATTATCAATTTCCAAACATTGGGGTACCCACCAAATAATCAGTCTTTTAATGATTTCTCTATCTATAATCACTCTGTAGGCGCAATCTCAACCAGTTTTAAAAATTTACTTTTTACATGACTCCCAAATCCTTCTCTCCAGGGTTGACCTAAATCTTTTAACCATAACTTAAATATCACCAACTTACCTATATATTCATTAATTTATATATCTAAATGTCAAAATCAACATGTGAAAAATAAAATGCCTTCAATCATACTAATCACTTCAAGATAGTAATTCAAACTGATTTTCCCACTCCTGTGAATAAATTTTATCCTTTTTTTTTTAGATAAAATGTTAGTAATAATAAATAATTCATCAATTTCTTCCACTATACATCCAAATTGCCTTCAAATTCTACTAGTAAATAATAAAAATGTATAAAATGTGAGCATTGCCTCATTAATTTTCTTTGCTTCTTCCCTTTGCTATACAATTTATTCTCTAGTGAGAAACTGGAAACAATCTTTGAAAAAGTCAATGAAGGAAGTACGAGCCCATAATCCCAGCTACACAGGAAACTTAAGAGGAAATAGCATAAGTTCAAGACTTACTTGGAGATGACAGACAGAACTAAGGCCAGCCTGGATAACCGTGTAAGAGCCTGACTCAAAATACAATTTTAAATAGATAGTTAGGGATATAGCTCAGTAACTGAGTGATAGGCTAATATGTTTGAGCTTCTAGCATCATGGACAGAGGGAAAAAAGGAAGGAAAGAAGGAAGAAAAAAAGAAAGAAAGGAAGGATGAAAAGGAAGAAAAAGAAAAGAAGGAAGAAAGGAAGTGAGAGAGTAAGAGAGAGGAAGAAAGTAAGAGGGAGGGAGAGGAGGAAGAAGAAAGTAAGAATGGGAGGATAAAAAAGGAAGGAAGAAAGAGAGATTGGGGGAGAAAGGAAGGAGTGAAGAAAGAAAATAAGGAAGGAAGGAAGCATAAAAAGGAAGGGAGGGAGAAATGAAGGAAGGAAGGAAGGAAGAGAGAGAAAGAAGAAGGGAGGGAGGGAAGGAGGGAGGGGAGGTGTTGGGTCAAAGCTGTGAGAGGTCCCGCATCCGCCCCAGGGCTCGGACCTCCAGGAGAGGCGGGATGCTGGAAGTTTGACCACACTCACCCCGCAGCACCTCTGGCCTGGTGCGCAGCCTGCAGTCCGAGGACTACATGGTTCTCAGGCTCTTGGGCATCCCAGGCACTGCTGGATGCCATGCAAGAGCTGAGAATGGAGTGGGAACCAGTGGGCTGGATCTAGCCTGGGAGAAAGGCAAGGAGGAGCCTGGCTGGGTCCTGCCGGGGACCGAGTCTTTGCTTTGGCTTGTTGGCAGCAAGCTGCCTTGGTTTGGTAGAGGCCGTGGCTGGGAGCATTGAGAGGTCTTCTATGGGAGACTACACACAGCTCTTTAGATGAAGGCCTGTTCCATTGTTCCCCACAGCTGATCCTGATGAAGAGAGACAGTCCAAAGTTTTAGGGTGTTTATTGTCATAGAGGAGAGTGGTGATGAGTGAAACCCTACCACACAACCTCAGGGGGGGCCTGAGGTTAAAATATCTTTTACAGGGAGGAGTGGCTGGGAAGGGGAGTTGATTGGCTAAGCCTCTAGGTACCTCATTAACATGAGAATGTCTTAAGGCTATGTGACCACACCTCTACCTGTGGAGGGGCTTGGGGCTTGACCTTACATGACTGATGGTCCCAGACCTATGGAGAGCTGTAGCCTCCTCGGGTCAGAAGTCTGGGACCCAGGAGCTTGGCAAAACGCCTACCGTCCCTTGTACGGTTATCCCCTGCTGTGGACCCCCTACTGGGTCTCCAAGGTTTTAAACCTTAGCTCAACCAGAAACCAGGCTGCCTGACAGGATTAACACCCTCCAAACACTGTACACTCAGTAACCCCATAGACTTCTGAATGTGCCAAACCTACTCCCACCTCAGAGCTTTGGCACTGGTAGTTACCTTTCCTCATGAAGTTCTTTCTACAGACATCTGCACTGGTAACTCAGTCCTCTCCCTTATCGAAGCTTGTGTTCACTCGGATCCTAACAAATCACCATCTTTGACTGGTTCACATGAGAGGGAACATTGCTGTAGGCATATCTCATTCTATTCCTCGCTTGTCATTTCTCCTGACAACTGAATGTAAGCTGATATGTTATATGACTGTGTTGTTGTTGTGTTGTTGTCTTTGTTTTCATACGATTTTCTGTCTTTGTTCCTTGATTAAATTTCAACAGAATGAGTAAACTGTTTAGTAGTAGCTGCACCTAATGTCTATTAAAGTTCCCAGTTTCCCATACGCCATGGGTGAATATTGCTAAGTTCTTATTTCTGTTTAGATTCGACTCACGAGAATAACTTGGCAAAGCTAAAGCTTGTCAGAAAATAACTGTGAATCTATTTCAATGAAAGGAAATTACCTTGTCCTTGAAATTATACACTGTGACCAACATCAAATAAAATTAACCTAAGCAAGTTTAAAGTAATGTCAACATTCCATATTCACAGAATGAAAATAAACAAAATAGCCATCCTGTTACTCTGTGATAAATGTTTGCAAATGAAAATTTCTGTTTTCTACTAGCATTGCAATTGTTGCTCTTCATTGTCTACTTGAATTTAAAATCACCATGAAAATAGAGCCCTAGTATGACTATGAAGATATTTCCAAACAGGTTAACTAAAGAGGCAAGACATGTCTTGAATCTGGAATGTGATGAGGTGCTATCCAAGACAGTATAAAATTGAGAAAGCAAGAATTCAACTCGATGCTTCCTAAATAGACTTAGTATGAATTTGCTTAGTCTCATGATACCATGCCTGTCTGGTCATCATGCACTATACTTCCTAGTGTCATAATTCAAGATAAACCCTTTTCTTCCTGAACTTGCCTATTTTGTCACAGTAATGAGAAAAAAATAAATATATAGTTAAAATGTGAATAATTATGATGTTAACATTACATAGTATGGTTTAGATATTAATTAAACTATGGTTTCTAATAGATTTGTTTATTTGTTAATTTCACATTTTTGTTATGAAAATAAAGTTTTGCATTTCTCTGTGCGTGTGTGTGTGTGTGTGTGTGTGTGTGTGTGTGTGTGCGCGTGTGTGTGTGTGCATATGACGGCATGCCTGCCTCCATGTACCATCATAGATGTGGAGATAAAAGAACGCCATGTGGGTTCTAGGAACGGAAGTCAAATCATCAGTTTTGGAGGTGAGCCGCCTTACCTGCTCTTTTAATCAATGTTCTATCTCTGTGAAGAGATGCCATGAACACAGAGTCTCTTATAAAACAAATGTAATTTATGCTTGCTTCCAGTGTCAGAGTCCATTGTCATCATGGCAGGAGCATGGTGGCATGCAGGCCGACAGAGTGCTGAAGAAACAGTAGAGAGTTCTGCATCCAGGTCCACAGGCAGCAGGAAAGAAAGAGATATTGATTTGAACTTTTGAAACCTCAAAGTCTCCCCTTGCATACTATTGACACACTTAGTCCAAAAATGCCACACCTACCACAAGACCATACCTCATAATCTCCAAATAGTGTCACTCGCTAAAGATTAGGCATCAAATGTATGAGCCTTTGGAGACCAATCTTATTTAAATCACAACTCCTTGGCCTCTATAGACTTGTAGCCATACAGTAATGCAAAAACTGCATTCAGTCCAACTTCAAAAATCCCCAGATTCCATCCTAGTCTTTCAAAGTCTGTTCTGAGCCTCAAGGCAATCTCTAAACTGTAACTCTCAGTTTAAAAATAAAACTAGATTACATACTCCCAACATGCAATGGCACAGAATATATATTACTTCTCCAAAAGAGAGGAGAGGTAGCATATTGAGGAATCATTGGACCAGTACAAGAATGAAAACAAACAGGGAAATCTCTAAATTCATCTCTGTGTCCAATGTCAAAAAACTCTTCAGACTTCCAATTTCTTTCATCTTTGCTGACTGCCATGCACTTACCTCTCTTAGCCCTGTTTGACTCCACCCACTCTTAGCAGCTCTTCTTGGCCAGTATATTATGACTCTGTCATCTCCAACATCTTAGGGTCCCCAAGGCAATGTAAGCTTCACCTTCACAGCGTTACACAATGGCCTCTCTAGGACTCTATGCAGGGACATCCCTGACATAAGCATGGCCTCAGTGGCTTTAATTAGCCAAGGATGGAGATTCCACAACTCCTTTCTTGCATCTTTGACTCTAAAGCCAGAACCATGGAGCCTAAGCTGCTTTCTGGGCCTGGAACTTGGCTGCTTTTTTTCAAATACATTTTCATCAACTTTCTGTTTTCAATGGCTTTCTTGATTATTTAAGCTTTTCAAAAGCTGAAAGCTTAGATGCGTGGGATCTTGCCTTGAGGTCAACACTCCTTGTTTTCTCTCTAGAATCTAGCTTTTCTTTAAATTATTTTAATCTTCTTCAGCACTGGACTTAGCTCCATTATGCTTCATGATGCTCCTTTGCTGGTGAAACTATACAGTTTTTCTTGCTTAGTTTGCTCCTTTTCATTAGATATCAGCATAAGAGTGACCACTAATAACAACATGGCATAATGATACCAGGCTCTCTTAAAATCCCCTCAGCCAATGCCATTCATTGAAAACTCAATTTAGCCCCAGGAAGATTTTTTTTTTTTTGAACAAGGACAGAAAGCAGACACATTTTTCACCAAAATATCACAAAATGGTCTCTAGGCCACTTACTAATATTCCCCTCTGAAAACTCCTGAGCAAGCCCATAATAATCATTGCCATCAGCAGTCCTGTTTTCAACACTTCTATTAGTATGGTCCATTCAGCCACATTTAAAACATCCATCCCCTTTCCTAACACAAAGTCCCAAAGTCCATAATCTACCAACAGTAACACAGTCAGGCCTGTAACAGCAATATCCCAATCCCTGGTATCAACTTCTGTCTCAGTCAGTGTTCTATTGCTGTGAAAAGACAACATGCACAAGGCAACTCTTATCAAAAAAATGCATTTAATTGGGGTTGTTTATAGTTTCAGAGGATTAGTCCAATATCATCTTGGCAGGGAGCGTGGCAGCCTGCAGGCATATATGGAACTGGAGAAGTAGTTGGGAGTTCTATATCTAAATCTGCAGGCAGCATGGAGAGGCCTAGCTTCTGGAATTGTCATTCCTATCCCCACTGACTCACATCCTCCAAAAAGGCCACATCTACCCTAATAAGGCCATGCATCCTAATTCTTCTCAAGTAGAGCTGCTCTGTGATGACCAAGCATTTAAATATATGAGTCCATGGGGCCCGCCTTATTCAAACGACCACACCTGAAGAACCATCTCATCTCTTAAGATCTCTCCTCTGAGAAGGAGAAGAAAGTGCTTTTCCATGGTGTCATTAACACGTAAGAAGGAGCTATACCTTCTTCATAATTTGTGCCTGTGACCTTGTGGAAAACAGGGAATAGATGACAACCCAGTATTACATCATGTCTACTTAAAGAAATAAGATAAAATCCACACTGTTTTCTAGATGCATAGCAATGTGCTAAGCAGATTTCAATATTTTCTCCTATAATCTAAAATAAGGAAATGAGATAGTGTGGCTCGGGGCTTTTAAGTAAATTTTTCTGGGTTTCTAGTTAATAAATGAAGGAGAAGCCCATACCAGAACTCTGAGCAGCCTCGTCTAAGACTGAGGCCCCTATTCATCTGTAGTAACCACATGGAAGTAAGCATGAATGTTCTCACAGAAACTAAAATGAAAGTGTAAGAAAGTAACTCGAAAAAATACAATGGTCCACTTAAAAATTGTGATCCATAAGACAGGATTTTATAACATTCCTTGGGCTTTTCTGCCTGCACTCGAGTTCCCAAAATAATGACACTGAGACTTATTATTTATAAATAAAATGCCTAGACCATAGCTTTGCTTTATTCCCTTGCTAGCTCATAATTTAATTAAACCATTTATTCTATTCTATGAATATCACATGGCTGGTTTCCTCTCCTCAGTTTCAGGTGACTGTCTTGTCAGAGTTTGGAGAGAATCTCTTCTCTTGCTTGACACTATCCTAGATTTCTCTTTTCCCTACTGGAATTCCCACCTCCTATTTCCTGTGTCAGCTAATATGCCAACGCTTTTTATTGACAGGTGATGTTTCCATATAGTACAGAAGAAATTCTCTCTACACTATGCTTTTACATTCTTTCTGTTCTCTTTTCTACCATGTTCTCTTGGCTTTGGAGAGTGGACATGAAAGCTCTACTTGAGGGTGATCATTCAACAGTCATTTACCCACAACACTTTGACCAATATGAGTCTCTACATTAACCACTACTCCCTATAAAGCAAGCAAACAAATAAGCACAACAAAACGAAATAAAATCCTCCTCTGTAGAAGGCTGAGAACAGCATTAGTCCAAGGAGTTGTGAAATTGTGTGGTCAATATAAAACCTCAAAATAGAGTTTTAGGTAGCAATAAATAAATCATAGACCCAGGGCTCCAGCCTCATGTGTTACAGAGGATGGTCTTGTCAAGCATCAATGGGAGGAACGGCCCTTGGTCCTGTAAAGGTTCCATACCCCATTGTAGAAGAATGCTGGGGCCGAGAGGCAGGAGTGGGTGGGTGGATAGGGGAACACCCTTATAGAAGCAGGGCGAGGGGGGATGGATAGGGGGTTTCTGAGGGGGGACCAGGAAAGGGGATAACATTTGAAATGTAAATAAAGAAAATGTTCAATAAAAAAAGAAAAAAAGAAAAAAAAATCATAGCCATAGAAAACAATAATGATAATGATTCTCCCCTCGACATCTTGTCAAAATTAAAGATAATAACATATGCTTTGAAGTAGAGAAGAGAAACAGAAAGAGGATAGAAGATTGTTACTTATATGAACTGGTATTTAAAGACTGCGAGGCATTTTTATTATCATATCAAGGGTAGGAAATACATTCCAGAGAAAGTAGAAAATGAAGGGTCTGATAAAGAAAAGAGTAGTGTAACATCAAGGAACTGGTAGAGAACTAGTTGCTGTAAGAGACACCAAGCAAATCATTTAATTTAGGGTTTCACAGTTCCAGAAGGTTAGCATCCTTGATTATCATGACAAGGAGCATATAGCAGCAGGCAGCCAAGCAGGGCACTGCAACAATAGCTAAGAGCTTACATTCTGAGATGAAAGTTGGAGGCAGAGAGAAAGCTAGCTGGGTATGGAATAGACTTTTGAAACCCTAAAGTCCACCATCAGTGAGACACTCCCTTCAATAAGACCATACCTCGGAATCCTTTCCAAACAGTTACACCAACTGAGGACAGAGTGGGGACAACCTCATTTGAAACAACTCAGCCAAGGTCATCAAGAAATAAAGGAACTACAACTCTGACACTGTCAAGCCACCAGTGAAGAGGAATTTTAATCCAGCAACATGACTGCTCTGACTAGGGATCATATCAAAAAATCTTCTAAGGTTATGATCTGACTGGAATACACACATGCTCTTTAGTGTACACCTTTAATCCCTAACAATGAAGATAAAGTTAGTTTGTAGAAGAAAGCAGCCATGTTTGAAAGTGATATCTACTTGGGGTCAGATAAAGTGACAAATGAGAGAAAGATTTGACAGAATGAGTCAGATATAAGATACACCCAGCTCATACAAGAACATCACAGGAATGAGAGGAGAGAGAGAGAGAGAGAGAGAGAGAATCGTAGTGTGGTATGTGGTGGGTGGTGTGTGTGTATGGCAGATTTACTGGGAGACAAGCTACAGAGAGAACAAGATAAACACAGATGAAGCCAGAATGAGCCAGATGACTCAAATATATTGTCAAAGTTGCTATGAGGTGAGGCAGAGTTATTCAGTCAGAAGCCAGGAAATGCCAGGTAAAATCAGTTACCTTGGAAGATGAGATTGTATGGAGTCTAGAAGATTCCAGGTCTAGGCCGAGGAAGAGATAGAAGAGAGAAGGAAACACTCCGGGATCAGCCCAAGCCGTGTATTTGTAGAGCTTGGGTATGGCTTTCATCTCAACACTTCATCTGAGGAAACAAAAGTGGCATTTACACACAAAGTATAACAACAAAAAAAAATTATTGTGAAAAAAAAATAGCACACTTTTTTAAATATGGCTTTTTGGGAGAGTGACAAAAATAATTATGATTTTAGTGTTACTTGTCATAAAATGACAGAAATTTCCTCTTTATTATAAACAGAATTATAGGACTTGAATACTTAACATTTCATTAGCAAAATAAGAGAGTTTTTGTTGCTAATATTTATTTTGAGATAGGGTGTCATGTGGCTTGGGCTGGCCTCAATGTTGCTTTATAGAACAAGGAATAAATTCAAACTTACCTAGCTGCTTTGATTACAGGCTTGAGCCACTACACCTGGTTTGATGTAGTGCTGAGGGCTGTAGCCGGTGCTTTGTGCATCTTTAGTAACAACTCCAACAGGGCTATAACACAACCCTATTTTTTTAATATCAGGAGAACTAGCAACTGGTCTTGTATCAGTACAATTATCTGAAGCTAGGCTGATTCTTTATATCAAGAGTCTCTGTCTTATTTATGATGACAACTTGAAATAATAAAATAAGTTTTCAGAGGCTAGGATCTGTGAATACTTCAAAATTAACATATTAATAGGTCCTTATTATTTTATCCTTATTATTTAATTCTTTATTCATTTTTAAAATTCTTCATCTAATCTCTATAGCTGGGTCTAAAGCTTGATAATGAAAAGGTCATGACTCCTGGGTCACTATATTTAAGCCTCAGCACCTAGATATCAACTGGCACTTAAAGAAAATTAATTCCGTAAATCTCCTAAAGGTACAGATGTATGTGATTACAGCGGTGGGGGATAAAGGATGGAATCATATTGTAGAGCTGTTTCTTTAGAGATTAAAGCCTTCCATCTTGGAGAAAAGCTTGTTAAATACTAAATTGAAACTGTGAGAAGAAAGCCATGCAGGATGTCCCATCTTTAACTGAATCTCCATAAGCTCAGGAAGTACACAACAAAATACCCTCAGAAAGTCACTGAAATTGACCAAAGTGGCCCACCCTGTCTTAGTTAGGGTTTCACTGTTGTTAAGAGCTACCATGACCAGGGCAACTTTTATAAAGGACAATATTTAATTGGGGCTGTCTTGTAGCTTCAGATGTTCAGTCCATTATCATCATGGTGGGAAGCATAGCAGCTTCCAGTCAGACATGGTTCTAGAGAAGGAGCTGAGAGTTCTACATCTTTGAACTGAAGGCAGGTAGAAGGAAAGTGACTATCTTCCACACTGGGTGGACCTAAGCATTGGAGGAGATCTCAAAGCCCACCCCCACAGCCACACACTTCCTGCAACAAGGCCACACCGAAGAATAGTGCCGCTTTCCATGTGCCAAGCTTATTCAAACCACCATATACCCTTTCCCTCACATATGTAAGTAGTAAGGAGTGCTAAGAGATATTTTTAGGTAAACTAAGCTTTCTGAGTAGAAGAGACCAGACAAGCTACAGAAAGAAATTAAGATCAACTGATTTACTGCAAAAGACAGTCTTTAGTCTGTTGAGTTAGTTACAGGCTGTACAGTGTATTCCAGGTCCCCAGCTTTTATGCTCCGTCCTCCATGCAGGGGTAGCCTTTGGTGATACGGTTGTCTGTAAGTCATATCTACTCATAAAATTAACTTTTAATTTATATTCCTTTAAGTAACCACAATAAAACTCATTGGTTGACCAAGTTGGACATTGGTGGTATCAGTTCCATAGTCTGTTATTTGTTTTCTATGTGGGTAGATATTGATTTGTTCACATCTTCCCAATACCTGTGTCACACACAAATAGGAAGAGTCAGACTTTGCAGATGGAGATACAAATATGTCACCAGCACCACCACCATGACATGATTACTTTCATGTTAACCCAGCGACTTTTTCAGAGGCTCTTGTACTTCAGGTGACCATCAAACTGGCCATTCAAACCCAGAAGGTGGAGCTTTGCCACTATAGTTTCTCCCAAAGCACAGTTCAATGTGATTGGAGGAAAGTCCCAGATCCAAATTCCAAGGAAAGAAAAGAAAACTGAGGCTATATCTATCCAGCCTTCTAATGCGGAGAGAAGTTACTGCCAAGAATGGAATGATGTCTGACTCCTGTTCTATATTTATTTGTATTACTGTAGTGCTATACCTCATCAAAAGACAATTTAGGGGCAGCGGATTCTCATTTGTCTTATAATTTGAAATTTCTGACTATGATTGCAGGAAAGTCAAAGTAAGAGCTTAAAGCCTCAAATATATAGTCAAGAGCAGAGTGAACGGATCCTTGTTTGGGTAATTACTTGCTCTAAACTAGCTTTCTCCTCATACACTGTTCAGAACCTGTGGTGGATAGCCAATCATGGTTACTAACTTCACTCCATAGGAAATAAACTAAGGCCCATGAAAATCCTTTGAAGAATTTTATTAATCAATATTACTTGAAGCAAAAAGATCCACCCTAGCCGGGCAGTCGTGACACACACCTTTAATCCCAGCACTCGGGAGGTAGAGGCAGGCGGATTTCTGAGTTCGAGGCCAGGCTGGTCTACAGAGTGAGTTCCAGGACAGCCAGGACTACACAAAGAAACCCTGTCTCAAAAAAACAAAACAAAACAAAAAAAAACAACAAATAAAAGATCCACCCTAAATGTTGGCCACACCTTTTATTGGCAACTAGGATAAAAGGACTCAGAAAAAGGAAACTGCTTTTTGCCTGTGTTCCCTCAGTCTTACTAGCAAATTCATCCATCCTATTTTTGAAGCACTCCTTTGCCAATATTGGAACCAGCTTCTCCAGGACTCAGGATAGACTGAAGAGCAGCTAGCTGTACTACATGAGTCTTTTAGCATTCCAGTGACAGATTGGAACTGTTAAGAATTTCAGTCTCATGGCTGAAGAAACTAGCATATTCTCAGCCTTACAAATGTGAGGAAATCACTATTGGACTATCTAGACTATCCAGTAAGCCAGTCCAATAAGTAGCTCGTATGTTATGATAATACATATTATTATAATATATTCGTGTATTATATTACATAATTAACATATTATGATATATGGTACATTATTGTCAGTTGGAAATAGAATCATTATCCAGAAAAATTAGCCATTGTATAGGCTTATGGACAAATGTTTCGATTGTTAATTGATGTTTATATATTAGATAGATAGATGGTAATATATAATATGTATTATGTTAATGTATAATTTATAATAAACATTAATATACTGTATAATGTATAATATAATTAATTGTATTATATTATAATTTGTTATATGTGTATTATATACAGGTTATATGTATATTATTTATAATTTTACATAACATATATAATTTTATATATTATATAAATAGATATAAACATGCACTATATAGTATGCTACATTGTTACATATGTATTTTATTACATATTATGTATATATGTATATATTATATATGTATTATATATAATACATATATTTAGCATTGTTTTTAACTATATATAATAATATACTAAAGATATAATTTATATAATATATGACATATTATGTATGGACATATTTTATTACACATGGGATATTATGTTTATATATAAACATATTTTTGGAGTGGAGGTAAGACAGGTGCCACTGCTCGGCGGGACCCGCCCAGAATCTGCAGAACACTGGGACAGAGGAACAGTCTGGGACAGGAGCCTTCCTGTTTACACCTGTGGTCTGTGCCACACATCCATCCCAAATAGTGCAGGGAAATAGTTACCCTCCCAGGAGTGTGGACAAGCCTATGATCAGGGGTAAGGTCAGCACCTCTGCTCAGAGAGACCTATCCAGAACCCTCAGGACACAGGGACTGAGGAGTGGCCTCTGGTTTCCTTCTGAGGCTGGGGAGCTGATCCTGTGACACAGGGCTCCATACTCACTGCCAGGAGAGAGCTCCTCTCCAAGGAGTGCCGACACACCTTTGAGCACAGGAAGACCACTACTTCTGTTCAAATTCCTCAATCAAGAGGGACCCTTGCAGAGCCATCAGGACACAGGAACCAAGGAACAACTGGGAACAGAATCCTTCTGGTTTCTGTCTGCACCCCAGACCCCTGTACCACAACTCTCCAAACCCAAATTCCTCTCAGAGAGAGATGCTCTCCAAGGAGAACTGATGAAAAGACTTGTAGGAGCAATAAGCCATAGTCAGAGAGAACAAGAACAGATAACACCAGAGATAACCAGATGGTGAAAGGCAAGGGCAAGAATATAAGGAACAGAAACCAAGGCAATTTGGCATCAACAGAACGAAGTTCTCCCACCACAGCGAGCCCTGGATATCCCAACACACCTGAAAAGCAAGTCTCAGATTTAAAATCACATCTCAAGAGAATGATAGAAGACTTTAAGAGGAAATAAATAACTCCCTTAAAGAAATACAAGAGAACACAGGTAAACAGCTAGAAACCCTTGAAGAGGAAATACAGAAAAACACAATCAAACAGACAAAGGAAATGAACAAAACCATCCAGGAACTAAAAATGGAAATAGAAACAATAAAGAAATCACAAAGGGAGACAACCCTGGAGACAGAAACCCTAGGAAAGAGATCGGGAGTCATAGATGCAAGCATCACCAACAGAATACAAGAGATAGAAGAGAGAATCTCAGGTGCAGAAGATACCATAGAAAACATTGACACAACAGTCAAAGAAAATGCAAAATGCAAAAAGCTCCTAACTGGAAAAATCCGGGAAATCCAGGACACAATGAGAAGACCAAACCTAAGGATAATAGGATAGAAGAGAGTGAAGATTCCCAACTTAAAGGACCAGTAAATATCTTCAACAAAATTATAGAAGAAAACTTCTCTAACCTAAAGAAAGAGATGAACATAAACATTCAAGAAGCCTACCAAACTCCAAATAGATTGGACCAGAAAAGAAATTCCTCCCGTCACATAATAGCCAAAACACCAAATGGACAAAAGAAGGAAAGAATATTAAAAGCAGTAAGAGAAAAAGGTCAAGTAACATATAAGGGCAGGCCTATCAGAAATACACCAGACTTCTCACCAGAGACTATGAAAGCTAGAAGATCCTGGACAGATCTCATACAGACCCTAAGAGAACACAAGTGCCAGTTCAGGCTGCTATACCCAGCAAAACTCTCAATTAACATAGATGGTGAAAACAAGATATTCCATGACAAAACCAAATTTACACAATATCTTTCCACAAACCCAGCCTTACAAAGAATAATAGATGGAAACCGTCAACACAAGGAGGGAAACTACACCCTAGAAAAAGCAAGAAAGTAATCTTTCAACAAACTCAAAAGAAGATAGCCACACAAACATAAAAATAATATAGAAAATTACAGAAAGCAACAATCACTATTCCTTAATATCTCTTATCATCAATGGACTCAATTCTCCAATAAAAAGACATAAACTAACAGACTGGATACATAAACAGGACCCAGCATTTTGCTACATACAAGAAATGCACCTCAGTGTTAAAGACAAACACTACCTCAGAGTGAAGGGCTGGAAAACAATTTTCCAGGCAAATGGTCCCAAGAAACAGGCAGAAGTAGCTATTCTAATATCGGATAAAATCAACTTTCAACCAGAAGTCATCAAAAAAGATAAGGAAGGACATTTCATCCTCATCAAAGGAAAAATCTACGAAGAAGAACTCTCAATTTTGAAAATCTATGCTCCACATGCAAGGGCACCCACATTCATAAAAGAAACTTTACTAAATCTCAAAGCATACATTACACCTCACACAATAATAGTGAGAGACCTCAACACCCCATTCTTATCAATCAACAGATCTTGGAAACACAAACTAAACAGAGACAGACACAGTGACATTAACAGAAGTTATTGACCAAATGAATTTAACAGATATCTATAGAACATTTCATCCTAAATCAAAAGAATATACCTTCTTCTCAGTATCTCATGGTACCTTCTCCAAAACTGACCATATAATCAGTCACAAAACAAACCTTAAAAGATACAAGAAGACTGAAATAATCTCAGGCCTGCTATCAGATCACTACGAATTAAGGCTGCTCTTCAATGGCAACAAAAACAACAGAAAGCCCACAAACACATGGAAGCTGAACAATGCTCTACTCAATCATAACTTGGTCAAGGAAGAAATAAAGAAAGAAATTAACGATTTCCCAGAATTTAATGAAAATGAAAGTACAACTTACCCAAACTTATGTGACACAATGAAAACAGTATTAAGAGGAAAACACATAGCTCTGAGTGTCTCCAAAAAGAAACTGTAGAGAGCATACACTAGCAGCTTAACAGCACACCTGAAAGCTCTACAACAAAAAGAAGCTAATACACCCAAGAGGAGTAGAAAGCAAGAAATAAACTCAGGGCAGAAATCAACCAAGTAGAAACAAAAAGAACTATACAAAGAATCAATAAAACCTGGTTCTTTGAGAAAATCAATAAGACAGATAAACCCTTAGCCAGACAAATCAGAGGGCACAGAGATAGAATCCAAATTAACAAAATTAGAAATGAAAAGGGAGACATAACAACAGAATCTGAAGAAGTTCAAAAACTCATCAGATCTTACTACAAATGCCTATACTCAACAAAATTGGAAAATCTGGATGAAATGGACAGTTTTTAGACAGATTCAAAATACCAAAATTAAGTCAGGATCAGATAAACCATCTAAACAGTCCCATGACCCCTAAAGAAATAGAGGCAGTCATTAAAAGTCTCCCAACCAAAAAAAGCCCAGGACCAGATGAGATTATTGCAGAATTCTATCGGACCTTCAAAGAAGACCTAGTATGAACACTCTTCAAACTATTCCACAAAATAGAAACAGAAGGAACACTACCTAATTCATTCTATAAGGCCACAGTTACACTGATACCAAAACCTCACAAAGACCCAAAAAAGAAAGAAAACTACAGACCAATTATGAATATTGATGCAAAAGTACTTAATAAAATTCTCAAAAAACGAATCCAAGAACACATCAAAATGATCATTCAACATGATTCAAGTAGGCTTCATCCCAGGATGCAGGGATAGTTCAATACCCGGAAGTCCATCAATGTAATCCACTACATAAACAGACTCAAAGTAAAAAACCATATGGTTATTTCATTAGATGCTGAAAAAGCATCTGACAAAATTCAACATCCCTTCATGATAGTCCTGGAAAGACTAGGAATTCAAGGCCCATACCTAAACATAGTAAAAGCTAATATACAGCAAACCAGTAGCCAACATCAAACTAAATGGGGAGAAATTTGAAGCATTCCCACTAAAATCAGGGACTAGACAAGGCTGTCCACTCTCTCCCTATCTATTCAATATAGTACTTGAAGTTCTAACTAGAACAATACACTGAATCTAATAGAAGAGAAAGTGGGGAAAAGTCTCGAACACGGGCACAGGGGAAAGTTCCTGAAAAGAACACCAATGGCTTATGCTCTAAGATCAAAAATCGACAAATGGAACCTCATAAAATTGCAAAGCTTTTGTAAGGCAAAGGACACAGTCAATAGGACAAAATGGCAAACAACAGATTGGGAAAAGATCTTTACCGATCCTACATCTGATAGAGGGCTAATATCCAATATATACAAAGAACTCAAGAAGTTAGACTCCAGAGAACCAAATAACCCTAACAAAAAATGGGAACAGAGCTAAACAGAGAATTCTCAACTGAGGAAATTCGAAGGACTTAGAGTCATCAAAAGAGGTGTTCAACATCCTTAGTCATCAGGTAAAAGTAAATCAAAACAACCCTGAGATTCCACCTCACACCAGTGAGAATGGCTAAGATCAAAAACTCAGGTGACAGCAGATGCTGGTGAGAATGTGGAGAAAGAGGAATACTCCTCCATTGCTGATGGGATTACAAACTGGTACAACCACTCTGGAAATCAATTTGGCAGACCCTCAGAAAATTGGACATAATACTACCTGAGGACCCAGCTATACCACTCCTGGGCATTTACCCAGAAGATGCTCCAACATCTAATATGGACACATGCTTCACTATGTTCTTGCAGCCATATTTATAGTAGCCAGAAGCTGGAAACAACCCAGATGTCCCTCAGCAGAGGAACGGATACAGAAAATGTGGTACATTTATACAATGGAGTACTACTCAGCTATTAAAAACAATGACTTCATGAAATTCACAGGCAAATGGATGGAACTTGAAAATATCATCCTGAGTGAGGTTACTCAGTCACAAAAGAACAAACACGGTATGTACTCACTGATAAGCGGATATTAACCCAAAAGTTTGGAACACCCATGATTCAATCCACAGCAACTGTTGGACTGAGCGTGGGGTCCCAGATGGAGCAGTTGAAGGAGGGACTGAAGGAGTTGAGGGAATTTGCAGCCCCATGAGGATGGAGCAACACTGTCAATTGGTCAGGTCCCTCAGTGCTCACAGAAACTGAACCACCAACCAAAGAATGCATAAGGAGGGGCCCATGGTGCTGGCCACATATGTGGCTAAGGAGGGCCTTGTTGACCATCAGTGGGAGGAGAGGCCCTTATGTCTGAGAATGTTAGATGCCCCAGTATAGGGTAATGCCAGGGAGGGAAGACAGGAGTGGGTAGGTGGGGGAAAACCCTCATAGAGGCAGGGGAGGCGGATGGGATAGGGGGTTTCCAAAGGAGAGACCTGAAAAGGGGAAAACATTTGAAATGTAAATAATGTATTAAATAAAAATAAAATTAAAAAATACCAAAAAAACCCTATATTTTTATATATCCGTATTTTCATTTGTTCACTGATGCAGTTCTGTTCCTGTAGAGAAATGTGACTAATATAGAATCTCCTTATTTAGGATGTGGTCTGTCCACAATGGGCTGGATCTTCCTGCATCAATTAACAATCAACACATTTCCTCATAGCCATATCCAAAGGGTAATTTTTCTAGACAGCTCCGGATTACAGTCTATTCCCAATGGAATGTCAGCTGTGTTGATGTGACAATGAAAGCTCTGAACCACACTACAACTGCCGTAAAGCATTTGTGGGAACTGGTGTGGTTCAGAGGACTTACAGTTCTGTAAGTAAAGAAACTAGCAGGTAGCCTGATGGTGAACTCTTCAGAGGACTTGTATCGGGGACACAGAGGACAATACAGTTCAGCAATCTCAAGGAGAGAGAGAGAGAGAGAGAGAGAGAGAGAGAGAGAGAGAGAGAGAGAGAGAGAGAATGTTTATTCAATGATGCAGCTTTGTGGAGAGGTCTGTGCAAATTACTAGATTATATTTTACTCCTCTCAGAATGTGGAGAATTTGAATCCAGATAACTCAAACCAAATGTCCCCTTAAAGCCAAATGTTTCTAAACACCATGCTATTCCTTCATAGGATCCATGGTTCAATAGATACTACAAAGAACATAAGGTCATGAGGTACTCCACAAATAAGGCCAGAAGGAAGGGAGGGAGGGAGAGAAGAAGTGAGGGAGAGAGAGAAGGAGGTAGGGAGGGAGGGAGAGAAGGAGCGAGGGAGAGGGAGAAAGAGGTAGGGAGGTAGGTAGAGGAGGAGGGAGGGAAAGAAAGAGGAACAGCTAGTTTAGCTGGAAGGGCATGCTCCAGTTTCTTACCTAGAACTTCTCTTAAGAAATGAGGAGAGAAGCAGTATAAGGAGAAACCAGTCTCTAGCTTCAACATCTACATACATGTGCAAACACACACGCTTGAAATGTATATATCACATGACAGAATTCAAAAGTTTTATAAAAAGATCAATAGATTCAGGAGAATGAACAATGTACAACATATTCTCAAGAGAGATTATCAGAAAATTTCAGCAATAATTTCCAGAAAACTGAAATCAGAGAGGAGACTGAGCCGATAGAAGCCATAGACTCACCCTCTTTCTCACTGCTTGCCCTGTACACCTCTAGCATTTGAGTTTGTGTATGTGGCTTTTCTTGTGTTTTTTGCAATTAATGTGGAAAATCAGATAAACTGTTTCCTGAATCTTGCTCGTTTAGAGTTTCCAGGAATCTGGAGACAGAATCTCGAGACATGGTTATCATTTAAATATGCAGTTGGCTATGGGGAACTTGGGATTGGCAGTACTGTGGTGCTGAGGGTGATGCCAATGAGACGGAGCCCTCAGTCTGCAGGATCTGATATTTTCTATGACTGCATAGTATGAGAAATCAAGTACAGAAAACCTCCAACTGGTCTCCACTGGAAAATCTGGTATCAAAAATAGTGTTGAATTAGATGTGAGATTTGGGAAAGGACTCTTTTCTCTAAAAATGTCCTATCACTTTATAATTTTAGCAGATTTTCTGTTTCATGTTCTTAAAAGAGTAACAAGGCAATGATAAGATAATAAATTAAACAATTTGGAAACCATGATGTAATTAGTAACCTGAACTGAATCTATTCAAAAGGCAGACATTTGTAAAACTCTAACTCAGTGAAATGAAGACCAAGAAAGTAGTAAATTATCTCAGTGATACAGTTCAACTCACAGCTGATCGGAGTGTTTACAATTCTGAAATATAAAATTTCAGTTTCAAATACGTATCTCAATAAAGTAAAAGATAAGAAAATCAAAGAAAATGAATATTATTTATACGTATTTTTCTAACCAGTAGACAATGTACAGTGAAGGAGAGTGGGGTCGGGCTTAGGGGAGAAAGCAAAATCCTTGATGAATGTGAGCTCATATGTATCAATTTTTCACTTCAGTCACTTAATACAGACGCAAACAGGAGATGGCCTGATATTAGCAGGGAAGAAATGAACAAGGAAACTGTCCAGCTCTTGAAAGGTTTGTGCTCAACTGTGGATGACGCAGCAGGAATGGAGCCTCTGTCCTTGAAGCTGGGTCTGAATAATATTTCATGGAGACTCTTCTCCATGGAAGTTACTAAATAAATTCAGTAGCTATGCTGAGATCTGAAGGCGCACAACTTTCTCACATGCACACGGTACAGAGCTCTAGCTTCACACAAGCTGTTGGAGCTCTGTAAGCACAGAAGAGTCACCAGTGGAAGATCTTGTCATATCTCATGAGGAATAAACAAAAGCAAGGGAGATATTTTGTAGAACAACCCCAGGAAACAAATACACCACATGCACAGCCCCCAGTCCTATGTAAGAATTGCTCGAGTTTTTATCCTTCCTTCCTTCCTTCCTTCCTTCCTTCCTTCCTTCCTTCCTTCCTTCCTTCCTTCCTTCCTTCCTTCCTTCCTTTTTTCTTTTTTCTTTCTTTTTCTGTTTTTCTTTTCTTTTTTTCTTTCTTCTATCTTCATGAACCTTTTTGCTTCCTTTCTTTTTTATTTTTCTATCAAAAACATTCCCCCTTTACATATTGGTTATGTTTGGAATCTAACATATAACAGGATAAACTAGTGCTAACCTGACAGAATTGTCTGTAGAGGGCATGGCTGTGTTTTATTTGATTCAATTTCATCTGAAACCCAAGGATTTTCCAGAATACAATTTGAAAAGAAAGCTGTCAATAATTTCTACTAAGGCTTAAAAACATCTTTACAATAAATACAATAACTTTCATGTAAATTAAATCAAGGCTAGATAGTAGATGTCATAACTTTTAGTATTTATTCTTGACTGAAGCCAAACTAGAGAAACTGGAATATAAACAAACAAATAAATCATGAAAAACAATTTGTTTAAACACAGTCAAGAAATATTTGAATGGCATCTGTGATCTTTCTGGAATGATAAATTATGGGGAGCTATAGATTACTCACAGAGTCCAGAGTTCATAAAAATTTTTTACAAAATGAAGTAATATTTACTTAATGTCTCATATGTATCAACATTTTCCTACGCACCAGCTTGATTAGAAGGAATTCTTTTTCCATCTTCAAGGAGCTCATCTCAAATATGTCTGGGAAATTCCTGGTATACACAATAGCTATCAAATATCCCCATCTCTACCTTCCTTCCAGTGCACTGGGAATTCACATTTCTGCTAAAAACTTCAAGTCGCAGGAGCAAACACTCTTAAATCCCATGAAATCATAGCCCTTTCACACCTACACAAACCCCCACACACTGCCTGTGACAGACAGTATGAGAGAAAAGGTACAACACCTGTTTGAGTTGTCAGGGAATATATAGTATATAAGCATATATATTCTCTCATTGACCTTATGCAACGGTGTCTAACTACAAAAGCAGTGGTGGATCAGGAGAGTAAGAGGCAGAGTGCAAAACTCCTGCTTTATATTGAACCAGAGGGTTGAACTGTAGCCCTGCAGCTTGGCTCATCCAAGGGTCAAGTACTGTCAGGTTGATTGGTAACACCCCCCCCCCCCCACTCTCTCCCTTTTCCCTGGCTTCACCCCATCTGCATCTATTTCAAGCACAAGAAGAGTTGTGTTTTATATGAAAGGCAGGAGGGAAAAAGGAGACAATGGAAGATAAATAAATATGAGGTGCAAGGAAATTAAAAACATAGAAAGAGAAGGCATTTCAGCTTGGCAGTAATTAAACTGAGGACCAAGGGAGTATCAATGAAGACGGGCAGGGACTTGAGATTAAAGATGGGATAAAAAATGTTTGAGAGGAAAAACTACACAAATCAGAAAAAAAACCTAGCCAGTGTGGGTACATGTTACCCACACTGCTATGTATCCAAGTCATATATAAGACACAGATTGTTTTAAGGCAATTGCTGACTAATTTTATGAATTGAAGAAGTTCGTTTCTGGAAAGGGATTGTGGTACATTCCATGGGTTTTATTGATTTTTGTGGCTATGATATTGATTGTTAAGCTCCTTGTAGCCTGGACTGTGGACCAGCATTCGTTGGAAACTTTTATAAATGCTGGCTCTCAGGACCCACCTCATACCTTTGTAACTGGGCCTTTGACAGAGACTGTAAAGGCTTAGAAACATTGCCATATAGGACTAGGAAGGCAGGGATACTTGAAAATAGATGTCACTACAGGAACATCAAAGAGTAGTAAACACAAAGCTCAGGTAGGTGAAGGTATCCCACTAAAAAAAAAACAATAAGAAAAAATTGAAGTGACTTTAGTTGCATATATAATATGTATATTATACATTATATATTATTATGTATTACATTTTGTATATTGTATATACAATATGTATAATGTATATATGTATAATATATAATGTATTATGTATTATATAAATAATATATGTTATATTATATAATATCTATAATAATATAATAGGATATAATATTTATTATATATTCTATGTATATTATATTATTTATAATATAAATTATAAATAATAAATATTATATATAAAAAATTAAATTATATATGTACACTCAAAACTTAATTACACAGCATTTAGGGCATTCAATACAAAAGTTTAAAACGTTTACACATAAAATTTGATAAGCAGACAAGCCATGAGATTATAAAAGGAAGTATATTCAGACAAACAACATTCAGCTTGGGGAATCATTATAAAGAAATGTAATGACAAGCTCCTGCAGCTTCAGAACAATATGAAAGCGGGAAAAACTCACCCAAAATATCTAGCTTTGGGCTGGAGAGATGGAGCAGGATTTAGTAGTTCTTAGTGATTTGGAAGAGTACCTTAGCTCAGTTTCTCATACCCAGGGCTTGCAGCTCCCAACCACCTGTAACACCAGCTCCAGAGGGACCTGAGGCCTCTGGCTCACCAGCAAGCCGCACAAATCCACACAAACACATACATTTACATAATTAACAATAATGAAACTAATCTTTTTTAAATGACTGGATAACCAAAAGAGAGCAAAATCTGAACACAAGCTTTGATCACAGGGCTGTTAATTCTTCCTGAGAACAACCTGGTTATTCCAAACTCCCATCTCCATGAGGGATGATATAATTAGTTATAGATACATGCAAATAAACTGGTAAGTAAATACACATATAATTCTCCTTCTAAAGTTCCTTTGAATTATATAGATTTTTTTTCTTCTCAGGGGAAGATTCCAATTCATGTGTAGAATTTGGCTAAGTCTCTTATTTATTGCTCTTAAAGCAGGGTTTCTTAACCCGTGGTCCCCAGACAGATCACCTGCAGAAATATATGAGAGCTCTTTTTAACAACCAGTTTACTGGATTCAACTCCAGATAATGATTCATAATCCTTGGGGAACAAGCCTAATAATATACTTAATAAAATTTAGGCAATCTTCATTCATGCGCTCATTTTATATAAGCCCTGTGTCTGGAATTGTATAATGTAGAACATAAATGCTTAAACTTAGATGTAGGAAACAAAAGAATAGCCTTTCATATATAAAGAAGTTGAAAAGGGCTCTCTGAGGAGATGACTAGAGCAGTAGGACCCCAGGCCAGATTCAGACAGGGCTTGTTTCAGTAGTAACATCTGTCCAGTCCCAAATGTACAGATGTTGCCTTTGTGAAGCCCCAGAAGCTGTGGAGACTCACTTGGTGATACAGAAGTTAGGTCTGGACATTGTCTGTGTTAGGAGACCTCCTAACCAACCATCTGGACTGAGAAGAGGGAAATGATGTGGGCTGGACACCATCTGAAATTATTAATGATGGATCTCTAACATGTACCAGATTAAAGTCCTTAAAAGTATTTCAGAGAAACAGGACTAAAGTAGAGAGGACAAGAGAAACAGGATTAGTAATGGTCCATGATGCTGCCGCTGTACCCCTCCCCTTTCCTTCACTCTCTCTCTGCTTACTCTCTGCTCCTAATAAATCTCAAAAGATAAAATTATGCTAATTTGTAATAAACCTGAAAATGGCTCCTGTTGAGGGATAGAGAGACAGAGAGACAGAGAGAGAGACAGACAGACAGACAGAGAGAGGCAGTGCAACAGAGAAAGAATTATCTGTGTGTGACTATAATGCGGGTTTGTGTGTCTACATGAGCATGTAGAAGTTGAACTATGGAGACTCCTAACATTTACATGGGTTATAAGGATCATAATTCAGTAGCTGATAATCATGCATCAGTCACCTGACCCACAGAACTAACTCTCCTGCCTGGAAAATAGACTCTTTCTGTTGCACAATTTAAGGGAAGGAAGGCTACATTGTGTAGAAATTTCTATGTACATGACTGAGCATTAAGTTTGTAGACTTCTAAATGCTGTAGCTATAAATTGTTTGCAAACACAATACTTTTGCTATAGAACCTTCCCTTATAGTATGGATGAAAACCATATGAAAATTCTATCAGTGAAGATTAGAAAAAAGACACCATAAAAATTGATAACTCTTTCAGAGGCAGTGTAAAATAATCACAGAATTGTACACAATGCTAGAACTTGAGAAGTATCAAAATATATTCCACAACTCTGAAAACGTCACTATATACTAAAGCAAAAAAATAACACAAGGTTTAATCAATTTTTATTACAACAAAGATGAATAGTTTTATTTTAGTGTCATTTTCTTCTATAAAAATATTCACTTGCTCAGTGCTTTCATGAAGAGTCATATATTCAAAATAAAAGCTTAGGAAATATAGGAGTCATAGTCACTAACCTTCCAAAGAGCTAGAAATTTCACAGGAGAACAAAATGTCAATGCATCTGCTTAGAGAGTAAATAACACAAAGCAGTCTGTCCATTCTCCTTAGTGTAACTGGTCCATGTTTAGACTGGAATGGGTAGAGAATGTGAGTTTGGATACATAGAATTTTATTTCAGAAAAGAGCATGAGAGAAGATGAAAGAATCCAGTGATGGCTAAAATATTTTAGAATAATTTTGAAGGAGGTTAGAGAAGCTAAAAATGTTGCTCTATGTGGAAAGAACTCCTGAAAAATTATTATGAAATGCTTGAATAAATAAATAAAAAGCCAAGGTAGCTGGGCATTAACACTTGAGTAAAGCATCATGGGACTGAAGTCTGAGACACCTACACTTTGTATACTTTGCTGCGACAATGCTAAATAATCACCAAAGGACTAAGAAAGCTTATTCCTGTTAAACTGATGCCCAATTAAGATGACCGTCATACTATTCCATGGGGTAACAAAGCATTTGTCAATCTGGGAATTAAAGCTGTAAAAGAACTGAATTGTAGAAAAGACCAAAAGGAAACATGTCTTAAACACTGCACTTTTAAAATGAATGAGGTGGTTGAAGCAAGAACATTACATTTCAGTAAACAAATGAGCTAGTGAAACATTAGCTTTTGCTGGGAATCGCGACTGGGAAGTAGATATCTGAACTTAACGAAGTGTGCACACACATGCGCATAACACAAATGTGTGTACACACAAAGAGAGAGACACTCAATTTAAAATGAATTAGTTGAAATTACATTAGATTGAGAAGCTGAATATGACAGTCTGTAGGACATAGTAAAACTAACTTGCCTGTATTTAGAGTCATATACCTAGATGCTTCTTTCTTTTCTAGACATATATTGACAGTTTTTTGGATGTAATTAGTTTGTGTGTTTTAAAATATGAAGTTGAACATTTTTTACTTAGTAGCTACAGAAAAAGAATAAATTAAACTCTAACAAGCAAGTTTTCTAGTAGCAGTATTTTACTAAATCTTAGAATTGGGGCAAAGTGAAAATGCTTCTGAGAAGTTAATTTTTAAAATGCATCCTAGAATCATTTACGGCAAAGAAATAACGACTAACACAGTAGCAAGAAATCAAAGCACAATTGTAAGGATCACTTCCACAGAGCAGAGGGCAGTGTGAGAGACAGTCACATCATCTGAGAATCGGATTCTTCAGTTCTGAGAATACAAATTAAGGTTGATGATCTGGAGCAGAGACCTACATGGACAAACAGTGCTTCACGCAACACACTAAAGCCCATTTAAAAGTTCAGACCCCATGTGTTGCTATGGTTACATCAGGAAGTATAAGGACTTTAACAATGGAATATAAACTCTTTGTTAAACAGAATGTGTAAAAGGGCAGGATGCTGCCAGGAAGCTGTCATTTAAAGACTTGCCTTTCCTTATTACGTTAATTCATAGAAGAGGAAGTAAGATGCAGTTGGCGTTCAATCAATATTTAAGTATATAATATTTGAACACAGAAAAATTTCAGTGTTGGCAGTTCTTACTCAATTTTAAATACTAAGTGTAGGGATGGTGCTAAGTATTCTTCATGAATTTATCAATACTTTCTCAATATTTACTTTTCCAGACTGAGTCATATCTGGCTCATACATTGTCTTTAGGTTACTACTTCATTTATTCTAAATATACAACTTGTCCGTAATGAACTATAATCTTCCAGGAGTCTCAGTAATGAAACATGCAGCAGACAGTTTGTTAGCAATCAGAATTAGCTCCCGTATTGTCAGCAACCCCTGGAGTATCCTTCAATTTCTCTTCTGACTTCTCATGTAGCCCCCATCCTACTCTTGCTAGGCATGTGCAGCCCCCACTTCCCTCTTCATGGCTGGAGTTCATTCTTCCCCAGGTGAGCCTTAGGCATCATACCACAGACTAATTGAATCAGAATCTCCAGAGATTTCCCAAGCTTCTGGTTAAAAATATGCACTGGAGTTACATGGTGTATCCAAAGAAGAACATGTCTACTTCATTTGAGGAGTGTTCTCAAACTTTGAACTTTGAACTGGGGCCTGCCTGAGTCAGGAAGAATCCTACTAAATTGCAAAATATCAGTCAGGTCAGGCTGAGTGAGGGTTTGGAGATTCTGAATTTCAAATAAGCTTCAAGTGACAGTGATATGGTTAGTAATTAGTATGAACTACATTTAAAGGAGCAAATTATGCTGTCACTTCTAAATGGGAGCGTTTTCTCTCTTTCCTTTCCTTTTTTTTTTTTTTGTTTTTCTTTTTGTTTTTTGTTCTGTTTTGTTTTTTGTTTTGTTTTTAGTTTTTTTATCTGTTTGTTTTTGCCCCAGTACTGTGATTTACAGAAGCAATTTTACCAGCTCATTCTCTCCATCCCATTAACCTGAACTGAATCTCTTTGTTTCATCTGTGTAGAACTGCTTTTGTCTTAGAGTTTGACTCTGAGAGAAATTATTTTCCCTTGTCTGAGGAAGGGTACAAGATAGTGACCACATCATTTAGATATAAAAAAAAGAAAAAGAAAAACAAAACAACAACAAAAAAAAAACCACCCTAACTTTAGCTGATACTTGGAGAATAGAAAATCAGTAAATTTGAGTTTCTGTGTTAAAGCAAACTAAAAGCTCCTTTCCAGAAACACTTTGCTCATTTTGAACACTCCATCATACATTCTGTAAGATATGGAGAGAAAAAGAAGTTATTGAAAAAGGAAAGAGAGTGAGTGACAGGTTAGCCATGAGCAGACATTCATATTATTTCTTTTCAACACTGGATTAACATACCTCACTTCACTTATAGAAACCATTCCATCATTTGAGAGTTGATCTGCACATCTGCTCCTTAAACTCCCCTTCATAGAGGGACATAGTACATGGCAAATCATCAGTGGAGATGAACAGGAAGCCTGTGTGCTGGGCTCTGGGCTAGCTACAGTCGGAGACTTTCAAAAGGAATTGTCAGAGTTAAGAAGAATACTCAAATTTCAAATGATTCTGGAAATATTAAAAAAAAAAAACCTCATTATCAATTATGAATTAAAAGAAACCTTGTCAGCAAAAGCAGAAGGGAATTTTACAAGACAGTTAAGTACTTCCTCAAAAAAGGTAAAAAATACCACTTTATCTAAACAGGGAAATATAGATATTTGCTGTTAAAATAAAGTATAATGTAAGTGTTACCAAATTGTTGTCCTTATATATCAATGTGCTAAAAAGAAAGAAAAAGGAGCAATGCCATCCGGTTAGCAAAGACAATACAGAGTCCTGATGTGTGAGCAAAGGCTCTGGATGTGTGTCACAAGTTTTAAAACTTGGTATATTCCTGTTTAATAACAGTAAGAGTTATCACAAGGTCTTATATTAAATTTGCATTGAAAAATCTAATTAAAAAAAAGGTATCTTTATATAAGGCAGTTTGGTAGTTTAAACAGAGTACGACTATCTGCATGCAGATTACTAAATGACTAAAACAGGATTTTGAAAAGTTTTGAAATGAAGTATTTTGTGTAAAAATTGATTAACAGTAGATGTTATTCTCTATGATCAGCATAATATATAAAAGTGAGAAAAACCCTGCAAATTTAAGGTAAATTTTACCTTACATGAAGAAAAGGAACAAAATAGGAGCGAGAAGAAAGAGATTTAGGCATTGGAGAGATGCGCTGTTACCATGCCTGAAAACCAATAGACAGACAGTAGCAGACACATCATGTAACCATGGCGTGAGGTAAATGCAATCCAGGGTTCTAATATCCTCTTTGTCTTCCATAGGCACCTGTGTGCATACACTCAGACACACAAATAAAATAAATCTCTAAAACAAAAATTCTGTATTTTCCATATTTTATTTTATTAATAAAAGCAAACAATATCACTGTAAATGTAATCTTTATCATAAATGTCGTAGGACTCATAAATACAAAAGAAAATTTAAAGCCCATGGCAAAAAAAGGTTTGAGGAGCTGGGGTAGGCATTTGACTGTATGGATGAAAGGTCACATATTCCTCTAATTAGCCATGTAGACCTTGTCAACTGTAACATCATAAAGCCTCCAGATACTCATCTCTGAATTCTATTAATAATAGCCCTTACTCATGAGACTATTTTGAAGATAAAATGAAATAAGACATGTGAGCACACAAGCACAAACACACACACACACACACACACACACACACACACACACACACACATGCACACACATGTATGAGCAGAGTTTATTATACATGTTAGCGACCTAATCATCCACTGTACCTCTCTCAGGAAAGAAAGGCTTGATTTAATGGAGACCATGTTCCAAAAACAATAAATGTGCTTCAGCTGGGCTCTTTCTGTGCTTCCAAAGAATTTACTGTATCATTAAGGAAGCAGAGTGTGGGAGAAAGACCTTGGAGTGAGATAAAGCGGGCTTCCTAGCCAGGCTCCTCCACCTACATTTTTTCATTTCTCTGCCTCTTTTCCAACTCTAAAATACAAAGATAAGAAAAACATTTTTTTTAAAACTTTGTTCTAAGTACCAAATGAGAGAAAGTATGCAAGAAAGACAGGAAAGGTCAGTTCTATGAAACGGTTGCTCAACAAATGTTCATTGTCTGGAGTCATAAGGACAGAAAAAGAAAGTTTAATCTAAAGTAAAGGTAACTGTTAAGGGTAAGAGCTCCAGGAAACAAGGGAGTGAAGTGTTCAAGAGTCTAAGACACACTACCTTTGTTTATGGTAAGAATATTCCCAAAGTATAACACATCTCAAGTCTAGACAAATTGCTTGTTCAAGGAAGCCATGGAGTAATATTCTTCCGGCATCTCTCAAAGAAGCTCCTGCATTTTTGGCTCATTACTCTGAAGAATCTTCTTCATCAATCTTCTGAAGCTCGATCCCTTGAGGGGCCATCCTCCTATCTTATCTACCGAAACAAACTCTGCTGTTATCTTTCCTATTTTAATCTGGAGGTTTCCAGGAGTGTTTGCCCAAATTTTCATGCATCATTTGCAAGGCAGAAACGTGTTTAATAAGACTGGGACGCAGGCTTGCTTTGGTGCGAAATTATCTTGGAGTCCCCAGAAAGAGCTGAGACAGCCTCCCGAGAAAGGCTTATCTAGCTTGTTTTCACAAATGGAAAACAAGTTGCTGAACAAGGGTTTATCTCAACCAGGAGAGCAGCTTTTACAACAGAGATAACTCCTGCCTTGCCAACTAACACTTTGTTATCAGGAAATACTACATCAAGAGGCAGACTGTGGAAAGTACGTGAAATTTTGAGCTTGTAAGACTATCTTGGCTAGCAAGATGCTGCTGCCTCAATAACAAACAAGCTTTGAAATGTTATTAAAAGTGTACAGGGAACCTGCTAGTCAAAAGCAGCCTGAGCAAGTTGTCAGAGATAGGCTCATGTGTCAACAACTTTGCCATTGTGACTATTTTAATCACAACTGGGTAGATAAAGAGCCATTGACCTAACTGGATATGGGAAGGCTGCCATTTTTCTCTTTCTGTGAAAGGACTGGATTCCAATGTCCTGTACTTTACTGGTGCTCCACGAGTGTCTCTCTATAGAGTGGTTCTGGTCCTATAAATTCAGAACATACATTTAGAAGTCTTCAACATCAAAAGCTCCCCACAAAATTGAGGAGCTAGAAGTGAATAGGAATTCCAAAAACTTCAAAGGAAAGTACAAAGCAGATTGCAAAGGTGTGTTCTGGAAGTGAAACATTTTCAGAATGGAACTGGCTAGGAAAATAAAAACAGTTTATCTAACCAATGAGGAGGACTGTAAATGTCATTTCCTGTGTTACACTTCAGTAATTTGACTCTTGGCCTCAAAGGGAGATATTACATCACAAAGGAGTATTATACTGACAGAAAGAACCATAAACAAGGCTACAAACTGAGAGAAGGAGAATGAAGATTTACTTGAATAGACCATGGAGATGGTAAGTAATTTCTCCACTGGCAAAATGAGCCAGATTAGATTTTATTAAATGCCGATTTATTAGGAAGTGAATTCACTGGCCCCAAGGACCAGGGCCAGGAGAGTCACCAAGGGAAGGGAGAAGCAGTGGGGGAAGGGGGAGATAAAAAGAGAAAGGTCACTCTCTCAGAGAGAGAAGAGAATGAGAAGAGAGAGAGAAGAAAACCTAAATGTCTACAAAATATAGGGAAGAGCCTCTGGGGAAAAGGAAGCCCAGCCCCAGGACTGGAAAGTTCAAGGTTGGTTGGGGCCAGGGTAAGCCAGATAGGGACTGAGGGATTCTGGGAGAACCTGGAGGCCAGGTCTGCTTTGATATGTAAAATATTCACCTCAATCTTTGTCCTAGGTCTGAAACGAAACAAGAGGGACTTTACTACTGAACTGTAGGCCTAATCCTGAAGTTTATCAGCATTCTAGAAGCAACAGGAATGAGAAGCCTGAAGAAACACTGAAATAGATTAATAATAGCAAGATAGGTATGAGGCAAAGACACACAGACACACTGTACCTCTGGTGGAGTTTCATTATGCAAAGGAAACAACTGCAGGAAAAGACAGAACCCTTTAAGTCAGCAAGCAATCAACTTGAAAACAAGTGTTAACTTCTTGGCATGAATGCAGATACAACAAAAGGATAAAAGATAGAAAGACAACTGGTAGCTGAATTACTTAGCAACAGAAAGTTGTGAGAAAGGTAAGAGAAGCCTAAATCTATACTCTGTGTGACCCATAAAATATCTAGAACATGTTTTGGTTTAGTTTGCTTTGGTTTAATATATGATAAGCAATCTTACAAAAGACACAAATTTTCAGTTGGGATTCACAGTCAAATTCAGGCACAATCCAAAAGCACTATGGACCAGAAGGAAGGGTATGATCTGAAACAGGTGGTTTCATGCTCTCAGACTCAATGTCCTGACTGTAAAACTGTAGTGATATTACTCCCCAGATTGTTGTGTGATTCACTGAAGGTGTGTATAAAATCTAGTACTCTCTTGGCATAGAGTAGGATGGTCAATGCTTAGAGTGGGTCAGTATTAAATGACTTTTCCTATTACCTTGACAGATTTTGCCACAAGTTTGCCTAAATTCTAAGGGAAAACCTGTTGGACTGAGCCTGCTCAGCGCTCGAGGCCCATGCTGAGTCAGCCCAGGGCTAGACCCAAGAGAGACTGGCTAGCCTACAGAGTGGGGGGGGGACTTCTAGCAGTTCCCGGGAGACCCACAGCCACTCTCCACTTGAGCCCCACCGCTAGGCCTGGAGAGTGGGTCTCTTCGGGTCAAAGTGTTTACAGCTCGTGGAACAAAAGGCTCTCAGACACCGGAGCAGTTTGCACCTTTATTCCTTCTGGGTGGCGGGCAGCGGGGTGCAGGCGGAAGTGGGGATGGAACAGGCTGGCGGGCAGGGGCAGGCAGAGAGCAGCGTAGAGAGCAGCGCCGAGAGCAGGCAGGCAGAAAGACTCAGAGAGCAGGCAAGCAGAGAGATGCAGAGAGAGAGCTACAAAGGTGGGGCAATCTATTATACTGTTCGGGGAGGGGGCAGGGACTTGGCAATCGATACTTTCTATTGGCTGGGTCTGGGGGCTCTCTAGTGCCACATTTGCTTATGCAGGGTCAAGGCTGCTTTCTACGTGACAAATCTCACATGGCAGGCCTCTCTCTATACAGGGGTTGTAAGAGCTGTGGCTGATTTTACAGGAGTCTTCTGGGAGCATTGGCTAAAAATATAATCATGTCCCTCATGAATATTTCACGGAGTCTCCCAGACTTTTCAGCCTTTGCTCAACCAGGTGTCAGATTGCCTGTCACAGACCACTGCCCCACAAAAACCCTAAATTAGATCATAGGTTCCCCCCTTAGTTTGCCTTAAAAAAAAGGTATGATGGCCTTTGGAGATGCCTCAGTTGGTAAAGTTCTTGCTGCACAAACATGAAGACTGAAGTTTGGGTTCCCAGGACCCACATAAAAAGCCAAGTTGGAAGTACATGCTTGTGACTCAAGCACTGTGGAGAAGAGGCAGGTGGATATCTTGTTGGCTAGTAATTTAGCTTAAACAGTGAGGTACAGGTCCAAAGAGAGATGCCCTTTCTCACAAGATAAGGTAGATAGTGATAGAGGAAGATCCCCACCACCAAGTTATGCTCTATATGTACACACACTGTTTAAACATGGATTGTTTAACTGTGTGTAAGAAATGTCCATGCCAGGGAGCACAGCACCTCGACTTGTTGATGTCACCATGCAGGGAAAGGACATGCCACTGCACTATAGGGAAAGTAGCGTCACCAGCATTCTGTATCATTGTCTTAGCTGCTGAGACAGTTTCCCTATTGCATGTCTTTCAGTTACTTATTAAAAGGAGCTTAAAAGTTTAGTAACATAAATTATCTTCTACCACAAACAAGAAGTTAATGTAGTTATTAAACAAATGAGGCAAAATAAATACACGGCCGTGGTTATACATAGCTGTCAGTTATTTCAGTCCCTGGAATTCAAAAAGTTTAAAGGAGTGACAGGACATCTAGCATACCAGAAAACAGAAAGGTATAGCTATGAAAAGTTGATTGAAAGCAAATTAACATCAGGAACCACAGAAGTTCTGTGGAGGCTCTCAGTGGTTGAAAAACATAAAGGGAGAAATTGAGTTTAAGAACATTAAATGTTGGCCAATGGTATAAAACATAGGTGGCCTAAAGATAATTCGCTTGGACTTTTAGACAGTTTAGTATGTTTTTTTACACTACTTCTGGTTGTGAGCAATAATCACTGACTTTGACTAATATAAATGCTTTTATATTTTTAAATTTTGTATTATTTATTTATTTAGGATTTTTGAGCCAACATCTCATATAAGTCAGAATAGTCTAGAACTCTGTAGACAAGGTTGACCTGGAACTCAGAAATAGGTCAACCTTTCTGCCTCCTTGAGCTCCACTTATCTTTTTAATCACCCCCTTTCTCCCCTTTCTTAGACTATATTTAATCTAACCAAATGGACAAATTTTCTAAACACTTTTGTTACATCCCTCAATGTTTACCTCTCTTGTCTTTCACATAGGAGACTGTATCAGTAAGTTTCTTGTCCTCTGGCATTCCATGGCCTTCTGGCATAAGACAGAAGTCTAGCAGCCAGAAAAGTCAAATCAGTGGGTTTACTCTGCCAGGTGTCACATAAGCTGATATTACCCCTCCATCTACACATAGGGCAGCCCAAAGACACTTTACGTAGCTTCTGTACATGGGTTTCCTGCCATCTACTGAACTCTGGTAGAGCTTGTCTACAGGGCGCTTGCTCCTCTAAACTTAACCAAATATTTGTAAATGCTTCTTCTTTTTATAAATTGACAGCTGTCAGTTGACAGCTGTTCCTTCTGGTTTTATGGAGGCTCAAACTGATTAATAAATGATGTATGACTGCATCTCTATTCATTTCATAATGCACTTTTGATTCTAACCAAACTTGCCTCTTCCCAAACAACATTTTTCCCATGCTCGTTGTTACCCAAAATATAGTAAAAGCCTAATGTATTTTCCCTAGAAAATAAAAAGATCTTAGTAGTTTACTCATTTACTGACTTTTTCATGTTTGGCTTCTCTAAGATTCTAATATAAGTGTATTGAATATAAAGTTAACTCAGGGAATGATAATGAGGCTTAGGGTCTAAGAGCCCTTCTGGAAGACCTGAGTTTGTATCTTAAACACACCCACAAAAATACAGGCATGGCTGCACAAGACTGTAACCCCAAAATAGGACAGGCACAGACAGAGGCAGATCCTAAGATCTCAGACAGCACAACTGAAAAAGTGAGCTTTGGATCCAGTAAGGGCAAATATCTCAAGGCAAAGAGGAGAAAAATGGTAGACACCCAACATCCTGTTCAGGCTTCTGCACACTCACCTGCATTTACCACAAACATGAACAACACACACACACACACACACAAATACACACAAAACACACACACATACAAAACACACCACACACACACACACACACACACACACACACACACAAAACACACCACACATACAAAAAACACAGCACACACACATACCCACACACCATACATTAAATAAATAAATGGAATCTATTCAGATTTCAGGAACTATAGTGTTATCTTGAGCTATAGTGTTGATACAGACTAATTGACATGCAGCCTCAACTAGTTTGCAATGCGGAGGCAAGGTATCATGTTTAGAGTTCTCAGAGAGTGGAGTGGGTTAAGGCAGAGACTGTCTTTATCATTTAGGAGGATGTCCACATGCCTCATGCTTTAATATTTAAAATTACAAATCATGCTGACCAGTTGATATATGAATGTTTTCATTTCTCCTACTTTCCCACTCATACAATTGACTAAAGCCAGAACTATGGGATTCTGTGAAGTTCTGCATAAAAACATCAATATTCTAGTTGACGAAGGTCCTATTTTCATTTCTGCTGTTGTGATAAACTATCTTGACAATAAGCAGCTTAGGAGAGGCGAGGGTTTATTAGGCTTGCAATTCCAGGTTAAATTTATCATCTTGGGCAGTCTAGGCAGAGCCTTAGCTCCTCACATCATGGGCACTCAGGAGCAGAGACCTAAAGGCACTTATTATGCCTACATACTTGCTCCTTGGGTATGCTCAGCTAGCGTTCTCCATTCACACACACCTCAGGGGCCAGTCTGTAAAGTGCTGCTGCTCACACTCAGGGTAAGTCTTCCCATGTCAATTAAGAACCAAGAAAATCTGCTTCAGACATGTACATGGGACAGCCCGATGTAGACAATTGTTCCACTAAGACTTGATGCTAGTTTGTGTCAAGTTGAGAGTTAAAATTATCCATTACAACTAAACTCTGACTCCAGCCCCTAAATATTACTTTTGCATACCCTGGTTCCTTTTCCACATCCTCTTATACATATTTCATCTACCATAATCCCTACTACCTTATCTTGCTCACCATGAAATACTGAAATGCTCTAAAACTATGAACCAAAATATATCATTCCTCTGTCAACTTGTTTCTATCTCTAATCGATTATAAGTAATAGAGGAACTTAATATGCATGTAGTTACCAATGAAACTTCTTTATACATTTTGAAATTCATATGTGGAAACTGTAACACCAAGTGAGACTCTATTGGGATAATGGATAACTAATAGTAAATAGGATAATAAATCTAGGACACTATATTAACTCTATACTAGTTATTTTTTCTTTTGCTTGACAAAATAGCAGTTATAAAAAGAAAGATTTGCCTTTAACCCCAGGACTTGGGAGGCAGAGGCAGGTGGATTTCTGAGTTCGAGGCCAGCCTAGTCTACAGAATGAGTTCCAGGACAGCCAGGGCTACACAGAGAAACCCTGTCTCAAAGGGAAAAAAAAAAAGAAAGATTTACTTTTGTCTTTAGTTCCAGAGAAAGTCTGCCAGAGCAGGAAGGTATAAAAGCAGAAACATTGACATTTACCTGGTATCTCAGGAATCAAAGGGATCATATCACATTAACACACAGGAAGTAGAGGGAGGGAACAGGAAGTGAGGAAAGTCGATACACCTTGTCCTCAGTGGTGTGATTCATCCAGAAAGGCTCCATCTCCTAAAAGTTCCATAGCCTCCTGGAACAGCAGCATGAACTGAGGATCAAGTGTTCAAACTCACGGGGCTGTGGACACTGCTCACAAGCCACAGACCCATAATCAACAGGATAGGTATTCTGACAAGAAAAAGTTTCAAGGATATAATTTTCTCTCTGTCTCTGATAAAACATGTATTGCTTTACTTTCTATTGCTGCGCTACACACCATGACTCAAAGCAGCTTGGAGAAGAAAGGGTTTATTTCAGCTTTTTAAAAATTATAGTTCGTTCTAGAAAGAAATGAAAGCAGGAACGAGAAACAATGACTGAAGCAGAAGCCATGCAAGATCATTGCTTACTTCCTGGTTTTCCATGGCTCACTCGTGTTTCTGTCTTATACAGTCACAACTACTGGCCCCGGGGATAGCACTAGCCACATTGGACTGTCCCTTTCCATATCATTCAACCAGACAATGCTTCCATTGAGTTGCCTACAGACCAATCTGATAGATCTATTTTCTCAACTGAAGTTCACTGTTCTCAGATGACCCTAGCTTGTGTCAAGTTGATAGAACAAACAAACTAACAGAAACCCCTAGCCATTACAATGTTTTTTTTAAAAAGAAGAAACTAGGAGAACACAGTGAGAAAGCCATTGTCTAAAAGCTAGGAAGAGAGTCCTCGCCAAAATCCGAGTTCCCCAAACTTTTATTATAGACTTTTAGCTCTCAGAACTATGAGGAAGAACATGTTACTTAAGCCACCTTGCCTAATTTGTTATGGCAGTCTATGTAGATTATGACTGTGTGGACACCACACTACAGATCCGATCCTTGTAAACAGTGCCTTCTTTTATCACTTCTTGAACCTAGGTATGTTTTCAGTGTCAACATAGGAGTCCCATGTAAATTCTTAGGCCCAATTATTATCTGGAAGATCGGAGATGGGCTTTGGGTATGCTTACCCCCTTGAACATCAAATTCTTTTGCCAGAAATATATCTGTAAGAGCTTCAATGAGCCTTGTAAAACTGTGTGTCTAATTCTAAGAACTGAGATTCAGAATGAATCTATCTATAACGCTTCATGTGATTAGATGTTTTCTGTTCAGGACCTTTGATGTCTGGGTATGTGTATGTCATAGGAAATTCTGTCCAAAAATGGAAAGGTAGGAAATACAGGATATACAGCTTTCAATGCTTAAATGTATTCCAATTAAAAATATTTCTGACCTTGGACGGTGTCTCTGATGCATATACATATATACATATATATATGTATATATGTATATATGTATTTTATGGATCTCTACACTGACTACCTGACTACCTGATTACCTTTTGAGGATGACTTGAATCAAAGAACCTAATTGATAAGGTTGCTATGAGGATTCAGTGAATGACACAACAGAATATTCTATATGCACTGATACATAGTGAGGAAGCAATAATAAAATTTGGGCAACATTCCGGGTTTTGTTTGTTTGTTTGTTTGATTTTAATATTCATGGAATATTTAGGTGAAATAAAACATCTATTTGGCAAATTGATTAAGACATTTTCAGTAATTAATAAAAAGATTTAGAACACTATCCAGTACAAAGCTTTGACCCCTGAAAATTCCGGACCTTCTATGTGTCCTTCCTTTATTCACTATCTTTCTCCTTCATTAACTTTCATAATTGAAGCTTTCATTTTGGAATTGGGCGTGTGTGTGTGTGTGTGTGTGTGTGTGTGTGTGTGTGTGTGTGTGTGTGTGTGTGTGTAGGGGGTAAAAATGTCATCTCCACAGATCGAATATGAGAATCATTCTGTCTCTGCTCTATAAACTACCATTAGTAAAAGTACAAAGGCCAGGTACATTGTAAACTGCTGATCTTTTCAAGGATTACTAAATCATCCTGAGAAGGGAAGCTACGCCATTTCAAGTGTGCTAAATCCCCCATGATACCCACTCCTTCCACGGAAAAGACACGTTCATCCTTACGGACTAAGCAATGGCTATTGAGAACACCATGCTGAAAGAGCCTGCAGGCTAATGAAATAGTATTTCAGATCTCACATTTCCATGTGGCAGAACAGGAATAGAAAGAAATCCTACTAAAGCTGGTACTGACATTCTCAGATGTGCAGCCATTAACACATGCTAAAACAGACTCTTTAAAAATTCTATACATTTTTTTCCCTCCAAAGGAATATAAAGCACTACTCTCCAAAGCAGCCTGCAATGTTCTGTACTCCTTTAACATACAAGTCATCAAAAATAGCAAGCAATGATCTGCAGCATTTCCTCCGCATGAACACTATGAGTAGGGGAGAAAACAATCTGAATCAGCCGCATGGTTTTATTTCTTGTTTTTTTTCTAAGTTCTTAGAGAATCATACTCTATTGATTTAAGGCGGGATTAGTCTAATGTAGTTTCTATAACATTGAAGGCTCTCCTTGAAAGCCTATTTATCCATTATTGTTTACTGCCACTCAACATATGTTCTGGTGATGAGAAGAAGACTCTGCCAAAAATCTAGGTGAGAGCAAGCAGTATAAATCTGCTCTCTAGCAGTTCTGTCGAACTATTAAGTGCAACTTTTGCCTGGGCAGGAGGCACAGACTGTGTATGATGCTTCCTTTGGGGTTATTGAATAACGGGGTGCCATTAAGCTCAAAATGTAATAAAACAAGATCCAGGCATTACCAAAACACTTTACATCATGGAGAGTCAGAAGCTACTAGTCACAATGGAGCAAAGTTAAACATTTGGTCACGTAAAGCCATAAGACCCTGACACGTTTGCCACAGTTCTCATGAATATTGAGTGCAAAGGTACACTTTGATACTAATAGAACATTCTTAACAATTAGTGCAGAAAGAAAACAATAGTTTTACAAAATCTTGTCAAACTTTCAGTACATAGTACACTCTTTCATTTCACTTGCAATTGCGTGTGAATATGAAAATATGGAAATTTGTTAGTGACATGACAGTGGTTTAGCACACACACAGAAAGAGGGGGGGCACAAGATATCACAGGCTTACATACTTCAGAATTATTGTACGCTTGCTGGAGTTGTTGGTGTGTAGCAGGCTCTTAGTAAATATTGAACTGAATATGATAAATTTACTAAATAAAGGAAGTGGTATGTTCGGCTGCATGTCTGCCTTGTCACTGGAGTGCCTGAGTGCCACCAAGAAGTTGCTCATGGGGAGGCAGAATACAGTCCTTGATAGGTGTCCCAGCCCATGTTTTCCAGGTTGAGAAACAGAGGAGTCTGGGAGGCTGCTATGGCTCTCAGTTTCCTGTGTACCCAGACATAGCTGGGGACTGAAGGAGTTGGGAACTTGGGTCTATGTGTCCTCACTCCCCCTCCAGGGGACATGAGTGGGATCTGGTTCTGTTTTGAGTGAGTGCAAAAAGTACAGAGGGGCTGTAAGAGAGAAAATTTAGGTGCTTCTCTTCAGACTCTTTAGGCTCCTCGGGATGAAGTGCCTCCCCTCAAACCTTGATGAAGGAGATTGTCTTTGTTTATCCAAACTGCTTTATTTGATGGTGGATGTGAATGCATACATACTACTCAGGGTGAACCAAGGATTAAACACCTTTGATTACCTAGAAAGGAAAGCACATTGGCTAAACATTCTGGGCCTATCTAGATACCTCATTAACATGAGAGAACTCCTGGTTTTTATGTTTTGTGACTAATTGTCATGGTCCTCTCAGTGGGGTGTCATGGTTACTTCTTCCAGATCAGGTAGTTTAGCAGGGAGCTGGCCTCCTAACTACTGTTCTGAATTCTGAGATTTCCCCGGGTTTAGGTTGCCTCAATCTTACCAGTGCTTATGCCCGGTGGCATGGTAAGCTTGCCCCACAGTTGTGTGTTTTAGGGAAGACTGTGGCTCTTACCACTCATCTTAATTTGGTTTAAAAAGTCTTTCTTCAAGGCTTTATTAACATATTCTTCAAGCAGAAAGTGGCAAGAAGAGTGTAAAAGGATGATTATATTGATTCCCCCTAATTACACCCCGTTTGTGCGTTTGTTTGTTTTGTTTTGTTTTCATAAGAGCTTCTAATATCCTTCTCTCTGAACCAGAGCCTGGCTTTGACTTGGTAGGATTGATGTTTATAGCACTAGTTATTTGGGATCATCTGTGAACATGAATTACACAACAGAGAAAAACTGGTTTAGCCCTTCAGTGCCCTGTTGATGCTTCTGGAAAAATCTAACTGTATTTGACTGTAAAGTATTTAATGTTGATGCAAAAAATGTATACATTCAAGCGTCCTACCACACCATGGGCATGCAGGAGAATTTACGTTCCTCAAAATTCATGCTTTGGCAAATGAACTCCCAGAAACAGCCATGTTGGTAGAAAGGAACTAACAGTGTTAAAATAAGAAGATCCAAGCTCCACCCTCACGTGTAGATCAACGTGATGAAGAGAAATTGCAACAGCACATTTGGTTTCTTGTGCTCTTCCTCCATGTGGAGGACAAAGCATGCCTCACCTTTCCACTGTGTAAAGAAATAAGAATGGCTCTTCCTGGATGTTGGCAGTCTGATCTTACTTAGTGTCTTAGTCAGGGTTTCTATTCCTGCCCAAACATCATGACCAAGATGCAAGTTGGGGAGGAAAGGGTTTATTGAGCTTACACTTCCATGCTGTTGTTCATCACCAAAGGAAGTCAGGACTAGAACTCAAGCAGAGCAGGAAGCAGGAGCTGATGCAGAGACCATGGAGGGGTGTTCCTTACTGGCTTGCTTGCTTCTCCTGGCTTGCTCAGCTGGCTTTCTTATAGAACCCAAGACTACCAGCCCACAGATGGTACCACCCACAAGGGGCCTTCCCCCCTTGATCACTAGTTGAGAAAATGCCTTACACCTGGATCTCATAGAGGCATTTTCTCAACCAAAGCTCCTTTCTCTGTGATAACTCCAGCTTGTGTTAAGTTGACACACAAAACTAGCCAGTACACTTAGACTTCCTACTTGTGAGAATCTCCAAACCTGTGAGAATAAATTTCATTTAAATAACCCAGCCTCAAGGATTTTGTGCTAACAGGATAAGCTGACAGGCACATGTATTTCTGCTTTCCTTCCTACTGAAGGTGAAGCAGAACAGTTCCAGGAGAGCCACTTCTCCCTTCTCACAAGGAAAATCTGCAGAGTGAAGCTCGACTTGAACAGACCTTGGATCTCTCACTGCAGCTGCAAGGACATGATACTACCATTCTTCTCAGATCTCTCACTGATCATATACCTCTAATAGACATCTTTCTCCACATTGAGCTAATTTCCCGAAGGTGAGTCTAGGATTTTAACCAAATTGCAGAAATGTCCTCTGCCAATTGCCTAAGATTAGAACAGATTTGGAGGTGTAACAATGGAGTGGAGTTTTATTTAATGATCTCAAACATTGAAAAGGCACTTGGTAGACTAGATATTTAGTATTTCTCAGAAGAATGGCTAGAAGGTTACATTTACATTTATCCCCAGGAGTCCTCCTAAAAGAACCAGCCTAACTGTCATGAGAAAAGTACAATTAAATCAAGTAAATATTTAAAGTGCGATCCTCCAGTAGAAGAGTTCGTATTGTCAATGTGCTTCGCTTGGCCCACCAGGTTCGTCAACAGAGCCATTATAACTGTCCCAGTTCAACTTCTTTTAGGCATGTTACTGAACTGTGTGTTCCAATTTTGGCCATCTTTATTAAAAAACTACCAAGGTCTAGCCTTTATAAGAACCCATAGCCATACCTGCCTGTATAAGCAGACCAGATTGTGAGTTTCCGATTCATTACTTAATTCATCTACCCATCTACTACACATTGAAACCCACTTGTCTTCTCCAAGAATGTTCAGTCACTTACAGTATGAGATTTCCAAAGAAGCAATTTTAATTATACTAGTAAGAGCAAGACCAGAGAATAGTATATGTGTGTACGTGTATATGTATATGTGTATGTATATATGTATACATATGCACATATACTGTGTGTGTGTGTGTGTGTGTATGTAATCTTTCGTTTATCTTCAGTTGGAGTTGATAATCTTTTAATAGAGTATGGAGTTCTGTTGAAACCTCAAGAGTGATGAAGAGTTAACTTACTTCCGTATTGTACCCTATGTGTATCTGAGCA
The DNA here is from genome assembly GCA_028551405.1 of Uromys caudimaculatus. Taxonomy (NCBI): domain Eukaryota; kingdom Metazoa; phylum Chordata; class Mammalia; order Rodentia; family Muridae; genus Uromys; species Uromys caudimaculatus. The sequence goes on along the minus strand of CM052718.1, from coordinate 47,739,558 downwards.
AAAAGTGAAAATGAAAGAAAAGTTGTTTTTCACATGTGACTTATATCATCTAGTGATAGAATTTAAGCCAAAGCCATAATTATAGATCATTACCCAAAACAATGTTAGTCAAAAAAACTCCAAGAAAATCAATATACGTTAATAACAAGAAAAAGATAGGAAGATAAGGTGGATTTTTTTTCTTATTTATCTGCCTGTCACAAAACTGATGTGTTTTTGAAACATAGTACATAGATATAAATTTAATGAGTAGAAAAGTCTTCATTACAAAGGTTCAGTGAATGGAGTAGTATGCTCATGGCTGTGCCTTTAATAAAAATCCCTACAATATAGAAAACCAAGAGGATGAGGTGGAAGAGAAGGCAATAGATTTGCATGCATGAGTACCTAAATCCCCAAACTACTGAAAAAATGAAAAAGAAAAGTGAAATTTCTATTTATAGTGAGTTGTTAACGATACAACTGTGAAGATGGTTTCCTTAGAGTTTGGATATTGATAATACAGCCTACAAAGCAATCAAATGTATAGTCACCCTATAAGCTTGTGGAGTACTGAATCGAAGAGTCTGTCTGAAGTAGTGATGACTCCAATTTGAAAATAGAACTATTCCTACATTTAAAGGGAGAAATTTCTGTTACTATAAGTGGCTGTATATATTAATACTGAAAGAGTTAAAATGCTCAGTGGGTTAAAATAGAGCCATGTAATTGTCAGCAAACACAGGATGATTTCACCACTCCAGAGGAGCATAGGAACCAATATACACCCACCTGGTGAGAGGTAGAAGAAATTCATTGTAATGGCTTCTCCCCTTAGAGATGCAGGGCAATTGCTAGAGACAGAAAACTGTTCTGGTACAGTGATGTAATGTGCTTTTAACCAAGCTGTCCCTCCAGAAGGAAAAATCTAAACCCTAACACACAATATTTGTCAACTGTAATGGTGTAAATACTTCCAAGATTTTGTATTCAAGCTTAGAATGTTTTTTAAAAAAATACTTAAATGATTACAGAATACTTTGAAGGATCTCTTGATCAGCTACTATGAATTGGCTCTAGCCTAGTTTTCTTCTCCTCAAGATTTCTTCTAAGAAGTCAGAAGAAAAGTCTGAGAAATGCACTTCTATATGATTAGGATTACAATCATAATGAAATGGACCAGGAAGTTAACAGGCACAGATCAGCACACAAGCTTTCTTACTATTTTCATAAATTCCTACCTGATTATCTAGTACATATGAGTGAAAAATAATAGAACGACTCATGTGTCATACTCTATGACTAAATCCAATATATATGAAAGTCTTTGAACTACAAAATACAATGTTAGACACTAGAGATCAAGCAGTAAATAAAACAGACGTGATCTCTACTGATAATCTTGTTTCTTAGTATCTGTTTGAGAATTTCTCATTGTTCGAGAATTCTCACCAGGAATATCCCACTGTATGCATAACTTCTGGTCTGTATAGTACCAGGCTACAGTTGTAACCTGAGATTTAGGAGGAGCAACTGTTTATAACTGAAGGTTACCAAGAACAAAATCAGAAAGCTCACTGACATGCCTGACATGATCTGTACTCTTCATCTCCATCCATGTAAATAACTCTTCCTGTGCCATCCCTACTAATCTTCGAACCATGTGCTTGCCTTTAGATTCAGGTAGTCAATAGTCACACTATAGCCTTACATAACTCTCTGAAGAGTGTCTTTTGGTCCACCCTTGTCATCCAGCTATGCTTAGATTCTCAGATTGGTTGTTATTAGTCTGATTTCCAGTTCTCAGTTTCAGATATTCATTGCTCCAGAATTTCCCTCAACACTCTAATTCCTACTGTAAATCCATTTTTCAGTAACAGTTTCAGGGAATCTGCTTTTCTGGTGAAACTCTGATTTTCAGGTCTTGTTCCATCAGGGTGACTAAGAATTCTAGACAGAAGGAATAAGGTTGACAAAGCTTCATGTAGAAAAACCCATGTTGTGTTTGAAGAAATTAAACAAAGACAGTGTCTTTGAGTTAGAAGCATGAGTCTGGACTAGGGAGGTAACCAGTGGACAGAACTATGAGACTATAAAAAGCCATATTGAAGGTTCTATTTTATTCTAAGGACAGTAAGACAATCCTGAAGAATATGAATCGGATGAGTGATAGACATATTCTTTGAAAAGTACAAATATTAATCAGCATTGGAGGAAGGGATGAAGAGAAGAAAGAATAAAAGTGAGTATCTGTGTGATATAGATGAAATTTGGTTAAAGTGAAGAAAGTAAAGAAACATCAGTCCATTCTATCAAGGAAGAAACTACCCATACTCTTTTTGAGACAGGGTTTCTCTATTCTCTGTGTAGCTCTGGCTGTCCTGCAACTTCTTCTGTAGAAAAGGCTGACTTCGAACTCAAAGAGATGAGCCTACCTCTGCCCTAGAAGTACTGGGATTAAAGGTGTCTGCTACCAAGGTCTGGCAATAAACTGCCCACATTTAATCATTTCATCATTGCAGTTGATTACTGACACATCGGTTGTAAAGTTTCTGATGCTAAAGTTAATTTCCCTAAGATTAGAACCTGAGTTTTTCTTTTGAAAAGGAAAACAACTGGGCTAGAGAGAAGGCTTACTGAGGAAAAACACTTCTCTCTTAGCCCTGATTACCTGAGGCCACTCTGTAAAGCACATTGTGGAAAGAGAGGACTGACTCTCAAAAGTTGGCCTCTCGCTTTTACATATATTCCATGGCTGCACACCCCCCCACGCACACCATATACATACAAAATAAATGATAAAAATATATACATTTTAAAAAGAAATTAACACTGATTCTGTGTGCATTTAATAACATGTAGTACAGTAGACTTGGAGAGTACTTGTGGATTACTACATATTGATGATGAAACAGGGACAAGAATACTAATGGCAATAGAAAAAAACTAAAACATTAGCATTGCTCTTTTTTTACATTAAGTGTGTGTGTGTGTGTGTGTGTGTGTGTGTGTGTGTGTGTATGACATTGTACTGTGTGTTACAATTGGAGGAATAGATTACCTCCTCTACCAAGTGAATTGCATGTATTGAAGTCAAACTTTTAGTTTGATGGAGCAAGGACATTTACCCTGAGATGTCTCACTAGTCCAACAAATAGCTCACTGTAGGCACGTATATTATTAACATTATAGATGAAATTTTAATATAATACCATGTACAATTTTCACTGTGAGTTAAGTATCAGTTTTGTTGGTAGTCTCATTAGTTTTAAAGTGTTATTGTTGGAATATTTGTTGGGATTTTTCTGCCTGTGTTTGTGTGCATGCACTGACTAGTGAACCCGTAGACTTACACATGCTAAGCACAAGTTATACAGTTGAGTTACGCCCTTATCCTTAGAAATTACTTTAAATATTAAAGCAGATGATTTCCAGAGATGATCATATCAGTTCCTTTCTAGTCTGTCTTCATGTGAGCCTACTCAAATCAAAAGATGGATTTTTAAAAAATCCTCTTGAACTTGATTTGTCCTAGTTTCTCCTTTGATTAGCAGATGTAACAGAAGTGAAGTCCATCAGTTCTGGGCAGAACAGAGCATGGGAGCTGTAATGGTGTTAAAAGGTAGCTGTCATATAAGAAGTCCAACTTTCCTGAGTGTGAATGCATCATAAAGTGAGGAATAGTGTCAGGCTGGTTATGTGAAGAGAAGGAGAAGAGGAGAAAGAGGAAGACAAAGAGGAAAGGGGAGAGCTCAACCAGCCTCTAGAAATCCTTGTACTGTAAGCCCAAGAAGTGGAAAGAAGTCCATCTCAGATACTCTAGGCTCAGCAAAACTGCCTAGCAGAATCCAAAATATACACAGAATTATAAAATAAAGTAGTTGTCTTAAGTCCTCAATCATAGTTGTGGCTCTTTATAGAAAGCTGAGAAAACACATACCTATGTAATATAGCTCACAAAAGAGCTCCATGAGCAGATCCTGTTATTATCCGCATCGCACAGATAAGAAAATTGAGGTCGTGTGAAGTTAAGGGAACAAATGCTGAGAAAGAATTGGAACCCAGGATCAATGGTTCTAGAGTCCATGTGCTTAAATCCTTACCTGCTGTTGATAGCAAATTCATGGGAGCCAATAAATAAAATGTAACAAAAAGCTTTATTCCAAGTCTAGAACCACATGGTATTGATTGATATTTAAGCTGTGTCAATAGGGATTCATCGGGGTTCAGACAGTATAGGAAACAGGATTTTGTTTTCATTGGCCAACGGGACTGTTAAAGTGGAGTTCTATTTTTATTCCCTAAGGGGAACACTTATTTTTATAGCTACAGAGGCTGCTTAATGGTGTTACATATGGGCCATCAGGATGCCCATGATTTATGCTCTGTAGGAAAGGCTTTAAAAATCTAAGCCAAACTCAAGTTATTCTTTCTACCAAAAGCAACAAGAGTATAAAACCAGCCTCACACTGTCACAGCCTGGCAAGGAAATAGAGTGAGTGAGTAAAGACATGATTCATCTTATTTCCAGCCTTTTGAAGCTAAAAGCTGGGCTTTGATGGCTGTTTGTGATCAGCATGAATATTGCTGCTAGATTTTTCTTTAGACTTCCAGTCATCTACACCATGTAAATTTGACCTCCCAAGATGTCACATAATACATACCAATAAGACCAGTCCTTCAGCTTCGTTCAATTATTCTTTTTTTAATGTGGAATATTGTCTAAAGTTGAAGTAATAATCTGCTAATTCTGGAGAGTGGGCCACCTCTTCAAACAGCCAGTATATATATATAAAGTACTACTATTGATTTTGTTTTTAATATCCATCATTCCCCCATTATATCCCCTGGGAAAAGATGTGGAATGAGCTGCAGTGTTCCACTTGCTGAGATTGAGCAGAGAATTGATTCAGCACTCTTTTGTTTTAGGACTACCCAGAAAATCTCTTTAATACTATCCTGGGATGTTCAGTATTAAGACAATGGGTTAGGTTTTGCTTTATCACAGGCATGCAATGTTTAATACATATTTATTAATATTTTCATCTTAGAGAAATCTCAGTGTGTAAAAGCAAAGGACAACTAGCTATACAAAGGCAGCTCTGAAGTACTACTTCGGTAAAAGTTGATTGCTATGGGATCTAAATGCCCCATGCATGACTAAGAAATTCAATATTCACGACTGAAATAACAGATACTGGAAAAGCTAAGCAAAAAGAAACTTCTGGAAACATAGATTGTGCAAGTAGATAATGATTTATAATGATATTCAATATTGGGGATCCAGTGCTCAGAAATAGTCAATGATATGAGAATATTAGCATTCACTTCATAGCCCTAAGCAAATTATCTGAGACCCTGTTTGTTTATTTTTGAAAGTGTTTATAGATATATCTGTTCAAATCAGAATGGAAAAATTTCATTTGCCTTCTTAAAGATAGTTTTTCTACCCAAGGAGCCACTGCAGTTCTTGAGTTGGGTAACAAATATCAAATATATATGTCGTGGGAAAGTAAGTGCATACGCGCGCGCACGCGCGTGTGTGTGTGTGTGTGTGTGTGTGTGTGTGTGTGTGTGTTAGAGAGACAGACAGACAGACAGAGACAGAGACACAAGACAGGGAGACAGAAAGACAAAGAGAGACAGAGATACAGGAAGCACCAAAGTGTTAGCAACAGTTCTGTCAGTTGGCTGTTTGCGTTTTCTCTTCTAGAAAATGTTCAGTTTTAGGTATGGTGGACTAAGACTCGCCAAGAGTCTATTTTTCATGAAAGCCCCTAATAGGAACTTTAATAGGGTTACATTTAGAAGGTGAAATTGGACACTGCTATGCAAACATGAGAACCTCAGTTTTGACCCTCCACGTTCAAGAAAAAAAAAAAAAAAGCAAAGCGTGGCCATGTATGAGTCAGAGATCATAACATGGCTGGCGTTCACTTGCCATTCAGCCCAGCCTAAGAACAACAAACTCCAGGTTCATTGAGAGACTTTATCTAAAACTCTAAGGCAATGAGTAATATACCAGGACAACATCCTCCTCTGTCACTATGCCCATGGGCTGTACATACACACACACACACACACACACACACACACACACACACACACACACACATACACACACACAAACACGTGCACACGCACATGTACACACATACACGAACTGGCTACACATTAACTCAGATGGCACTGGTATCTACAGAATCCATTCAAATAAGTCATTTTCTACCAATTAGCAAACTAAAGCCAAATTTATTTCCATATATGATATTCATAATAACATTTAAAAATGTTTCTTTAGAATAATTAATTCTCCAGATCATGAAGCTGTAACTTAATTAATTTGTGAAACTCAATTCATTTCTAAAATATTTTATCCCCAAAATGCAACTTGAACACTGGAAGTGATAGAATAATCATCAAATATAAAAAATAATTTGCTTCTCAGAGAAACTCATGGCAAATAGAGCAATCAAGTAAATTCCGTACGTATCGGGACATTTTATTTTTCATTTAAATTATACATTTTCTTCTTTGCCTTTATTATATTTTTCCTATTGTTTCATTTTCCCCATAGAAGAGGTATGTTCCTAGGTACTCACAATTATCTTTGGAAGTAATTGCAACACAAATATCCTAAAAATTTCATTTTAAATATGCATAAGTACTAGTTCATCCACAATTTACCAGATTAAACTAGATTTCTGCTATATGCCATCATGTAAATCTCCTTTTTAACGAAATTTCATAAGCACAAAGTCAAAATTGATGTTGCAGTGTATCTGCTTTTTAGTTCAGAGGTTTGCTATTGCTCTTGCTATACACTTCTTGGCTATGCAAGACCCTTTGATATTCTTTATAACACATTTATATCACCTCAGGCTTTCCTTTAAAATTGTGAGATCTCTTTTAGGGTCTATTCACGACACTGAACAGTAATTAAGCTTCACATACTTATATGAACACATAGGTTGGGAATTATTCTCCTAGGTACGCTGAGTAGTTTCCCAGCAGGGTTTCCTCTATTATTCTGGTGTTAATGAATAAGTGGTTCAGCAAGATCAAGAAAAACTTAAAATGTGTGTTGAAATAAGATACCATAGAAAAAATTAAAGTGTGTGTCTGTGTGAGTGTGTGTGTGTGTGTGTGTGTGTGTGTGTGAGAGAGAGAGAGAGAGAGAGAGAGAGAGAGAGAGAGAGAGAGAGAGAGAAGCTAATTCTAATTTGTATAGAAAGCAGTGGAGTCGCAGAGGCTTTATGAAAATCTCCACAGTGCTTTCTGAGAAATATAACAAGTATTGTAATATTTGTGGTTGCAGTTTAGTTAACCTCTCTTTGATGTATCCTTAGGCATGGACAGAAAGACGATGTAAGAAAGATGTCAAAGTTTGCTTCCTATTTTTATTTAACATCTTTCCCTTAATCACCTTATGGTATGGGAACTATAGACCTTTCTGCTTTTGTTACTTTATTTGGTACCCAGCTAGCCAACTAGGAGCACACTTTAGGCAGGCAGAGTTACAGGTTGTTTTGTTTCAATACTGGAGAGGAATCGTGTTAAACATGATCTACAACTTACTCTATATGAGTAACACTTAATCAAAATGCTGTCCAATGACACCAGCCAATAAGAATTCCCTGCACCTAGAAAACTCCCATGCTAGCCTTCTGAATATCAATCTTGGCACAGGTTTATAGTATTAAAGAGATTTCTAAAAAAAAAAAAAAAAAAAAAAAAACCCAAAGTTTTCACTATCTTTTTCTATGCCTTTGCATTTAGTGGATTCAAGATCAAAGTTTTAAAATCAAAAAGGATTTTTTAGAGATAAAACAAACTTTTTTATTATGTAGGGAACGAAATAAAATTATTTTACATTAAACAGAAGCTCAACTATTAGTATTTTTAGGGATGGTCATCTACATTTTGTATTGTGATTAAATAGTGATGTTTATTCATGGCCAATTTAGAATTTTCAACTTTACTTAATACTAACAATGTTTAATTGTAAAATTTGCCACACCAATTAATTCATTTCTGTAATACCATTTCTGTAGCTGTATAGTTGTCTATAGTGTGTTGAACATTAATTGTTTGTTCACATTTTACATCTTCTAAACAATTCAGTTTTGAATATTCTTTATTGAAACTCTTGTTTATATGTTAAATTATTCTCTTAGGATAAATTCCAAAGAAAAATATTGTGTAATTGCAGTGGATAGTGATATTTTCCTCATAAATAGCTTGATCACTACAAGTATTATATTCTCTGACCAATGCTCTAATTTTCAATACTAATAGCATATATTGGTGATTTGTTAATATCTTTGTGTCTTAATTGGAAGTACATGAAAAACTTTCGTGTTTAGAAGCTCCTTAGAGTGAGCGCCATGAAACAGCCTTCCAATTTACTCAGTCTAGTCAGAGCAAGTCAGAGCTTCACAAATAATTTCAGCAATTAAACATGGCACGCTGATATGGGAGCAGTGGTAGGTTCCCATTATGAAAAGCTTTGAAATAAATCACAATTACATGGTGCTGTAAACGTATCCGCTAAGTGTAGGAGCACAATTAGGCATCTAATTACATGGGAAAAGGCAATCCCATCCCAAGTAGGAGCCTAAGCCACAAAACCTGTTCTTACTTGAGTCACTCTGCTCCACAAGCCTGGGGCTTGTCAAGTGGTTTCAGCGCTTGCAGGACTTTCCACTAATTTACCCCATTTCTACTTCACACTTTTTCCCATTGTGAGTAATTGCCCTATTTCTTCTGACACACCGTCTTCATCGGATGCCATTTATTTACTTCCGTGATTTGTTTCTGACCAGATGTCCATTCATGTTGCTCACCCGACTTTTATCAGTCAACATCTCCCAAGAGATATTCAAAGGTTTGGAACTATTCAAAGACAATCACACCAATTAAGAACTGTGGGATGACTAGCAGAAGATCTGATATCAACCAGGTCATTCTTCAAAAGGTCATTTCCTCTACTAAAATTATACTAATAATGCTTAATTGTCTTTAGAATTTTCATGCATATAGGGAAGACCTAGAAAAGGCAGATGTGCATATTTACTTCACTATTTTTAACCAGTGTGAGAAGCTGTAGTCTGGCTTACATCAGGGTTTAATTTCAGGATGTGATCAGAGCCATAATGCTTATGTGTAGATAATTACAAGCATTCAATGCATATTATTCCCATACTCCAGGGAACCCATGAGATCTTTTAAAAATTGTTTGTTACACAAAGTGTGAAAGACTTGGAAGATCAAGAGAATTTAATAGTCAACTTTATCTACTAACCACATCCTGCTCCCTCCTCTTTTCATTATGATATTGCAGCAATTTAGCCAGTAGCAAAACTCAACCCTTTAGAGGCAGATCAGAGGGGCCCAATTCTTCTACTGCACTTGGGCAGGGGCTTGGCACCAGTAAGGATTATTATATACCATTAAGTACTGTTAAATTCTGTTGAGAGTATTAGTTTGAAAATGAGATTTCTTTTAAGCCTTTGTTATAAGTGTGCTATAGTGTTTTTATTTCTATATATGAGTGAAACTGCTGTTAGCAAGCCAGTCAAACATCTTCCCTGACACCTGCCGTTTAAGTAGTCTTTTTTCTAGTAACTGACTGGACTTTCCCTATGGCAGCTTGATTGTTTTAGATATTATAACATCTGAAAATATTCCATATGGCGGTATTACTACAGCTGAATCCAGGATTTATTATCATCATCACCATCATTGTCATCATCATCGTTGTGGTCATCATCATGGGGTCCTTGATCCAGTCACAACTGCTCCAGACATGTTATACTGATTTTGGAAGGCGGGAATACAGGGAAAACAAGGTTGGCAAATGCTGTAAAGCCTATATCTATCTATATATGGCTACCTCTCTGTCACTCTATCTCTATATCTGTGGCTATGGCTATAGCTAGAACTATAGCCATCTATGTCTCCCTATGCTCACTGCAGATGAGCTGCAGGGAACTTCTTCAGTAACTCATGGTAATAGTTCACTATACTTTGCCCCTATAAAGGTTCAGTACTTGGTAAAACTAGAAGCTGTGCCACCACTGCTGCAAATGCAATCTTACACTTGCATCAGTCAAAAATGTCTCTGTCCCTTCCTGGATATATCCCCAAGCTATCTGGCTAACATTTTTTAACTGTAGCTGTTTTCAGACACACCAGAAGAGGGCATCCGACCCCATTACAGATGGCTGAGAACTACCATGTGGTTGCTGGGAATTGAATTCAGGACCTCTGGAAGACTGCTCTTAACCGCTGAGCCATCTCTCCAGCCCCTTAAAGGAATTTTTTTGTTTTTTGCTTTTTTAAGATTTATTTTACTTATATGAGGACACTGTAGCTGTCTTCAGACACACCAGAAGAGGGCATCGGATCCCACTACAGATGGTTGTGAGTCACCATGGGGTTGCTGGGAATTGAACGCAGGACCTCAGGAAGAGCAGTCAGTGCTCTTAACCGCTGAGCCATCTCTCCAGGCCCAGCTATCTGGCTAAATTTTAAGCCAGGCAGGAGGTATTCTCATTTATTTTTCCAATATTGCAGTATTAGACTCAGTAAAATGCTTCTTCAGAATAACCTTATTTTCCCTATTTTTATTTTTATCAGAAGTTGAACTGGCAGAATGTGAGTAAGAGAAAAGACAGTAAAGGGCAGCAGAATGTCCGGTAGCAGTAGCAACAGTAGACTGACGTTTGCAGAGAGTGCCAGGGTAACGATTGGCGTGGGCTCTGATGATGCAAAGTTAGGGAGCCTGATCTCCAAAGCTGGAATAGTTCCAGAGAGCGAACACCTTCACGGCCCCAACATCAAAATCTTAGAAACTGAGCAATTGGTGCTCATGACTGCCATTTACTGCTATTGTAATCCAGGCTACTGGTCTGGCAATAAGGACCCATGGCAACAAGCTTGTAACCTCAGCTTCCTAAGCTGTGAGATTCTGGCTTCCAAATGTGGAGTCATGGCCCTCTAGCTTTCAGAGCTGGGAGACATAAGCCTCAGAATCTGTCAGGTTATCCCATAACCCTTTGACACCTTCAGTCTCAGAACGGTCAACACCGAAATTGCTACTCCTTGAAATTAATTTCCATCTGAGTAGAGCATAAAGGTCGCTGGCATCAATGCATTGTCCTTCCAAGGTCTTTCAACATATGTACTCCCTGATGTTTTACTCACTCAATTTAATTGAAATGTGTTCATTTTCTGTGAAGATGTATATGAGTCACCACAGTCTGCTACTTTCTACATGACAATCAAGCTTATGAAGTATCTGTCTAGTATGACGTTTTATTCCTAATCTGCTAGGGTTTTCACATCAAATTAAAGTATCTATTCTTTTAGATTAATGGTAGAATCTAATTAGGGTAGCTTTTTAAAATTCAACTCGTGCTTATGGTTGAGACTTTCAACACCCTCTAAAAGTTTATTAACATTAAAGTGGTTTAATACAAAGCACTTGAATTGGTAGAAAAGAAGAAGGAGGAAAGGGAGAAGAGAGAGGAGAGAGGGATAAAGAGGAGGAGAACTTGGAAAAGGAGAATGGAGAAAAAGAAGATAAGGGGAAGAAGTGAGGATAGGAAGGGGAAGGAGAAGTAGGGGGGACAAAGAGTGGGGACTTTTATTCTAGTCCTTCAGTTTAGGAATAATAATTTTATTATAATATATAATAAAGAAGGTAAGAGCACAATTTAGGGGTGAGTTTTTGTCATTTGAGATGATAAATTCCTTTTTATTAAACATATAGGGCTGTGTGACTGAGTCCAGGAGTGGAACCTTTGTTGAGGGAAGTGTTCTAATGAGTTGGAAACTATAAAAGAAAATTCCAGAAGAAATCACCTAAATAATTTTACAATATAGTAAGAGTGGAGAATCAAACTCTACTTTTCAGTAGAATTTTTCGAAGGAGTGGGGAATAATAGCACAGAAAGAAGGCACGAATTAAGATTTGGTGAAAATGCATGGACAAGACGAGACATAAACACCTGTGGCCCACATAGAGATCTTATTTTTCAAATGTCACTGAGGCCAAAAATGTAGAAGAGATTTGGTTGTTGCATACCTGATCTTAACCATGGCAAGAAGATATAAAAATGTAGCCAGTCACAGATACTTTACCAGCAGACATAGCTAAGAGAGAGGATTCCAAAAAACACAAAGGGTAGACCAATCACCAGCACCTCTGAAAAGCCAAGGAGAGGATGGGAGGACTTGAAAATGGCTTGTATATCAAAGTCTACAACATTCTTGCTAATTTTGAAACTGGTATCTATAATTTCCTTCCTGCTGTTCAAGAATAATAAAATATGTTGTTTTCAATGTATTATAAATATTGAATTTTATAGAAACTTGTTAAATCACTTGTTAAAATGTATTTAATGTAAAATGCTGTACAGATCCTAAAACACATCATCTGAAATAAAAAGAACTATCAAGTTCTTCATCAATCAGTCAGATTTCCTATAATCAAACATTGTTTTTATTTCTTTGAATTTCAACTTATAAAGTCAGTGTAGAATTTAATCTAGCTTAACTGAATTTTATGATTGAAAGTATCTTTTAAATCAATTTATTATAATGCTCTGTAATGAAAATATGCAAATGAAATACAATTGTCCTTATTTTTTCTGATTGCGATCAATGAGCTCCAGGTATCAGAAAGCACAAGAGGAGGTGTTATTGTGGGGAGCCCTGCTAAATTAGTATAGAGCCACACAGACAAATACTATGTAGTATAAAAAAATGATTCTGCCTCTGTTAATAGCATATATCAAAGATATGTAGCAGAGCCATTCTCCCAAGCTCTAAATGTGGATTTGATTTTTATAAGCCAAAGAAGTCTAAAAGATATTTTAAAAGCATTAACAGTCATCACTTGTGGGAGACTCAGTTGGATGCTAGACAAATAAGACACACTTGAAGAAAGAATGCTTGCCAAACTGTAATGCCTAAATCCTGAGATTTAAACCATGTGACTATTGCAACATATGTGTATGTATAATTGTAACTAGCATCATGACAATAAAATATGCATTATTATAAAATTTCATGAATAAGTAATAACTGCAAAAGTGTATTTCAATAAAAATACATCAGTCGATGAGATAAAAATTTTCCCCTTGTGAATACACATTGTTTATTACTAGAGTGTACTAGTATAATTACTTTTCTATTCTATTTTCCATGTTATCTGCTGAGAAATGTCCATGAAGCACATGTTAAAAGAAAGAAGTGAGTGTTATCTGGTCATTTCAATCATTCTAATTGTTTTTATTTTCTTTCCACTTATTTTGCCAAAAGTGCTTAATCATTGTTATACAAATTGACTTTAATTAGATAGCATGATATATACTTTTGTATTTTGCTTATAAAGCAAATAAATAGACAGCATTTAATTTGTAAAATTACATTACATGGTTGGTTATTTGAGTCATTTGCTTTTCAATTTTGTGGACACAATAAAATCATTGCAGAAGTACATAAAAGTAATTAGACTTTTCTTGAGAACAACTTACTTAACAGAAAGAATTGAGAAATATTTTTAATTTCAATGATTTTCCAACTACCTTTGTAATAAAATAGTTTCATCTTTTCAAAAATATTAAACAATTTATTTGGAACCTTGAAGTTGATTTATGTTTATTTAAATATTTACCATATTTATGCATATGTACATACACATTCATATATACATATAAATGCACACAACCTATACATATATAAACATAACCTAATTGGAAAAGACAATCTTTATTATCAGATTCACTGTCTAGTATAATCATATGCTGACAAAATTACCTTGGGATATTTCCAGATATGCTTCTTGACTGTAGATGCAAAAATGACCAGTGTTATCGACTTGGTTTTTTGCTTGCATATGTTATTTGGGAGTTGAACAAGAATCCTGCATGTAAGACCCTGAGAGTCCTTGCCCCCAGCTGATTCTGTTGTCGGTGGTCAATGGCTGGGAAGGGAGAGAGAGGCAGGACTTTAGGATTCAGCGGACAAGGTTACCTAAGAAGAAGCAGAACTCCCATGCCAGGGAAGCAGGATGACCAGGCCCGAGAGGTGCAGAGAGACTTCCAACATGTAAGAGAAGGGGATCATGGTCCATGAGGGCTACAGGCTGGGGTAGTCAAGATGGACTATAAGTTTTAGTAAGTAAGCAATAATTTAGGAATATCAGAGGGGAGAGTTTGCTAGCAGTGTGGAAGTTTGGGGGTGGCCCACCCTTGAGCTGCTTAGAGACTATTAAACATAAGACTGTGTGCGTGTATCTTTCATGTGAGAATCCAGAGTACTGGGGCGGGTAGTGAGGAACTCAAGATGTAGACACCAGGTATTAGAGCGGATTATTCAACTACACCCTAGACCAGCTCCTCACAGCCCTGTTGCAATGACTCCTGCATCATCAAACAATATACTCCGGCCTCCACCCAAAGCCATGGACCCAAAGAAAGTTGTCATTCTTTAAAATATTAAATTAAATTAAAATTGACATGCATGTTTTCTTGACCATACTCTACTTCCAACATCTATTTCTGATACTGATTAAACCTGGCTTGGAGTTTTTTGTGTAAATTGGACAATTAAGAACCAGAGTCTTGTACTAAAGCTTTCTTTGTGCACCTTTTACTTAAGTCTCATGTAGCAGCAATCAGGTTTTTGATAATAGAGAGGGTGGGAGAGGGAGCAGTTTGAACTAACAAAAGCTCATCCCTGTGCTGCCTTGCCCTGCACTTACTAAGTCACAGCATCCTGATGCAAATCGAGCTTTTCTTGCCAAACTTTAATCTTACATCAAACACATGAGAGGGAAGCACAGAAACCTGTGGCACAGCTGTTCTTCTCTGTTAGGAGGTGTCATGGACTTCATACAAAATGTCTCTCTGCTTAGTGCCCTTAGGTTGGCTATAACCAAAAGCAAAGTGGTAATGTAAGATCAAATATGAGTTTTTCTTACAGAGTAGCACAATTTTGAAAGAGGCATTACAGGCAGGGACAATTGCAGGAGAGTTTCAGCTCATCTTTAGAAAAGAAAATACGAAAGAAAACTAGATACCATTTCCATAAAGCTTCCTTAGAAAACCTTCCCCTTTATAAGTCTTTTAATTTATATATTTTTTTAAAATTTCAATTGATCTATTTGGTGACAATGGTGGGAAAGAGACATGAATATGTGTTCTCAGCACCTATGTGAGACAAGAGGACCATGTGTAGGAGAAAGTTCTCACCCTTTCTCCTGGTGAGCTCACAGGGCTGAACCTGAGTCTGCAG
Organism: Uromys caudimaculatus; assembly: GCA_028551405.1. Classification (NCBI taxonomy): domain Eukaryota; kingdom Metazoa; phylum Chordata; class Mammalia; order Rodentia; family Muridae; genus Uromys; species Uromys caudimaculatus. Next base: position 47,724,273 of record CM052718.1, on the reverse strand, counting down.
ACTTGGCAGGAAGAACAACCACATTTGCTTATCAAGCTACTGTGGAGCTCTGGCTCTGAAAGTCTCAAAGTGCCTCAAGTGGTTCCTGTCTGAGAGAGCTAATCCCCATTCATCATACACTTGACAATGGCATGAACCAAATAACTCCAGCCCTGGACCAGGACTAGTTGGAAGAGTCCTTGTCTCCAAGCAAAAGAAAGGGAAAGAGATCACTGAATATTTACACAAAATTCATAAGTCTTTTCTAAAAAGTTTTCACAGTTGTCAGGAGTAGGTAGCAGACACATAAGCAAAGCAAAGCTTCATTTCTCCATGTACAAGTCAGACAAAGGAAAAAGATACCCACAGAAATACATGTCAGGAAATGTACAAGGGGAAGAATTTTGAGTGGGGGAGCTTTGTTTCATTTTGTGTTTGCTTGATGTTCTCTGTAACTTTTGTCTAGCACTGGTAGGAATTAAAGGCTATGAACTTGGTACTTCTGAACTACTAAGCCACATCTATCACCTACATTTACTTAGGACAAATTCCAGAAGACAAAGATCTCCAGGGCTCTAACCTATCATAATGAGCCATATGAGGAAGACGAATCTTAATTATTACGATAACTGTTGTCTGTTCTTCCCAATATTCCCCCAAAATAACCTACAAAGAATGAATGCTCTTGCAGAAGCCTGAGGTGAAACGTCTCTCCTTAGCCTTCTGGTGTCTTCCTCTCCTGTCAAATATGCTCCTTGAGCCCCTTCACAGTGACGTTGGACTAAATACCAATTTTAAAATACCAATTGTAAAATACAATGCTAATTTAAATTCATGAACTCTGAAGTTAAACTTGCAATGGTGCTTTTTAGAATAAAGTTACAAACTTCAAAATAAAGTTCTTTACAGATCAATTCAGAAATAACAGATACTGTGAATCTGATAGCCTAGGTTTGAGCCCTAGGCTAGTTTCTAATCTTTACAATATACTAAACATTCCTGTTTATTGTTTAACCTACCTGTGAACATCTGGCTTAAAAGAGTGTTAGGAAAAATAGCAACGATACTTGTCCAGATACTATATCTGCTATGCCTCTGGTTCAGAGTAGGTACTTAGCAAATAATAAATAAATTGGTGGAGATAATAAAGCATAGTCATTTTACTATATTTAGTAAGGTTTTTCTGTGTATCTGTTCAATACTTTCTCTGTTAGCAAACCAATTGGACTTTTTAAAGCTTATTTGAGTATCTTTAATTCTAAGACAAAGGGAGAAGAAAAGCGTGTAAATACATAGTTTGGATATTCAAATAGAGAAAACAATCCTATCATACAGAAGGAAAGAAGAGGGTATTGAATCAGCTTTATGTTCTCTGAGTATATCACCTGCCAAATACAATCATAGTCAGTATTGACGCTCCACATGAGACAGAGGGCAAGGCCACAGAAGAGTCACATTGTACTGAAGGAAATTCTGCAAGTTTAGAAAAAATGAAAAATAGTGTGATATATAATAGAGTATCACCATGTTCTAAATTATCATCAGAGATCTCCATGTTTTCAACATGATTTTTTAAGATAAAAAAGATAGTAAATGTTCTTTCAAATGATACAAACAGGAGTAGACACTTCTTCAAACTTTTTGACGCTGTAGCAATTGAATTTCCCTTTTTCAAAGAAGCCAACGATGGAGACTGCACATTTACTCGAAAAACATAAGAGGTATTATAACATGATGCTAACAGCTGCTGTCTTACAGACATATTTCTTGGTTTCACAGAAAATCAAAGTCATTAGGATCTGGCTGCACTTAAGACTCAGTCCGCAAGTTGAAATCCATACCTGGCACTGTGACTGGGGCCAGCAACTTATGTGTAGGTATGTCATAGACTTTAAGGAAGAACCTACTACAATTATTCTGCTCAAGGGACATAATATTATGCTGTCTCCTAATGACTAGTCATTATACCAATAGAGCAATGCATTAGTTAACAATCCTCAGGGCAGCTCCTTTTTTGCAGTAGATGGAGATTCACAAGCAACTGATTATGACAAAAAGAGTTAGAGATGGAAAGTTCAGTTCTAATCTGGGGAATCTTATATCAAAACCCTTCCCCTCCTAGGGATCAGGAATCATTGTAGAAGAGGAAGCAGAAAGGTTTTAGGAGACAAAGTGGAAACTACACTTTTGGACAAAGCAAGGCAGCAGGGAATTCACACATATGACTTCCCAGCAGTAGAGACAGCCCACAAGATTTGTATGTGTTCAAGCCAGACAAAATTCCAGCTCAGAGAGTTGAGGTGGTCACAAAGTCTCAACCCTAGCTAAGTAGCTACTAGCAGTTGATAGCTGTAGAGAAAAGGAGAGTTAGTTTTTCTTAAGATTGAGGCCTCAGGTGGGTAGATCACCCTAAACTAAAGACAAAGTACAGAATGAATTGAGTTGGATGTGGTAAAAATAGACGTCTACACAAAGCTTGGGGAGCATGAAATGGAGTTGATTCTGAGAGGAATGGGAGGGGAGATAAATATAACTGAAATATACTCTAAATGCTCAACTACTAGTTTAAAATGATGGAGAAAGAATGCTTTATGAGAAAATAAGATGAGTTTCAAATCCTCTTCACTCTGAAGTATGTAACTCTGGTCAAGTTACCCTTGACCCATCTAAAGCTGGCTTTACCTATCTTGATTATGGATTTTTAAAAATGGACAGGTTTCTTGGTCTAAGCAATTGACCTAGCTCAGATAAAATATTCAGTACAGTTCAAAGAACTTCCCGAAGACTCACCAACTACAAAGTATTGCTAACACCATTGCTGCTGTTTCTGTACTGTAGGGGTAGAGTAGAAATCATACTAGGAGCAATACTGTTGGTCTTATTAAAAATATTGTATGGAAGTAACCCCAGCACTCTGGGAAGAGGCAGGCAGATCTCAGTGTTTAGGGGGCATTATGACCTACATAGTAAATTTGAGTCCACTCAGAGCTACACAGTAAGACACTGTCCTAAAAAAAATTAGTTTTACATGTAAAAATTTCAATAGTCCAGTTCACTTGCTCTATATTACTAAGAATTCGTCATAAGTATTTGACATAATCAGTTAAAGATGTGGATTAACAGTATACACATATTACATCTCATGATTGGTTGATATATACATAATATAGTTGGCAAAATGTAAAATATTTTCATTTCACACAAGAAATAAAAATTAAACTCACCTGGCTTTCCATTTGATATGTTCCCTCACCCAAATCTATTGCAAACAACTAATTTGGATTATATGGCATTAGTTTGATTTTTACAGACTGCAGTATGTATATTTTAATAGAACCAACTGCCTGATTCATCTATGTTGGTTCACCTGCCAGAACAATATATGCAAATCAAAAATCTTATTTGATTAAAGAAAATTAAAGTGATAGATTTGCATAAGTGTTACTCACAAAGTTCAACTTTAGCTCAGAATGCAACAGTTTTAGCATTGCTGTCACTTTAACTGAGTGGTCTTCTTTTATAAATACTAAAGATACAGAATTTTGTCCCCATGGATATGCACAGATACTTACTAGACAAGTAAACATGTCATTAGCCCTGGTAATGTATTCAATACATACCAAAAACATTTCCAAAACAATAACAGCAACAAAAACAGATTCCAATTCTGATATCCATATAAATACCACTTTAAAATTCAAAATACTAACAAAGAGTACAATTTGTGGAAAGTTTCAGAGATATCAATATTTTTATTAATTATTATTTCTTTAATTTTCATCTAAACTTTAAATTTCAACTAAACATTTAAATGTAAATAAAATTAAGTTGTATAAAATATGTCCTTTTATACTAATAATATAGGAAGGTATAATTCATTCAATCATGTTAAAGAATATATTACATAAAACAATGGCATAAAGTGTGAAATTTAGGGAGTTGTTTTGCTCTTTGATTCTTTTGGTAGGCAAGAATTAACATAATATAGTCAAATTCATGTAAATCTGTCCTTAAAAATCTATATTTGGTTACATAGTCAATACTGTAATATAAACTTACACAATTTGAATTATTAGTATAGAGGATAGATAAAATACACATTCTACCATTCTACATCTCTAAATATTTATTTTTTATATTTTTCATTAACATATTTATTTATTCAGTTAAATCCCAATGGCAGCCTCCTCCCAGTCTCTCCTCACATGGTCCCTTCCCCCACACTCCCTCCCTTCACCTCTGTAATGGGGAGGTGCCCCCTAAGTACCAACCCACCTTGGCACCTCTAGTCATTGCAGCACTAGGCACACCCACTCCCACTGAGGCCAGACAAGGCAGGCAACAAAGTTAGGAGAACAGAATCCACAGATAGACAACAGAGTCAGAGTAAGCCCCACTCCAGTTGTGGGGGAACTACATGAAGACCAAGCTGCACATCTGCTGCATACGTGTGGGGAGTGAAGGTCCAGCCTTTGTATGCTCTTTGGTTGGAGGTTCAGTTTCTGGGAACCCCCAAGTATACAGGTTAGTTGACTCTGATGGTCTGCTTGTGGAGTCACTATCACCTCCAGATTCCTCATTCCTTCCCCCAAACTCTTCAACAATACTTCCCGACTCAGTCTAATGTTCAGCTATGGGTCTCTATATTTGTTTTGGTCAGCTGCTGGATGGAGCATCACAGAAGACAGTTATGCTAGGCATCTGTCTGTTAATCAAATTTTATATCTTTTTTAATACACACAGATAGTAAATAATCAGGAATGTTTACATAGACATTGATTTAATAGAGGGAAAATTGCCCATGTATTTTTGATAATTGGTTAAGCAACTTAGTTGTTTCCCCCCCCCCCTAAGGAAAACACCAATATTTAAAAATAAAAAACCTGACACCGGAATCAGTAAGGAAGATGTGAGGATAGCTACAACCTGTGTTTAATCAGCTGCTTAGTACAATGTATTCGATGAAAGATGTTTTTGCCATTTCAAGTTTACCTTATTTTCCTGAATACCTTTATATCACTACTCATCAAAAATACCTGAACATTCATAAACTGATAGACCAAGACTTCAATGCCCCATTCTCGCCAACCGACAGGGCATCAGGACAAAAACTAAACAAGGAAAGGCTGGAGCTCACTTATGTTATAAACCAAATGAACTCAAAAGATATTTACAGATATTCCACCCAGACATAAAAGAATATACCTTCTTCTCAACACCTCATGGAACTTTCTTCAAAACTAACTGCAGTATACTCAGATACAAGTCACAATAGATCCAGAAAATCAAAATAAATTCCTGAGTTCTATCAAGCCACAATGGATAAAAGTTGTACATCAAAAACAACAATTAAAAATCTCCCAACAAGAAAAAGGCCAGGCAGATTTAGTGCAGAATTCTACTAGCCTTTCAAAAAAGTGCTAAAGCAATACTCCTTAAATTATTCCACATAATAGAAGCAGAAGAAACATTTTCCAAGCCATTTTATGAGGCTACAGTTACTCTGATACCCAAACTACATAAAGACTCAACAAATAAAAAGAATTACAGACCAATTTCCCTTATGAATGAAGATACAAAAACATCAATGAATTACTAGCAAACTGAATCCAAGAACACATCAAAAAAGATCATCTACCATGATCAAATAGACTTCATCTGAGAGATGCAGGAATGGTTCAATATATAAAAGTCAGTTAGTGTAATCTACCATATAAATATACTGAAAAAAAGAGGATTATGATCATCTCATTAGATGCAAAAAACTACTTTGACAAAATCCAACATGCTTTGAAGATAAAAGTCCTAGCTAGATTAGGGATACAAGAGACATATTTAAACATAATAAAGGGAATTTACAGCAAGCCTATAACTAGTATTAGATTAAATAGAGAGGAACTCAATGCAATTCCACTAAAATCAGGAAGTCACTCTTGTTCACTCTCCATATATCTATTCAATATACTAATTGAAGTTCTAGTTGGAACAATTAGACAACTGAAGGAGGTCAAGGGGATACAAATTGGCAAAGTTTCATTATTTTCAGGTGATAAGATAGTACACATATGCAACCCTAAAAATTTTACCAGGGAACTCCTACAGCAATAAACACTTTTAGTAATGTGGTTGGATAGATTAACTCAAAGCATATAGCACTCATATATACAGATGACAGATTATGAAACAAATTAGAGAAACAACAGCTTTTACAATATCCTCAAATAATATAAAATATCTTGGGGTTACTCTAACCACACAACTGAAAGATTTGTATGACAAAAAATACAAGTCTTTGAAGAAAGAAATAGAAGAAAATATCAGAAGATAAAAAAGATTTTTCACATGCCCATGGATCTGTAGGATTAGCATAGTAAAAATTGCTATCCTACCAGAAGCAATCTACAGATTCAATGGAAACTCCATTAAAATTCTAAAACAATTCTTTCAGACCTTGAAACCAAAATTCTTCATAGGAAAAGCAACCAGGATCACTAAAAGAATCTTGAACAATAAAAGAACTACAGGAGGTATATCACCATACCAAATTTAAAATTGTACTGCAGAGCAATGGAATCAATGGAATCGAATTGAAGACTCAGACAAAACTCCGCATATCTATGGACACCTGATTTCTGATAAAGAAGCCAGAAATATACAATGGGGAAAAAAGAAAACATATTCAAGCTTGTCTAACTGAATGTCTTCTTCATGCAGATGATTGGAAAAAATAGATCCATATTTATCACTCTGGACAAAATTCAAGTCTTAGTGGATCAAAGATCTCAATATAAAACTAAACGCTTTGAACTGGATGGAAGAGAAAGAGGGGGAATAGCCTTGAAACACTGGCACAGGACATAACTCTCTGAAGAGAATGCAAATAATACCAGCACTAAGATCAGTGATTAGTGAATGGGAGTGTTGTGGATAGCCCTGGGACTGTTTGTATTTTGAAGCCCCTCCTAGGAGGGGCTTCAGATGAGGAGTGAGGTATATAGTCATGTGACTTCTTGTGAACCAATCTCCTAATGAATAAAGAAGCCAATCAGTGGGCGAGTAGGCGGGACTTCCGGGTTGAAGGGAGGAAGAGAGGAAGCAAGAGAGATAGAGAGATGGTCCTTTTGGAACGGGGACAGCGTAAGATGTGGCTGGTAGAGTTTCCTGGTATCATGGTGGATCTGCAAGGATTCACCACCAGAGAAATCACATTTTAATAAGGCTTACAAGATTAGGTTTTAGTTGTTGTGCCCAGAGATTGAGTTACTACTGTTTCTGAACTAAGTTTGTGTGGTGTTTTTCTTTTTGCAGCAGCTAATCTGGGTTCAAGAGAGAAAGGTACAGCAGCAAAGCGTGGGTTTGCCTGATGTGCACCATAGAGGACTTGGGGGTATTGAAGCATGGGGCTGGCATGGTAGTGACCTGCCAGTGGTAACCTAATGAGCTGGGTGGAGAGATTGTGGAGCTCTGAGTTAGAGCTCCACAAGATAAAAGCAGGTTGGCCATTGTTCACCAGTGCATGGCCAGTCAGGCTGCCAGGGATGAGAGAACCAGGGCATAGTGTGGGAACTTGCAAAATTCTTTCTTTTTAACATTTCCCGCAATATGGAACCTCATGAAATTGAAAAGCTTCTGTAAGGCAAAGAATGCCATTAATAAGGCAAAGCAGCAGCCTACAGAATGGAGAAAAATTGCCATCTCCATATCAGCTAGAAGTCTAATATGCAAGCTACATAAAGCACTCCAGAAACTAAATAATAAAAAAAACTAAATAATCCAATTTAAAATGGAGTACAGATCTAAACAGAATTTTCAATAGAGTAATCTCAAATAGATGAGAAACACTTAACGAACTGCTCAACATCCTTGGCCACCAGGGACATGCAAATCAGAACAATTTTTGAGATTCCATCTTACACCTGTCAGAATGGCGAAGATCAGTAACATGGGTCATAGCTCATGCTGGAGAGAGGATATGGACCACGGGACCATTCCACCATTGCGGAATGGGTGCAAACTTGGACATCCACAATGGATATCAATATGACGGTTTCTCAGAAAACTAGGAATCAACCTAGTTCAAGACTTGCTCAGGCAAATACACAAAAGACACTCCATCCTACTACAAGGACACTTGCTCAACCAAACTGTGGTCATCAAACTATAGTTTGAATGTATTCTATGAGCGAGGAATCTATTTTCTTTCTCTTTTCTTTTCTTCTTTTTTCTTTTATTTTTCAATATGTTATTTTTTAGTGATTATTTGGGAATTTTATACAATGGACCCTGATCACATTCCCTTCCCATTTCTCCCAGGTTCTTGCTTCAAACCTTGTGCCCTCCCTAAAGAAAGGGAAAAAATATACTATGTCCAATTTGTTGCTCATATACTCACTGTAGAATTGCCAAATTCCCAATGGCCAGCCCCTTAAAAATAAATGTGTCCATCCTGGAGAGATGGTTCAGTGGTTAAGAGCACTGGATTTTATTCTTGAGGTCCTGAGTTCAATTCCCAGCAACTACATGGTGACTCACAACCATCTGTAGTGGGAATCTGATGTCGTCTTCTGCATGCAGACATACATGCAAATAGAGAACTCATGTACATTAAATAAATAAATAAATAAATAAATAAACAAATAGTTCTTCCCCAACTCTACCCCTCCACACCCTGCCAGAAATCATCAACTCTGAAGAGCAACACTTCAAAATGCTTAACACAATTTTAAAGTACTCTCTTTAATGGCTTCCTGTCTAGACTGCTTTATGTCTTTGTGGATATGGGTAAGTTGTCACAGACACCTTCAACAACTCTCATTCTTAATTGAGTCCACAGTCATTGATATCATTGCAAAAGAAGCTTTCTTGTCCAAAGAGCCCTGGCCACACAGATCGTGGACTTCCATATGTTCTCCAGTGGCAGAATGGACCATAGACCTCCACATGGCCTCCAGCACCAGCATGGAAAAAGGCATTAATGTGGTCTCCTGCTGCAGCCCTGATTATGAACATTATCATGGCTCTGGTGGCAGCATGGACCACAAACATCAATATGGTCCCTAAGATGTGTGTGTGTATGCATGTGCATATTATTTATATTATGTATACAATCTGTATACATAAATAAAAGTTCTATGTATTATATACATAAATTATATCTACATATTCTATAAAATATATGTGTAATTTAAGTAAACATAAAACAATAATTTACCCTATAGATTTTTCAAACATTTTTAGTGTTATTTATAACTCCTATCCCCTTCTTTATCTGTAACACCTCCTCCCTCTATTCCTAGTTAAAATCCCTCCCCACGTTTCCCTTCCATAGATCCTATGTTGTACTATCCTTGTCTCCAGAGCTACTTCTTCCCTCCCTCATGGTCCCTTTTTAACTTCCTTGTTTCTTTGATTAGTTCGAGTTATATCCTCACATCTAATGGATCATAGCTAGAATCCAAAACTAAGAGGTACCCTGTGGTAGATGCCTTTCTGCATCTGAGTTGCCTCATTTAGTATATTTTATAGTTCCATCCATTTATCAGTAAATTTCATGACATCATTTCTTTACAGCTGAATATAATTCTATGGTTTATATGTACCATATTTTCATATATTTATATATTTTATATACTTTTATTGACAGTTCATCAGTTGAAGGACATTTAGGCTTTCTCCCTTCCAGGCTAGTATGAGGAAATAGAGTAACAGTGAGTATGGCTAAGCCCTCTATGTGGAGTAGGATATCAAATCCTTTGGGCAGATATCAAAGAGTGGTATTGCCGGGTCCTTTTGCAGATTAGTACTTAGCTTTTTCAGAATTCTCCACACTCTCCATATTCTCCATAGTGCCTGTATCAGTTTGCCATCCCATCATCAGCACGTGAGGGTTCTGATTCTCCACATTTATTTCCATCATTATAGACATTCTGGCTAAGGTAACAAGAAATCTTGAAGTTACTATTTGAATTTCTATAATTGCTATAAACATTGAACTCTTTTTAATTATCCATTTTTAGTATTTCTTTTGAAGAAATTCATGCAAACAACTGAAAACACAACTGATTATCTGTGGCTTATGATGCCATGGGTCATAGAGAAGAATATACTGCTACTTAAAAAAAAGTATGATGTCTAACTTCGTTTTAAATACCTATTTTTAAATGTAGAGATTAATGTCGTTCTTACTCTTCCTCAGAGAAGGTTATTTTTACAGCAGATGCAGACAACTTAAGAAATAATCATCTGAGCAAAATGAAGAGAAAAATGAACTGTTAAGTTCACAACCCTGTGAAAAACACCTACAACACAATACCTTAAGGCTCAGGGAACATCACGAAATAGGGGGCAGAAAGATTGTAAGGGCCAGAAGAACAGAGCATTTATGTGGTGTAGTGACTCCTATATATGAAAGCAAAAGTGAAGCCATGATTACATTATGCTGTCAAAATAAGACTAGCCCGATGCAAGTACACATGCACTCATTTATGAAACACCAAACAAATTGATTACAATCGAAAATAAAACTAAAGTAAAAAACAAAACAAAACAAAAAACAAAGGAGAGCTAAACTACAGAAGTAATCATTAGCTGAGTAAGTATCTAACCTACTGTGGCTTAAGAAGAAATTATATTAGTTCAAAATTAAATGGCTAATGAAATTGTCCAGAAACTGGAAACACAACATTTAATTAAAAATTTCAGAAATAACTTCACAGCTCCTTGTAGATCAGAGCTACCTAGCAAATACCCCCTCCCCCCAAATCAGGAAACCCTTAGGCGCTAATTAAAGGAGCCGATCAGTTCGCATTCCTAGAAGTCTGGCTATATGGTTCTTTTGGGGGGGGGCGGGGGGATGAGGAGAATGTCTGTAGAAGCCACGAGTGGTTTGTTAGAGAACAGTTCAAATGAAATGTTTCCTAGCTCTGACATCTCTATTCTTCCTTGGTCACTGCTAATCCTGAGGAGACTGAGTCACGAGTGGGGATGTGCAGTAAAGAGCTTTAGAGCAGTAAAGCGAAAATGGAACAACTTTCTTTTATTTTTTTCTTCCCTTTACATCCCAAGCACAGAGCCCTCCCTCCTCTTTTCCTAGTCCCAGCCTGACAAATCCCTTGCCCTATTGCCACCTCTCCTTTTCCTCAGAGAAGGGGAGCCCCACTTGGGTACTTCCACACCCTGGAAAACTTTTTTCAATACATACTCTGTATATCCCAGCCTGCAGCAGATCCTAGCTGAGCAAACCTTTAAGTTTTAGACTTTTAGTGTTCAATTATACTGAAAACAGTTGTTATAAAATGAGACCTTCTGTTGCTGCAAATGTCAAGAGGATTTTTATTGTGTGAAAGTGATGAGGTGAGTCACAAATCCATCTCAAATTTTTCATCAAGGTCTGAGAAAGAATAGGGTCAACAGGATGGCTTTGAACCACCATAGTGAGAAAGAGTAAAAAAGTCATTTTCTAAGGAGAGTCTTAGAGATGTAGTCTTTCAACATAATGCTTGCCTTTGAATGAAAAGACCAGGTAACATAAATAATCCACTATTCATCCAAACCACTTACTGGTTGAATACGAGTACTACACAGGGTTTTAAACAGCAATCTGCCCATTCTTTGTACTTTAAAATTGTGTGTAAAAATTAATAGAACTGACCTTTTTGGTGTTATAAAAATGATAGACTTATATTTGTTCCATTGACACTGAAAATTTGAAAGACATTGAAATGTATGAGTCTGAGAATAATTAATAATTTGTCTAAATTTTGTTTAGTTTAATTTCATGGCACTTCATTTAGATCTAGAAAACTGTTCCAGCCTCCATTAATGATTTAAACAATTATGAAATAGCAATAGCACCAGTGTTTAAATTTTTATGTGGCATCTTTAATCACTTCTTGATAATTTACATTGGATTATAAAATCATTACAGACATACATTAATAATTAACAGGCAATATTATCTTCTTATAAATATGTTACAGATGCACTTAAATCCTTTGCCTGAAAGGCGAATAATAGATTTTATTTTATGACCAGTATCTATATTACAGTTTTATTGTAAAGTAGTGTTTATGCTTATCTTTCCAAGTCAGATTATTGCTAACTCAATAATTTAAGAATGTGGGAAGTGCTCTTTGGATTGCATCGATAATGTGTCTGAAGTTTTTGCTAAAACAATTCACATATATTTAAGTTTTCCTTTCAGACAGGTGGCTGAGATAAAATAAAATCATGGTTTTCTGATTTGACTTTGAAGGGGGAAAAGGTGAGTAGAATTGATAGGTAACATCTAAATACTTTGAGTTTTGTGTCCTTGAAGGAGTGAGTTAAGAAGCAACCACTTTAACCTGGGTATCCTGATCTTAACAGTTTTATCTGTGCGTGTGAGCCAGCACAAGGGTGAAATGGTGGTTCTTACGCATTTTGAACATTGTTTGTGATTACATTGTAGTCTACACCAGAAAATGGTCCACATTTTCTGAAGAGGAATATCAGAGTGTCAGTCACACAACTCTTTCTACTGTAATGTGAAAACAACCACGAGCACATGAAAAATTAGGAGTGAGCATATTCCAATAAATTTTTATTGGTAAAGTTTGGGATGGTGGTGAGTGATGGTCCTGCTCTGAGGGGTTCCAACTGATGGAGTCTGATAATAGAATAGGCATGAAATAATAGAATAGAGGTGAATCAAATCATACATTTTATTGATTACTGTGATGTTTTATAGTTTAGAATTTAAATGAATAATGGAAAAGAACTTTACTAATTAGAGGTACTTCCCTTTCATGTCTGTTTGAAATAATACGTTGACAATATTTAAATTAAATAAAAATAAGATTTCTACAATTGAGTTAAAATATTCAAATACAAATCCTTTTTCTTGGGCTGATTATAAATGTCTTGGTAAAGTTTGGGCAATGTTGCTTTATATATTGTATATTCAACTATAGAAAACTGAACTATACAATATGATTCATTTTATTTATGTCTGCGTAGACTCAAACACACATTCTCTTGAACACACCCACCAAAAACTGTCTGTATTCTTTCAATTCAACAGTAAGTTATTGCCTTTAATATTTAAAAGTACTGTTGATAATGAAATGTCCTACTGGATGTTTTTCTCATTACCAAACCAATACCTAACAAGAAGCAATATGAGGAAGAGTTTATTTAGTCTTAAAGTTTCAGAGGATACCAATCATGATGACAGGAAAGCAATGGCAGACAGATTGTGAGGGAGCTGGTCCCATAGCGTCCAAACTCTGGACATAGAGAGATGTGCATGCTGACCATCTGCCTACTTTCTCTTTCTCTTAGTTCAGAACCCCAGCTCAGGGATAATATATCCCATGCTTAGGTTTGTTGCTTCCTTTTCATCTATACTTTTCAGGAAACAACATCATAATTACACCTGGAGAGATGTTTACTTGGATAAGAAACTAAATCAAGTTGACAGAAAAAGATCCATTACACATGTTTGTTGTAAACATTTCACATATATGCATTCCCTTTCCATATATCTTAGAAATGACAGAATGCTGCAAAAGGGGTATTTCTTTTCTTTATGTAGGTCTGTTTACACTTAATTTGATAAATTAAGAGGTGTAGGTCAGTATCAGCCTTAGGAGCTCTTTAGATAGAAGCTATTATCTATGAATACTTTAGCACAATATAGAGTCTCATTTAAATGCATTACTTACATACACACAGGTATCTACCATAATATTGTTTAAAAAGGAAAATATTTGAAAAGCATAATTTCTCTTCAAGAGAAATATATTCTCTAAATTATTATTTTCAGTAAATAAACCTTAAATTATTTTGCTTAGGTGGATTGTGATTTTCAATATTTTACATTCCTCTGGGTTTTTATTTTAGCAAATTGTGTTAAAATTTTAAACAAATGGAGTAATTTTTTAAATATATAGAAAGCATCTATATGTTGGTTTCCTAAGTACTAATATTTCAGTGAGCATGATACTAAAGCGTCTCAGTTACTATACCTATAAGAAGTCATTGTTTTTCAATTGATGCAATTCAACATAGAAACAATTGGCAAGGCAAAATTTTGGTGTTATATTTTCAAATCCTTCAGAAAAATTGATTCATTGATTCATGAAAGTATTCATTTGGAGCTGGGCAGTGGTGGCGCATGCCTTTAATCCCAGCACTTGGGAGGCAGAGGCAGGCAGATTTCTGAGTTCAAGGCCAGCCTGGTCTACAAAGTGAGTTCCAGGACAGCCAGGGCTACACAGAGAAACCCTGTCTCCACACACACACACACACACACACACACACACACACACACACACACACACACAAAGTATTCATTTGGTTATACTTTTTCATTAATCATTTATTTAAAAATGTATATTGAATCATGAACAAGTAGTCACAAAATCCTAATGTTCATACCGGGAGATGGTAGGGCAGATGAATAACAGATGAATTGTTCTCCTCTGTGCACTCATGTGCATATGTGTACTGGCAAGGTAAACCTTCTGTGCATGTGAAGGCTATGCTTCTGATGGCCATGATTCACCCTGAAAGGAATAGTTTGAATGTTTAGAATATTATATTAAACTGTTCAGTATTATGTATTTTAATGGGCACATTGCTAGTCTTTCATGTACAAACTTCCCTAAATAGTTAAATATTTAATAAATTATTGATTTTTTTACCATGCAGATACATTTATATCATTCATTAATGGAACATCACATGCTATAACATAAATGAACAAATGAGAAGAATGCCCCCAGTCAGAAACACGAGGACACACATCAATCTCTCTCGAAGGCATTTATCAGGCCTCATTTGGGCTCTCAGCATGCTATCACCTTATATTTCTTATCTAATTCTTAGGCTTAACCATATGTGTGTGTGTGTGTGTGTGTGTGTGTGTGTGTGTGTGTGTGTGTGTGTGTGTGTGTGTGTGTGTGTGTATACACACACACACACACACACACACACACACTAAAGGAAAAAAGTCAGCCTCTGTTTGTAAATGAGTATTGTTTCATCCTCTTTTGACATGTTTCTCCTCTTGGACATTATTTGGATGTTTTTTAGGATAAAGTATCTTGCAGGGAGGGAGTAGAAAGCATGCATATAAGACACAGACGTCAAAGTGGAGCAGGGTGAAATGGTATATTCTGCATGTGACCAAACTGAGACATTCATTAATTCTAAGTACCTGTGGTTGCCTGCACATGGCTTAACAGAGGATCAGGCCAGACAACATTCCAGCATGAGAGGAAGAGAGGCTCACAGCCCCTCAACCAGCTAAAGGGACAGTGATGTAACTGTTGATGGTTGCTAGGGAAAGAAGAGGGATATGATGTATCAAATATACTCCATTATATGTGTTCAACATATAAATGGACTGTACAAACTGAACTCAGTTGTTTTGTTTTGTTTTGTTTTTGTTTTGTTTTTTTGAGACAGGGTTTCTCTGTGTAGCTCTGGCTGCCCTGGAACTCACTCTGTAGAGCAGGCTGGCCTCTTACTCAGAAATCCTCCTGTCTCTGCCTCCCAAGTGCTGGGATTAAAGGCGTGCGCCACCACTGCCCAGCTGTTTAATTTTTTAAGTAAAAAAAAAAAGAGAGAGAGAGATGAATTTGGTAGAGGGAATAGAGGGTGGGAGTAGATTCTAAAGAGTTAGGAGTGGGAATTGGGAGAGAGTATAAATATGATCAAATTATGTTGTATACATATATGAACATCTCAAAGAATGAACAAATAAATTATGTTGAAATTTTATCATTACTTTAATTTAAGTAATTGTGTATAAAGAAACTATTACTTATTTAAAACTGATTTTCCCACATAGGAAATATTATAAAATAACTTTGAGACGCATTGTTTTTTTAAACATACTCTCAGATACATTAAGTAGCAAATGGTCCACTATATGAACAGAAAAACAACAATATTTCTATAACTGCTCTCCTTCCCTACAAATACCAATTTTTATTCAATACAATAGAGCATGTAATCCATGTGTCTGTGGATTATTTAACTCCAGCCTTGTACCTAATATTTTTTCACAGTAGCCATGATTTTAATCATTCTATGTTATGTAATGCTTAAATAGATTGAATTAATTTCACTAGTTCAATTTCTATGGCTTCTCTTTTCCTGGACTCTTTTTTCCCTCAAGACATATAAATTCTCTTTATAGCCTTGGCTGTCCTGGAACTCACTCTGTAGCCAAGGTTGCCCTCAAACACACAGAAATCTGCCTGCCTCGGCCTCCCCAAGTGCTAGGATTAAAAGCATGCACTGCCAACACCTGACTTCTCTTGGACTCTGTTTCTTCTGTTGGTTAAAAGATTTTGATTTTCAGAATTAGGATAATTCACACATGTGTATAAACACACACACACACACACACACACACACACATGGTGATGAACAGATAGCCCAGTAGTTAGAGCTCTTAATGTGCTCTTGAAGAAGGCCTGGGTTTAGTTCCCAGCACCTTCATCGGGTTGATCATAACTCAAGTTCCAGAGATTCTGATGCCTTTTGACCTCTGTGACCAACTGCACATAAATTTGTACAGCCTTATACAATACACATTAATAAAAATAATTGTTAAATAATATTTCAAAGGGGCCAGTGAGATGGCTCAGTGAGTAAAAGCACTTGCCACACAAATTGGTGATCAGGATTCAATCCCCAGAACCCACATAAAACTGAAAAAAGAGAACTGAGTCCATAAAGTTGTCCTCCGACTGGCTGTCATACTTGCCTATAAATGCAGTACTAAAAAGGGGGGAGGAAAAGAATAATACTGTATATGATTTTAAATTCTGCAATTTATTTAATTCCTTACCTGGAACTCAAAATGCCATTATCAAAAAATGCATTCTTAACAGGATCATGTAACTACATGTTAATAAATCACTCTCATATTATTCAAAACAAAGTTATTTCTCTGGGCTTTGAGGGATGGTAAGGCAGTTGCTAAGAAAGCTTGAGGACCTTTGAATCCCCAAAAACCAATCAGCTAAATGCCAGGCAAGAACGTCAGTGCTTCTATGGGTGTGAGAAAGAGGCAGTGACAGCAGGTGGCCATATATGATGGTTAGCTAGGCTAGATCAGTTAGATCTGCATTAATACATAGGATGATGAGGTATCAACACTCACAGTCATTCACACATGCACAAGAGCACAAACACACACATGGAAACCTATGCCTGAGAGCAGACCAATACACACAAACAAAATAATATTACTTTTGTTTGTACCAGAGTGCTTTCTAAGTCCAACATTTAAAACTTGAGTCCAATTTTAAAAAGAAAAAGAAATTTCTCAATGAAGATATTTTTTGTTCTGAAACATTTGTATGCTATTTTTGTATTTTTGTGGTACTGGTGTCAGTGTTTTGACAATATGTTCCTGTATACCTATTTCATAAGTATTTTTTTTCAATTTAGGTTCTTCTTTACTGCCACAGATCCATACTTTTACTTGATAGTACCCTCTTTTGATCTGCTAGTGCATTGATCAGTAGCAACTACTGCTGCTGCTGGAATATGATTGCTTCTCCCACCAGGGCATCTTCAATGTATCTTCACCACCATGGCATCTTGTAAGCACCTTTATTTCAGGAAGACCCAGTCATCTGCAAGATGCTATTTACCTTCAAAAAATCTAATAGAAAAAAAATTCTTCTTTCTCTTTACCTTTTCATTTCTATTAGTACATACTACTGAAGAACCCTGGGAAGACACAGAGATGATAGACTATGAATTGCAGTCTATGATGTACTTCATCTTAGGAATCTTTAAGAGATTGTATCAAGTGATACCATAGCTGAATACTATAATAAAAAACTGGTAAAAACAGTATTGATAAATAATCCTAATGTTTTCTTCTTTATACTTATTTATATAAAGTAATAAATGAAGGATCAGTTAACTTGATTACAAAGAAATTTTAATTTAAAATTTAAAATTTTAAAATTTAAAATTTTAAATTTTAAAATTTTTAAATTCAAAATTTAAATTTTTAAAATTTTTAAATTTTTAAAATAAACAACTATAGTGTAATTATCAACATTGTAAGTGAATATAAAATTTGAAATGAGAAATTTTGTGTTTTCTATGTCTAATAAAGTCTATTTGTGCTTATTTTATTTGCTTTACAATTTCTTGAGTGTTTCACCTTCAAATTTGTACCTTATCAGTAGTTCTATACTGTATATGGGACAAAGCGAATACAAGTACACATATAAAAATTAAACCTTCTTTTGGCTATTTCAGTATCATTCACAGTAAGGAAGCACATGAAACTTATCTTGACTAAGTAATGGCTTGTGCCTACTCTAGCTTTTCTCCATTGTTGAATTATATAAATAAACATTTGACACTGATCATTAAACTTTTATTTTCCCAAAGATAAACATTATGTAATGTAACTAAAATTATATCAAAGCATGATAACCCATAGATCAGAGTAATGTTAGAAATTATAGTCTTAACATGTGAGCCTTGTGTCATATAAAGCATCCATCCCATTGTATATGACTTATTAAATTGTGGAAACAAAACTGGGCAAAATAAATATTTTATCATAAAATACATTTGTTCTCTGAGATCAGTTAATATCATTGAACAAATGGTAAATAGTACAAGAAATAATAAGTTAAAAGATATGTTATGTCTCAGAGAATTTTACAATTCTACTGTTTCTTTTACTCCTTGTCTTCCTTTTGATTTGCATTTTGGTTTTACTTGTTTACATATTTAATTTAGAATCACTTAGGCTCAGTACTGTAGAGGAATTTTAATCCAGTAACATACCTGCTCTGGCAAGGATCACACTCAAAGACCTTCTAGGTCTGTGTGATCCATCTGGAATGACACACCTTTAATTCCTCTGGCTGGAACATAGATACACCCTTAGTACACACCTTTAACCCCAAACAGTGATGTCTATTGAAAGACAAGCAAGTGATAAATCATAAATAATTGGCAGAATGAGTCTGAGATAGAATACACCTATCTCTGAAGAAAATGGCATAGGAAAGGGGATACTTAAGAGCAGTACAGGGAGAGAGAGATTTCAGTTGAGGGAAATTGAGTTTAATCCAGTTCAGTTGAGTGCAATGCAGTGCAGGAGGCAGCTGAAAGCAGAGAATAAGGAGAAAGAAGATTAGAATAAATGGCCAGAGTTAGTTTGAGGTAAAGCAGAACAATTCAGTCAGAAGCTGAGAGAAGCCAGCTTGAATCAGTCAGCTTGGAGAGTAGTTTCCCACCAGAACAGCTGAGTTGAACCAGCCAGCCAGAGTTTAGAAAGATTAGAAAGGGTAAGTTTATATAGCAGTTATCCTCTGAGATAACAATTACAGCTGGCAAATGAAAGTTACACTTACATAGTACTCTTTATTGAAATTTTGGAATAACTCTCACTCTTTCCTGTAGGGAAGTTTCCCTGATTGGTTCCCTAATTATTTCCCTAATTGGCTAATAAAAATGGCAGAAGCCAATCTCTAGGCAAAGATGTGGAGGTGGGATTTCTGGGCAGGACAGGAAAAGAGGCAGGGAGGATTAGGGTCAGACCAGGCAGCAGACAAGAAGTTGCAGACAGGTAGGTTTCTTGGGGTGCCAATAATTTGTGGCCTCTGCAGGCTGTGGAGGCTAAGGAAGATGAGTCAGAATATTCTTCGCCCAGATTTTGAGATGTCTGGTCAGTTTTAAAATATAAAAGTGTCTAATGTTTTCCATTTATGGCATTAAAGTGGGCTGGAAGAGTAAGCAGGTAGCCGGAGGAATGGGCATGGAAGAACATGTGGCATTCTCGGGAAATATGCAAGCTGGTCATTTGGTGGAGCTGAGCCAGACCAGGGTGGACATTGGCAGAGCTGGCTGCGGGCTGGTTGGCTGGCAAGAAAGCGTTCTCAGAGCTCTGGCTTGGCAAAGCTAGACAGGATAAAGAGATAACCAGGTAGAGCACTGGCTGGTGAGAGTGTGGTCCCAAGAAGGTGAAGCATACTTTTTAAAATTACACACAACACCTTCCTCTCTCCACCGCTACCACAGACTTCTTAAGGTTGCCATATGACAGGAAAAGTTATTACTCATTAAATATCTACAATGCTGTGTATCCAAACCTCTTTTGAGTACGAATGGAAATCAAGAAAGTGCCACATGCTATTTCCTTTAAACGACCCATTCTGAAACAAACAGAAAATCAGAAAATAATTGTGTTGAACTGTAAAGAAGCAGCAATAATTTATAATTTATAGAGTTCTGGATTTTTTCATGTTGATTACTAGTTAAAGTCAGTCTGCTGTCTAATCTGGACAAAGATAACAGAAATGGCATATTGATCCAAATCATAGCCTCTCTTCTAGCTCCAACATATTTTTCCATTCCATAGGTTTCAACGGGTTTCACAATCACACTGATACTAAAGCCTCACAAAGACCCAACAAAGAAAGAGAACTTCAGGCCAATTTCCCTTATGAACATCGATGCCAAAATACTCAATAAAATTCTCGCAAACCGAATCCAAGAACACATCAAAACGATCATTCATCATGATCAAGTAGGCTTCATCCCAGGGGATGCAGGGATGGTTCAATACCCGGAAATCTATCAATGTAATCCACTATATAAACAAACTCAAAGAAAAAAACCACATGGTTATCTCCTTAGATGCTGGAAAAGCATTTGACAAAATTCAGCATCCCTTCATGATAAAAGTCTTGGAAAGATCAGGAATTCAAGGCCCATACCTGAACATAGTAAAAGCAATATACAGCAAGCCAGCAGCCAACATCAAGCTAAATGGAGAGAAACTTGAAGCAATCCCACTAAGATCAGGGACTAAACAAGGCTGCCCTCTCTCACCCTATCTATTCAATATAGTAATTGAAGTTCTAGCTAGAGCAATTAGACAACAAAAGGAGCTCAAAGGGATACAAATTGGTAAGGAAGAAATCAAACTATCACTATTTGCAGATGAT
>CM052718.1:47671001-47702810 GCA_028551405.1 Uromys caudimaculatus | reverse complement strand
GGGGGAGGGGACACGGGGTTTCCAAAGAAAAGGGGAATCATCGGAAATGTAAATAAAGTATCAAAAATAAAAAAAAAAAATTAAAAAAAAAGAAAAACTCGTGAGCTGCAAGCTGTAAATCTTGACAACTGCCAGGAAGAAAAAGATGGAAAAGGGAGAAATCCAAGCCATCTTAGTTAAGTTGACATGTAGGGCCACCACATGACAAATACACAGATGCATGGCAGAAAGTAGAGCATTAGAGAAAGATTTAAAAATCACAGGAACCAGGGAAAGTTACTTAGACTCTGACCTGCACCTGAAAGAAAAGGAAAAGTGAAGCCATTCTGAGTCATGATCCAGGCTATAATAACAGTGAGGCTATCATTCAATGTGTTCTTTTCTTAATTCCCCAAGTTTGCTTGTCATTTGGAACTCCTCCTGCTTCTGACATGACATTACTGCTGTTCCTTCTACCGATGTATTACTGTTGCTGCTATTTCAGATGACCTCATGAGCTTAGGACTGTCATAATGGTAAAGTAAAGAAGATGGATTCAATTCAAACAGGATCAAAATGAGTGTGAACACTGGAAAAATGGTAACCACTCTTAGAAACTGTTTTCTCCTCAGGTGTATGTGATGTGTGTGGCTTGCCCACATTTGTGGATGTGTGTGAATGCACTTGCATGTATACGAATGCCGAACATTTATGTTGCAAGTCTTCTTTGATTGTTTTCCACCTTATTCATTGAGTAATAATATTTCAATTGAACCTTGATCTCTTAGAAATGGCAGCTTACCTGGAAGAAGCTGAGGAGGAGGGCAACCCCATAGGAAGACCAGCAGTCTCAAATAACCTGGATCCCCGAGGTCTCTCAGACACTGAGCCATCAACTAGGCAGCATACACCAGCTAATATGAGGCCCCTGACACATAGAGAGCAGAGGACTGCCTGGTCTGGATTCAGTCAGAGAAGTTGCACCTAACCTTCGAGTGACTTGAGTCCCTAGAGAGTGGGGAAGTCTAGTGGGGTCTAGTCCTGAGGCTGGCATACCAAGTACTTTAACCACTGAGATAACTTCTCAGTCCCAGAAATCATTATTTGCTTTTAGGAGAGTAGTTGAAACGAAGATGAGATGATCATATAATAAGCAGTAGAGAGTCCTATGTAAGTCATCTATGACTGTTAAATTAACAATGAAATACCTTTAGGTGCCTTTAAACAATGATATGAAGCTTCTTCAGAAAGGAACATGGAAATGTGTAGAAGAAAGGAGAGAAAAGAAGATTTAAAAGGATTTCTGGAATTTCAGGAATAAAAGCACAGACCAAAAAAATGTTACCATTAGAAAGAAACTCAGTCAGAAGTTCTGTTTTTCATATTGAGGAAAATAGGATCATGAATTCTAATGTGTAGATATGATATAGAAATGAAACATGTTAAAGGGCAGGGGGTATTATCAGTACAGGGCAATAATGATGGCCATGATTTGGTTATCTAAAGACGATTGAAGAGATGCAAGCATGATCACATGATAAAGTTCGACAGATAGTTAATCAGTTAAGGGAGTGAAGAACCTGTATAACAGACATTTGAATAGTGTGAATGAACGTTAATAACAACCAAGACATATTGTGGGGCTTTTGCAAATCCAGTTTGAGGCTTATTAATTAAGACATGGAGTCATCTATATAAAGCTATTGACCTTTTGCTCAGGCAGTCTCTTGGTTAGCTATCTGAACTTCTCCTGACTTCACCATCTCTTCTCTCCTCATGACTTTCACTGTCTCCTTCTAGCTCTGTCTTCCTGTCTCCCTTCTACCTCCTTGAGTCTTTCTCTGTTTTGTCTCCAGCATCTCTGCCTGCTTCCCGGACAGCCTGGAAGTCCTGCCCCATACTTCCTGCCCCAGGTCAAGACACCAGCATTTTATTATTCAAAAAGCCACATTCCAGTCTGAACCAATCAGCAGGGAGATCACGCCTGTTCCATCACTCGGTTGCCCTTTGACTTTTAGGTCTGTTTGACCTTCACCTTCACCAAGGAAGCTTGCGTTTTAACATGACAATCTCAGAAAAAATCATCTTTTGGGCAAGTGAGGAAGGACAGGCATGTATGTATATTTACAGGTGATGGTCCATAGAAATGACAATACCCAAATCCTGCCAACACTTAACTCTTTGCCACACCAATTAGCAATTGAAACTACAGGGACACACCTTTACACTGTGTGAGGAAAAGTCACCCCAACAAAGATGGCCTGTCTCTTGACCATCTTCATTGTCTTTAAGGTGTTCTCTGTGATACTGATACTGATCACTATGAACAGCATTAGTTCTTAACTTTCAAGGCAGAGGATTTGATTCACACCATCCTTTCTGGCAAAAAAGACCTATAATGAGATGTTAGGATTTAAAGTTGAGAGCTTCAGGCCCCAGAAACAGATCAAGTTGTCTTCTTTTTCAAGTCCCATAGAAGAAATAAGGAAGGCAAAGGCTAACCCACAAAGAAGCAGTCTTAGTTAATATGTGCCAGGGGTTGGGTTTTCTGTATATATAGATGAGTGGGGATTGGTTAGTGTGAGAAGCCTAGGAAGTGAGAGTAGTCAGGCTGTCTGGGACCTCTGGAGAAGATGTGTCAATCTAGCTCACAACCTTCTTAGGCTCTGAAGACTTTGAAGCGCTGGTGGGAGGAATGTATTTACGTAACTGCAAAATAGCTCTTGGAATGTCAACATCTATAATCTCAGTGAAATGAAGAAACTGGAAAAATAACTGGGAAAACTGGAGACATTAACATGTTGGCGTCTTTAAAAAGATTTATATAACTGAAGTTGCAGAACATCTCACCCTTGATTGTATAGAAATCTGGATTGTGTATAAAGTATAAGATTGGACATTTTTCTAAGGTGCAGGCTAGTCCTTTCATTGTTATGAAATGTTTCTTTTGGAATCAAATTCAAAACTCCATTCTAGAAGTTTCCATTGCTTTCATAAGGAGAGTGAATTAAACAGTTATCACTTTTGAGACCACTGATTCAGTCTTTGTAGATTCCCATTATTTTGTCATTGTGGTATGCCCTCCACCCGTTGCTGAAGATAACACCTACACAACTCATTTAAGATGGAGAAGTCTAGCTGATGCCTACCTAGAGCCTTCACCCCACTGACCAGTATTCATGGTACTAGAAGGTGCTCTGCAGCTAGCAAAGGAAAACAGTAAACACTAATCTGGCTACAAAGCCTTTGATTTACAATGGTGAATGACCTTAAAGAAGCATTAGGACAAAGTGGCTCAAAATTTGTGGGATGAATCGACCAATATCTGATTAGTTTTAAGAATCACTACATGAGATAGATCCAATTCCTGATGCTGCTTGGGTGACCAAAATCTGAGACTAGATAGGCCATGAATCTAGGGGGAAACAAATGCTACTGTTCTGTTAAACAAACATAAAATAGACATAAAATGACTCCTAATGACATTCTGCTCTACTCACAGATCAGTGCCTTGTTCAGCCATCATTAGAGAAGTTTCTTCCTATAGCATATAGGAACAAATACAGAGCCCCACAAGCATACAATGCTCAGGGAGTTAGACACCTTGGAATATTCAGCCCTAAATGGGATGTCTCCACCAAATCTGTCCCCTCAGAGCTGAGGGGACCCTGAAGAAGATGTGAAAGGGTATAACAGCCAGAGTGGAAGGAAAACACCAAGGAAAGGATACATTGGTAAACAGAGGAGCACTGTGAGAAGTCTCACAGGGACTGTGACAGCAGAGTTTTGGCCCAGGTGGAGTCTCAGCCCTAAGAAGGGATGGGGATATAAGTCCCGATCTAATTGATAATTACTCACAAGTAAAAAATTAGTTTTCTCCAATGGGTATACAAATCACTCTTCACACTGGATTCCATGCCTAGCAGTGGAATGACACAAAACCAGCTTAATGACATTTTTGTAGGTTTTGGTCTCATAATGCTTTGTCACTGCATTTTTTTTCTTTAAACTTATAGGTCCTTTGTGTATATATATTCATAATTTTTTGTTTTATTGGATTCTTAGGTATGTGAATGCATATGTCTCTGTATCTGTAAGTGTTTCCAAGCTTTTTTCTTTGACTCGTCTGTGTTTGTTTGGTTTGTCCTATTCTAGTGGATTAATTTTTACTTTAAATTATACTACTAGTACTAGTACTACTATGACAACTACTACTACTACTACTACTACTACTACTACTACTACTACTACTACTACTACTATTAATGCTTGGTTGTATTCTAATGAGATAGGGAAACGAATAGTATGGATTTGGATGGGTGGCTAAGTGGAAGGACCTGGGAAGACCTGGAGGAATGAAAACTATAATCTGAAAATATTACATAAAAATATTTTTAACAGAAAACTTAGAAACAACAAAAAAGGAACTATCATTTTATCATTTTTAAAGGTCTCAAAATGCATATTTTCAAGTGCACTTTTCCTAAACAAAAGCATACAGCTACTTGGAGAAGTAATTACTAGTTCAAGTTGGGTGGTCTTAATGTTTTCATGTAAAAGTTACAACCAGTTCTGACTTTGTACATCAAATAACATTTGGTGTGAGTATATACACATATATGGATAACTAATTAACAGTATATATTAAGCCACAATAGTGTGCATTCCTTTATAATGAAAGGAACAACTCACTCTTTTAAAAAGGAACAAAAATAAACAAACACAATAAAGACCCCAAGTGTAACTTCTTTCTATAATTTGACTGAAGTTCAAGATTACTTTTCTTTTGTTCTTAAATGCCCTTGGGCTTCTTGAATAAAGTTAATAATAGATTTTGGGGGAAAGATTCAGTTCCTTGATAGCAATACATGGAGGTTGTACTATTATATTCATGAATAGATAAAAATATTTCAAACAGTTTGATGGTTTAATAAACATTTTAAAATAACAAAGATTCATTTTAAGCTAAAAATTCTGAGATGGGCTGATAAGTCATTTCCGCATATATTATAAGAATATTTTACTTTTTGTTCTTGTCAATTACATATTCCCTATTCATTATATCAGAGACAGCCTTGAGAATTCTTTTCCTGCTAATTTCTGAATTGATTTCTAGAGCTCTGGAATTTATGAAAGTAGCAATATACAAGGCAAATGAATGAAGTCATAGACCTATATAAAATATTTGCTGGGCCAGTTTGTTTTTCTATAACTTACTAACATCTGAGAATGTTCAGAAAATCCTGTCTCTGTTCAATAAACTGGTCCCATTTAATGATTTGTTTATTTAATAGAAGCTTATTGTTCTGTCTGGCAAATGTAATACATCAAAATAATACTTGTTGAGTCTAGAAAATCCTTGACCTTCTCTGGACATTAGCCATTTAGCAATAGTGCATGCAACAAGAAGATGGAGAAAATCACATTTTCAACTCGTTAATATTGGAAGGAAGAGTAGAGATGTGGAGTTCAAGTCTTTCCTTTTAGAAGAGGCTTGCCAAAGTTTACACAGATAGCTATAAGTTGGACAAGTACTAAATGTCATATGTTCAATTTCTTATCTAATAATCTTTCCACCAAATAATGCATATGTCATAAGTACATTTTAGTTTTAGAAAGTCTCAAAGAATAAGTATACAAATAATGCATATGTCATAAGTACATATTAGTTTTAGAAAGTCTCAAAGAATAAGTATAGTGCTTCTTCAGGAATTTGGGACAAATTGCCTAGAAGTAGCATTGTAAACACTCTCACTAATTTCCTATTTTTAAGATGCCATACGTATTAGAAAGACTATAAACTTATAAACTTACAAATAAATTCTCATGTAACTATTATTTAATTCTTGGCTATGTTGCAAAGTATGATTGTTTAAGTAGATCTATTACGTGTGTGTGTGTGTGTGTGTGTGTGTGTATATGTGTATGTATGTATATATGTATTAAGTAGTCTGTTACATATGTATAAGACTGAATCATTTTTATCTGTTGGCTTGAACAGTAATATTGTATGAATTGCACACCCAAAAGGTATTTAGATGAATTCATTATGTGCTATCCCATAAGTAGAACAGATATGCAAGGCTTGAATCTTGCAATCCATCGCTATATGTCTGAAGGATATGAAACACAACACCATAGCCAAATGTTTATGCCTTCAATCTACATGTCCTACATCATCGAATATTTGTTCACAATAAAGTCTTATTTCATATAATAGTTTAATTGAAAAAACGCACATACCACCGTAGACATCCATTGAATTTTTTCCTATTTCTCTTTCCTAGGTTGAGTTCAACAGATACCTAGCAATGCTTATTAAGTCATAGTCACAGTCAATTATTAGAAGGGGGAAAAAAACAGAAAACCTGGATCTATTTTTAGATCCATCTCTTCCACACGTTACTATTGTTATTAAGGCTGTAGGCTAGACATACCTTGCCCTTCCTGCCTACTATCACAGCTACAAGGTAATGCAACCTTTGCCATTTCTTGGAAGATTTAATATACCTTAGAATAAATAATTACTAAAGTCTAATGGCCAACTAAAAATTCTCCTAAAAAGCTATTAATTTGGGGAGTGGGGTTGTACATGGGATAGGTTGGAGGGAGGGAAGGGAAGTGAGATGTAACTATACTTTAATTTTTAAATACTTTAGTAAATAAAAGTTTAAAGAAAAATATTTTTTAAAAGAAATAAAAATCACTTGGGAAACAGAGGGATATACTGTGGCCATACCGTTTTTAATGTATATAACTGTGTATGTGAGATAACATTCGTAGGTAATGTGCAGGAGCATGTGGAGGGCAGAGGGTAACCCTGAGCGTTTTCCTTCAGGACTCTATCATCTCTCATTGGTCTCGAGTTTATCAATTCAGCTAGACTGGCTGGCCAGGACTCCAGAGATCCCCCTCACTCCACTTCACCGACAGGAGATGGCAGGAAAGTGCCAGCAACCCCAGCATCTTTACATCAGGTCCAGTTATGAAATCCAGTCACCATGCTTGCGAGGAGAGTGCTTCACCATCATGGAATCACTCAGGCTACATGCCATATATTTTGGCAGTAGATTCTCAATATACAGCCTTTTAGGATATAGGCAGTGGAGCCTATAGGCCACAAACTGAAGATTACATGAACTATTCTACTAATCTATAGACATAAAGTGATGATCAAGGAGCCACATAGACTCATGGACCTGAATACTGATCTTTTTCTAATGGCCCTGTTTTGATAGCACAATGGGTCAATAAGAGAATGCTATGTATGTGTTAAGTATGAAGTTCTTTCATATATGAGTTGCTCATGTGTAAGAACATTGGTTGTTTCATTGGTAATAATTTCCATGAAAATTTGGGCTCCTCTAGGAGTTAGAGCCCCACTGAAGAAGTAGCTCACTATAGGTGGGCCTTGAGACTCATGGCCGACTCCTACTTCTGGACTCATTTCTGATTACTGGGATGTGAAGCTACAAACTCCTGTCATCAAGATTTTGATCATAATTTTCGTGATACAATGAACTAAATCCCCTCACAGTGGGAGATATAAGCCCTCATTACCTTAAGTAACTAATGCAGACTCCTTCCTTATTTCAAGTTCTTTTCACAAGGTCAACAAAGCAGGGATAGATGGTGCTTTAATTTCAAGTTTATGACGTTGCTGGAGTTCTCCTCTATCACATCCACCTCATTAGTTTTTTTCACCCCTTACATAGTTCAAGATGACATTCCTATTCTTTGGCTGGACCCTCTCTTGCACCCATAATTTTCTTTCCTTCTAGATTACTTATAAAAGAATCCAAATACAATATTTCAGTTACTTATTGTTCCTTCTATTTACCTTAACTGCCTTTCCATTTATATTTCAAGTTCATTCTTCTTGGTGGCCAAAGAGTTATAGATGAGACTGCTGAAGGCAGATTCTTCTCTAAGAAAGTTTGATGCCAACACTAGCAATTATGCAGGTTTATATGGTTATCACTTTAATAATAATTTAAAAATATAATAAAAATATGGTATAATTTGTCAGTATGCATATAAATATATATTTGCTGTTTCTTTTGTTCATTTACCTTCAGAAGTACACTTTATAAGCATTTCTTAACTTAAACCAGTTTTAAAGAATCATACATAGATATGTGTGGATAAACTGAATTATTCAATACCAAAAGTGATATCTATGTATATAGATATCATCTATGTATATAGACATCATATATGTATTTAGATATCACTTTTGGTATTGAATAATTTAACTTATCCACACAGATCTATGCATGATTCTTTAAAACTAGTTTGAGTTAAAAAACGCTTATAAGGTTTACTTCTGAAATATCATTGGAAACAAATGAACAAAAGAGATAGTTTATAAACCATAACCACTATTCTTTATTTTCTTCATTCAGTATTAACAAATATTTCTTTAGAACTCACTACATATTGTGCCTTTTAATATAACTTGGGAGTACAAACAATGACATAACCCCAATCATGAAATATTGCTTAACCTAGAATAAATAAACTTGAAAATAATATGGATAGCTACTTTCATACAATGTATTACAATAGTATGAATCTAATACTTGCAAAATCAAATAATGACCTAGAAATGTAGGAGAGAAGAATGACTGTTCCCAACAGGCCTGGGCTGGACACAAAACTTGTAATTTGTTTACTATTTCTGTAGCATAAAGGTTGGGGCAGGACTAACTAGGGAAACTTGAAAAGAAAAGCATGAACCATGCTTTTGCAGTTTTTCATACTACTCTTTGGGCTTACTCTACAGACCAGTCATTCATAAATGGACAAAGACTCAGGGGAGAAAACAGAAGAGTCACGTGGCAACCTATGTCAAATACACGTGGTTACCACATGTGTTTGGAAAAATGTCACAAATGATTGATATAGCATCTCCTCTTTTCCAACTAACTGGAAACATCTTTGCTGTGGATTATGGATAGCCACTGAAAGTCCTGAGCAAGAAAGTGAACAAAGAGATTTGTCTGCAATTCGAGGTAGAGGACCTGAATGGACATAATATCACTTCTAACCAATATCCAAATTGTGACCGAATTTACAACTTTGATCACAAGCCTGATTTCACAACATACTAAGCTAAAAGCAACTCCTTCACAGAAAGTTTTTTTAGGAAGTAAAGAAAACATTTTCCTGTCACAACAGAACTTGACAAAAATTTCAAATTAGCTATCTATAGTATCATGAATTCCCAGGTTTTCAGTCTTGCTTTCTTTTCCAATAGCTTTCACTCTCACCTTAACTTCCTAAGTACTTAATTTCATTACACTCAGCTTGCAAACTTTATTCCAAAATCAAAAAATTCATATTCAGTCTGTATTTTTCCTTTACTCTCCTCCTATATTGAGTCTTGAGTTGGTGCTCCGAATCATTTACTAAATTAATAAATACTCCTAAATAAGGTGTTTATTTTAAATGGTAGAATTTTGTTACATTTTCCCTAAAAATGATCAATATGCCCAGCTATTCATTTCAGTATGTCTTGAGTGCCTGCTGTAGATGAACCTGTTCTATTTCATAGCTGCTTCCTAATTAAACATATTGTCATCCCTAGTCTTCCAGTTCTAAAAATATCCTCAAAAGATGAAGATAAACACACATTAATATATTTTCAACTATGAATTCACTCTAATGCAAGCCATTGACATTTGTTCTTTTTCTTTTTAATTTAAATGTTGGGACTTTATTTTCTGACAGCCTTCCTACCTGTCTGTGTAGAAAGGAGAAGCAGGATAAGTAATATCTTATCCTTGTTCCATATCCACAGCAGGTTTCCCTATTAATTAGATACAGGCTAATTGCTGTTTATAAACATTTTGATTGCTTTTTATATGTAAGACAACTTATAGAATGAAAAAGAAAATTTTATTTTCACTTGATTTCATGTCCTCAAAGTATGACAAGCCCATAAGCAGAAGAAAGCATAGGAATGCAT
Organism: Uromys caudimaculatus; assembly: GCA_028551405.1. Lineage (NCBI taxonomy): Eukaryota > Metazoa > Chordata > Mammalia > Rodentia > Muridae > Uromys > Uromys caudimaculatus. Next base: position 47,692,861 of record CM052718.1, on the reverse strand, counting down.
CTGGATAAACGTTCTTTTCTATGAAGAGAAGGTGGTTAAAATTCTCCTTGCATTGTCTTTCAAATTGTTTCACTGCCATTTTAAAAAGTAATTTGGTGTACCACAGTGTAAGACATAGAGAGAAATTGCATTTAGTCCCAACTGTTTCCTGGTAAAATTGTTTAGCCCTCCAACAATACAAAATTACCGGAGGACATTGAATTACTTACTACTCAGATCTCTAGTTGAAAGGTAACATTTTCTTAAGAAATGTATCAGTCTGAAGAATTCCACATAAGTATTTTTATTTATCTAAGTTACATCTTAGCATAATTATTCCCAATCATCCTTAAGAAAAGAACTCAATTTTAAGAAATTCTCTAAGGACTACATAGTTAAAGTTGTTTTCTTCTGTTTCATGTTATCCAACTCTGTTTGAAGGTAGCAGCTTTGAGTAATAGGTAAAAAAATTCAAAGAACCTAATTATTGAAAATTAGATTCGAATGCCCCATCTCTTACATGAGAAGAGAGACTATTCAAAGATTCTTTTTTTTTTTTTTTTTTTTTTGGTTTTTCATGACAGGGTTTCTCTGTATAGCCCTGGCTGTCCTGGAACTCACTCTGTAGACCAGGCTGGCCTCGAACTCAGAAATCCACCTGTCTCTGCCTCCGAAGTGCTGGGATTAAAGGTGTGCGCCACCACCAAAGATTCATTTTAAAGACCAAAATCTAACCAGGCATATCACTGCTTTATCTAGTACTATGAAATCTTTATCTTTGCTTATGAATATAAACCTCACATAGTGTACGTGAGATCTCCATATTTAGAACATAAAGGAACACAATGTCCATCTGAATTCAAGTTTCAGATAAGTAGCAGATATTAGAGTAAGTATATACTACAAAATAATTAGAACACATATTTTTAAAAATTATTTGTGACAGATCTTATCTTATCTGCCTCTATGAACACAGACTAAAAAAACGAAGACACAGGTCTTTAAAGAGTATTAATTTTATAAAATACAAACTTTATGATACTGTGATGTTTGCTGAGTCATTTACAAATAGAGAACAAATTTAGCTCAGATCCTTTTACAAGATGACTGTGATTAATTTTAAAACTTTGCACCTGAATATTTGCCTATTCACATGGTTCTTGTAATTCAAAGCAGTAGACTTCTACATGTGCTTTAGATGTAAAACATGGATTAACCTGAAAAACATGGTAACTCTAATTTCATGGTCTTCATTCTCCATTAAGGTTAACATATAACCAGACTTGCCTTTGAGTATTAGATTGTACTACATTTTATTTAGTGTACATATGCATGTGTGTGTGTCAGTGGCTCATGATGACAACACGCACATGTGGAGGTCATAGTAGTTCTTGTAGAAATCAGCCCTCCTGCCCTGTGTGAGTCCTGAGGATTGAACTTGTGTTGACAGGCTTGGGCAGCAAACATTTCTATCTAAAGAGGTTCCTTATGGTCCTTAGTGCAATTTTAGACAACTCAGTTTAATTAGTATTGGTGATACTTCACTTTCCAAGTCTTTTATATATTTTCTCATATATTTTTGATTTGTTCTTTAAAACAGTCCATTTCTGTTTTTCTTTCCTGAAGTCTCCCACATTTAATTGTGTAACAAGTAGCTGCTGAGTGAAGTCTCATTCCATCAAGGCTTTTCAATTGCTTCTGTTAACAATATTATTCCTTTGTTTTACTTTTTCTCTAAAGCAAAATTATAATTGTATAAAAATCACAAGCTTGTGAAAATACAGATACCTGTGGATGTAAATTTAACCCTTCTACTAAAGATGTTTTAATATCCTGTTTCCTTTTTTTCTTCTATGATGGTTTGCACAATATTATTTTATGAAGTATTATGGTGGATAATACATATTACACATATAAGAGTGGATAATATCCGGTCTGTCCCCTTTGAAGGTACCTTAGAAATGATAGCTAAAAGATGTGAGCTAATTGTACAACACTAATGATTTCTTCAGGATAATACTACATTAAGATTGTGACAAATGGTTGTCATTTATAAAAATTGAGTATAATTAATACTTTAATAACTTAGGTAAATACACCTGGAATTATTTATGTATAAGATAATAGCAATCTATACACTCTACATATTGAATTTCATTCCATAGCCAGTAGGTTTTAGGAAGTACATTGAAACTCCATTTACAAATAACAAAAAATGGTTTCAGAGACTATTCATGACTTTCTCAGAATCTAACATTTTGAAAGTACATTGAAATAATAAAAGCAAACAGACAAAGCCCACAAAAACTAAATACCCTTCTTGTTATTTAAGTTTTCCCTTTCTCTTTAGACACATCTTTCTGAGAACTGTCCAGTACCTCATCTTAGCTTTTATTCTACAGAGGATTGTAGGGTAGCCCATATCATAACAGCCTTGAACACCATTATATATCCTCAGCTAAAAGAATAAGCTCCACTTAAGAGCAGAGTAGTGACTCTGAGGTTTAGAACTGTGGATGGTACAGTTTCTGTTGTTCCTGTAGTATCTTTAACATAGGAGAAGCTTAACAAAGGGTTTTCAATGAAGCTATGGATTGAAGTAGCCTACCAGAACAGAGTGTAGTTATAATGATTCTCCATTCTAAAATACTAGATGATTATAATTGCTTAAAACCAAACAATGCAGTCACATTAACTGAGCATAGAAAATTAGTTACTACATGTACTAGATAGTTTATATGTCAGATAGATGTCTCATTATCAACCTCAGACTTGTCACACAGGACAATTAATCACCTCATTGACATGAATAGGTCATAAAGATAAATTAACTTTGAACTACTAAGGTTATTAGTAATTGAGCTGGGACTTCTATAAAATTGTACCTGGCGCAATAGGATGCTAGAGATGCCACCAAGTTGGCCCTTAGGTAATGGAGGAATAATCAGATGTAGACCACATTCTGAACTTTAAATGACACTAGAGATCCACAGAGATCGGTAATCGGTGAATGTTAACAGTACTGAGATAAATATTCCCTCATCACTTGAAAACTTTCTGACAGAGGGCTGAACCTCTGTTCCTGCTAAGAATATGATAATTATTTCTAATCATCTATAAATAATAAAAGCAGTCAATGTTAACTGATTTATTTAACTTTAAACACAGATTATTAACTCCTTTTGAACTACATGTTTTCATGTCTTTAGATGTAAAAGTCCCTTACCCATTCACTTTTTTAATGTGTGTTGTGTCACTCCGGTGTGTTAGACAGAGGAGCATGACAACCCATTCGAAGCATGTACTTAAAGTTTGCTCTCAGCAAGCTTTTACTCAAACAACAAAGACAGACACTGAAGAAGCTGTTGCAAATGTGATAAGAACTTCTGATTGAGAGGGCTTGGGTCCCTGGAGCTTTGTGATCTACTCTTAGCCTTGAGTTCAATTACAGAAGAACAAAATAAGATGGCTGCAGATGGGAAACAGATGAGCCGTCACACTGAGAGGAGAGGAAGCTACTCTGATTTCATCCTACTTTCCTGTCTCAGAGTTTAAAAAGTTCAAAAAGAGGAGACGAACGTCTCAGCCTCAAATGGATAATTTGAGATGTTTAGGAACAAACGAATAAATAGCTCATGTATCAAAGGTTCTAGCCATTATTTGATAGCTGAGAAAATGAGGGCACTATATGGTCTTATGATAGGCTCCAGGATTACATCATATGTAAACAGCGGAGGAGCGGAGGTAAGATTCAACTCCAAGTGTAAAGTCCTATAAATAAATTCTTCATCCATGCTTCTATCTTGTATTGTATAATTGATAGGAAGAGCACATGATCCCTTTCTCTACTTAGAATTTAGCTCACCATAATTAATCTTGTTATTCCTGTAGAGATACTAGTCATGGTTGCTCATTTATAGGATGGAAGAAATGGAGGAAAGTTTATAGACATCCTGAGCTCAAGGAGTTCAGAAGGAAAAAGCCGATGAATGAACAACAGGGCTGTGGAAAGACACAGCCCTGCTTCAGGGAGAGATGCTGAGAGTCATTCTTCCCAACTTCTCAATGCACAAGTGGCACAGAATGGTGACAGAGTGGGAGATAGGAAGTTCTCTCATCTTCTCTACCAACCTCTGAGGTGATCGTCATAGAGAAACCGTCTTTCGAATTGAAAAGAGAAGTTCTCCACAACCAACCCCTTCCCACAAGATACACATCCACTTCACAGCTTCCTTCGAATGGATGCTTCTATTTGGAAATTGTAGAGTCTTTCAGCCTGCAGCGGGGTGAAAGCTGGTTCACTGGCTGACCTATGTCCTCATTCAGCCTGCATTCTGCCTCAGTGGAGACCTTCCTTTTATTGACCCTCTTAGTCACTGCCTACTTAATTCTTCACCCTTGGTGACCGCCATTGGTGACCCAGACTCCACTTCCCAGCACAAAAGGAAACAAAAAGCTACCAGTTTAAAGAGGAGCCATATTTTAGTCACTTTATATGAAAGGTAGTGTTTAGCCCGCATGCAGTGGGGAGGTCTAGGAGTCTTTTGTCCCTTGGTTTAATGTTTAACCTTTCCCTAGTATCTCTTCCTTTAATGATCTTAAACATCTTCCCTTTGATCTTTGTGCTTTCTTTTGTCAGAAGCGCAGCCCTGCCTCTCCCAGTCCAATTCACCACCCCTTTTCAGCAACTTTCAGCTATTGGCCTTAAACAACTGCTCTTTACAGTATTGGCACCTCTTCAGCAAAGTGCCCCCGAGACTGTCACCATTATGCTTGTCACCTTCCTGATTAACACCTCCAGCACTCATGCCCAGTTTTAAGTACTTGTGAGAGCTTTGTTCCAAAAAAAAAAGAGAGTTATGCTTTCATGAAATTTGTCCCCAATGTGCACTTTACAGACAATCTTTCACCACATTTCCTTCCTTCAACAGCAAATTCTCTTCACCCACTTGCAATTCAGATGAGAAAATCATATGAAACCTCAAGGCTAGGCACTTTGGGAAATTGCCTTTTTTTTTCAGACCATAAAGTGTTACTTGGTACACTGTGGTAAAATTGTAAAACCGAGACCTTCGTTGATTGCCACTTGTTTTTGTACAAAGTGTTTTTACAGACACTGTTTTATAGCCCCATTTGGGAGACAGACCCGATAGGGGGGGAAACTAGGACCGAGATTGACTGACTGACTTGCTAAAGCTAATCTCCTCATGCCACTCATTAAAACGCCCAAAGACAGCAACCCCACTTGGTAGACAGCAACACCTTCAGACCCCCTTATCTCTGGTACTGTACCTCCTCTGGTACCAACCAACCTTTCCATGAACTCAGCAAAATGATGGACACACACTTTTTAGCACAACAGTTAGTACCCAATGTTACCAACCTATGTACCTGAAATGATCAACATCAGTCTAAGACCATCAAATTTTACCGATTCTGGGTGGAGGCCAGGGAGTAAATTGGTGAACATCATTTATACAGCACAAATTCCAGCTGAAATCTGTTTATATGAAAACCTGTGGTTAGGTGTCTTCAACAGAAACCAATTTTCCCTGTAGTTGCTCATCAGCCAGACTGATAGATGAGCAAGCACAGACCTTCTAGTGTGTGAAAGTATTTTTCCTTGAGTGTATCTAATTATTTTGTGTTCAATTTTTATTCAAGATCTGCCTTGTTAGCTCCCAGTTAGTTGGCCCATTGTTTTCTTGTCCTGTCTACTAAACATGTAAACTTATTTCAACTCCTGATCTAAAAATTCAGCCATTGGGCTTGCCATCCTGAGTGTGCCAGAGCTAGCACTTGCTTACACATCTGGATTTGAACATTTCTGGTCGTTGACCATTTCTATTCCATTACTACTAGAACGATGCTTTTAGTAGATGTAAATATTTAGGCCAGCATTTTTTCAGGTGTACAACACTGAAAGGGTTTTCTGAATATCTGGCACTCCATCATGCCAGAAACAGAAGCCTTTGACTCATGATTTTTGGGTTTCGTCTTTGCTGCCTACCAAAGACACCATACACAAGTCTTACAGATTGGTATAAAAAAAAAAAAAAAAAAAAAAAGGCAGTTACATTTCATCACAGTGCGAGGAAATGGATCCTAGGGTGTCAAGGAGCCACGGAAAGCAGTGAATTCACTGAAATTGCTTCATCCAGAAGATATGATTGACTGTAAGTCAGAAGACATGACTCAGAAAAAGCCAGCGTACACAGTTATTAACTAAGGTTCTCCTTAGTAGAGAAGGCTTTTGAGTTTTGTTTGTTTGTTTGTTTGTTTGTTTGTTTTTCTGAGACAGGGTTTCTCTGTGTAGCCCTGGCTGTCCTGGAACTCACTCTGTAGACCAGGCTGGCCTCGAACTCGAACTCAGAGATCCTCCTGCCTCTGCCTCCCAAGTGCTGGGATTAAAGGCGTGCGCCACCACTGCCCGGCTGAGAAGGCTTTTTAAAAGTTAGGACAGCAGTTCCCAAGGGAAGTTTAGGAAAAATACATTGAAGCAACAAAGGACCTTGGTATGATTTGAGCCCAAATAGATTGGAAATAGCAACTCTGGAGGAAATGTGTAGAAGAATGAGCCCACTTTCTTTTGCTCTTTTGTGCCAGAGAATACATTTTCTTCGGATCCATCCACAGCTACATCTCCAGCACATCTATTCTCAGCCATGGGGAAGGAGCCAGCACTAGCTGCAAGGAGCACAGTTTGGCTCCTGGCTAAAGATTTGTTATTGTTTTTGTTGTTAAAGTATAGTTTCATACAGTTTATGACTGGGAAATGTTCTAAAGAGTATACAGGTTAATGTTATATTCATCCCAAATGACATAGAATATAAAATATACCACGAAAGATAAATGATAAGGAAAAAATAAGGAATCCATTTTGCACCAAAATCCAGGAAAATACAAATACTGCATACAAATGCTATTGCATGCTTGAGTCTTTCAAAGTATAAAGAAGTAATGGCCCTACAGATAACAGAACCTACACAGTCTGTCATCAGCCAAACTCTCATGCACCAGGAGACACAAACATACAGTAACTCATTCATCCAAAAATATTTATTGAGCTCCTGAGATGTGCCAGGCACTACTCTGACAAATTCTTTAGTGACCAAAACACACATCACTACTGACACACTATTGATAAGTAATGTGTTTTAATATAGACCTCAGAGGCTTTCTGCTCATTCCTACACTCTACCATTCTCCCTTCTGGGATTTCCTGGGCTTTAAAAACCCTTCTCTACTCTGGATATATGTGTACCCTTGTGAAGTATTTGGTCAAAATATTTGACAGGATGCTTCATCCTATGTGTAACTGTATGGAAAAGAGAGGCCTCTATCCAGCTCACGTGGGTGGGCCTTTGTGCCTGTGAGCTTACATTCTCCCCAAAACGATGATCCAGGAGAACGAGTCTGGCACATTATCTCCTTAGACATCCTGATACTAAATGAAGAAGGCAGTTGAGAAATAACTCTCCATTTCACAAGAGAGAAAGCTAGGGCATGCAGAGGTTAAATAACTTCTCTAAATCAAACAGCCAGCAGTCGGGCTGCGACAAGGACAAAGATCGTTAAAATTCACATCACGTTCTCACAGACTCTAGATTAAGTTTAAAGAATTCTGACTGAGAAACTAGAAAAGAATATAAGATAAACATTAAACAGGATTTGTTTTAGATATTGCTAAAATCTGGATATTGTCAACACTAATCTGAGCTTGAAAAAACGAAGTCAGTCACCCTGGTAGATATGCGTTTATAGAATTAATTTAGGTTTTCTTTGATTAGATAAGGCTGGGGGATTATATTTTTAAATGTTAAACTTCTGGATCATTCGTTTTCTCGTAATACTGGTGATACAGTCTCATACACACACACACACAGAGAGAGAGAGAGAGAGAGAGAGAGAGAGAGAGAGAGAGAGAGAAGCAGGTTTCGCAATATTTTGTTCCTATCTGAGGTTTTAAAACCCAAACTTGGAAAATGAAATGCATAAAAGAAAAAGCAGAAAGAAACTCATTTGTAAATAAGCTGGAAACATGAAGAAAAGAGATGAAGCTAGAACAGAATATCCAGCTGTGTAAACACAGTTAGATACTTTCAAAAAAAAATCTCAAGCTGATGGTATTCGGAGGGCTTTCCCACTGCCAAAATCCTATACTTCACATTAATTCTTCAGTGATCCCACATCCTTTCCACAGGCATCAGTCTAAACTGTCTGGTTCAGATGGAACCACTTGAATTCCATGAATGTTTTTGTTTAATCAACTGAACACTGTAAACTGTTGTTCTTGGTCATACACGCTACTCTTAAGTAAAAATAAGATTTGGAAGATGAAAGCTTGAGGTGCAGGTGCTAAATATTTGCAAATACTCCAGTGACTCTCAGACATCTGAATTACAAGTTGAGAAGTGGGGTCTTCATTGAATTCACTCCATGAAAAGGGCTCAAGTTGGCTGCCTAAAAGAGATGTGGTTCTATATTTTGAAAATTAATAATAAATGAACTGACTGGAAGAGAGATGTCTCAAAAGAATTCTTTTTAGTGTGTTAAATTCAGTTAACAGTTCTAAGCACATGACAAAATCATCGTCCAATGAAGGAAAATGGGTGATAAGGGCACTCTTAGTGTCTGGGACTACTCTGCGGATTAATTAAAATCTGACTCTCAGCCTTCACAACGATAACAAAAATACTCACTTTGATGAAATTGATAGCAAAACCCATTCACATCTGAGATCTAAGAGTTTAACTAGTGCCATCCAAAGCGTCCCTCATCTGCCCTCATCTGTCACCCTGCAGTAATCAATAAGAAAATGCCATGTAGAGGCTAGCTCATCCTAAGTCGTAGGTGAAAACTGGAAACTTTTTATTTTATATATTAATTTGCTGGCTTAAACTTCTCTTAAATATGAACTTCAGACAAATGTGAATAATTTTTAATATTTCTCATATATGTATTTTTTAAAAAATTCAAGTATGTTTACAGTATTTTATCTTGCAAATCTGCTTAAAACAATTGCGTTAAACAATTGTATCTGAATCTATAGAGAATGTGAATTTCTACGTGAAATCAAGTTATTCCAGAAATGTAATTTCTTAGTTCTTAAAACTTTATTCTTTTCCTTCCAGATTTGTATTCAGAGTGGAGTGTGTGTGCACGTGCTAAAAGTAGAAGGAATATTCACATTGAACTGGCCAGGAAAGAGAAATAGGGGACAATACAACAAAAGTTGATGATATATTTCAATGAAACTAAGGATGACATCAATTTATAAAATCATGTTCTTGGCCTTCAGTGAGATTTGCCTAATAAAATTAGTTTGACAGAAGGACAATTATTTAGAGAAGTTTCCAATTATGATTGCATAAGAAATGCAAAAAGAGTGGGTTAAATCTGAGGAATAAAGAAAACTGCTTTTTAATGATTTTTTCCTGTATAAATAATGTTCAAAATGACTTAACATGAACTCTTCATTCCAATATTGAGACTATATAATCCAAAATGACTTAAAGTAGAAAGAATATGTTCATAATCACAGAAACTACAGTTTTAATTATTGATATTAACTCTCAATATCTTAAGTAATTTTGTAATTAGAAAGTACATTGTTTCTAGATTAGAAATTAAATCTTAATTCTGTTTTGTTAAAAGCTGTTGTGTGTATACACCTAGAGTAAAATGTATTCACATTGTTAAGGCAATGGAATGCATAGTGTCAAGTATAGCTAGAGAATCAGGAGCCTTCATTCAAAATCCAAAGCTTTGTAGAAGCTGATCTGACACTACAAGTGGGAAATTCCAAATCTCAGTTCCTAGTGACTGCTTATAGGCAAAACACAGACACCCTAAATTTTTTTTTTTTATGTATAAAAATACCTTCAGGCTAAATGCATAGGTGTGCATATTCATGTATCTGAATTTCATGTTAAAACTTGATTCCCATCCCCAAACTATCTCATTAAGTGCCCAGAAAGATTCCAAAACTCAACGAAATCCAAAATCTGAAACTTTCCTAGTCTCAAACTCAGATAAGCATTCTCTAACTGTGTGACCCTTTTTCTAGTCTTTTCTAATTTCAATTGTATTATAAAATCAGGCCAACAATATAAAATACTTCCTGGCTGCCAAACGTCTTACAATATTCAGTGACTCTTCCTGGTCAACTATATTTAATCTATTTTTCACCTGAAGACACTGAAGTCAAAGAATGTGTCAGATTCTTACTGAACAATCCCAAGTCTTCTCCTATCTCCTTTCTACCATCTGTCTTCTCAGTCGCCATATTTATTGTATTTCTTTCTTCTCTCTAGATTACCCAGTTCCAGGAAAGTATGAAACAGCTTCATATGCCATGTCTTTAACTTCTGAGCTGTACTGCTATAATATGGCCCACCAGAATATCAATTGGTATTCCCACTAGGGCAACACACATGCCTGAGGAATTCACCACCTGATCACATGGGAAAATAGATAGTGAGTAAATGCTGCCCTTTCTATTCCCTAGGGGATATGGTTCTGGCGTGCATTATACAAGAATTCATTGAGGAAGCAGGCATAAATAAGTATACTGTGGGCTACTAAATAACGCATTTTAACCTTCCTTTTCATTTTTCATCCTTGCCCTTTAGTCCTTTTTCTCAAATTTTATTCTCAAATAAAATATCATGTATAAGCATACATGAGACAAATCTCAGGTATACTTTGGCTGTAATATAAATGAAACCAAAAGGCTAAAAAGCAGTATCCAGGCTACTGAGTTTGGAAGGGAATTTGTATTTGAACTGTGTTACTCCAAAAGAATAGAGTTTACAAACTAGTAATTCTGGTCCTTATTGGTAGAATTTTGATTTCTACTATCTGTTGTATCTTTTTTTTGCTATAAACTCTCATAAGGAATGCATGGAGTTATCTTATAGAACAATACTAAATTCTAGATAGTATTTCATGTGTTCACTGCCCCTAACCTGACTTCTGCAAAGGGTGTCACACTTCTCATACATGTCTTTGGCTACAGAGAATAACCTCTCACACCAGCTCACCTCTGTTTCTGACTCCTAGTCCTGATTTGCTTTGGAACACTCATGACAACAAGGACTTACAAATTTTGCATCCTAACACAGCAGAATTTATTTTAAGCATATGCATAATTTTCCTTCTTCTACATCTCTCATTCCTTCCCTCAATTACTTCCTTAGTAATGCATTGTTTCACATATTGGCAAACATAACTCCCAGAGGAACAATACCCCCTCTAAATAGCATTACTTAACACTTCAAGAAACAAAATAGTATAGTGAGCAAAACAATTAACCAAGAATTCACACAGCTGAGTTGTAGCTCTTGATCTGCTTCTAACTACATGTTTGACTTTGGATAAGTCAACTAAACTCTAAACTGCTAGGACTTGTTCATTGTAATGCAGTGTCTCATGGGAAACAATATAGTCTTCTGTAAGTTGCTTTCGAAAGAATGGCACAGATTTTATCTCTGATTTATTATCCTCAAAGCAAAATTTATAATAATAAATATGAGATCAGCATAGAAAAACTGAAGTTATATAATTTACTGTGCTTTTTAGACTATTGATAGATGAAAATATGTTTAAAGGAATATTTTTCTCTAAAATATTTAACAAATATACATAGAGGATACAAGATAATCTCTCTACTCCCATGCAGGAGCGAGCCTGAGATGACCACCAAGCATGCCAGGATGGACAGACACACCAGAAACAACCCCCTCCTGGCACCACACATGAGACCAATCCCGAGAGAACCCCAGACACCCAAACACCCCTGGAACCACTAATATGAGCAAGTAAGTGGGGGAGAAATGGAAGAGAAAGAGAAGAAGGATGTGTGCACAATGAAGAGAGGCAAAACTGGAGACCCAAGGTTAGTGAGGAACAACCTGATACGAGTAGCTGACAATGACACCTAAAGCCATGCTAAGGTCCTGGCCTGGGCTGCCACTGAGGGCCATGTCAGGGTCTATGGCCCTACAGCAGTTAGGGTCTGTTACCACGAAAAGCCAGGCTGGGCCAGCTCACCTATGCTTATGCAGGCAGGGCCAGCTCTAACTCCGATGCCTAGGTAAGATGTACACTCTCTCCAGTGTTGCAGCTGGTGAGAGACAGGGACAGCTCTCCTTCTCTCATGACCCTCAAGGCTGGTTGGCCATTTCTCCACCATATTAGTGGTGCAAGCACTCTTCCTGGTCTGGGCTGCTGCTTGGGACCATATTGGTGTTAGAGGGCTGTGCAGAGCGAGTCTTGCTCCTCAACAGCTGCAGTACTCAGCAGAGCAGGCCCCACACCTCACTCACTCATGACACCCTGTAGGGCTTGCCTGGTTGCAGGGGTTGCTGTTGAGCAGGCCCCGAGGGTGGGACCTGTCATGTGATGGCGTGGCCAACAGAGAGATGTGCTCCCCTTTCCTCTACACCTTTGGCAAACAGGAGTGCCAGCCTAAGGGTCATGAGAGCAGGAGAGCTGGCCCTGCCCCTCACCAGCTGCAACACTGGAGAGAGTGGGCCCTGCATCATGCTTGGGCAGCACAGCAGAGCTGGTCCTGCCTGTGTGGGCACAGGTGAGCTAGCCCAGAGGGCATGGAAGAAGGAGAGATGGCTATGCTCCTTGCCAGCTGCATCCCGGCTGAGCTAGCCCATGATGTCCTGAAGAGTCTGCCTTGGTGGTATAAGTGCATGACAGCCGGCACGCTGACCAGCTTAGATAACTCCTAGGCCAAGATACAGGATTTTGAGGTGGTCCATCCCAACACCTATCCCAATTATGACCTTGTAGAGTGTATGAAGGGGCAGGTCCTACAGATCCAAAACTGCAGGATCTTCATGACTTAGAGGAACAACAGGATATCAGAGAGGAGTCTCAGTGAGGCTCCAGCATTGATAGTGTAGCAGAAGCCAGAGGCCTCAAACCAGACCAATGACTCATTGCAATGAACATTAGTAAGGAAAGATGTGTGGACAAAAGAGTATACTGTGGGACACACTGGGACACACTACAGCTTCCACGTCTTTTTCCTTCAGGGGAGGAGGTTTCAAGGGTAGAAGGTAGGTAAGAGGGGATGGGGAGATGAGTAGGATTGGGGTACATAATTGGAAACTCACCAAGAACCAAAAAAAGTCAAACTGGTTACTGTGAGATTTTGAAAGAAATGAATCTTTGTGAAAAATAAAATACGGTGTTTTAAGATGGTGTATAATAAAATTAGCAATGGTGGGAGACAATACATATGTAAAAAAGTCACACTTCTTACATCATCTAGTATGCCCATTTGACAATTTCATCTGCAACCTAACCTCATCAAGTAAAAACAAAAATTAAAACAAAGAAAAATAGTTTTAAAACTATATGATATATCAACTTTTAAATTAAAAGTCATGTGCTATTATTTTGAACTAATCTGTTCAGAGAGTCAAGTATTTCTAATTCCTAACAATTAAAATTTACAATTAGGCCAGGCAGTGGTGGCATGCGCCTTTAATCCCAGCACTTGGGAGGCAGAGGCAGGTGGATTTCTGAGTTCGAGGCCAGCCTGGTCTACAGAGTGAGTTCCAGGACAGCCAGGGCTATACAGAGAAACCCTGTCTCGAAAAAAACCAAAAGAAAAAAAAAAAAACCAAAAAATTTACAATTAATTTTAAAAATACTCTTTGCTGCATAAGCTTCTAAAATAATCCAGGTCTCTTTTACCACTTTAGCAACTGGCCCTTTTACTCCACAAATCATTGCACGCATGCCTTAAATAAATGCATGATGAGATACAGGAACTGACCTTAAGCAACTTACAATTTAGTGTTGAAGTTGAATAAACCAAAAAATACCAAAAGCCTAGATGTCTACAGCATTGAGCCATTTGACAAATATTCACTGAACACTCAAGTGATAAACAAGGGCTGTCTTCATGGGCCAGACAGTTTTATGTGCAGTATCGGACTTTTGCTTTCTGTCACCGTGGTAAATGTCATCATCAAAAGCAACATGGGGTTGTAAGGGTTTATTTCACCTTATAGGTTATAGGCTTGCTCACTATGGCTTGTTTAGTTTCCTTTCTAATATAACCTAGGACCACTTGGTGCCCTGGGGTGGCACCACCCACAGTGAGCTGGGCCCTCCCTACAATAAGCTTTACTCAAGATAATGCACCCACAAACTTGCCCAGAAGACAGTGTGGTAGAGTCTATTCCTCAGTGGAGAATTCGTCTTCCCATGTGATAATTACAATATCAAAACCCACAAAGAAAACCATACCTTATTTCAAATATGAATAAATTCAACAGAGGAAAACAAACTTAGGATCTGGTAGGGTTTATGGTGTCAAGGAGAACACTGAGCCCACCCCTTTGGAACAAAGGCCTGAGCTAGACAGGGAGTTGGCAAGAGCCAGAATCAGAATCGCCTATTGTTTAAAGATGAGGATGATCTGGGTGGAACAAGGGAGGGCATGCCAAGACATGAAGCCAGTGAAGAAATTGGAAGATCATATTGAATATGTTCTTTGGTGATGCTAAGTATATTGTTTATTTATTGATGCTGAATAAAGCATCCATACATTTAGAACACTTTTATTTATTTTTTTAACTTTTTTTAATTAATTAATTAATTTTTTGATACTTTATTTACATTTCCAATGTTTCCCCTTTTCTGGGTCTCCTCTTTGGAAAACCCCTATCCCCTCCCCCTCCCTGCCTCCATGAGGGAATTCCACCTCCCACTAACCCGCCCACCCATTCCTGTATTCCCACCTTGACAGTCCCCTTTACTGGGGCCTCTAACACCCTCAGGCCCAAGGGCCTCTCCTCCCCTGATGGCCAACAAGGCCCTCCTCTGCCACATATGTGGTCCGAACCATGGGTCCCTCCATGTGTATTCTTTGGTTGGTGGTCCAAACTCCAGGACGACTGGGGGGGGGGGGGGTCAGGCCCATTGACGCTGTTGCTCCCTCCATGGGGCTGCAACCTTGTGGTAACTCATAAAGATTCTATGGATCAGAAATCTGGGATCAGTCAGTGGATACTTCATCTTTGCTTTTTAAGGACGTTAATGTCAAACGTTGGATATAGTTACAGCACTTAGAGGCTTGACTGGAACTGGAAGGTTTATTTCAATGTGGCTCACTTACATACCTAGCAACGTTTTGGAAATCCTTCGCTATATGGACCATTTCATAAAGTTGCTTGACTATTCTCACCGTTTGGCTTTCTGAGAGAATGAGTTAAGAGGGCCCAAGGCAGAAGCCATTGTCTTTTAAAACCTGTCTCAAACATCACTTGCTGTCATTACAACACCGTTCTGGTTCTATAGGTAAGTCCCATTTGACGTGGGAGGAAATTACACAAGACAGCACACACATCACAAGACAAGAAGAATCATGTAGGGCCATATCGTACACTGCTCTTCCAAAAGTGAGTTTAGATTTTGTTCCTGGATTAGGAAGGGAATCATCAGAAGGTTTTGAGCATAATGTTAATGTAGCATAAGATTTAAAAGTGTCACAGTGGCTGTTGAGTGGAACAAGAGAGTAAGACAGGAAGTTGGTTCAGAGGCTGTAACAACATTATCAACGGCAAGGCCGTCTCGATGGAGAGGAGGGAATGGAAGGCTGGACTGAGCTCTAGTAAGATTTGGAATGTAAGGATATTTTATGACCAATATGAGAGGGATTTCGGGTGGATTTCCCGTTGACTTTAAAACATAGGGAGTCAAAGAACAACTAAGATTGCTAAGAATCATTGCAGCACTTGAGAGACAGAGGGAAGAGACTTGCTGCAAGTTCAAGGTTATTCTTGTATACACAGTGGAATGCAAACTAGCCACAACCACAGAGTGAACCATGTCAAGAGTCAGGGCAGAAGGAAGAAAGGAAGGAAGGAAGGAAGGAAGGAAGGAAAGAGAGGGAAAGAGGGAAAATAATTAAATGATGAACTAAAAGTTTTAAGCTTAGCAACCAGAGATACATTTATTATACAGAAAATATTTTTGGATATTCATGGACGTTAGGGATTGACTCACTGTCCAGTCTAGGAGTGTCAAAGAAATCTCACCATAGGATGGCAAGTCTAAACGGATTAAATAAATCAGAGTAACGCACTCCCAAAGAAGCCCAGCAGCAAAAGAACAACCCGAAGGTTGGCAAATAAGCCAAACATGCCAAGAAGTAGATGAAAGGAAATCAAACCTTTCTGGGTTGTTTATGGAAACATATTTTGTGATAAGAAATTTTGATCTAAAATGTGTCCTTCTATTTTCTCTGCTAGGGTAGGCTCTCTGCAATCCACAAAGATCCAGTGATAAGCAATGAGGTTTAGGAATGGGATTTGATAGTATGTGTCAGATGATTAAACCTGATAAAATGCTAACTCCAAAGAGTTATCAGTTATAAGAAATAAATATACATATAGGTGCATAGTTTCTTAATACTGTGGAAACATAAATAGAAGTAAAACAAAACAAACAAAAAACAAACAAACAAAACGATTTCTGTGATGTAGCTGTATGACATAGGGAAAGAGTAGACAACACCATAGAGAGGCTAAATAATCTGTGAGCTGCTTCTGGAGCCAACAGTAGACAGTTTCTGGCTAATGCAGCTGTGTTGGAACATAGCGCATTTCTTGAGACAGTCCATCTTGGAAAAGACCCAAGCTGGAGTTAAGTGAGAGGTCACGAGTTCGATTTGACAGAGTGAAGGTCACTATGTAGTCTTTTCAATCCTTAATAAATAATTACTATTTAAATAAAAAAGAACCTACAATGGCTTAGTGTCTTATAAACACACTCACTGTCTGATTGAAAAAAATAATAACCTGCTTGAT
The DNA here is from genome assembly GCA_028551405.1 of Uromys caudimaculatus. Taxonomy (NCBI): domain Eukaryota; kingdom Metazoa; phylum Chordata; class Mammalia; order Rodentia; family Muridae; genus Uromys; species Uromys caudimaculatus. The sequence goes on along the minus strand of CM052718.1, from coordinate 47,676,041 downwards.
ACCACTGTTCGGATGTAAGTAGGATAGTTACATCCAGGAGAAGGAAAATTGACCCAATCTTCACAGGTGGACTATGTGCTCTGTGTCTTCAACATACATATGATGTCGCTGGTCTGCACTCTCTAAAGCATGCACTTCACGTATACCAGCTACGACTTTAGACATACACAAGTACACTCACAGTTTCTCTTAGCTATAGATGGGATTTTTATGTGAGGTGGTATTTCAGATGAAGTCTGCAGTTATAACCAGAATTAGTTAGCTTGGGTGTTGCTAACATAAGGGATTGTTCATTTACTTGCACCCTCTCAGTCTTACTGATTTGTATACCTGAGGTCACTGAGAACTGCTGTCACCTCAAACAGGGTTTTGTAAAAACTGCCTCGTTAAAGCACCAGTATAACACTGGTTGCCTTAACACTGGCAGGAAAATTAGTGTTGATTTTACAGGATTACATAATATGTGTGCTGTAACACATTTAAGATAACCTATACAATGGAATTATTTTGCATAAAGTAAAGGGAGCATGAATGAAAGAGTACAGAGGTGGTAAGGAGATCAGCTCAGTGGGGGAGAGAGCTTGACATGTAAGCTTGAAGACTGTTCAATCAGCTTCACTTGCAGGGATCTATATAAATTATAATGAGACCAGCACAGGGTCATTTCTGGGTAACCATAGCTGTAATGTGGTTGTGCATACATTCATACACATACAGATAAATAGAATAAGTGTAAATATAAATACTAAAAGTAAGTGTCACAGGAGACACTACAATGCTTCCATAGACTAGGCAAACAGACTGGAAAACCAAAGGTAAAGTTTGACATTGGCCCTCCCCATGGAGAGTAGAAAAGAATTCGCAAATGAGTGTCTTCATGCTATGTGGGAGAAATCATACTCAGGCTTTGCAACGTACTCCTCAGTAACAGGCTGAACTCTGGTATCTTAAGTTGATTTTGAAGTGATAGAAGAAATAGTGAGTGGGCAAGGTGCACCGGAGGTGCTGCTGACCAGCACACATGGAGGTTAGATATTTGCTTTCCATAGAAAACTTTTCACAGTTTTCCAGTCTCTCTGCCTGAATTCAGTTCCTCCTGCTTTATTTCTCTTCCAGAGTTATTGATCAGACAATTTATATACAATGAGGCAAAACTCCTGAGACGTGAAATGATGTGCCCAAATTTACAGAGGCAAAGGAGGAATCTGACACAGGTACCTCTGTGCCAGACTGCAGTACAGCAGTGCAGCATCATCTACTCTGAAGTCTTTTAGCCTAACTGAAGCTTCAATTTTATATACACACACACACACATATATATATATATATATACATATATATGAATAATATATTATATATTATATAACTAACATTAATATAATATGTAATATTATATATCATATATTGTATATTATATATGTAAAATTATATATATTTTTCATTATGGCAGACAATCTAAGATGTTTTTTATAGTACAGTAAAATGAAGTACATATAAACAGGATTATAGACACTTGGGGCTATTGTAAAAATAATTTCACAATAAATTGAAAGATAAACATATGGGTTTTGTGAGAATAATCCAAGGAAATAAAGCTGAATCACACAAGTAAAATGGAACAAGCTAAAAACAGGCATTTATAATTCAGTTTGCCAGCTTTCAAAAATTTCAGCTTAGACTGGGAATGGTAAGCTATACCATGGTGTATTCCAAGAACTTAAAACAATTTTGATGACCAGGGTAAAACTGAAGCAGATTTGTGTGTCATCAGCAGAATGAAGAAAACTAAGACCAGAAATAAAAGGCATGAAAGAAGTGTTTCTAGAAGCTTTTACATTCAGAAAAGTCTGGGGGAAATCACAGGGGAATATTATTAATAGTGACAAATTGACATCATTGATTGTGAAGTTAATGGAACCAGGAAGAGCCTGTCTTTGTGCTTTTATCCAAAGATTTCAAATGTTTTAAGAGTCCCATGGTCAATCCTTTCAAAGGAGACTGATAAATTGAACATTATAGAAGCACAGATCAAGAGACTGCCATCAACTTTCGGGGATCATTATGTTTTTCCCTAAGGATGGCCTTTCTGCCACGATAGAAGCCTAAAGGCTGACAGCCACAAAATATTATATGGTCTCCAATGATCCAGAGAATGGGGCAGCTCAACTTCCAGTCTACCTTGCCAGTGGTTTCCTGTGTAAAGAGAAAGTTAACTGGGCAATAAATAATCTATTTGCCCATAGTCAGAGAGGACCATTAACAACCAGATGAATAGACCATTCCAAAAACAGAAAAAGAAAATTACCCTTCACTAAGAAAATACTGATAAATGAGACGTTCCCGTTGGCCTCAGTTACCCATGTAAAAAGTAAGGACATCATGGATGTGTCAGTTGGTGGCTGGGTATAATTTTCAAACCATCTGCAGTGTCAAGCTCTGAAAAATCCATAAGGCAAAGCAGAATGTATAGTGCATTCTTGTGGCATGAGTGCTTAGCATAGTAGAACTCAGTTCCATATGCTGGGAAGACACGATTATGCTAGAAATAACTTCCACCCTGGGCATTTGTACCAGAAACCCAGGCTCATGCACTGTCTGTGTGTCACCATGTGGACATACACATTGCAAAAACTAGAATTTTAGAGACATTTTTACATTACTGTGTTTCCCATAAAACAATATTAAAAATCTCACTTTCTCAACTCGTGAAAAGCTAGAAAACATTCCTTAGATATAAAGAAGTGATTAGCCCTCATACATGGGTAGAACATAGATATAGCAAGGCTAGAAAGCCAAAATATGGGAAACTCCCTAAGTAACCCCTAAGTAAGGAACCCAGAAGAATTACCTGATTTCTATAGGGGCCAGTACAACAATGACCTTGTCCTCCTCATTTGTTTTCTAAGAGCCTGATCTTCTACATATTATAATAACACCTTCCCATCTAAAGTAGTTAGTATTAGTTATAGTCAAGCATTTTCTGGAGCATGTCTCAATGTGCTCAAGAAACAGCTAAAAACTCACATGAACTATAAGATACTGTCAAATTGCTGGCTAAATATCAGTACCTGGAGTCTACCTGATTCTCTGTGATCTGGCAATTCTATAGTCTACAAATCCAGGGATGGACATTTTTTTATCTGGGTTTAGTGGCATTGCTTTGATAATAATCAAACTCCTTGAGGGGTGAACTTGGGATAGGAAAGGAAGGTGTCGCCATCTGATATGACTTTACTATTTTTAAATCGACTTACATGCACGGCCATGTCACTAGTAGTACTAATGGTTGGTGAAGAATGAAAATATTTTCTAAATGTGTTAAATTTTGAAATGTTACTAAATCTTTTAAACACATATGCATTGATTTCCTTGGGGAATAATTTAATGAACAACAGTTTAATGTTGGTCTAGCAATACTCTAGAAATGTTGCCATATTAGTTTCACTTTAGATGACAGAGTTTGGGTATGTCTGAGTTAGTACCATCCGGCATTCCTAGTCTCTGTATGGATTTATCCCAAATTTGTGTTACCAATTTTTCTGGATCCTTTTTAAAGGCTTATTTTTAGAGTATATTTAAGAGTATAGGGACACTGAGAGGAGCCTGAGATTCCTCACGTTTTCCACTCCATAAAACCATGTTTACAGCATGCTTTCTTTTCCTTTTCCTGACTCATTTATCATAACTGATACACTGATATGACAGAAAATTATTATACAGGGCCCATAGTTCACATCAGGATTCATTCGATCTTGTACATTCTATAAGATTAGAAAAATGTATAGGCTATGTCTGTCAGTGCACTGTCATTCCCTAAAAATACTGCATTTTACCTATTTAACCATGTCTACCTTTTTTCCCCTAACCACTGCCTTTTTCTTTACTACCTCAATGGTTTTGTTTTCTCAAAGTGTCCTGTAGTTAGGATCATGCAATATGTAGTCTTTAAGCTGAGAGTTTTATCTAGTGTACGAATTTAAGATTCCTCCATGTGCTTTCATGTAATTTTTTCAGTATAATTATATCTTTTTAGAAAAAACATTCCATTTTGTGCAGGTACCAGTCGGCATCCACATGCTGGAGAAGGGTGCCCTGATTATTTCCAAACATTTTCTGCTTAAGAAAAAAATTGCTAAAAATATCCACATAGAAGTTTTGCAAGGACTTGTGTTTTCAACTCACTTAAGTAACTACAAAGTAAGAAGTTAATTAGCTTATCTCTTCCCTTCTCTCTCCTTCCCAATATACACCCTATTTATTTATTTATTTATTTATTTATTTATTTATTGCCTTTTCTTACAGTAATCTTACAAATGAGGTTAATTAATTGAGTAGAAACCATTTTAAATGTGGGCGGCACCCACATTTAATGTGATCTGAGGATCCCTGAATGAATGAAATAAAGAATGCAAACTCAAGAGCAGCATGCAACTCTCTCTGCTTTCTGACTGCAGAGAAGGCTGCTTCAACCCTCCCCCCGACCCCCCGTTGTCATGGCTTGCCTAGTATGATTCTGTATCCTTCGACAGTGATGCAGAATTGACCCTTTATTCGTTAGTTCACCTTTGTCAGGTGTTTTGTTGATCCTTTTGTAATTAATGATAGTCACTTTGGGAAGACACCAGGCAAGTTGGTTTATATTAACAGTGCCCTTGTTTCTCATGATTTTTCTATTTTGTTTTGGTATAATTTAACTTAAAATTTGGAAACTAGATGTAAACACTTAATTAGATTCAACTATTCAATTATTTTATGCTCGCTCATTGTAATATGGTTACTTCCATCTATAAACAGTTTTGATTTCCCATCATTCCCTTTGCTCCCCTACTTGGTTGTGTGCCAGTCTGAAATTACTTGACTAATGTACATTGATTCCCATTTGGTCGCTAGAATAGAAACTTCATAAAGTCTGGAACTGTGTCTGTGTTCTTCACTCCTGTAACCATAGCTCGAAGAGCATCCCCGACATGATGAAGACCGTCAGTGTTGCTGCTGAAATGAATTGTGGTTAATATAAGGTTGGCAGTTGCTGAGACTGGG
>CM052718.1:47619213-47670901 GCA_028551405.1 Uromys caudimaculatus | reverse complement strand
CTGGGATGTACTGCCCTATTGCTCTTCCCCCCCTCTCTCCATCTCTTCCTGCACTAGTCCCCCCTCCTTGTTTAATTTCTCTCTCTCTCTCTCTCTCTCTCTCTCTCTCTCTCTCTCTCTCTCTCTCTCTTTCTTAGTTTTAGAAAAATATCTTTATTATGTACCTGTACCCCATTTCCCCCACACCTGCTTCGTCCAACTCTATGATTACAAGTATGCACCTCTATGCCAGGCCACTTAATTACTTTTTAAATTGTACAGTAACAACTGATTTCATTTATTGTTGAATATCAGTTTAGCATTAGTGTAAGGGATTTTGTCCACACTCTCAGTTATCTTGCTTAGCCATGCCTATCAGTGTCTACCCTTATGACAGCATGCCCTACCTCATTCTGATTTGCAATATGTTTGAAAATTAAACACATGTGGCTCTTCACTCCTTGTTCTTTTCTTGGGGGATTGTTTTTGTTATTTTAATTTGTTATGTTTATTTTGTTATATTATTTGAATTTTAGGATTAGTCTGTGATTTTCTTCAAAGATTTTTAGCTTGGATGTTGCGAGGATTTACACTGAGTTATATAGATAAAAACTTGGAAATATTGTCATAATAACAGTATTAAGTCTTTCAAAAAATACCATAAACTATCTCTTCTTTTGTCAATTTGTTTAGGTATTTATTTTCTTTGATAATATATTGTGGCTTCTAAGAAAAATATTCTTTTATTATTAAATTTATTTGTATATGTCCTATTCTTTCTGGTGTGTTTTCTCTTATCTGATGTATTTTAAATATAATATTTTATAGATAATTGCTATAGTTGTAAAGCAATTGATCTTACATTTTCTAGTTTTACTATTATTTTATGATATGTATTAATTATGATAGTTTCAGTTTTTCTGATTTTATATATACAAGTTCATCTATCCATTTCAGCCAGAATGGTTTTATAAACTTCTAATTGTCCTGTCTTAAATTTCAATGGAAAGATAAGCAAAAGTAGCCTGAGCAGATATCAGTAACTTGTTCTTGATGTAAGAGGTAAATAATTCAGTCTCTCATTTGGAGGAGGGATGGAGTCACATGTGTCATGCTAGTTATAGCTACAAAATAAAGATGCATTTCAAGTAGTAAAATGGAGAATAGGGAGCGAGGAGAGAGAGAGAGAGAGAGAGAGAGAGAGAGAGAGAGAGAGAGAGAGAGAATATGAGACCAAGAGGCAAAGAGGCAAAGAGGGAAGGGATAAATGAAGGAAGAGGTAAATGGAAAGAAGGAAGAGGAACTATTCTTAAAAAAAAAAAATTAAGTATAATAGTAGCTGTGAGTTTTTGGTAGCTGTCCATCATGGGATTGGTACTTATTTTTCTCTGTTGGCTGAGTGTTTTTATTCTTAAGGGATGTTAAAATTTTGTCAAATGAAATGTTTCCTATTTATACTTCATACAGTTATTGCCCAATATTTTATTTCCCTAGTGAATTACATTGGTTTGTTTTGTGTATTGATGAACTCTTGCATTTCTGAAAAGCATCTTATTTGCTTTTGATTGCAACAGATTCTCAACTGGATGCCTTCCTCTCTCCTGTCCCATTTATTGTTATCAAATGTAGATGTGACTGAGTCCCTGTTTTTGGTGAAGCTTTTGGTTGGTCAGTATCACTTTATAGAATATGACTTTGCAAAATTCTTACCTTGGCCTATCAGGGCCACTAAACTTCTCAATCACCAATCTCTTATTATATAACTCTACATATATAAAACAGTTGGAGTTGTTTTTGTTGTTGTTGTTGTTCTGTTCTGTTTTAGATTGCTATTCTGCTTTGTTTTGTTGTTTTGTTTCTGTTGTCTTGTTTTACTAATGATTTGCCCAGCTTGATTTGATACTCTTTCAGAAAGCATTTAACTTTCCAAATATCAAATAGACACTTGCTGGAGGTGCTTGATCTACATGAATCACAGCATTTGTTGTAAATTTTAACATGTTTTTACTCAGAAAACTATTTGAAGAATATAAGTTCTCTGAAGAAGATATTATGCTCATGCTATGGTTAGTTAGATCTGAAACCAAGAATGGTATGATCCTGGGCATGTCTATAAGCACATTTTAAGTAAGAATTACTTGTGGGAATGACTGAAAGTGGCTGCTCAGATATAAAGAGGTTGGAGGAAAGAAAGTGTTGCATCTATTCTATCATTGCTGTCACTGTTGCTTTCACCACTCTTTGCTGAAATAAAACCAAAGCTTCCTAGCTTTCCAAAATAGACTAAAGACCACATCTCTCTAGGAGTCAGTCCTCCAGGTCTATAGGAACAAATTGGGACTTTTGAGGCATCCACTCTCCACCAGGATCTTAGCTTCTCCAGAATGCAGAAGACGACTGATGTGTTACTCAGCTCATGTCTTGGAAGCCAGTTCTACTTTTATGTCAGTGTGCCACAAGCTAACGTCACCTGAGAAGAGGAGACCTCCATAATTTTGCATGATGGAGTTGTGGAAAAGCATGTGGAGTTCATTCTCCCCCATCTTTCTCTCTGGTTGTGTGGGAGGTCCCAGCCCATTGAGGTTGTTGCCATCCCTGATTTGGAGATCCTGGGTTTTGTAGGTAGGCAGGCTGAACAAGCTAGTAAGGAGCATCCCTCCATGGCTTCTGAATCAGCTCCTGGTTCCTGGCTCTGGGTTCCTGCCCTATTTGAGTTCCTGTCCTGACTTCCTTCAGTGATGAGCAGTAATGTGGAAGTATCAGCTAAACAAACCCTTTTCATCCAAGTTGCTTTTGGTTGTGGTATTTCATCAGGGGAATAGTAACCCTAACATAGACACCCATATACTAAATCTCCTGTCATACTCTGTATTCATTCTATCAGTTATGCTCATCTAGTGCACTGTAATGTACTCCATACTTATATGGACTCCTTATGCATTGATTAGGCTTAGATCATAAGAGTCACTGATTTACAGCATACTCTCTGCATGGTAGATAAGTACTTTGATGATAGATTTAAGGATTTATAAGCTACTCCAATATTTATCATTAATTACATCACGTTTCTGTCATATTTATCCCAATAACCCACTTAAGACCATTACACATTACATTAACAATATCTCACTTAACATCATTAACTTATTCATAAAGTCATCAGGCATCTTTTAAAATGCATACTATTATCTGCAGATATTATAGTTTCTATATATGAGAAATCCTCAGCAAATACTTATTGAATATTCAAGTCAACAAATATATGGCTATTATTCTGCAAGGAGAAATTACAACACATACATCAAATCTTTTACACCTTATTATTCTTCTTCCTTTTTTAGATCAATTGTCCTTAGCCAAATTAGACTCCACGAACTTTTTATCTTGACATAAAATTGAAATTATCTGGTATGCATGACATGTTTTCTTTCTTCAATGATAACTATCATGGATGAGGGGCATAATTATTTCAGCAACCACTACAGCCTTGCAATTTAATATTAGGAATTACTGTAACTTTTGACTACCTAGAATTGCATTTCCTGACCTTGGATCACCATCTGAACAGTGTTGTGAGTGTTAGTGATACAGTCAATGGTAAATAAGTGTTTGTGTTAGAGTGGGGTGGTATAGAGCTCTTTCTCTACTCCAGTGGACACAGGTGCAAAATAAATGAGAAGCAGAACAAAACAGAAGGAGTATACCATAGGCTGATGAATTCATGTTTCACTTATGGTCACTTGGCACAGTGCTTTCTAGACCTGTGGTAAAGGAGAATATATGTTATAAGTGTGTAGTGTGTGTTTACTTCATGAAAAAGAAAGACCGACAGATAGGCAGATAGGCACACACATGGGGGGGGGGAGGGAGAGAGAGAGAGAGAGAGAGAGAGAGAGAAAGAGAGAGAGAGACTGCTTTCAAAGTCATGTCTTAAATAACTTGCTTCCTCCCCCTAGTTTAAAGCTACTAATAGACAATTCACCATAAATTCATGGATGCATTAATCTACTGATCATGTTACCACCCTCATTTTGAATCACTAGTCAATAGTGTAAAAGGCTTAGAACAAAGCTTCAACTAGGAGCTTTCATTTCCTATTTCTACCATAAAGTATGGTGATTGCCAATATTCTAGGTGGTGAGCCCAGTATCTACATTCTTAAGTAAGAGTATCGACCTGCGTCTCTAGCCACTCTGAATGAGCATGCAGTCTTACCAAGGAAAATTCCCTGTTGCTTTATAAAGTTTTGAAGGCATTTACTGTGCCTTAGTTAAGATCTACAGAGTGGATCAAGTTATCATGCTTATTTAGCTATGAGAAAACTGAGATAGAATGTGAGCAACTGAACCCATCGTCACTCACCAGTAAGCAACAGAGGTTTATCCAGTCAGTCAGTTCCAGAAACGGGAGTCTCAGCATTCTACTAGACTGTACTGGGGTTAGCAATCTCCAACCAAGCTGGGACACATTTGCTCGCAAACAGAAACACACAGCTGTGTATGTTCAAAATGTGAACTGGGTAATAATATAAAGAACCTGTTTAATAGGGCCAAACCTCAGAGACCTATTTTCTCTTCTGATTGAGTACTCTGTCATTTTAATGGGACAATCACAGTTTCACAAATCATTTAGTTAAGACAATTTCTGGGATAATTACCCTGTCAGATAAATTTAAAAATATTGAAATTAAGGTTGAAGTTTGAAAATTATTCACAGCTTTTCCTTCCTTTTTTCTTCTTTCATAAAACCACCAATAATGTCCAGAAATACATGAATTCTCTGATACTATAAACCTGAGATGAAATGAAGTGTAATCAATTTTTCACAGTGGTTTAAAAGGTCCATGGAGAGAAGCATGTTTAAGCTGGATACAGAGCCAAGAACTTATTATTATAATGTAAGGTGACTTTCGTATGTTTTACAAAGTAAATTATTTTAAAAATTAGAAAAACTAATATATTTTTCAACGAAAATTTTAATGCTCATAGCATTAATTCACATGAATATATGTGCTTATGATTAAAATATTGAGCTTTTAAAGAGAGAATCAAAGGACAAGAAGTGATGTTAAGATGCTGATGGCTGTCCTTAAGCTGTAGGGAAAGCAATGTGATAAATACTTTCAAGGAGAGACTAGGGCTATGTTGTCTGATATACAGTTAGAGTCTTGTGTTTATTCTACATAAATAATTGGGAAGAAGTGAAGAAAGGAGTAAAGGAGAGAGGAAGGGAGGAGGGAAAGGGAGGAGGGGAGGAGGGGATAAAAAGGGAGGACGGGAGGGGAGGAGGGAAGGATTGGCTGGACAGGAGAGGAGGTGAAGGGAAGAGGGGGGTGGAGGAGGGGAGGGAAGGGAGGGGAAGGAAGGGGAGGGGGGGAGAAGAGAAAAAAAGGACAGAATAGAGGAAGGGGAAGAGGCAGGGAAATAAAGGGGAGGAGAAAGGTGGTCTGCATCCACATTTCAGACCTGGCTCATGTAGGGAGGCAGGCTACTTCAAGATGATGCAAACAAGATAGACATGTTCCAGAAAACCCACAGGAGGGGAATTTCAGGGCCTTGTTCAGGGAAGTCATTCGATGAGTTAATTTCAGATATGAGTCTTGATGGTTCAGTGATTAGACAGATAGGCAAATAAATGTAAGAAGGGTAACATGCAAAATCAAGGGAAATGCTAGACTAATGAGAGAGATGAGATATGGTTCTGAGATTAGAAACAGTTTCATTTTTAACCAGGGAATAAGAAGCCATCTAGGTTTATGGGGATGATTTATAATGCAAATCATTTCTATTCTATTCTATCAAATAGGAAAAAATGTGATCACAAAACTCTTAATATAGGTCAATAATGAGTTTGGATTTGCATATTATGAATTGTCTGGTTATGATATGCAAATAGCATATTTGGAGGTTAAGAGCATGTTCCTCAAGAAAGATTCCACAACTGGGACAGGCGTTTGGAAGGGTAATGGTAGGTTGCAGATTACATAGTTTAGATAAGGTAAAATGATCAGGGCTTGTACAAAGACTAGAGATGAGGTTGGTAGAGAGGGTAATAGTACCACAGTGCCCAGGTTTTTATTATGAGGCTGTTATCTACGGGTATGTTGTATTATAAGTGAAGATATGCAGTTTTCATAACATAAATGATCAATAAATCTTGGACAGAAGAAGTATGAAATTATGATAGAAAATTATCAAATAAAAAACATTTACCAATATAAAGGTTAAAATTTGCCTCCAAATTTTACTATTGTCTACATTTAAACTATGGGGCTATGTGACAGGAGCCTTTGCTTAAAAATCATTCTTTTACAGATTTTAAAGTAACATTTAAGCTCACTTCTTTTCATTGCTATGAGACTATACCACACACTAGCTTATAACCAATGAAAAGTTATTGCTCACAGTTCTGAAGGGCAAGACATTAAATACAGAGGCACTGACAAATTTAGTTTCTGTTAAGGACTCAGGCCATGGTTCATAGATATCTGTTGTTCTGTGTGGTCACACTGTGCAAAGGACACAGACTCGTCTCTGAGTTCGTTTTATAATCTAACTGCTCTCATTGACAGGTTCAACTCTGGTGACCCAAGCATGGCCCAGGAATTCTACTTTCTAATATTTCTATCTTGCAGACAAGGATTTCACAAAAGAAATTTGAAAGGAGATTTTGAAAGTCATAATCAAATAAATAATGAGTACACTTGGGTTTGGTGGTACTTTTTCCTATGGGCATTTTAGTATCAGACATAGTTCATTTGGACTTCATGATCTATTCAGTAAATATTTGGTGGCTAATATCTTTAAAACAGTTTCAGAATGTTGAAATACAGAATGTTGAAAAGCAAAATTCTATAGAATTATCTCCTAAAATAATTCTCAAATGTTGCTTCCACGTATGTTTTGATGTTTGTTTTCTTAAAACCTTTTACCCTGGTAGAAATTTTGGGTGTTATTAACAATGTTTTGACTCAAAAAATTATTTATGAAATTTCTATTATAACTAGATATGATGTTAGAAATTTAAAACAATAAATGAAGTAGCATCTGACTTTCCTGATCTAGTGTCAGGAATTTCTTGAGAATTCTTTTGACCTTCTTTTCCCTCCCATGACCTCTCTTGATAGCTAAATAAATGTTCTTTGAATTAGAAGCAAGCAGCCAAGGAATAAATGTATCTGCAATTGGCATTAGTGTCTTCTGTCTGTAACTTAAAACCCAGGGAGTGGACTTACAAAGGTAGATATAAATATTGATGAGTAGAGGCCTCATTTGTTATACTTCCCTAAATAGAAATTTTGCAAACATCTTCCAACTGTTGGGACTTTTTGATCTGCTTCTCTATGCTTTGGGAAAAAGGAAGCCATAATCATTCATAAAATCTTGAATGGAACTAAAAAAGCTTTTGTCTGAGTTTTAGAAACTTTCACGAGACATCACTCATTTCAAAATATAAAATGATACGTTTAAGTTTCCTTGTAATTGTACTTTGTGTACAGCAGGTTTTGGTCTTTGTGTTTTCCCTTTTTCTGCATTTCATAGTCCAAACTAGAAGTAGGACTCTTCCTTGAGTTTTCTGATATTTATCTTGCAGTGAATTTGATTTAAATTATAAGTCTGGAAAATAAAAATTGTTCATTGTGTGCTATAAAAAAATACATTAGTGATGTTTCATATAGCAGTGACTCAAGACTGGACTGACAAAAGTAATTTTCATTTTCAGAACATATGTTCTGTGGGAAAATAAATGCTTTAACATTTGTTTCAGATCCATCTTTCATTCTACATTTTGCTAAGAAACAATACCAAATATGGAAATGCAGCACAAATGATGATAGCTTGTCTTTCAATATCCTGCTAGGCGTCGTCTAACATTTAGTTTAAGGGTCACTCAATGTACCAATAAACTATAATGCTCATTTTATATCTCCAAGAGAGTTAAGTCACTGATATATTACAAAATGTAACAAACATACAAAATGTTAGGCAAAATGTAGTTTGCTTAAAAGTGCAAATATGTTATTTACATATAAGGGCAATAAATACAATGTTTATTATTTGTTAGTAGGCTATGAGGTGTGTTACATCTAATTAAATAATCTCATTTGCTTGTTTGTTTGTTTGTTTGCTTGCTTGCTTTTGTCAGGTGGGAGACTGAATCTACTATATCTATTGTACCAAAACCATAATAATAGGAAATCGTGCATAAGAAGCCCATATCTAAATAAATTATGTATGGACAATATAATCTGTAGAAATGTGTATGGCTGAGGTGAAGTCGATTTAGCCATTAACCTGGGAGATATTGCAAGACCTAAAACTGAAGTTGAATGGGAGCGATGGTCTTTCAGTCTTAGATATTTTGCTTAATATGAGTATGAGGATGTCAATAGCATTATTTGCTATAAATTCTGGATATTTAATGAAGTGATAAAAGCATGTAAACTTAATTGGAAATGCAAAATCTCACCAGGCATTAATTTCTAATAATAGTGTCTAAACAGAGGTCTTTTAAAGAAGAAAAGTTAAGATTAAAACACGCAAATGATCAAGTTCTCTATTAAGGATTTATTAGTAGGACTCAGAATTGTGTGTTGTGGCATATATCTATGAAGCAATAAGACTTGTCTTTAGATTAACAGATTAAAACAACTTTTAAGGTTGTAGCTTTCCTTGTTCTTATTTTTCATTGTTTTTTTTTTTTTTCCCCATAGAACAGGAAAAAAAAAATCCAAAGCAAATTTCATTAACTTAAAGTTTACACCATGCTGATTTTGATTTACTAAGACTAACTTTAAGTGATATATTTTTGAAATCATCCTGGAAAATATTGTGTACAAATAGCCCTCATTCCTTTGGTGTTTTTACATTTTTATGAAAATCAGATCCTATAATTGAGTTTACGTTTGATGGAGCCTTTGTCTTGAAAAGCACAGTTCTTGTGAACTGTAAGGCATTTTAGCATTAATTTTTGAGGTTAACATGCTTGAGACGAGAAGGTCAAAGGAAGTTAAAGCCTCAGTGGCTTGTAGTCTTCAGCTCTTGTGTGTAGCGAAGCAGACATGAGGTGTTGTCTTAGAATGAAATGGTCTCTCTTAAACTTGGTCAGGTGACACTGTATGAGTGCGCTCAGGACACCGATTTATAGTAAATGGTGTGCTCTTGGAAATGATGCCGACAACACATTTGAAAAAAACAATATCAAAAAATGCTCTCCCGGAAACACCCCATTAACAAGTGCCTAATGCCCTCAAAACCAAATGAAAACCCATTTTCTTTTGAATCATACGTTAGTAAGGTGTTTAAAAGGGAACGAACTGGCCTAGGGCCCAAAGACAGCACTTTATACAGGATCCCTATGTTTGCTTCTGGACAACATTAATTGAAGGTAAAGCTTACGTGCCATTTTAAAAATATGACACTGTCATGGAAATAAGGACCAGCTGGCACCAATTCATAAAGGGGATGAAAAGGAGTTTCCATTCTATCCGAGAACACCAAAGTCTCATTCATCATCACTGGGTTCTAGGGTAACAATAGCCCCTGTAACTGTGTTTTACCACCATGGAAAACATGTGTCATCGATTTTCAGACCTGCCATAATTTAATGTTTGCATTCATACTGGAAGCATAATTAAAAAAAAAAACCCTATGATGTGAAAACCTAAAACAATTTTGTTCTCAGACTTGTGTGAAGTTTGTGACACTCGCTTCCAATTTCAACTTTCGTACGCACTTTATTAACTACGGGGGGGGGGGGTGTACGACATTGTTTTTCAGTGCTCCTTTGGATTACTGCTACTGTTAAACAAAACCAACCCTTTCTATTTCATGTGGTAATTTTTCATTTAAAAAGGCATAATGGTGATGTAATTCCCAAATTTTCAATGAAATATTATGGTAAGAATGAGGAGGATTTGTTGCTGTTGTTCCAGAATCCTAACAGATTTAAAGTTAAATGTAACGTCTGAAGCTGCAGAACATATGCATGAAGATTTATAGCATAGAATCTTTACACTTTTTACCTCTGTGAAGGATAGAACATCCACCGCATCTTAACAGTGTGTGTGTGTGTGTGTGTGTGTGTGTGTGTGTGTGTGTGTGTGTGTGTGATCTACAGTCCTTTGACAGTTCTGTGTTGAAGTCAGGGCTCATCAAACAACAACAACAAAAAAACCCTACAAAAATAATCCCCTCCCCCAACTCTCTTACCCACACTCATAAGGAAACAATGTAAACTTCCACCTGTTTTGGTATATCTTTTATAAGATATATTAAGATAAAATAAATATGCTATACTCCCTCTTGTTTTTATTGGTATAACAAAAGTGAAGGCTAATTTAAAAAATATTACGAAGAGAATTAGTTGTTTTTTTTTTCAAGGTAGGGTTTCTCTGTTTATCTCTGGCCATCTTGGAACTTACTCTGCAGACCAGGCTGGCCTCAAAGGGAGATTTGCCTGCCTCTGACTTCCAAAATCTGGGATCAAAGATATGCCCCACCACTACCCACTGGAGACAGTTTTTATATTAAGACTTCTATGCATGAAAATAATTTTAGGAGCTTCTAAATGTGTTTTGTTTTTATAATTTACACTAGCCTGGGCTTTGTTATTTATCTGAGAAAACGTTTTACATTTCTTAATATTTGTTTTCATTGTTCTCAAATAGGAAATCAGGAGAAGCAGTTGTTGCTTCGTGAAACACCGTGTTTAAGCACTGTTACAATTATGGATGATGATGTTTAAGTACAGATACCCCAATCAAACCCCGTGTTTGTAAATCAGATTTCACTACAAGTACTTTGGTTTAGAAATAAAAATACTTTTACTTACGTGATAAAATTCAGCATAAAATGTCCCATCTCCTCTTATGTTTTGTTTCCCACTCTTGTGACTTTCATTGTAAAACATGACATGGGAAGGACACGAGGCCATCTTAGGCATTATGGGCATGGTATGTTTATCTTCGTTTGACATTTTGATACATGAAAACGGAGGTGTGTTCATATGACTGTGTCAGACACAGAGACGTCGACAAAAACATGGAGAGCAAAAGTATAAAGAGATCAGCAGTATGCTTCATAGAACAGGTTATTCCGTGGATTTTATCCCATCAGCCAGTCTAGTTGAGGTGTCAGGCAGATGCCTGCAGCCACAGGTCTTTTGGGGTTTCCTGGTGGAGCTTGTGATTCACTGGGACCTGGGACAAATCCTAGGCAGAGCCACAGTGAGCCCCTCTGCTCTTTGTCTGGCTTCCTCCCTGCCAGTTATCAGAGTTCACTATGGTTCAGGCTCCAGAAATCCCACTTTGGCAACCTAGGGATGGAATGTGTTCAGAGCTAGTGTTTTGTTTGGCTTCAAGCATAAAAAGGGAAAAAAAATGCTGCTACTGACATTTAAACAAATTAGGAGGTTTCGTATAAAATTTTTTTGTCCAATTTTTCTTTTTCTTGAAAACTGAAAATCTGGGAATGCAAGTTAGCACTCTCCCTTGGCAACCTTCGAATCCGGGGTAGGGCAGTGGAGGAAAGAGTCCTTTACCAACAAAGAGGTCCTCTCCAGCCCATTCTCACCCTGCTGCTGCCTTTATCACAGCAGGATTATTTCTTCTCAGCTCCCTCTGAGTCAGACAGCCTCACCCTCACAGAGAGAAGCTGGAGAGAAGAGGCAATAGAAGGTTGACAATGTTGACTCCTTATGTTAAAACAATGCTGCACATTTCTCTTTAGTGGGATTCTGACAGTCCTGGTGAGAACCAAGTCCTTTCAACTTTATCTGAACAGTGTTCCCTGATTGGGGGAAAAAAAAATCAAGTTCCATATAAGGATAAGAAATCGCATTAAGCGCAGTTCCTGAACTTATCTAGAGAATACTGCCTAACACTGTGAATCAAACTTGTTACCCTCAGGAAAGCCCCTCAAAGAGACTCTGCGGTTGTTTCCAAAACAAAAAGACAAGGGAAAAGAACGAAGAAGAAAATAAATAAATAAGTGAAAGACTTGTTCATTAATTTGGGTCCACCAAAATGAGCAAGAAAGATTGCACAAGGTAGATACTAATCCTTTTGAAACTTTTCAAACACATCTCCTGAAGCCGACTGCGATTTCTTTCTTTTAGGACCTGCTCTGCAGTGATTTTCCTTCTGGCTAATTACGTAGGTGCGTCTCCCCACATCCTCTCCTTATCTGGTTTTCTCCTGCCTCTTCATTCTTTCAAAATTGTCCTTCAGGGAATCTGCTCTGATTAATGCTACTATAAGCAAACAACGGTTTTAAAAAATGAATTTAATTTTGAGATATTTATCAGGATCTTCATTTCACATGCATATGGGTATACTGAATAGAATCAAAATTATGTTTCTTAAAAGGAAGTATTTACATATTGAAAGGTAATTATTAGCAGATCAATATGCGACACTCAATGTCTGATGCTCAATAAACAAGAGTATTGTTAATCTTCCTAAAAATATAGTCTAATTTTTTTAGCAGAAAACTATCCGTAACAAATTGGTTAAAGAAAAAACAAGTTGAAAGAATGCAGCTTAATACATCTTAGTGATTTTTTTTTAAATAGGTGACCTGGTTTTAGTTTCATTATTTAAGTTTGGAGCTCATTGATCTGTCGCTTCTATTGCTACCTGGATGAACATAAATCCATATAAACCATACCAAAGCCGTCATGGATAACTGGTGGTAAAACTTTATTATTCAAGTTTAGATGTAACAGACATCGTTGCTGCCTGAAGATTGTTTGCATAAGAAATACACCGAGAACACGTTGTGAGTAGAAATGAACATGCATTATGGAAACGAAATGAAATAAAATGAAAAAAAATTCCATGTGTCGTCAGAACAGAACTATTATACCCCACAGTCTGGTGTTCAAATCAGGACTACAAATTGAATGCTTTTTCTTATCAACATGAAATCATTCCATATGAAAGACATTTTCTGCTGGTGAATATTGCTGTTAGTTTTACATTGGCATTTTGAGATGTTTTCCACCCCACCCCAAGATCAATCATGTTGTCAAATATTACATCCTAAAGAATTCAGCATTTGTTACTGTGACACGTGCCTTTTTGGGTAGCCATTAAAAAATTATGGTCTTATCAGCCTGGTTATAGTCTTGCCTCTTCATAGCCAACACTATAGGCTGCTTAGTAAAGATATTTACAGCTCATCTTTAATAAAAATGACGCCAAACTTTCTTGGCCCGTGGGAACCAGAGTTTTAAATAACCCCCTTGGCCACATAATACTACTTGACACTCCTATGGTGCCCTCCAACCAAGGATCTCAAAGTGCTTTACAAACAAGTACTACATTACCATTATTATTTTTAATATTATTATTATTAATATATCTTTCCATTTTACAGTTGAGGAACCTGAGGCACAGAAACAAAGAGTCCTATTTTGCAGTCATTGTATTTAAGAAATAATGGGGTAAAACCGGGGTCCAGTTTTGGGACTTGTGGGTCTGAGAAAGGTTAAATATTCATTTTATGGTAGTTATTCTTGCTTTCCTCTGGTGCAGGACAGTGTAAGCTCACCACACTAACATATTCTTTCGAGAGAATATGTGAGCATACTTTATCCATTTCCCTATGTGGGTTGTTGTTGATTTTTACCTCTTCTTCACCCCTGCCTTGGTACATTTCTGCCCTAGCATCCTCCAGAGGGTCCAAGGACTCTGAATAAGTGAAAATGCTTTAGAAGCTGCTGCACTGTGATCAGAAACACATAAGAACACTCTGGACCAGCAAGCAACAACCACAAGGAAGCACCCTGCAAAGAAGCTAATATCTCTTACCATTGGCCAAATCTATGAGAATGCTGTTCTCCATGGCTCTATTTCTAACCACTGTTAGTTAACACCCAGTAGCCTGGTACACTTAACAGTACCTTTCTTTGGTTAGTACATTTAGTTTCATATTCAAGGTGTACAGTTCCTCAGCCCCATTTATCTAGAAAAGTAAGAAAGCCTTCACCTACCAGCTAACCAAAGATGCCACATGGTATTTTTTTGGTGCGGCCCTCAACCCAAAGACAGAGTGTAATTCATTCCTAACTATGGGCAGGAGGCTGGACTATGGCCTAGAGGCAGCATGATCACCAGACTACCAGCATAGTCACTCCACAATTCCACCTCCAGATGGCAGATATTTCCACTTCTAAAAAGATGTTAATGTTTGTTAACTAGGTAGGCAGACAGTACAAAAGTCACAAGACAGGTCACTTTGTGATGTTTGCAGCCACAAGGCAAGTGGGTAATAATTATTTTGATAGCAATATGGATCATCTTCAATTTATTAAGAAAAAATTTCCCCAGGCAATTAAAATATATGTGTGTACAGTTAATGTTTTGGGAGCTGTATTTGCATTAGATCATAATAGATTATGTGCACATGTGCAGTCATAAACAGAATGTGCTACCACAGGCTTCCACAAAAAGCTCTTGAAGATAATCACTGTTTTCTTCTCCTTATTATCTTAGAAAAGAATCCCCATGCTTGTCTCCTAAACTCTACCTTTACCAAAAAAGAACAGTTTAGAACAGAACATCACTATCTTAAAAGTGGATTTAACAAAACAAAACAAACAGACAAACAAACAAAAAAACATCTCAATATGTCATGTAGAGAGAACTGGGCAACTCTTTGTCGTTTGAACAACAGAGCGAATGTATTAACTCTGAGAGCTCTATCCCAGTCTCATGTACTTAGAGTCATGTAGTGTCTCTCAGTCCACAATTTTCTGAGGTGGGCTGGCTTCATACGGTTTTAAATCCCAAACAACAGTACTTTCATGGGGGTGAGTGAAGGTGAGAGAGATGTAGGAAAAGGAAGAGTGCGCATGAGCTGGTTCTGGCCCAGTGTTTGAAGCCAAAGCTCAGTATAGAATTGACAAATAACTTGAGAAGAATGGCAGGGTTGAAATGGCACAGTACTTTAGGTGGTATATCCAGAAGACTTTTCTAAGACAGAAAAGCTTCAAAATCATCTTGAAAGTCCTTCGAAAAAGGTTAAGTACCTAAATACCTTACTGAAAATCCTTCACAATTTAAGACAAAAGTCTTCAAATGCCTTTAAAAATATAACTCATTTTTGTAAGACATTTTGAAACATGGAATCAAAACTTTAGGTCATCAAAAAATGAGTAGTTTAGTGTTATTATAAATGTCCATCATTTTTTAAGGCCCAACTTTTCTCTACCAAAATATGCATAACATCAACAAACATGAAAATAAAAGTAATTAATAATAAAGGAATACGGAATAAGATCTAACATGCCAATGCTAGCCAAAAGATAACCTACTGAAAGTAGACTGACCATAAATATTCCAAGCCCAGTGATATGTATTTTCCAATGCTAATCATTGCTACTATGTCTGACTGAGAAAAAAAAAAAACAATGCAAATGAATAAACAAAAGGCATACATGCCAACAATGAAAAATCTACTTGTGTCTAACACACTGAAGAAATTGCATAAGGATATCAAAGATGTAATGTGCAATATTGCCCAAGTTGACCAAATTTCTGGTATGCTGTTGGATTGGGCAGTCCACATATAATGAGCCTTGAGGTTCAGTACAGTGCACTTTAATATTCGTGGTACTAAGGAAGTTAAATATTGTTGTTTGGGAAATCTCCTTTTTCGATCTTTGACTTCTCTCAGATAGCCCTCTATATTCTGAGATGCAGCCACCAAAATCCTAAGAAAGATAAATTATATCAAGTCATTTGAATGTCAAAGCTGCTCATTCCACCTCTTTATTTCAGTTCTTGTGAACATTTGAGCTACGCCACAGACAGGTGAGATTAAAACAGGGTCCTTTAACAATGAAACCAAAGCAGAGGACTTAGTCCTGATTTTCTTTCTCTCGATCTTCTTTTTTTTTCTTTTCTTTTTCAAATTTTTTTTAAAACATGAAAATAAACAAACAAAAAAAAATGCGAGAATGAAGATGAGGACAACATAGCATCAGGAAGGTATTTTTTAAACTTCATTCGCTGTAACAGTCACAGACCGGTTAACTCTACCTGTCATCCAACTCTAAGAAATGAGACTCCCGCATTGTGAGAAAGAAGCCAAAACCCAACACAACAAAACAATACAAAAGCAACTGCGAATTAATGTAAAACTGGAGTGCAAATGCTACTACTGAATGCAATAAAAACATCCGTGCTGCAGATTCCAGCAACACTTATCAAAATAATTTCTGAAATGTTTCATCTGAAACATAGACAAAGCAATAAAAAGAGGATATATGTTTATCATCTTAAGCATAACAATGGGAGTTAAGAGCTTAAAATTAAAAAAAAAAAAAAAAGTACTTGGAATGAATAGTGCTACCCTTGTATCCTAAGTAGGCATAAAAATATTTTCATTTCCTTCTTGTTTTCCACACCATTACATTGAGAACTTCCTTTGTTTCATGTTACCGTTTACAACTTTAATGCACACATACACGCACGCACACACATACACACTAGAGATACCTACTGCAATAGAAATAGTTGCTTCATTACCTTGTTTGCTACATTTGCAAATGTAAACTGCTAGGCAGAGCCAGAACTGACTCTAATGCATGATGGAACATCTTTGTTGCATACGTACACTGTAGAAAATAATTATTCAATATGTCAGGCACCATTATTTGAAATGTAATACATTAATATTTACTAGAAAAATAAGGTTTTTTTTTTTCTATTTGTTCTCCCAACTTCTTTAATGAAATAAGTTAATCTGACAGTGCATCCAGTAGCTTGTAATATCTTCTACATCTCCGTGGCAAAAAATAAACTACTGGTTGGGACAATATAATGCAAATTATTAAAGTCAGTCGTTGTACATACATCCTTGTAGCGAGCATTGAGGCCTTGACTAACAGCACCTTAAACCAATTATTTAATGTTCAATTATTTAGCCCTATTTCCCTGAGCAGTTATGCTGAGGAGCTCTCCCTTCATGGATAGTTTTTACAAAGCCTTAAGTATTAAAAGTACTATGAAGACATACTTCTAAGAATCCTACTTAATGCTACTTAACTAAACCTGTATAAATCTAATGAAGGGATTGATTGGTACATATACCAACTGTCAGTCTGTGGTCACATAACCTTGCATGCTGCCTGACCACAAAGGTTGGAAATTATATTTAACCAAAAGAAAATAAATAAATACAGCAGGTTACCTGGTGGAGAAATACCATGTGTTCTCAGCAAAATTAAAGCCATGGCCTGACATTTATAGTCCTAGGTTTTGGAAGTGAGGGGATTGCTTTAGTTACAATGTGCCGAGTGAAATTAGTGACCAACAGGAGGCTTAAAAAATTCCAAACCAGTTCATCATCAACAAGAAAGAAATATCTGGCTAAAATAAAATTACTACATAAGCACTGAGGACATTGTTTTAAGAATGGATATATTTGAACGAAATGAATCTAAGCTGCGAACAAAGTGACTACCAAGTACTGGAACATCTAAAGGACAAAAATATCAAAGAGGGTGTGTATGTGTATGTACAGGCAGGGCTGGCCAAAAAACATTGTGCCACCAACTGTCACGATTCCCACTGCTCGCTCAACAAGTCTAACCACAGTTCACATTTTGAGGTCTAAATCTGAAACATGGTCAATGAGAGGAGACTAATTTGAGAGGTGCCATTTTTTCTTCCATTGCCCTGGAGATTCATTTTCTTCTCATTTGGCAGGAATTTCATGATATTTTTAGATGTAGGCAACCTATTACAGGTTTCTGAATGGATGGGCCAATAGCCAGCCTAATACTGCTATCATATGATAGTATGTAAACTCTTTCGAATTCTAGAGAGCATTTGTATCTTTACAAACAAAACAGCTATAATTTGGTGGACCTCTGTATAGAGATCTGCAGTATACATTAGGAAAGATAGTTTTACTGTAGGTTTCCTTTAAAAAAAAAATTATTGATTCCATTCTTTCTCACTGACCATATGTTTCATTTTAAAATCTTGGTAACCTACTCATCAAAAGAAAGAAATTAAAAAAAAAAAAAAAAAAGGGAATTTCATGTTGGATAAGGCAGGCTCTATGAATTATTTTTTTAATAGGTCTTCATAAGACATTACAAGCTATTGAACTCCCATCAAGAAAACCTATTTCTATTTAATTGTGCTAAGTGCTAAGGTTTTACT
The DNA here is from genome assembly GCA_028551405.1 of Uromys caudimaculatus. Classification (NCBI taxonomy): domain Eukaryota; kingdom Metazoa; phylum Chordata; class Mammalia; order Rodentia; family Muridae; genus Uromys; species Uromys caudimaculatus. Next base: position 47,652,744 of record CM052718.1, on the reverse strand, counting down.
CTTTAGGTTTTCCATTTTTTTCTGCTTGTGCATTGTTCCTATGCAGGCCCCTCTGGATATGTGTTGTAAAGTCATATTTGTCCGTGCAAAGATGCTGGCATATGTTGCACTGGAAAGGTCCACTGTCACCATGGCAACTCATATGCAAAGCATACATCACTTCATCCAGAAAAACAATGCCACAGTGCACACATTTCGTTGAAAGTTCATCTTGAGTGCTTCTGTCAACTTTCTCCGTCTTAACTACATTCAAGGGACCTTCATTTTTGACGTTTGGTGGTGCCTTGGTTTTCTCCTTGGAGGCACCATTTGCAGTTGGCCCAGGTCTGGAATGCTTGATCGCCAAATCTAGAGGAATGTCATTGTCTGATCCAACAGCTGAGAAATGAGGAGGCAGATTGAAGGTGGGATAAGGCACATAGTTTTGGCAAGGATTTGGTAAGCCAGGCACGTGACTCAAGTAGTGCGGATTCCCAGGAACTGAGAGCTTATATTTACTCCAGAACCGCAGCCAGTCAGCTTCACTCTGGAAGTCATTATGTACAAAGGGAACTCCAAAGAGCGGGTATTGGTACTTTTCAATGGGGCTGCCTGGTGGAGAATAGTTGGGGTGTTTTGCAGGTCTCATGTACTTTTCTATGGGACTGCCTCTTTCAGAACTTCCTTTCCCATCAGATACGGATGAACTATTTCCTGGATCTCCAGTACTTTCCTGAGGACTTTTTATCTGAATGTGCAAAGGCTGCATCCTTTTGTGAATATCCAGAGTTTGGCTGACCAGGACTGGCTGCTGAGCAGAATGGCTTTTAGTCAATGAACCCTGGGCTTCGTATTTACTCAGGCTTGGAAGTGGAATTTCTCTCTGATGACTTTCGCTTAAGTGATCTTCTGACCTCCTCTCTAAGGGGCTCCCATTGACCTGCTCCTCCCCGCCTCCCCTCTGTTGCTTGTTTAGCTGCTCAGCCTGAAGTGCCTCTGGGTTAAGGCGCTTTCTCGTCCGCCTTCTAATAATCTGCTCGCCGTTGTTTTGTTTAATGATGTTTAAAGGCCTGGGAGTCTGTGGAGAACACACACAATACATAAAAGAGAAACGTTAAAAAATAAATTAAATGCATCAAAAATTCCTCACGACTATAAACCACACTAAAATTCAGAGCAAAAATATCCTTTATGCTACTAATTTCTTCTTTCTGCCCTAGGCAAGATCAGAGGAAGTAACCAAAGTGTAGTGTTTTAAGCTAAATAAATAATATTCATCTTTGAAGGGGTGCGGTGGAGGGACAGAACACTTTAATTTTCTTGAAAGCAGTGTTTTCAGACTAAGTAGGTTTGGGGACTGTCATCACTAATGAAAAGTACTGAGGAAACCATTTGAAGGAATGATTTTTCTAAAATACATTCAGCTCTTGGGTTACATAAAGACACCTCAACAAAGTAATTTGGTGGATAAGTACTGGCAGTAGAGAAAAACAAAACAAAGAGAAACTACGCATTGCTACATCCTAGGTACCAAAATGTGCTTCTCCCCTGGATCAGTTCATATATTAAAGATCTAACATGATGGTGTCTACAACTGCCTTCTTAAGAGGAAATAAGGAACTAAGTTAGGAGGAACCTCACCATACTTTAGCCAAGTTGGCCCTTCCATCCTTTATCAACAACCGTGAGAAAATCAGTTTCTGTTGCTCTAAGCCACTGAGTCAGCCTAAAGTGTTTTGTCGTGATGCGTTAAGCTGACTAACATATACATATCTGTAAAGAATTACAAAAGTAAATATATGATATTTGTATCAGAGCATACATAATCAAACACAAACTATTGTCAGGTCTGTGAGAAAAAATTCAGGAAATCATCACATGAATTTTTTGGCCTTAATTTTACTCTTCTGTTTTAATGATCTCTGTATATTCAGTACTTGTTCACAGGTAAAGCATTAGCTATGTATTGAAAATCTAAATTCTTTGGCATGTTTGATTCAGATACCTGAACTGTCATTCTAGTCTACTTATAATGAATGTTGGCTTCCATTCATCCCAAGTATTGCATTCAGCGTAGACATTTCATGATTGGTACCTACGTACGTGTTCAATAGGGATTTATATTATATGATAACATTTGAAGGTAACATTATAAAGGAACTCTAATTTTGATTTGTAAAATTAAATAAGTAGGTAAATTAAAATAATGTATATTTATGGACTAAATTTCAGGAGAATGCTCAGATGGTCTAATTTTTCCAAAATATTATTGGTAATTTCTACATATATAAACATATAATTTGTGAATAATTCATAAAAGATTTAGATTGCAATATTAAAATATTAAAGGGAATATTTTAGATATTAAACAATATAAGTAAGAACTTTGGAAGAATATTTCTATTGCCACTAGTAGACTGATAGAGATAAAAATCACATACTTGTTACTGGTGATACAGTTTCAGAATGAGAAACATAGTTGGATTGGATATGCTACATACATTTATGGTGTATAGTTAAAAATGCACAGTACTCAGTCTCCATACTACAAAGAAAGCCTTACAGCTTTGTAATTGTTGTGTAATTTTTTGCTGCACACAATTTTCACGTATTTTCATTTATGGTAAATAATAATAAAAAACAAACCTCAATGCTGACACCATCTTGCCCCTGGAGAGATGAATATTAAAATAATTTTGAAAAAGTTTGGTGTATTTCACAGTGGTTAAATTATCATAATTTGGCTGAGCAGCAAGTTAATTAATTCTTGGCCTGTTGATTGGCCAAAGTTCAATTAAAACCATTAATGTCAGTACTCATTAAACAGAGGCTTGTTGCTGTGCTTAAATAGTGAGGGTTAAAAAATGTAAAGTGGCAGTAAGGGTCTTTCTACCAACTCCATGCTAATGACCAAGGGGTTTACAGCATTCTCAATTAGCACCATTGCTGGCAGTGGACATGTTTTTAAAAAGTGTTTTCAGTGTCCACTTACTAAGATGTTTTGTCTCAAATTGTATTCCCCGTAGCTCTAATCTTTTCCCTGGCCTGTGCTAAGAGCTGTGGTAAAATGCCAAATAAAATGAAAAAAGGCACAGGGAAAACTATTTACTAAGTGGGGCACTGCTGTTCTGAAGTCAGCACTTGACAGAGATGTACTGTCTAAACTTTAGAAACAGTCTTCAGGAGCTTAAAAATTCCTGCTTAGAGTCGGGGGGATCTGCCAGTCTATGTTCTATTACAGAGTTAAAACTAAAATTTTAGATGAAATTCATTCAAATAACCGTCATGAGTCAAAGCCAGCAGGAGCTTTCAGGCATAGGGCACCTGCATCTCTTCCACTGTGGGACTGAGAGCCCCCTGGATTCATGTGGCATTGCCCTGTGCTACTGCTTGTCCAGTTTGCAAACTGCCAAAATGGCTCATTAAAATCCAAAAGGTAAACTGGAATGGGAACATCCAGGGTGCTTCTATTTCTCTCTTAAAATACTGTTAGTGTTTGAGGTTTCTCTTCCTACCTAAATTAATTCCAGCCAATTCAGTTAACAGGTAGTTTAACTACCTGTTGTGTGGAGTTTCCAGAAATCAATCATTTTCCTCTGCTAAATCAAAGAAACATAATGCATTGCTGATGATCTCGAATGTATCTCCAATAACGTCTAAGGCCCTTTCACAATAAATTATATGTACACCCAGAATGACTATATTAAACAACTCTGCAGAGACAGACAGAAGAAGCAGTGTAAGAGGATGTATCAATCGTGGGTCAGTCCAGCTCATCTGTGTAAGCTTCGCCTGAAGTACTGGAATGAGTTCTTACCGAGTGAAGTTTCTGGTAGAGACCACATGCATTGCATACGTATCCGCCATTTGCATTCTTTCGCCAGAGAGAGGTCTTTGTGGTCAGGCAATTGGCACAAAAAACACCAGAGCCTCTTCGCCTCTGAAACAGGAGGGGGGGAAAAAAGAACCAAGGTCAGAGGTGAGTCACATGATCCAGAGAGTAAGTCCAAATCAACCAAGGAGTTTTGTCTTTAGACTCTCAACAATGACAGTATAAAACCACACTGCCCATAATGAGGTCAGGTTCAATTGTGTTTAATAGGCACCACTGATTTTCATTATAATTAACCCTCCAGTGATGGATGAGGTGCGTGGAGCAGCAAAGGCTTTTCACAGAAACAGCTTTAACTTTTTGAACTTTGGGTTGCGTGCCTTTAATGGAACTCCTAAATGCTCACCCCTAAAACATACCTTTTAAAAGTGTCAAAATAAAACTGAAAAAGACAGCACATGGCAATATGTTGAAAGTAGTTTGGAATAATGCTACCTGAGACTTCGAATATGGGGGAGGGCAATCCCTCACGGCAACCATTTAACATTAAACCAGATTGCTTACCTTTTGTATGTCCTTCCTACAACTAGTACTAGGAGAATACAAGATTGCCTCTTCCGGTGTTTCCCTTGTGATTATGAAGTCAGAAAGATAACACCCTCTATTCCCCAGACCTTTAGACATTGCTGCCTAGGTGAAGTATAGTATTGCTAATGCAAACCCTTAAGAGGTGTCTGCTGAAGTCAGACAATACCCTCCTGTCACTGGCTCTTTATCTACTCCGACGTTAAAATTGGAAATCCACAGAGTTTGTTGAGTATGATGTCGATTTTAGAGGTCTGAAATGCGCAATCACCAAACTCAAAAATTATCTAAGAATATTGAAAAGTTGCTAATTAGGAATGCTGGTTGCATTTTTTTTTTTCTTCCCAAGCCAGTATGGATTCTGCCGAACTTCTCATTTAGACAAAAGTCAGACTGTGTGTAGGCACAAATAGGAACAGGCAGGAAATGGAATACCCTTGCAAAAAAAAAAAAAAAAAAAAAAAGGCTCAGATTGTGGCTCAGCTCTCCTTTTGCAGCAAAGCCTTTAATGATAGAATGGGCCTGTGAGATAAGGAGTGGGAAAAGTCTTGCTGTAACCTAATTTTATTATAAATTAAATATTACAAACACCATAAGTCAAAATTTCAGGGATTCATAAAATTTAGGCAATTTATTTAACTAAAGTCTATACTGTAGGAGAGTGGTTTGCCTGCCAAAAAAATACAATGGTTATAATTGTACTCTGATACATTTCAAATGGAAAGCTTTCTGCAGACATAATTTTGGCTTCGAGACTGGAACACTTTCTTGGCATTGAAAGGGCATTTGATTCATCGGGTGTTTCACAATCTATCACTAAAAAGACCTGGTGAGCAGCCAGCTCCCTATAGGGTAATTTTTCCATCCAGATGCAAGTGCTATCAGAGGCCCTCGTCAGCTAAACTAATTATGATCTTGCAATTGCTGATGCTTGCCCACTCTAACATTCGACATCCTCCATTAATCACCAATACAAGGAAAATGAATGAAACGTAAAGAAATGAGGGCCGCTAAGCTGCACGGCTATAAAAATCCAAAATGAGAGCAATAACTTAACAAGATTGGGGGGCTGTTTTTAGTGAGCACAAAAGTCAGGCTAACAATTGCCCTTTTAAACCAAGAACACGATTTCATTAGTGTGGCCATTTGTGCCACTTTAGGTGATGTAATAAAAGCTAGATTTTCACAAAGATAATCTCCAGCTCCCCTTTGCTGCCTGCCCCAAACACCCATAAGATCGCAATGCGAGTTCCTCCACAACTCCACATCAACGTCACCCACTGGAAGCCCAGGTCTGTGTGTCCCAGTAGGGATCTGCTACAGAAGCAGATAGCAAGCTGCCGTCTAGAAACCAACAAGCAACCCTAGGTTGCATGTACAAAGCAATCCCAGCACCGTTTATCCAGAAGAAGCTGGGAGTGGGGACGGAGTTAGGTTTAATTGTTAATGTTTCATGGTGACATCTTGCCATTGCCCTAGATGTAAGTAATTCAATGGTAAATCCGCTCCAGCATGAGCCACACAAAGTTTGTGTAAGTGTCCTTATGGAAACCAACCCACATGCATGGCCCGGGCCACTCTGCTCAGGTCTGAATGTGAAATGATTCAGCCCAGCTTGCTTGTCCTTTCTTATGCCCTGGGTACCTGACACAGCATGCCAAAGTGGGTGTATTTCTTCTTTCGCTGAGCATTTCAATCCTTGCACAATTTGATGTCATATTCGTTTGCCCTTCGTTAGTGGGGGGAATCCTGAAATTATGGCACTTGTTTTTCATAGCTGGATCTTGCACTTAGCAATTACATGCAGTTCAATTAAAGTCACTGTATTTTTAGGACAACCCATTTCTCATTTTAAAATCTATCAGATCTACTTTGAATTCTCAAACTCAAAATCAAGATGCTGTAGAGGTTACAAACCAGTTTGAGAAGTGAGGCTATTGTATTCAAACTTATTTCTGCCATTCACTAGGAGCTACTATAGGAAGTGCTACCTAACCTCACAGTGCTGAAATGTCCCCTGGCTTTATAGTATGAACTGTATGCTGATAAGAGAATTGGAATATTCATACCATATAGTAGATACTATTATAGCATGGCACAGATGAAATAACTTGACTGGTAAATATCTAGCAAGTCTAGATATTGGTTAAAAGAATTCAATTATGCGTACACTTTTTATGGAAAAATTCTTAGTTTTGTTTTCACTAAATGTCATTATTGAACATTCAAGATATGCTTAACATATCCAGTTATGTACTGTCAGTTAGATGTACCTCACTTGGACATATCAATTATGAGAATGGAAAACTGAGTCAGAGTGGAATATCTATGTGTTCACACCTACTCAATAGGAGGGTGCGAGTGCTCGGGTGGAGAGTGGTGGGAGGTGAGAAGTAGTTCACACGTAAGATGTTAAGTCTCATCTCAACAAATTTAGCACTTCGAAACTTGCAGAACCATGTCTTGGAGGCACCAAAATTTCTTGAAGCGACAGAGAAGATAGAAAATTTGTACCATGTCCCCAGCTTAGTAACCGCAGAACCGCATCTCTCTAAAACATTCACAGCCAAGAACCCTGACAGGACACAGGAAGGCATTTCCCTGGGGTATGCGCTTCCTGACTCCACTCCCAGCAAAGCAATGGCTTATGAGTCAAAGAAGGTAGAGGAGGTTCTTATGCACGCCTGTGAAAATAAGCTTTACCCTAACTAAAAGAAAATCTCCATAGATGGATTCAAAGCCTATCCTGCATATCTGGATCTTTGTTTGTTTTTTGTTTCGTTTTTGTTTTTTAAAGAGATATTAAGCTTTTCCTTTTCAGTGAGGTTCTTAAGAACAGAAGACACCTAGGACAGGGCTGGAAAGAGCATTGTTTGTTTGAATTTTCACCATTAGTATTCACTTCTATTTTTGAAATAAAAATTACATATGTTTCCTTTCAATTAAGAGAATGAATCTGAGTTAGGAAGCAACACTAAATTATGTATAGGGAATAACATCAAGAAAACAATACTTGGTGTAGTCTTGTCTTTCACATGTATTTTCTGGAAGCAGTGATGCCTGTTTTTGGTAGATATTAGAGTTACCATGTCAGGCAAGGCCACAGCCTAAACTCTCCCTTATAATAGTATATCTTACTGACGTTTAAATCACAAGTTTCACCATTTCCTACAAGCTGTTCTTAAGAGATAGTAATAACACGTACTGCTTTGACCCTATGCTAGAGAGTGGAGAATTACAGGTCTGAGGTAAGGGTAGTGCTGGTGGAGGGAATGATAGGGAGAATAGCTAGTGGATTACACCACCTGCCATTCCTGAGGGATGTACTTAGCACTAATCTTTTCTCTCTGGATGGAAGAAAGCTAACTACTTAAACAGAGGCACAGGAGACGTTGACACCACCCAAGTGCATCTTCTATTTCTACCTGGTTTTACTGGATGCTACAAGGATGAAAGACCGTCCTCTAACCCCAGACCTACATAAAGTCATCTCAGTCATTCACTTCTACAGAAGAAACAACCCAGCCTCTATAATCAGCATTCAAGAGAGTGAAGCACCTTTAGCCTCTACATTCACACCAAAGCACTGTAGGAGTGTCCTTAATAGCCAGTCAAGCTTTGCTCAGACAAGGGCTTACTTCCTCACTTAGCTACACGTCTTTCTCTGCAGAGATTTGCCACGTGTGTTGGTTAATCCAGATACGACACCAGGGAAAAAAGAACCTAAATTGTTTCAGCTGCTTTTATCGCTTATTTTATTTTATTACTTGAGAATCATCCAGTAACAGAAATTTTAGGGTTTTCATGTTTCATTATTAAGAAGAACTGAATTCACTTGATTAATAAAATGAAAACTTGATTGAATTATTTATTCAAGTGGCTTAACATTCAGAGACAAGACTATTCATTTCTATGATATTAAAAGTCTCCACTGGCAAGGACATTTCTGGAGAAATGATCTTTTATAATAATTTTCTATGAATAAGAACCATTCGGGGACCATGTAATTACATAACAAGCCTTGATAGGAAGAGTATTTACTCACATTTTTTATGGTTTTATATCTTAGCCATTTTAAATCGAATCAATCTGAAACTTGATATACATGCCGTTAGTCTGGATGTGCCTCAAATATTTTTAACTCTTTAAATATTTTCTGTGTTTATTTGATTATATCAAGAATTCTTTGCAAATTTCATTTTAGGGAAACACACAGATGACTATGATAGAACCTTCTGGTTTAATTTTGCAGTAATAAAATTTCAGTGGTAAGTTTAATTCAATTCAGTTCTGGGAATAATCACTGAGTGTCCAGCTTGTGCCTGGCACTGTGTTACAATCTGGGGTCTAAGCAATATACAATTTCCCATGGCCTGGAATCTTGCAGATTTTCTGGTGGACACAGAGTTGAAGTGCCGAGACCCTTCATGAGCAACGAAGCAAATTAAATGGAAAGCTTTTCAAAGCATTTGCCATACACAACTATTTTAAGGGCTATGTTTTTGTAATGATCAAAAGATTGACTATTGGTGAGCATTTGTAATGATATGCAATGATCTAGAATTTTGGAAACAAGTTCATATTTATTTATCGTACATTAGTAAGAATGTCCTATCATTTAGACTCAATGGATTTAATGATGTTCAACCTTCAGATCCATTCTAAATACTTATCTGTGTTATTGACAAATACTGAATATTGTTTTAGAGCCGATTACTTTCATTTACCACAATGACATGCAGAATGCCGCCATATTTGCATTTTTTTCTACAGAAATAGAAGTGGTTTATTATACATGATCCCATAGAACATCGATAATGGAGAGTGGTACAGGTATTAGAAAATAAAAACAGTGAATAGTGGGCAGCGACCAGCTTTACTTTAACAGCAAGAATCATTTGCGAAGGACAAGCTGGCCAATAATTTAACAAGAATAGGGCAAAATTTCTGTCAAGAGAAAGCAACAGTCACCGATATTCTGGCTGACTTTTGTTTCAAATAAAATTATGAAGAATCAGTTGAAATGGGCTGTCCAGCATGACTGTGCCTGCTTTAAAATAGCCCTGGCTGTCCTCAGATTTCTTGCCAGAAAACCAAAGGGACTCTATAAAAATTCAGCCAAGCACCCATTCTATAATCACCTATTTCAGAGCTTAGAAAGAAAATCTGCTTATTCAAGACACATATTCAGCACATCACTGATGATAGCAAAGATGAGTGTTAACTAAACATTTATCTCAGGAGTAATAGCACAACTCGTGTTCTACAACAGGAGGCAGTGTGCATTTTAGCTAATGTGTGATAACACATAATATCCAGGTGCAGTGTGTATGCGATTTTTCCCATGTTTAACTATAGTGGACCAGCCATCGTAAGGATGCCAAAATATTAGTTCTATCTCTTCTAATATGCAACACATGATTCCAGCATCAAACAACAGAAAATTAAAATTCCCCAATGCATGTCTCACAGAGACTACCCATACAGTCTTCAAACATGAATACTTTAGAGATTTATTGTATAGGGAAAAAAAACCCTACTTTGTATGCCTGAGGATGACATCACCTTTCTTTGACATAACCTACATTTGGCAAATGAGCTAGCCAGCAATCCACAGTATGTACAAATTATGCCACAGAATCAGAGCTGGAAAAGGCCAGTTCTTTAGACTTCTGGCCCGTGCTGTTTCTGTAATAACACTCTGCTGTCACAGCAAGTATGCATTTGGACAGCTAAAAATATGGTTGAAAATTTATGTCTGCACTGTCATTTTTCATTCCACGTGAAAGTCATTATTGTTAAAAGATCTACTGAAGTTCCTCTGTGCTTCTATTTCTGCCACCATGGAACTGCTTTCACCTTTAGCTACGTTTACTGGCTAGTTGTTTTACTTCAATGCCAGTGACAAATCTGACACTGAAAAACTATAATAAAACGCTTTTGGGGGGACACTGTTAAACAATTTAGCACCTTCTAATAAAACTGCTGCTGGAAAATACATGAATTGATTCTGCTAATTTATCGTATATTTTATTTTTGGGATATAGTTTATAAGCACATTCATCATGAGAATAATTCATAATACAAAACCTCACTGGCAGAGTACTATTTTGGAGTAAGTGTACAATACACAGTTATCAGCTTCCCAACATTCAAATGGAGAAATCAACCCAAACTGCAGATTTCACTTTACAGTGATGAGTGAGATTTGAAAGAAACAAAAATATCCATACTTTTTGTGTTAGTTACCAAGATGATAATAATTGGCCCAGGAAACAGTATTGTCCTCAATGCAGTTATTTATGCATAAATGGTACTTAAATGACTTCTAACATTACGGGAATTATACATTCTATTTTTTTTTTTTTTTTTTTTTGGTTTTTCAAGACAGGTTTTCTTTGTGTAGCCCTGGCTGTCCTGGAACTCACTCTGTAGACCAGGCTGGCCTTGAACTCAGAAATCCGCCTGCCTCTGCCTCCCGAGTGCTGGGATTAAAGGCGTGTGCCACCACTGCCCGGCGAATTATACATTCTTATAAAAATATATCATACTTTCCACAGAAAATACTAGGCATGCAAAAATTCTTCACAAATAAGTTTATAATGTTCAAAAGACTGCCCCTTACAAGATAATCCACTGAGAACACAGGATTCTAAGTACACTGAATATCAGGGGTGATAACTGTGAAATATGTTTTTCCAGCTTAGGTTTGATGTGAACAATTAGGTATTAGTCTCCATTTGTTGATGAAGTAAATGGTGATGACTTAGAATAGTTCTCTGACTTATATACCATCAATAAATACATCCTGATTTCAGAGTAGGTGGGATGCCTCATCACTACTGTGCTTGCCGTACATATAAGGAAACTTCAGTTCAGATCCTCCTCATTCTCTTACAAAACCAGACGCAGTAGTGCATATCTACAGTCCCAACACTATGGAAGCAACAAAAGTTGGGCCCATAGAGTTCCCTGGCTGGTCAGCTTAGAGGAATTAGGAAGTGCCAAATTCAGTGAAAGACCATGTCTGAAAATTAAGTAGGAAAGCCACTGAATAACACACCCACTGTTGATTCCTGGCCTGCACATGTGCATGGATCCATGAATGAGCCAGACGTTACACTCATGAATCTATACACCCATCTATAGCATAGACATACAGATCCCAACAATACAACATACATACACACACACACACACACACACACACACACCCATAAAACTACATCAATCCATCTTCATCTCAAAGTCTAGGCAAAAGAACAAGATCAATCTCCACAGAATATTTTTGAATGGTTATCTGATACAGGCTTCACTGAGTACTTTTCATCTCCTCCTTAATAATCTATTGTGCACTTAAAATATGTATATGTGTACCAAGGGCTTCACCTCACCTGACATTTTCAAAATAATTCCGAGAGGCATGTGTCATTATTCTTCCATCTCCTTTAAGGATAAGAAAACTGAGATCTAGCAATATTTCACAACTATCAGTTAATATGCACAGAATAAAAACAACCTGCCTCATTTCAGACCTATGGTTCCTAATAGCATTTTTTTTATCTTACTAATATGGAGGTGGCTTGGGGGAAATTTTATCAAAAGCATTTCACTGTAGCTGCCTTTGAAGAACTCCTATATTTTCTTTCTATTGCCGATTGGGATTTCATAAGTTTAGAGGTAACAGAAAGAAATGACTCATCCTTGTTCAGGTAACACAACGAGATGCTCTGAGGTTGATAGCTACAGGAAGAGAGCCTGTGGCTAATGGTGGGAAATAGAGGGGGGCCCGGGGAGAATGTAATCTATGTGCTTTGATCCTGTTTCAACCTAAAATTAGTGTCTGAATTGAAGCTCTGTTTAAGAGCATACTTGGTGACTCCAGTGATAGACCCTAACAATACCTGCACATGTAAAGATGCTGTACTCTATGAGTCTGCTTTTCTACATGGCTTGGCAAGAGACGAGATAGAAAAAAAATGATAGTGGCATTTTCGATATGTTGTATAAACAAACATGTCAGATACCAATTTATTAGCTTTACTTTACCCATTTGTATAATTCCAGGAATAAATCTTTCACAAAACTGGGTGACATTAGCATACAAGATCATTTATTGCTAAGTCAGAAGAATAGGATGTTTTTAACTAAATGTATCAAGATTCAGATAATCTGAATATTAATTTTCCTTACTCTTGCTTTATTTGTATATACACATTTACGTTTTTTGTCTACTGATAAAGCATGCATTTTTGATTCCTTGAGTTAGACACTTCCCATTTAACCAAAAAGAAAACATCCTCTACTCCAAACCCTTCAGGTTCTTCAGTCTAGAGGATATGACACAAATAAAATATTGAAAAAGAGCATTAATCCTCTTATCCCAAAGATGGTAGCTATTGTATTTATCCTATTAAAACACAATCAACACAGACATACCCAGAAACACACACTAAACACATATGCACACACATATAGAACACACACAAACATGCACACACTTACAATTTACACACAAACACACACACAAATACACATATACAAACACACACATCAATACACATACAAACACATGCACATATATACACATACAAACACATATACATAAAACACATATAAACACACACACAAACACATACAAATATACACACACAAATACACAGAAACATACACAAATACACTCACGCAAACACACAAAACTTTCTAGAGGTAATAAATGTATTAAGCATACAGAGTCCAAAAACAATCACAATGATATATAGAATCTGTGTTTTTCAACATTACAGTCTCTGACACATTGCAGTTTCTCAGATATTTGGATCAAAATGTGAGTTTTAAAAATGTGTGTGTCTGTGTGTGTGTGTGTTTGTGTGTGTACATGTGTGTGTTATGTACAACTAGGAAAAATGAAGTTGAATTTAAGCCATATTTTGAATCTTTTAGTTACTTTAAAGTATTATCACTTTTTAATTCTGCCTTGTGTTTCCTAGGGACACATGAAATGGTAGTTATTTAAAGAGATGATGCCAACGGCTGAAATAGGCACCTGGTATATGATGTCATTCTCCAGACAGATGCCCTGTCTTTATGGAGAGCTCCTTGACTACTATAGGTAAACAGAACATCAGCAGACAACTTCATTATCAAAGCAATGTGCAGACAAGGAAATCGAAACTGATTTGTAAAAGTTTAATAACACGACTTTCAAAAAGACTGCTTGGAATTTCCTTAACAATAATGATGTATTCTGTAATAACTGAAACCTTTCATGGGAAGACTGCTACTTCAATAAGTGTCCCAGTGAATCACTCACAAAAGATCTGTAGGAGGCTGCTCCCACCCCCAGCCCCCATCTCATAGCTCACGTCCATGACTTCCTTCTCAATTACCAACTTGTCTGCAGTACCGTCTGTAAAAAAGAACACATACCTTATACTGCCTCTCTCTGCTTTTGCACATTAGTGCGGCTGGCTGCAGCTGCTCAAGAAGAAAGCTGTGATTATCTTTGCTTTGGTGAGTGTGTGTGAGTGTGTGTGAGTGTGTGTGTGTGTGTGTGTGTGTGTGTGTGTGTGTGTGTGTGTGTATAACACAGACATATATGTTTCTATATGACTCACTCATACCCTTTCTTGTATCTAGCCCTCTATGTGATCTGAACTTTGTTAATCACATTGCATCAGAAGCCACAGCAAGAACTACCTCATCACACCAAGGGCGCTCAAGGTGTCTGCTCAGTCATCAGTACCAGGAGGAACAGTTAAATCTTCTCTAAGGTTGACATTTTATACACCTTGGAGTGCAAATGCAGACAATAATCTCCTGCAGAGTGAGGTTTTATTTCAGGAGAAGGGCTCTGCAAATAGACTACAGTAACTTTTGGAAAACTTTGTTTCCCCGCCTCATGTCATTATTCCTTCTGTGAGCATTAGTCTTGCCCTGAATAGACATCATTAAGCTGCCTTTAGTATCTACAGAAGAGATGACTAAGCTATAGCTAAGAATTGCCAACCCATTTTCCAAGTACCCCACCAGAAATATGTCTCCCTATTGTGAAGAAAATGAACTTTAGAAAAGAAAATTCTATATTCTAAATTATATTCTAAATATATACATATTCTAAATTTATATTCTAAAATAAAAAATGGGAAACATTCATAGATAAGCTGAAATACAATACCCAAAACAGAAGAAAAATTAAAAGAAAAACTAGCCAGGCAGTGGTAGTGCACACCTTTAATCCCAGCACTTGGTAAGCAGAGGCAGGCGGATTTCTGAGTTCGAGGTCAGCCTGGTCTACAGAGTGAGTTCCAGGACAGCCAGGGCTACACAGAAAAACCCTGTCTCGAAAAAAATAAAAAAAATAAAAAAAGATAGAAAGAAAAACTAATAGCTTACTTGTCTCTATCTTGAGTATTCCATTTTTATTTAAAAATTTACTATACTTGTATCAAACTATTCATTGTATGCTATTCTTCTTTTGGTTAGGGCCTTTTGGAATGCCCATAGAGGGACTGTGCCTAGCTTTTTATAGATTCCATGATTTTAAATCACCCAACGGCTTTATATTTTTGGCATTTAGAGTAAGAGACAGAGTACAGAGGCCTTAATTTGTATTGAAGGTTATACTTAGGGATCTGAGGGATTCCGAATGATGGACTTAATTCTATTTTAACATTCATATTATAGTAGCATTGTATATAATGGACACATTTAATTACTGACAACTTAGTTCAAGAGAACTCTATCAGAAGAAATATTGTTGACTGAGTTATCTCTTTAAAACAAAATGTTTGTGACCATGGGCAAACGATATGCCTGGAAGAATCCTATTTTAAGTATAGTTTCTTGGTGAAATACAAATTGCCTCAGTTTTGAAGAATGTCAAAATCAGATTTATAAATAGTTTTACTTTGCTGAAATCCAAAACAAAAATTGGGGACCTTACTTACACTTCACATTCTCTGAGATCAGGAGGAAGTCTTGTTTATTCAAGCTTCTAAACAATTTAAAAAACATAGGGGAATTGCATATGTGAACATATGCATTTGAATATGTGTCCACATTGCAAACATATAATATGCGTGTATATACACTGAAATAAGTAAAGCCATCCATTGAAACACTTTCAGTACTAACCCAGAGTGAAATAACATAGCTTGTTTTCATTTTCATTAAATCAATATCATATATTTTAAGTGTGAGTGATACCTGCGTAATGGCATGATCTTAAGAGGGTCCATGGGTTTCTTGCAGTGTAAAAATAAATACAACTAGTCAAGAACATTTAAATAATTAATGATATAAATTTTTATGTAAAAGAATTATATAGGAGTGTGATAGGGAACTTAAGGATGTGTACTCTACTGCAGCTTAAGGATGATTTACTTTAGTAGGTGGAAAGCAATGTAAACAACTTCATCGTTACTTGTTCTATCATCAGCTTATTTGATTCCTAGGTCACAGAGTACTCCCAACTCATACACATACCAAATCACATAAATGCCACCCTATGTGATGGATTCGTGAACATGGGACTTGGTGTTGAGCTTTTCTTTCTCTCTTCACGTCAAGATATTGACTATTTCAAGAAATAAACTTTAGATTATAATTGCATAGCTGAATATCTTTTGACAAGATGATATGGCTCAATAACGATGGCAATGTGTTTATTGACAAATGCTGACTTACACATGGAAAAACATCAGTCATATTTGTTTTCATAACAACAAAGACGCTTGTGGATGACGACCTAGGACTCCTTCATAGAAGTCATGATTTTCAAGTGGTTTACCATTTTTAATTACACATGTCAAAATATGAGTATTTCCCCCACCCCTTTTTTTGGTGTTGTTTTGTTTTTCTCCTTCAGTATCCCTACTTCCCATTCCTGCATTTTTTTTTTACTGTATTTTAAAAGAGTTTAAGAATTGCAGTGCATAAATCCACATTAGTAATAGAGTCAGTGTAATGATACCCACGAGCCTATCAAAGATACACATTTTTTGTTTGTTTGTTTGTTTGATTGATTGATTTGAAATATGGCCTCCTTGCTGTCCCGGAATTCACTATGTAGACCAATGAGCCTGGTCTCCAACTCACTAACATCTTCCTACCTTTGCTTCCCAAAAGCTGGGACTAAAGGTGTGAACCACCATGACCATCAAGATATACATATCTTATATAAAAAATTAAGTGAAATTTGGGGAAAGAATCAATGCATTTTGGAAATGTCTAGACTATAAAGGAATACTTTATGGATTACTTTGTTTTATGCCTACTGTGTATATCCAGTTACAGAAAGTTTCTTTCTTTATACTATAAAGCTATAGAGATTATACATAAAAACAAATATTTAATTCATGGAAACAAAAAGTTGATTACCTATATTTGTGTAGGTTCATAGCTAGAAAAATGAATAATAATTATTTGGGGATGATAACTATATATCATATTGCTTTGTAATATGAATAATATTCTCAATTAAATAGACATATATACATTTAAACACATAGTTAAATATATATCTATGTCTCTATATCCTTTTAAAATGTGGTTTGAAAGTCTTTTATTCTAATATATCTAAAATCTTTAAAGACCAATAAACTTAAATTTTAAAATATCAATTAAAATTTAAATTCTTTTTGTTTCCAAATTTAGAAAGTTATATTTGACGAAGGAGCCAAAATACTTCTTTGCCAAAAGTGTGGATGTGAAGAATATAATGGCCTAAGCGTGAACTAAGTGGCTCTTGTTTATTTCAGCAGATATTTGGTGAGAAATGAATTTCTATATCATGAACATTTTAGATAGTCTATGTTCCAAATAGTTGTGTATTTGCTGATTTTTAAAGTGGTTTAATTCATCCCTTTACTTTAACTAACATCTACAATTTTTTTGTAATATGAAAACATATGAATGTTTTCAGATAGAAATTTTTACTTATTAAGTTGAATATACGGGTAAATTTCATGTGAATACACATACACACATATACACACAAATACATACATACATACATACACACACACACACACACACACACACACACACACACACATTTGGCAAAATAAAACAAGAGATGACTATCTTCCTTTAAATCCACTCCAAAGAAGGAAATCAAGATTTATAAGAATAAACTGACTGGTACTAGGTTAAAATCTGAAACAATTCACATTTTCAAAAACCAGGTGAAATATTTCCTAAAGAACAGAGTCAAAATTTAAAGAAGAGAATAATTAGCAGAGGTTTAGCTAATTAGTCAGTCTAACAGAGGGCTTTTATGTGCATAGTTTTACAAATTTCAGAAAATGACCAAATTACTCCACTTATATCATTAACTTGACCCCTTCGAGGAATTGACCTCTCTAATGGATTTGTTTTATAAGGGATGACATTGTGAACAGCTGTGCTAGTCTTCCTTGAACTTGACATTTCTGTGTAGCATGAAATAGTCAGGACTCATTAAAGCATGCGCACTCCTTGGTAAGAGTGAGGAAAGGGAGCAATCACATCTGGAAAAATAACGTGTCATTTTAAAACACAAGGAGGACACTCATGAAATTATGAACATTTTGACTGGTTAAAGAAATGATGGAGAGTAGAGTTGAATTATCTCTACAAATTGCATTTATTAATAATAGAAGGTGCTTAGACTGTTGAAATGAAAAAAAAAAACACATCTGGAATGTTTGGTCTTCAAAGTTTAACACAAGTAAAAGTCAGTGTATGTCCATCATTCAGTGTTCTATGTTCAATCTGTTAGTGACATCCTCTCCAAGATTTGATGTTTGAAGACCAAATATAAGCCAGGAGCCAGGTAGATCATTTCAGAAAAATTCTCAAGATTTTGTACAGGACAAAATCTGCAGCTGTAATAGTTTTATTTATCATAAAAGTAACTAATAACAATAATATTTAGTATAGCATTTAAATAAGTAATTTGATTTCATCTGAATTATGCTTTTACTCCAAAGTCTTTTAATATTAAGAAACAATAGTGGATTATTTACAGATATAATCTGAGGTGGGAAAATAAGCATTGAATAGTTCTGACGTCTAGTTCTACTCGCTTCTCGGCCTTTTGGCTAAGATCAAGTGTAGTTCTACTCAATTCAGTGCCCAAGTTTACTCTTATGTAGGTAGTTATATTAAAATAGTAGATTTCTACTTTGGTACCACATGGCATCCTAACATCATTAAAACTAGTACTTCAGTCAAGAGATAAATTGGGGCAGAGAATGAAAAGCCTACATGAAAGCTATTCTTCATTCAATTATATTTTAAATAAATTAATTAGCTGCTTATCTGTTTTCTGCTGCTGCTACGTCAACCACAGCCCAATACCCGACATGCACTGTGCTTTTCACAAGCAGTAGAAACCTTTGACAGGGAGTCAGACAACCCTGTTTCTAGAGTCTTGTGGATAATGGTTACCTTTTTTCTCTTTAGCCTTAAAAGCCAGCAACCTCTGTTTTGCTCGAGGCAGCTGTTTAAAGCTCATGCAGCCAGAATCCTTTCAACCTGAGTAGATTTTGCCTGCCATTGCAGCAAATGCCCATATGCAATATGACAATGAACACTGAGGCTCTGTGTTCAGACTCACCTTCATGTGCACATAAACACATATTTTACATGGTGTATCTGCTGGCTTAATTAGACTTATAAAAATATTAGAGAAAATTTTTATAAAGAATGTAGAATCAGTGGTCTGAGTCATAATAATTATTGAAAAAGGGAGCCATGTATATTAGGAAAATTAATATTCCAAACAAATTCTGGAAAGAATTTTCACTTTAAATAGACGTCTAGATATAGATCTTCTCTTTTACTTTATTTTTCTAAGGAATCTGCTATAGCAATAAAATCCCTGACTATTAGCAGAGAGACTTTGTTTTTACAACCTAAAAAGGAATTCCACAACGAAATATCATAAAACTACAATGTTCTTAATATTTTGTTGAAAATTACCTCTTCCAGTTTGTTAAAGGTCATAAAATGAACTAAGATCAATATTTGGGAAACGTATCTTTGAATGCAAAGTTTCAACTCTGAGATGTGCTCTCTTTCCTAAATGAAAGCGTGATTTTTAATATGATACTATTGGTGCAATTTTGCACTGCAGCTACAATTAAAGTGCATTTCGGTCCACATCATAAACATCAGTTTCCTTAAGTTGCCTTCTCAGTTGATTTCGATTTTCCTTAGCAACCAATGCAGAGCCTTCTCCACCCCTTTATTTCTTTGAATGTTTATTACCTGTTGAAATCTTCTTGGCTTGCAAAAGTAGCAGCCAGGAAAGGTATAAAATTACAACTTCAGTGCTTGATATTTAATCAGTAAGCAGAGGATTTTTCTCTTTCCTTTAGAAAAAGTAAGAAAAGACTCAGCTTTCCAGAAAAGCAAAATTCTTGGGTCATGATAGCATATGGAAAAGAAACATGATCTTTATTACTTATTTATTATAAACTGTTAATATAATATCTCTGAAGATAATAATTAGTTGCTGCTACTCAGTATTACAAAGCCCGGGCCTTGTGGTATAGTCCTGTAACACCAGCTACTCAGGAAACTAAACCAGGAATTATATATACAAGGCCAACCCAGGCAACTTAAGAAGAGCTTGTCTAACAATAAAAGAAAAACAACAGGCACAATATCACTTAGTGGACCAGAGATAACAAGGATGAAGCCTGGGGACCAACACCAGCACTGTACACTAAACAAAAGAGATTATCCAAGCAGATATTATCTCAAGGTCTCTCCGTTTAACCAACATCATGACTTAGAAAGTCTCTTAAAGATAAATACTCAAAAGATGAATTATAGGGAGTCCATCTCTTATACAATATCATTCTCTTGAGGAATCAATATCATTTTTAGACTGAAGTACTCAGAGTGAAACTAATGAATAAGACAGAATTTGCTTTTTTTGTGATTCTGAAGACTGACAGATCTACCCTCAACTAGGACTCACAACACTTACTTTATGCTGGGACCCATATCAGTTTTAGAGATGAATCTTTTTTATAGTAGATGTCGATTATGACAGAGATGTGCAGCTAGACAGTATACAGAGTGAGAGACTTTGCAACACTCATTACTTAATGGGCTGCCTTTATCACCACCCACCCACCCCCCTTTGGCTCAGTGATCTATGCAGATGAGGAGGTGGGGACTTTTAAGAGCTAGAGGAGGAGGACTTAAGGGAACAACATTCTACAGAAACTACAGGACCAACTGACACACACATGAACTCAAAGAGAAGTATGTGGCAGCATGTAGAAAACCTGCACGGGTTCAAACCAGACAAAATCCCAGGACTCAGAAAAGGAGAATATACACAATCTCATGCCTAAACAAAAACTTATGAAAAATAAAATCTGTTTTATAAAAGGAGCGTCACTGGGTATATCCAGCATACTCCAGGGCAGGGCCTATGTCCAAGAGTAGTTGGCTAACACCAAACACACTCCACATTCTTTTGTGTGCTTTCTTTTTGTCTTGGTTTCATATTTCGTATATCATGTTTGTTTTTATCTTTGTTAATTAATTAGTCAATAATACAGAGAGAAGAACATGAAGTTGGGTGGTTAGGAAAGTAGGGAGAATCTGAGAGGCGTCGGGGAGGGAAAAGAATATATATGTGTGTGTGTGTGTGTGTGTGTGTATTATGTATGTATAATACATAATACATATGTGTGTGTGTGTGTGTGTGTGTATGCATAAAATGAAAAACATAATTACATTGACGACAGTATCCAAGGACAGTGTTAATCTATAAAACTAGTAAGGCAGGGAAACTGAATGCTGCTTACTTCAGAATAGGATCATTCTACATATTTCTGTAAGGCCTTTCTTTTCTGGAAGTAGGTATTTCCTAGAGATTCCTCCGGAGGCAGCTCTGGCATGAGAGGTATCTGACATTCTTAGGAGGCCCAGATAGAAGACCCTAGTGGTAATTGTTCTTGGCAGCATATGCTACCCTGCAGTGTCAGCATCACTTTCAGTAGACATCAGATGGTACTAACAAAACATCATTAAACTCTTAGAGCTCCATCACTGGTGCTGATCCTTATTCTAAAGGTTTACAACAATGTTCTCTCCAAAGTCAGCAAAACCTGAATAAATTGGCAGCTTCCTCAGGTGGTAGTTTTGAAAGTCTACACTCTTTCTGTAAGTTCTGCTGTGTTTATTTATAAACGTCTTATTACTTTAAATTATCGCCTCATGTAAGAAAAGTCCAGAACCTTTGAAGTGTTTATAATTTTGAAGGGAGGTAAGGTAAACACACATGAAGCAATTAAAAGGAATGCAAGAGAGCAGACACATCTCAATCCTAAGACTTTTTATGAATCTTATGTTTCTAAATGGCTTATAATTAATGAGAAAGTGAAGCACACATTCAGCTAAGAAGACCATGCACATAGGTGGAGAGACATGAGTAAGCAAGTATTCATTAATCATCTTTATTTCCTTTACTTTCTTTTAGTTGCTTATGGCAAAAAATAGAACACAAACTGGATTCACATGAAGGAAATCCTTTGACTCATACAGTTGAACATCTGGGAGAGACTCTGACTTCCGGCCTAGTTTATCCCGGATTCCAGTGGTATCTTAAGATCAGTTTCCGTCCCTCTGGAATATGATTCCTGTTCACAGACAAGGTAGGGGCTGAACCTTCAGAGCCTTTTATGAAGCATGCTCTACATATTGTAAAAGTCTTGGGGGAACTGCCTAGACCAATCTCCAAATAGTCCAACCCAATATCCTCAAATGAGGCCTTGCTGGCTAAATGTAAACCATGTCTCACTATGGCCGTGGAGAAATAATGTCTACATTCAATGTTCAGACCTTAATATACAGAACAAATTACCTGAAGATATTGTTAAAGTGGTGATTATTAGTTGGTACGTCTGGGATAGGATGCTATTTCTAATATGTTCTATTTGAACAAGAATACTATAAGACATGCATTTTCATCCTGAGTCTAGGGCATAGAAATCAGTTTTATGTGAAACATAATAAATGAAAAAAAGAAATACATGGATTGTCAATAGAAAAAGACTACTATGTAAGGTAAAACACTAAAATTAAAATGAGTTTAATGATTCCAATGTGTATAATTTAAATGTTTGTATTTCATATATATACATATGTATCTTTAAAGATGCATATATTCATAGGCATATGTGATTTTTTTCTACATGCTACCTTTCTAACGGGGGAGTTTTTCTCTAAGTAAAGCATCCAATTGAGCTGCAGAAAACATTTGAGTGCTCAGTCCAAGCCAGCTGGTATTCTCTTTAATTTGAATAGTCTCTAAAAGAGTCCATCATTATCTACACTTCTCATGTAACTGTTTGGACAAAACTGATCCACACCATTTTCTCCTTTCTACAAAAGCTGTCTGGGGAGGAAGCACTATAATGCGTACCATTCTGCTGAAGAATGTGTGTGGAAGAACTTGGCGAGAACACTCTGGCACAAGGACCAGGACGACCCCCAAGACAGGTGCTGTGATCAACTCTTTGACATTCAATCAGTGTCATTTCCTCAGCTCTCCATGAACACACACAGGGAACATTTGGAAGGATCACAATAAGAGCCCTGTGGCCAGCTGACTGGAGACTACTCTCGAACGTTTATCTAAACTCAAAGGCCCAGGAAGCTTTTCATTTGACACAATGATGACATCAGATTTGTTATCTGAGTGCATGTGTTTACTATAGTTTGCTAAACATCAAAAAGTATTTAATGGGCCAATAATTGTCTCCACTGGCATAGATGTCAGGAAACTAAAGGTTCAGTGAAAGTACTTTCCACATTTCCTAGGAAGGCTGACATCTACATGAACAGGAGGATGGTGTCCTTCCTTTGTCGGAGGTACCTAAACAGAGTTGTGAAAATGTAAATAGCCTCCCAGCCCTATGTCTGATCCTAGCTCATGTTTACACAGTAAATATTAGATTAGCAGCTATCAGTTTCAGCTATGGCTCTCTTCACATCCTACAGAAGCCAATACTGTCTTTTTGTTTGAATTCTACACTACTAGGCATGTGTCTAGTTTGTTTGGTTACAGGTCAGAGTCCAAGAAAACATTGCATCTACAACAAAGAAATTTTGGGGCTCCATTTTCCTCTCTGTCTTCAATGCATTTAATAACTTACTAAGTAAATTCTAAGTAAAAATTTGAGCTTACTGAGATTAAAATACCAAAGCATAGTATGTTTTCTCTACATTCAACAAGTTCTATCCTGTATCATAAAACAAAAGGTACACAGGAGTTAGATACATGGTCGGGAAACAGCAAAAGATTTACTTACAACCTGGATGATATGAATCTGTTGCAACACAATTCTACATACAGGATTCTATAATGTCAGGGCAATGAGCCTTGAAATCCAACTACAAGGTGACATTATCTGTAATCCATCCATTAAGTCATCCATTTCCAACAAGAGCACATGCGTCTATTCAGCACCTAGCTGGACTCTCTGCTTCCGGAGACCTAGCTAAACTTACAGCTGTAAAAATTTAAGGCAAGGTTCAAATTCCAAGCCAACCCACATAAACAAAGACATCATTGGTTCTTAAGTACCCCGTGTTCTTTCCTAAACAAATGAAGAAAAACAAGTGGCAAGTTATTCAGGACTATCACACCTGTGGTGTACACAGAATGCATTACGTCATCCTTTTCACAGTAAGAGTTCTAAAGCTTAGTTTCTCTCTGTTGTCTGTCTGTATTTATATATATTATGGAGGAGGTAGAAAATGAAAAGCCACAAATTATCCCCAATGTTGCGTGTTTTAGTTTAAAGCATTTTCTTCTTCTCATCCATGTTTTCCAGTACTTCTTCCATCCTTTATTTCCCTCTGTTTTATTATTTTATCCACTTATTATTTATAGACTATCCAGGTTCTAGTCATGATAAACTGAAAATGTAAAGAAGATACTGTGCATATACCACAGTGATGACCTTACTGTAAGGTTCTCTTTTTATTCTGTTATGGAAATACATGACAACCAGTGACACATCAATCTGAATGTCAGCAGCTAAAGTGATGCAGTCAGTGAAGTAGTGTTAATTCCAATCTTTTTATATACACGTGACAAATATAGTAAAATGCCCAATTATCTAGCTCTGTCTTTGGTTCAAGGGAGTCAGGTAGTTTCAAATGCATGGATTTACTTTTGTGTTTGCTTCGTTTTGCTGAAGATTCAACAAAACAAAAGCACACGGTAAAAGGCTGAACCCTGAAATCTTAGTGACTCCATATTTCTCTATAAACTAGGAATGCATTTGCTCACCTATTTTATGCGTAGGCTAAACAGGAGAGGTAATGGTGTTGTGGTCCAGAGTTGTGATTTTTCTCTTCCTGAAATGACATAGTCATGAGTGTAGGAGCTGAGACTTTGGAGTTACAGAGTCTAGCACAGATCCATCATGGAAGACTCTTTATCTAGAACCAGAAAATTTATTCTCCTTTTGCAGTGGTCTCATCTGAGTACTGTCATTTACAGTGATATGAAAATGAAGATAAATTAGAGTCCATGAAAAGAACATGACAGTCGAAAGCAGAACCCAATGCTGAGGAATTTCAAACAGGATTCAAGGGACAGAAACTGAGCTAGGTAAAGTGTCAGAGAGATCGAAACATAGTTGGATGTAGTCGTTGGTTTTCCAATGGGCCTCTGAGCTCTTTTCCCTAGCATTGTTAAAGTTTGATTTTAAAACAAATCTTAGGGAAAACTGAATGTTAATGCAAAATACTCTACTTAAGAATACCAATTCCCCCTATTACCCATGGAGGACAATTGTAGCCTGTTACATCACCACTTTGTAGATAACAAGCAACTTTTAAACAGTGCTCAGCAACAGCTGTAAAACTAAATGTTCCAGCCGTTTGTCTCCTCTGCTGAATGTCCAGAGAGGCAGTGTTTTGACATGTGAGAACATCACCCCAAGCTCCCTGAAAGCGAGGAAGCTTAGCATGGCAGAGAACAGATCAAATCAAAAGGGATTGTTCCCTCACTGTATACAGTATCCCGCTCAAGTTCGAGTCCCCCAAAGGCTGGCAGAGAGCAACAGCTGTTTTCTGTCTTTCAATTCCCTCCTCCTATTAATGCTATTTCATTTGTGTTATGGGCTGCACTTTAGATCTAAAAAGAAACATTTAGTTTTATTTGAATGTTTAAGTGATGAATGACTCTCTAGTTGTCCTTGCATAATTGCTATAGAACACGCTGCAATTTACTTGAAAAATCTAGACCTCTGTATATGGAGAGCAAATGATAGCTCGTGCATTGGCCACTGTTGATTTTTTGTTTTAAATGCTTAAATACTTTTTATTTTTTAAATCCTAATTGGGATATTCTGTAAAGCTTTTATATCTACCAAGTCAGATACACATTTGGAATAGTCAAGGTAGAGCCAGTCCATTGGTTCAGGGTTAGCTGTGTGGGTGCTGAGGGAGAAGATGGAAGGACAGAAAGAAGGGCTGGGGTCAGTCGGAAGGCTATGTGGACTGAGTGTCCTTGTTCTTCAAAAGGAATGGCTGCACTGTGTCTGCGAGCAGCACACAGCTGTGCAGCAACGGGAAGGAAGTAGTTACGGCTGCTATCTTGTAATCAGGAAAAGGTGCCTGTAAGTTGTAACAGGGCCATGCTTGCGTTACATTCTTCTGTTTTATACAGCTAAACCTTCACATCCCGAAGAGAGTCGGAACAGGAGCTTGCATAAAACACACGGCTCCTAAAAATATAGATGTTTACATTTTTATAACAGAAAAAGACATGGGGCTTTCCTTTCCAAGCTTCCAGCAATAAGTCTTCTGGCGAGTTTGTATTGCTCCCCTTCCTTTTTAGGTAAATATAATATAAATTAAAGAGGAAAAGTGCTAAGTCGTCCTGTCTGTCCAGTAAAACAAATGAAAGAACAGACTGTAAGATAAAAGCTGACATTATCAAACCACAGTGAGTGAGTTAGTGAGAGGCCGCTGTCGGTGGGTAGTTTTTGTTTTTGTTGTTGTTTTCTTTTTTTCATTTTCAGTCTTCTGGCTAACATGTTTTCTGACTTCTCTTGGGCAATTCTGATCCACACTGAATGTTAAATAAACTATTATTTAATCAAATACAGGCATCTTACTCTCACTCCTGCTGACAACTTCAATTAGAATATTTTTGCTTTGTTAAGAAAAAAAGGGGCGGGGGGGGGGAGACGAGAAAGAAAACGCTCCTGATCTTTGAACTGTTCAGGCCTCTGAACAACATCTGCTAACAATTTTTGATATATCGAATCATCAAACTTCTATCTCCGTGAAGTGGTTTATCCAAGATTTGTTTTAATTAGGCTGGCTCTCTAACTTCACATGGCTTTCAAGAGGCGGACTCACTCAGATGTTTAAAGCTGTAAACTCACTGAACATTCAGAGCTGTAATTAGACCTTCAGCAAGGTGGACTCTTTCTGTTTATTAGCCAGAGAGCTGAGTTAATTCAGTCGGCCCTTAAATAAGAATCATAAATGATCTCTTACATTAGCACATGAGTTTTTAGTTTTATAAAAGCTTCTTGTTGCATTTGAACACCTTAACTGGTCTTGTTCATGATGCTCAACTCAAAAGCAGCTTGGGTTCAAACTTTGCTGCGGAGCCTTAGACACAAAATGTGTATTTCTGGGCTTGGTCAGCCCCTGTATAGATTTGAAAGATTTGAATGTTTAAGCTACATTCATGTTTGAGAAACACACGCCTGGGAATGCATAAGTGTCCCGAGAAGCATCTAATTGAGCAAAGAACATAAAAATAACTGGGCCTGTAGACTCCTTTTCATACTTGCCCCTCCCCCCCACCCTCAATATGCGCTAACATGCTGTCTTAGCACGGAGTGCACAAAATCTCCATTCATTTACATGCAACAGAGGCAAAGATTAAAGGCAACAAGTAATGTGGAAATTTAAACTATTTATTTTATGAGGTAACTATTTTAAAATCCCTTGGGAAAATAATGAAAAATGGCCTCATTATCCCTGGTTTCTTTCTTTCTTTCCTTCTTTCTTTCTTTCTTTCTTTCTTTCTTTCTTTCTTTCTTTCTTTCTTTCTTTCTTTCTTTCTTTTTCTTTTCCTTTTCTTTCTTTTTTTTTTTTTTGTGAGCCTGGCTTTATTCTACCAAGCTAGGCCTCCCAATCACATGTACTCTGCCCCTGTTACCATGTGAGTAAGTATGTGTGCATGTGTGTGCTAGGTGGATAGTATCCCATGGCTTTTCTCCACAAGTTTTTGATGTTATTTTTTTTTCTTTCCGCACCAGTCCAACTTTATAGCTTTTTATTATCGTAAAACTTCTTTACAAATACTGAGGTTCACCAAGCCAATGAACAGAGCTGCCACTTTACTAATATTTTAGCTTTTCTGGGTAGAAATGATAGCAGTGAAGCTTATTATTTAGTCTGCATGATGCAGGGCATGTGCTGTTTGGAAACACATGGAGGCTGACTTCAAATGTCATATTTAGCCTCATTGGTATTATATAAACAGTCAGTTCTTCTGACTTCATGACACACTGGACGCAGAAACCAAGACTTTCCCTATTGATTTTCAGAGGGAAAAAACACATCTAATTTTATTTTTGCTTGTAAAAGACACAAATTTCACAGTTCACATAAAAATTTTACATAAAAATATATAGAAATTTATACATCTAAAATTCCTTAATTTTGTCCACGGTAGAAGAAAATATAGAAGCTCATTAGTATAGCTGCAACATTTCTATATATATGTCTATAGCTATACTATATCTATTGATAGATATTGATACTATATCTATCGATCGATCTGATAGATAGATAGAAAATGTTCTTCTTATTGTTAATTATAATTTTTTACTGATAAACACATGGCAGAACCGAAGCTGCTAGTATTGTGTGAGTGCTTGCATGCACGTATTTAGTGTGTGTGTGTGTGTGTGTGTGTGTGTGTGTGTGTGTGTGTGTGTGTGTAGGTTAGATGGGCTACATAATGTAGCAAAAAAGAAAACTACTTGTCAACACTGGCAAATAGGGTAGTCTCACATTAAAACCTTTTTCTGATGTCAGCAGTATAGTCTAGTATTGCCAGGTTCATTTTCTAAGTGACACTTAGGTGAAGTGACTGGCTCTCCTTCTCAGGAGATGTCTTTGCCATACCATAGACATCTTAACCTTGACAATTATACAACCGGCTTGGTTCCCAGGAACACTTAATTGTGCCACCATGATTTTCAGGTCCTTTGATGCTAATCACACCAGGCCTTTTCTATCTGCACAGCTGTGGTGATGTGGATCCATGGTCTTGCTACTGGTACTCACTGTGTAACTAAGCTTGGGTAAGATGTCTCAGTCTGCTCCCCATCCAACGGGGGCATCTGAAAATGTGGATAGTGGTTGCTCCTTTTAGGTTGGTGAGGAGCCCAGGAATTAATCCAGTGTTTAGATAATGTAAATAAATAGTCAATAGATGTCATTACTGTATTTCCCCTTGCAGACGACAGGTTCAAACTCAGCCACCTTAAACCTGCCCTGGCTGCCTGATACCACCATGTGAGTGATGGCTAGAAGATTCTCCATGGCCAATATGTCAGTAAATACTCCCCCATCATTTTTTTAATTTTTCAATACGAATTCACAATGTCTTCAATATTGTTCTTGACCCATTCCTTCAACCGCTCAAAGCTCCCATTATACAGGAAACAGCGAAGATTTCACTCCTTTTTGGTTTTGTTTACTTCATTTTGACAAGCCAGCGCCGAATTCACATGGAGTCACATGCCATCTATTAAGGGGACAGCTTTTTATATTCTTTGATGACAAAAGTGATTTCTCATCATAATGCCTAATATCCAACATCTGTTAGAGCATGTGTGACGTAAACTTGCTAAACACAGAATGAATGCAAATACATAAGCATAACCACCCTTTACTTAGGGCCAGTTTAAAGTATTTAAATTATTTGTCATTCCTGTTTGAGGGCATCTCTGTCTCTGTTCCACTGTTTGTTTGCTTGTTTGTTTGTCTTGGTAGCTCTTACCCTTTTTGCAGTTTATCCCTTTCAACAGTGTTTGTGATCACAGCTATATCCTCAGCCAACTACAACTTTAAAAATAAAAAAGAAGCCAGAAAACATGTTTTACATTTTTTCTTTCATTTCATTCTAAAATGCCTTCAAACAAGCAGTATTCAAGTGTGCAATTAACAGCCTCTTAACACAAAGGCACTGGTTAAAGAAGATCATCTTTAATCCACGACGGGTTTCTTTCCTCACCCATTGTGGTCTCTGTGCTCTAAAAATGGCAGGAGCTTAAAGGACTTCCCCTACCATGTCCAATCAGGTCTGCAGCCTTCTTAGGATCAAGATTTTCATTTCCTTAGGACTGGCTTCTGCATTTGGATCTTTGCAGTCTATTTTGCTCTGTCTTTTCTAAGTTAAATGTATATGGACAAACTCACATCATTTTCTTCTTTATAGCTTCCATCTTTGTACCACTCCATGGACAAGCATCTTTTTACCTTGGAACGTTCTTCCAACCTAAACTAGAGAGTGCCTCTCAGCCTTCCCTCCACCTCTCAACTGGTTTCCTTCAGGTTCTCTAGCAGTGATTCTACCTCTCTAGCTCATGAGCTTCGTGTATTCTACTCTTCTCTTCAGGGCTGAAGACCAGTCAGTGCAACCTTCTGTGCCCAGCTCATGATCCCAGAACATGTGAAGCTCTAAATGGTAGCATCTTGCTCTCAGGAAAGTTTCACAGAAAGCCTTGGGTAATTTACCTTATTTCTACCACATAGTTCAAGCCCACCTCATCAACTAAATAAACATCTTAGCTTTTCTCCCTGTTTATTCCTTTTTCTGAGACCCCAGAAAAGTACTCTTCCACAAGTCAGAGCTAACTTTCCTTCATTTTATCCACTATGCCTTTGTCTAGACTTCTTTAAGTTGGCCCAGAGATGATGAAACTAAATGGCACTCAATTTACTACTCCAAAAATGAAGACAGGCAAATGCAATGAGCAAAAGTGGATATATGTTACATTATGCGATTTCAAACTCCAGCAAACAAAAAACTATGGCATTAAATTGCTCAGCACAATATTGTTTGTTGAGGAAGAATTGAATAAAGCCCTTATGCACTTAAGAAAGGAATACATGCACTAAACCTAAAGGTAAATTTCTTCCAAACACTGTATAATAAAAGGCTAGACGGAAGGGTCTAATGTATGCTTATATAACTAGAAGAAAATAATGAAAAATATTTCTGTAATATCAGCATATAGGTAATATTTGTAAATGTTATAGGTCCTTAACACAAAATATAATGTTATTAGCCAAAATTTCATAGATGATATATTTATAAAGGATAAATGTGTGGGGCTATCTTCATCATGATGGTTGCTAATATGTAAATTCATGTAATTTACTGAAAAAAATCTTTTCTTCTTTCAAACATATTTAAAAATATTTAAATTCTCAGTGTGACTAAAACTAGGGAAACACACCCTTCTGGATTGCAAAACAAATGTCACAGCATCTATAGTTTGTTTTGACTAGGCAGAGTGTTTCCTTATCCAGATCATTAAGAATGTAAGAATGTATTTCACCGGAATGTTTAAAATGCTCCGGTAATTGTTTTCAAGATATCTCAGACACACCATTCAACTAAAAAGGAATGTGCTATGTACATGCCACCCCTATATATATTTATTACTCTGCTTCTGCCACAGGAAAAGATTTCCTTTCCTACTGAGCAGCAAAAGAACAAGGACACAAATGTCTTCACCTGTAACAGCTGTTTCCAATCACCTGCTTCCACCTGCAGGACCATGTCCAGTTGTAACAAGATTGTTTTCTGTTTCAAAAACAACCAGGAGAGTGTCCTGGTCCTGAGGGTGAGGCTGCTTCAATGGGGATATGGGAAACCTGTTTGGTTTTCCTCCCGTGACAAACCTGGGTTCCCTGTTCTTGGTGGACTTCCTGATCTCTCATCATTTCCAGTACTCAATCTTGGCGTCGTGCTCATTTAAGTTCTGCCCTATCCAGCCATGACGGTTCTGGAATCTTAAAATACTTGACCAAAGAGTTGATTGAAAACAATCCGAGACAGTAGGAGTATTAACAAAATACTGTAGCAAAGAATCATACATTGGCAGGTATCTGGCTGCTACTGTAGTTGAATTTTATTTAATTCAGCCTGAGTGTATCTAGTTTCTGAGGATCCCAATTCAAATTTTTGCTTCTAGTGGTCTTCTGTTAAAGGTAAAGTTTAGCTTTTACTTTGGCTCTTAATTTAGCTGTCTTTAGTTACTACATGTGTGCTCAGTATCCAGCACTGCTCTGATATGATACTTGGCTAGGTATATTTCTGGATCCAGAGCAGTGTTTCTCAACAAGTGATTCATATACTATTCTCACTAGATTCATCAGGAATATTTTTTAATGTGCTTTTATGTTACCTCCACCAAAAATAAAATCTGATTCATTGGTTTTGCAATATAGATAGAAAGCTTCATGTTTACCAAGAGTTACTCTGACAGATCAGATGTGAGGATTATTTCTAAGTTCTTAGTGGCAGCTGGACTCTGATTTTCTAGGTTTGGCTGCAAGTTCTTTACCAAACCAACCAATATCATCTTTGTTCATATTTGTTTCCAGGAATCTTAGTCTTACCACAGAAATATAATGCAACATGGAATTTCTCTAGTTAACTACTGGACAAGGTGACTCCATGTTAGCAACTCCGGGGATTTTCTGCCTGCTATATTTTGCTTGGTTTATTTGAGTTTTGCATCAATCTCATTTATGCCTTTAAAACTCTAACAATACAATAAACTTCTGAATTTAAGGTAGATGAAATTAAAATTATAATAAAATATGAAAAAATCAATAGCACTTTATGTCCAGGTATAAAAGTGGGCATAAACATTTGCTAATTAGACTCATATAGAATTTCTTATTGACAAAAACTAGTGTAGCTTAACTTTTATATTAAATGTTTCTATATATTTTAGAGTAAAAACTAAAATGACTCGTCAGAAAGTCTAATGTGCTTATACATCCTATTCTACGCATACTGGAAGAAATGTCAGCACCATTCAAAAACAATTCAAATTTTCAAGCAAACATATGTCATTTTACTGTTAACTTTTCTGATTACATACTCAGAGAGGGGGAAAAACTTATGCTCAATGTCACCTACTATGAAGTCAATGTACATAAATGGAGTCCCGCTGTTTACTTTCATAATTGTTGTCAAAAGTTAAAATGTACTAAACCTTTGAAAACAGAAACTAAAATGTCTCAACTTTCTAAATCACATAAAAGAGAATACATTTTCTGCTTGCCTTGCGGGCCTCTGAGGCCTTTTCCTTTCAAGTAGGCTAAATTACTGCCTTGCCGTGAGGCCGGACATGAAAGAACCACACAAAATGCAGCTCATATTCCAAAGAAGATATATGGGTTCATCATAATAAAGAGCGATTAATTTCCATCCATGTAGGCTGAACAATGCCAGTAAACACGGCCTCAGCCACACGCCAGATCTTTGTTTAGGGAGATTCCAAAGAAAAGGCAGGTAAAGGGAATGTCATCAGTGTCCACTACAGTCTCTTCAACTGTATAGCTCATGATGTGTTAGAAGGTATCATTACTTGTGTTGTTTGAGAAATGACATAATTAGAGAAGAGGAATCTGAGAAGGATGCACTGTGATGTAGAAGCGATAGGTATAATGGCCACCAATGCTCTTCAGCTCTCATCTCTCCTAATTAGCCCCAT
This sequence comes from Uromys caudimaculatus, assembly GCA_028551405.1. Classification (NCBI taxonomy): domain Eukaryota; kingdom Metazoa; phylum Chordata; class Mammalia; order Rodentia; family Muridae; genus Uromys; species Uromys caudimaculatus. Next base: position 47,619,552 of record CM052718.1, on the reverse strand, counting down.
TACCATACTTTAAGACAGACTAGCAGTCACTCAAGACTCCTTTTCTCTTCTGTCACAACAAGTGCTGACAGCCAAATGGACAACATCTGGGAAAATGCTGTCTTCCCTGCTAGTCCCTATTCTCTAAGCTTTTGGTAAATAGTGTAGGCTACAGTTACCAAACTCCATGCTCAGGTAGGCACCTGTAAATTTGACACAGTTTTCTCACAGCCACCTTGCCATTGCTTCTGAGTTTATGTCATGCATTTCAAAGGATGCCTGTGGGATTTTAATCATTCTCCAAAAGAATTCAGAAAGAAGCCCACCAATTCTGCTAGGTGGTATTTTTTGGATCTCTTT